>MU392158.1:24670-624670 GCA_022578495.1 Nemania sp. NC0429 | reverse complement strand
GTGTCTCTGCGGCTCGGCCGTGGCCATTGCGACTGGCACGCCTAGACAATAAACGCCACACCAGTGTTGCATTCCTCGTTTCCCGACCCAACCTCGTCGCCCCTCCCTGATCACGACTCTCTGTCCATTCAACTATTGGATCTCCCTCTACCTGCACCGAAGCATGGTCAGAAATCTATTATATGGCAGCGATATCTATACCACCACACCCCAACGCGCTTCTGGCCATGTCGAGTAGAAGAGTCCCTCTCTCTTCCAACCAGAATGTTGCCAACTCGCCCCTTCGAACCAATGTTCTGAAGCAGAAGCGCACACTGGCTCAGGTCCAACAAGATGAGCTCTACGGCCAGCCTTCGCCTGCCAAGAAGCTCGTTCTCGATGCCGCAACACAGCGCGTAATCAAGTCGCCTTCGCAGCAGCAGCAGCAGCAGCCACGCGTCTCCAAGAGCCAGATCCCTGTTCAGTCACGCCGCACGACGAGCCATGTCGCTGACCCGAAGCTGGCTCGTGAGAGGGCTGCCGCCCGTCAGCAGCGGGACGCCGCCGCCGCCGCCGCCACTACATATTCCGAAAAGGCAATTGAGGAGATGGAAACCTGGAAGAATCATCACCGTGTTCGATTTCCAAAGTCCCTCTTCTACTTCGACCAGGTTCCTAGCGACGTGGCGCACAGACTGAAAAAGCAGATAGCTGCCCTCGGGGGTGTAAGTCAGATCCAGCATACGACGTCATAGCTTATTCTATTCTTTGCTGACATAGACTCATACAGCGAGAGACGGCCTTCTTTTCCGTTGATGTTACTCATGTCATCACCAGTCGTCCCATCCCTCCCGAAGACTCCGCCTCCCGTGATAATGACCCTAGCACGGCCAGCGGGAAGGTGGCGGCTCAACCGGAGATGGTACAGGCCGAGACCATTAACCCGTCCCTCCTCACGCGGGTTTCGACCGTTCCCACCAAGAGGAGGCTTCTCGACGCCGACCTGCGCGCCCGTGCCAATAGAATACCGCCTTTGCCCACCGATCAGCCCTTGAAGGCTCCAAAGAAAGCCGCAGATATCCTGGTACGGGCTAGAGACATGAAGAAAAAGATATGGACTGCAGACAAGGCTTATCGGTTGATGGCGTTGCTTGTCGAGACAGACCCCTACCGTAGTGTTGAGATGGCATACGGACGTCCGAAGACCAACTATGCTACGCAGCCTGAGCCTCGAGCGGCTGAGGATCGTAATCTGTTGCAGCTCTTGCAGAAGGAGCGAGTGAATGTACCCGCTGATCGCGAACTTACCTACTTCAAAGGTCCATATATTTACGTTTACGATATCGATGAGAAGCAGAGGCCTATTATGGTCAGAGAATACAACAAGGTGTCTGACAGGTCAAAAGGTGAATGGCCGCAATTCCAGACTGCCGCGGTAGGACGCTGCCCGTTCATTGAGGACTCGGAGATTCGGGAGGCAAGGGAAGCAAAGGAGGCGGCCGAAAAGGCACAACAAAAGGCGAGAGTACAAGCCGAGGGCCAAGCCGTGATGGAGACGAAACCTGTCCTTCAGCCACCTAAAATGGCCCCTCCGAAACCAGTTACGGGGAAACGAACATTGCGTGAGATGGAGCTGGGCCATAATCGACAGTCTAGCGTGACCTCGGGTGATATCCCAAGTCGCTCACGAAGCATAGGCGGGGGGAATCCAGATTCGTCTCGCAAGGCGTTCACGAGCCACGCTGCAACCGGCCGCCTGCTAGACGGCGAACCTGTTGCATCTGGCTTGCAGCGGACCAATGTGACGTCGGCCATCCGATCACAAATGATCTCTTCTACTGCTACGACACCCGGTCTTATCACCGGACTGAGCAAAGAGGTTCACTGTCTGCAGCGCCAAGTTCTCAAATGGCCGTCTACTATTCCACGAGATCAGAGCTCTCGTCCCACTACAGAGACCAGCTTTCGTGATGAGAACTCGATTAAGCAACAGCGAACCCTTAGTCGGACCTCAAGCCGTAAGCTGGAGCTCATCAATGAGGAATCTGTGGTACATGGAGGAGCTGAAAGCACTGGATCCACTTCACAAGCCGCTCCCCGGAAGAAGCAGCGTGAACGCGAGCGTGAGCTGAAGCCAGGGTACTGTGAGAACTGTGCCGAAAAGTACGCTGATTTTGACGAGGTAAGGCGAAAAGACGCGTCCGTTTTGATCGTATCCACTGACTTGGCTGCAGCATATCGAGTCGGAGAACCATCGAAATTTCGCCAACAATGATGAAAACTGGGTGGCACTAGATGCTTTGCTCACACGTATTGTGCGTAAGCCAAAACGTCAGGCCTGGAAGTGAGACTCCTCGTGGAGGCACTTTCCAGGGCATGATGCGTTATGATCTGGGGGTTTATCGACGTAGAGCCTATTTGTTGCAACTCACGTTGATCTCGGATCTCACGAACTGGCTACCGGAATTTTTTCCCTCCTGCATCCACAACGGACGATTGCTTTCCTATCCTACTTTGGGGCATTTGTGAAGCGGTGATGGTCGGCTTTGTCACCGGCGTCCAATCTCTTGCTTCACCTTTTACCGATCCTCATGGAGACAGCTCAACTGGTTGGTTCTGGCCCAGCTCGGCATGGCTGGCATGATAGGGTATGGCATGGCATGGAGTATTTCGGGTACTGGGTTTTCTACATATGTGGTCCATGTGCATACTTGTATTTTGGCGCATTGACGGCGAGGACGGTATTACAAACAGTCTATGCGGTGGCTCTTGGCCTGCTTGAGGGCCGGTTCGTAGACGTGGGCTGCGTAGCTTTTACACGCCATTTGGTGAACCCGAGGGGTGGCATCAACGGCGCCTGATTGGAATGTTAAACAATCAGGCAACAAAAAGAGCATGGTGAACCAAGCGACCGTAGGCATATACATCAACATTACAAAGCTCGTGTATCGACCATATAGCAAGTAGTCTATAAGATGACTATCAAGTATAATGGATGCAAGCCTATTCTATGCCGTGGGTTAACTTCTCTATGCAAGCAGTACTGAGTATGGCCATAATTGTTACGTGAAGATGGAGGGGTAGTTTAGGTATGGTCCCCCTTCGACAGGAGCTGAAAACATGTCAGCCCCTGTATTACACCTCAATAGGCGGGTGCCGGAGCTTGGTATAGACCAGCCACTAATATGGACAGTTCCATCTAAACGAATCTGCTTAAGGTAATCTCAATATTATCCTGCAGAGCGATAATGAAAGGTATCACAGCCGCTCTGCCTATTAGGAAGTGATCAACGATAGTGGGAAGCTGAGTCTTTACATATCGTCTCTCCCAAACACTTGCACATGGTAGTACGGAAGAAGCAAAGTCTTATCCATTATTGTACGAAAATGCGTGCGGGATTGCTGCGTAGTATCGTGCTGAACGGGTTTGTATCGAGTTGAATATATTATTGCAACCCAAGTTGGACGGTGGTGTGCCCTGTATGAGGGGTACGGCACGTCTTACAATATCTCATGCTCCTCCCCAGTTGAATTGAAAAGAGAATACTTGAAAGTTTCGCTTCACGGTCGCTTTCTGGGGTCGAAGAGCTCTCATACTAGAGATCTTGAGCTGCTAACCTAGACTTTTTCGTATCTGACATATCGGCGTTATATAGCCCACCATGCCTACTATATGGGAAGACGTAGCAGTTAATCCCCCGAAGCTCACAACGGAGGGCCTTGCCAAATACGCTCAAGGCAACCCGGGGAGTATGTTTCGGGAAGCACTGGAGCTGCTCGCAAGCAAGAGGAATTACCGACTCATTTGTTGTAGTTATCAAGCTTCTCGTGGAGCAGGGGGCGTCGAAGACCAAGACGAACGCCGACGGCAAGACGGCGCTGCAGCTCGCCGCGACGAAAGGGCGCCGGGGCATACAGGAGTACGTCGACGGCTAGGTGCTGCAGGTCCTCGGCCACTACGACATCCGGAGCCCGCTCGGGGGCATCGTCGAGTCGACGGGCCAGGCTATCTATGATATAGTCCCGCCCGTAACGTCCGATGTAAGAAGAAGAAGAAGAAGAAGAAGAAGAAGAAGAAGAAGAAGAAGAAGAAGAAGAAGAAGAAGAATGTCCGGCGAAGAGGAAGAAGAGAGGCCCTGCGGGTTAATATATACTGACTGACTGAATGACGCTTTGTGTATTGGCGTAGGACGACGACGAGGAAGTGGCTGAGCCACAGACGGCCGCAGACTTCAAGAAGAATCTAGACAAGGCAATTGAGAAGTAAGTAATTAACCGATTCCAAGAGTCTTCTTTCCCTCTATCTCCTTCTACTCATCACCACCGACGGGTACCCGACGGCCGAGAAGGGCGGGGACGGCACCTTCGTGGACGAGAATCGGAACATGGACCCGGACCGGTTCCGCAAGGAGACCCGGCAGCTGGGCACGGCGCTCGAGAATCATGGCTATAGACGAGATGGCGAGTCTCTTTCCCTCCTTTTCTCCCTCCTTTTCTCTCTCTTTTCCTCTCATCCTTTCTATTTATCGTATCGCACTCTCGAGCTTAGCACCCTCTCAAAACTCCTCTAGCTGACGACATATCTGACAATTGATCAGTCGTGCGTTTCTCGATCAGCCAGATCGGGAAGAAGATCAGCTACACGGACGACGAGGAGAAGGTGAAGCAGTTCCTCGACGGCCTGGAGAGCGACGACACGATCTCGGACGTCATCAACAGGACAGTTGCTAAGTTGAACTTGGAATGATCATTCTCCCCCCCTTTCTCCCCTACCCCCTTGCTTTTCCCTCCTTTCCCTCGCCGGAGTCAAGTGTTTTTTTTTTTCTTTTTTTTCCTCAACAGCAGAAGCGAGCTGATAATCGATCGTAACAGACATTATGGACGCGAGATACGACGATCTGAAATATGATGAGAAGAAGCTCCAAACCTGGGTAGGCACACATCCCCACTCACTCACTCAGACACACAACACACGCAAATATGAAAATCGTTATACTCGTTATAGATCGATGGGGCCGTGCCTTTATTCGTCTATTTGACTAATTTCTGAATAGTTGCTCGGCACGCTGCTTTCCCCTCTACAATCGCTTCTGATTCCTGGGTAGTCGGGATACGACAAGATAGGTAGGTAAGACGCCATACGAGGGAGGGAAGATGAGTAGGGATGGGTAAAAGGGGAGGAAAGAAGGGTCGTACGTGGAATATCGAGAATTTCATCGCTTGAAGACAGAGATCTGAACCTAGCTAGTGCCTAGATAGACATGGTTACCATGTCTCGGAGAGGCGCTCGTCGTTTACGCGATGATGATCAGCTAGCGCTATGATATTCCACACCAGAGAGACTCACTGCCACTGTGTCGTTTATAAACCCGAATATAATGTCCAATGACAGCAATTGGCTTGGCTGTGGCTTTAAGAGTCGCCTCCTCTTGTAAAACGAGAGTGGTTTTCGCTATCTTAGCTAACACTAATAATTTGACGGTATTTTATCGTCATATGATGGCTGGCACGTGAAGTAAGCTCTTCTTGTCTTGCTTTATGGAATTTCGACTTGATGGCTGACCCTAAAAGCGCTGGCGCCGCTTTAGGGGCGGGATAGGGGTTAACATGAACTACTGCCCTAGACTGTCTATAAGTAAATTGCCCGTCCTGCATCGCTTTCTCAGTTGATTACAGTACTTGCTTATCTGCACAGTTTTCATAGCTGCTGGCTGGTGCTTAATGCTCAATTCAGATTCTATCAATTCTTCTAGACGACTAGCTCTATCATATAGAAATTACATAGGGATCATACGAGTATCAAAACACAAACTACTATGCTGAGGGGTGCTATGCTTCTTCAATCTATATGCAGCCCGTCCCGCGTGATCTCACTGTGCCAATTTCCCTATTCGCCGGCAACTTCTCATGAAAAACCTTAGACCGGAATCCCGTTGTCCAGAAGATATCTGTACAGAGTCGGGTGACTGATGGTAATATCCGCGCCGTCAAACGCCGGGTCGGCCGCGACAAAGGCATCTTCGGCGCTGGCCTTGGGCGGGTAGATGAGGGTGGTGTTGATGAACTGCTTCACGGGCTTCGCGGTCTGGCCAGAGATATGGACGCTGCCCTCCCAGCCATTGCCGACGACGGCGCCCGCGGCTCCGAGATCGAGACACACGCGGTACACGGGCTGGGAGTAGGGCATCGTGGGGACCTTCAGCAGCTCCGCCGCGGCGTTGTAGCCGGCGATCTTCCCGAGAGGCCCCGCGTGCTGGCAGGACATCTTGGCGAAATGGCCGCTGTCGTCCACCGCGGCCGATGCGGCGTCCCCTGCTGCGAATACGTCCCTGGCTGATGATACGCGTAGGTCCTGGTCAACGTGGAGACGACCGAACGCGTCCCTTTTGTCCGATACTTGCTTCGCCAGCGGAGTCGCTGCCACGCCGGCGGTCCAGACTGCGGTAAGCGTCTCGATGCGTTCCCCCGAGGACAGCGTCACTCCCTCAGCATCAAGGGCAACGACGCTAGTACCGAGCTTGACTTCCACACCTAGATCTTCCAGCGATTGGGTGATAAAGGGGCGGAGTCCGGCTCCCAGGTCCGGACCGATGTCCTGGCTTCGCTCTACGACGACGACTCGGAATTCTGCCTTTTCACCGAGAACCTGGCGCAAACGGCCGGGGAGTTCAGTGGCCACCTCGATTCCCGTGAACCCGCCGCCGCAGACCACCACCGTGTTCCGGGCCTTGCCGGACGGTTTGGAGGGCAGACTCTGCAGTTGCCTATCCAGCTTGACGGCGTCTTCCATCTGGTCGACGGAGAACGCGTAGCTACCGAGTCCCGGGATGTTGGGGTGGACGACACGGCTACCGGCCGCCAGGATCAGTTTGTCGTAGGACAGGGTCGAGCGCGCGCCGGCGCGGTCGACCAGCTCGATCTCGTGGTCCGCGGCGCGGATGGTGTCGACGATGCCGTAGACGAAGTTCACGCCGCAGGCGCGGTACACGTCGTCGACCGGGGCGCTCATGTCTGCCGGGTTGGGCTCGTAGAGCCTCGGGCGCATCACGAGGTTCGCATCGGGCGCTATGACGACGACCTCGATGTCCGAGCTCCCTTCTTTCTCGAGATTCAGGCTGATCAGGCGGCGCGCGGACAGGGCGGCCCAGAAGCCGGCGAAGCCTGAACCGACTATGACGATCTTTGAAGAAGGCATGTTGATGGATGGCGGTTGAAACAATCTGTGAGCTGTTTGGTTTGTGGGAATCGAATGAGTTGTTATTGTGGTGTTAATTAAACCTTTGGTGTGATGATGCCGACTTTAACAACCTAACATGTCAACCTGTTGCGCGGTGTTTATTATATTATATATACAGATTCGCTTGACGTGGTATACCCTCGATGTTGGTTTCCCGCACATCACGGATAGCCATCAGTGATCACCAGTCTGGTGGCCGCTGAAGGCCGGGCCTCGCGCGGCAATTCAATTGACATCCCCTCGGCCATCGTGTGCTGACGACCTTTGCCTTCGATGACGACCCAGGGGTAATGATGATATATTCCACAATACGAATGAACACCTGCACGCCTGCACGCCTGCACGCCACTCAGCGGTTGGCATCTACGGCATGGCGAGTAGATGGACTGAGTGGGAAGGGGAAATGAAATGATTCATGTAAGCCGGCCAGTTGGGCAATACAGTGGATATGAGTCAGCTCGAAAGTCTTGGCGGGCTGACCTCCTCCACGGATACCCGGTGGGGCTTGGCTGAATACCCGGGTACCCGGTTTCCCTCACTCCACTCACTCACTCACACTTGGTTAGCCCCCGTCCGTCTAACGATGAATGATACAGTCAGTCATTAGTCTTTTGAGCCATGCTAACTACCTACTGTGTCTCAAATGAATTAATCTTGTGAAAAAAAGAGCCCGAGCCATGCCTGTTGCCGTTGATGATCACTTTCTACTTAGTCTTGACATAAAATAATATCATGGATTCGGAAGATCAATCGACATCCGCTGCGAAGTCTCGTGTCTCGATAGCCTGTCTGCCGTGTCGCAATCGGCATGTCCGCTGCGACGCCCAGCAGCCCGTCTGCGTCCGGTGTTCGTCCGACGGCAGGAAGTGCGAATATGTAAAGTCCCGAAGGGGCGGGTTAAGCCGAGCCAGGCTTGCCGAGTGTCGTCGCGCCCGCAGCAATCGCAACGGGGCCGCCGTCATCACCGGTTCGCCGTCCGAAGAGACCAGTCCCGAATCCAGGTCGCCTGGAGGGGGGATGGGACATGAGGAACAACACCAACACCAACACCAACACCAATCCTCCTCGGGCGAATTTCCTCCTTTAGCCTTCCCGCCCGGGTGTAGTAGTTCCCGGTCTGCGGAATCAGAGACGAGTGGCCGCGAGGAGGACACCTACGGGACGCCAAATTCAATTACCGACGTGCAGTTCTCGAGTGTCGCTGGCGACTTTCTCGTTAAGGCATATTACAAACACTTCCACAAGTGCCACCCCTGCGTTCTCCCACAACATAACCTCCAACAGTACCATGAGAGTGCGCCGGGGCAGCAGGGGAGCCTGGCTCTCCTGATAGCCGTCATGCGCTACATAGGGTCGCTGTACTCTTGCCCGGAACTGACGCCGCAGCTGCAAGAAAAGGTCGTGGAAGGGCTGCAAGCGGCGAAACAGCTCGCGCCCGATCCATTCCTGGTACAATTCCACCTCCTCTACTCCATCGCCCTCTACTGGAGCGCCGAGAAGATCAGGGCCCGCGATGAAATCGATACCGCGATACAGCTCGCGCTGAACCTCGGCATGAACCGGCGTCGGTTCGCCGGCGAGCACGGGCGCGGCGACGCGGTGCTGCAAGAGAGCTTCAGGAGGGTGTGGTGGCAGCTCTACTGCATAGACGCCTACTACGCGGCCATCAAGCGACTGCCGACTTTCCCCCTGTGCGAGGTGGACTCCGACACCGAACTGCCGTGTGAGGAGGACGAGTACGAGCTGGGTGTAAGTCGGGAGAAAGTCTCCTCCTTCTTTCGAAGCTGTGGGTGACTCGTTGGCGCTTGCTTACCACGCATCGCTACTTATCTAGTCAATACCTACGCCCAAGTCCCTAGAGGACTTCGACACGAGGGAGTTCGGGCCGGAGAACCAGTCCTTCTCCTCGTTCGCATACCTGATCGGGGCGACGCGCAGCATCGCCCTGGTGCTCTCTGCCGGCGCACCCGACGCCTCGAACTGGTTGTCGCCGAGGACCATCGCCGAAGTAGACGCCATAATAGACGGCTGGTTTCTCCTCCTTCCCAAGTCCAAGAGGGAAGTACTAAAAGAGAACAACGTCGTCGACGAGCTCATGTTCCAGGCTCAGATGGCCGTGCACGCGTAAGTTGGGTTGTGTTGTGAGGCCCCAGACCAAACCCCAATGACTTGGAACCCGGCGGATGTCTGTCTTGGTAGCTTTTCTGACACACCGCGGCAGAAACCTAATCGCGCTACACCGTCCCTTTTCTCGGCTACCAGTCAACCCGCTGGAGGGCATATCGAGTTGCCTGGCCGAGCCGCCTCGGCGGCTACCCGTCAAGGATTCGGAGACGGCTCATACCCAACGGTGTCTCCAATCCATCGAGGCCCAGCTCCAGCTGCTCGTGTTGCCCGTGCAGCCGCTCTTTCGGAGCCCCTTCACGATCTGCATGACGGCCGCGAGCACGCACGCCCTGCTCGCGGCGATAAAGGCGCTGTTCTCGGGCCGGCAGCTCGCCGTCGCGAGACACCAGCTGCGCCTCGTGGTCGGCTACATCAAGACCCTGGCAAAGGTGTGGCGGCAGGGGGGCAGAAACCTGGAGGAGATCCAGTCGATAGCGAAGGAGGTGCTGAGCCGGAAGAACGAGTTTACTCATACTCAGCACCTGCAGCGGAGGCCCGAGCGGGAGAGCGCCCAGGAGCTGCTGCCGCCGCCGGCTGGTGGTATAGGCAATGAGCATGAGCAGGGGGGTGGTGGTGGTGTCGAGGGCCTGGATGGCGGCTGCTGGAGCATCAACCCCCCTGCGCTTCCGATTCAGGGGGGGACGCCGGACTACTCCCTCTCGGCCTTTTGGAACATGACCACCAACGACCTCCAGCAGCCGGACATACCCGTATGGTTCAGTAGCTACTAACTAAACCAGACTAAGCACGGGAAAACTTTCATGAGAGTGGGTGGCGAAACTGTTCCAGTTCAACTAAACTAAACCTTCGCATATTATTCGGTTGGGCCGTGCTGGCAGCTGACGCAATGCACATATGGCGTTTGCAGCTGAAAGCGAGTCCGAGCTCAGATCAGGTCGGATGATAGTTAGTTTATCTTCACACAAAGGTATAAATAATATAGCGGGAAAAGCTGGCGCTTATGGGTATTACTTCTGGACGGGATATTAGGGACGAATCGGTAAGGGGCCGTTGGAATCCAGAGGATTAGGCATCGGCTTGCGTGGAGGCTTGGTGTAAGCTCACATGCCAGCTTGTAATTATTGCACTCCCCGATCAACCAGTGACTAATAAATAGTCGTTTATAACAGGTCATGACATGGCTGTGTCATGAGTCTACTCTATCACAAGCCGTCTGCAAGGTATTTTATCTCCCAGGGGAAAAGGCGACTCATAGACATCTTAGCATAGAACGGGAATCTAATGTACGCTTTATATATAAATAGATTCCAAGCAGCGTTGATCATGTCAGGGCAGGGCGTGTAGCCTCGGTGGTCTATAGCTGCAAGACTTGTTTCTATTGCTCAGTTCCATCGTCTCATTCCTACAGTTACCGCCCAGCTGATTATTTTGGAGGAAGTAAATGATGATGTAGTAACTGTAGTAACTGTATACATGAGGATGAACTCTACGACGAGCGGTCTTTCTCTATACTGTGGCCTCTCATTTCCCTTTCCCTGCCAGGTAAGCTGTCGATACCTTAGCTCCGTGTATGCTTACTTAGACAAGTCGTACCATACTTCTGCATATGCGGACTGCGGTGTCTTCTGGCTATACTTCAAATTATCTGAGCATGTAGATCAGGGTTCTAAAGCTAATGTCGGCTTGGCATATGACCTGCGAAGGCCGGTTTGATAGCCACGTAGCTGCAATCAGTTTCAAAGCTAACCTTACGCATCACAGTAAACCTTCTTCCTTGGGAAATAAATCACGAGACCTATACATATGTCATCTACATGCTAACATCGTCAACCTGCTTCCGCTTTATTATTCTATTGGCAAGTGAATTAATGAGAACAAACGGTTGTTGCAGAAGCCGCATCCCCAAATTGTCACGAGCAAAGGGCAAGCCTGGATTGAACGAAAAGGGTAAAACGAACTCTCTGTATCAAGCATCTATGACTACGAAATCCTTGGAAATTCAACAGTCAGAATTCACTAGCTCGTTGTGTTTGAGGCTCTCGTCACCAACTCCCACCACACGTCCTGACAACCCCCTAAGGTAAAGCCAGCCTACGGCAGCAATTTTTCTAGCTCAAGAGTTAAATCCTACATTTCATCAAGTATTTTCAATCAAAGGTATACAAAACGACACAGAGCTTCTGATAGCACAGTGAAACGACGCGCCGTTACTGTGCCATCAAAGTAAGGACCCCTATAGCTGATGACGCCTGGTTAAGCTGTGCTGTACTCTTAACGGACACGCTGTCTCTATATCATATAGCATCAAGATAAATCTAAGAGCAGAGTAAGCTGATCGAATATATATATCTCCCCCCCGATTCTAAAGCGCGACATTGTCCAGCAACCAAAGCGTCATCAATAATAAGTGGTTCTACAGGCCTGCAGGGACCCACCCCACAACCCTCCTATCTACAACATACTTTTCGAGGCATCTTCGCAGCGATAAATATTCGATTTTTACCCGCCCACCTCCCTCAGAACTAGGCTAGGAGCAAGAGAAGGAGAACCAATTCGCGTTGCTTTATTTGTTTGTTTTTATTTTAGTTAAGGCAGTGTTAGGCTAGCCTGCGATGCTTCATCGTATCGACAAAGCATCGCTGCACTGGCTTAGTTAATACTAAGCCTGCAGCACAGCAGTACGGGCCACGTACTACGAGGCCCGTTCGACTGCACTGCGTCGCGCAGGCTAGCCTACTACGGCTCATGCTCCCCCAATACAAGTACTATGACTATACCAATGCGAAGTGCCCGAAGTGCTCTGTAGAATACTAATTTCACTGCACATTAGAACCTATCCATTCATATCTAACACCTCATTTGAGCATCTTTACACGCTCAGCATAATAACAGACAACATATCATCTCCTTGCCAGATCTTACATCGCCCATCCTCATCTTAATATATTTCCGTATCCCAATCCATTACCGACGATGCCAGGGAGAATTGGGAGGGGCAGAGATAACGGTACCACTATCTTCAAATCCGAGGGGCCTGTGGCCGCGCTGCTGGTCATAATCCTCAAAGAGCTGAGCCGGCCTTACGAGCTACAATCCCCGCCCGCCTGGTCCGCGGTAGGTCAGTGTCAGCTCCAGCCGCCCCTGATATAGGATCCGACCAGCCAGCTCCTTCTCTGGGACGCCCACGCCATCGTCTCCTACCTGGTCGTGACCTACGACGACTACCTCAAGATCTCCTTCCGGGAGGACCAGGACTGGCACTTCCTCACGGACCAGTGGCACTCGTTCCACGCCCGTCTCATGACGACCGTCGCTGTCTGTGCCCGCTTGGGCTGGCCGGCGGACAGTTATATTGCGCATTACTTCGGTCTGGAGCTGGAGAAGGCACTGGAGACCGTCGAGCTACAATTGTCGAGCAACCTGTCCGGGGTACGGCTCCCGGATGGCGAGATCAGGCTGGTCACCGGCGGGCCGTGGCTTGTGGGCAACAAAATGTCGTACGCCGACTTGGAGATTTGTTGTTGGGATCTACTTTATCGAGAGCGTGCTTCGCGTCCCGATACTATTGCAATATTATCGACTTACCGGCGAATGGTATGAGAAGGTAATGCGGCATGGAGAAGTGGAGCGTATCTTTGCGGCGTTTATGCCAGGATGGCGGAGGCATCTCTGAACTGGAACGCACAGATGGCGGGGCGCTACCAGTTGTCACGATGTTACGGGGCAGAGATCGTCACACTACAAAGGGCCCCTCGCTGGCTCCCCGTTGCGTACGACCGAAACTAAGGAAGGCCGCAGGAACACGAAGGGGAGTTAGATACTTCGAAACCAAGCAATACACTCACCCTACATAGATCCAAGACCCTTAGAAAAGGCGGTATTAGCCGGATGTACAAAGAGACAAGCCATTCTGGAAGTTGTAAATAAACAGGCAAGGCAAACCGTCCTCGGTAATTAGAGAGAGGGAAGACATCGGACCTTGAAGGACCAAAGAGAATTATAGTTGAATTGAAGCCTATTCCCAGCCTTTGGTCCAACCCCTCGTTACACACGATCTATACGAATAACGACGATTTAGGTTGCTGACCAGAATTGTGACTGAGGAACAAGAGGCTAAGTGTGGGCCAATGTGGAGGATCCTAGGGTATACTTACAGGAATGGCAGCTCGGCTGTCGGATGTATGTTGAATGTATTGGGAGCTACCATGTCGTTGTGATGCGAATGAAGCAAGCAGTGCGTGGATGACGGCAGGGGGTGGGAAATGATACTACACCTATTATTATACACAAATCGATCCCAAACCTTGGGCAATACCACACCCACAGACCCGTCTGTTACAGTTATATTGTTGTGAAGAGATCGTGCTAACGATAGGCAATCATCCTGTCTCCTCTCATTAACCCCTGGAAATGGCGTTGGACAGTTTGGAAGCGCATGACGCCGCAGGTCTCGCTCTCGAGGTGGTTGCACACGCCAGCCAGCGTTGTGAACTCCTTGCCACAGCCTCCGCGGTTCAGACAATGGTATAGCTTCTGCTGGTCTTATGTTCGACGCGTCAGTCCGAAAGCCTTTCCCCACCCCTCCCGGATAGACACTCTTGGTGGGGATGTGTAGTAGAAATATGGAAGTATATATATCAAGCAGGCACTTACGAACGGGAGATTGCAGATGTTGGTTGAGGGAGGAGAGAGTATTGAATTCGCGGGCGCAGAAATAACATTCGTAGGAATCGCCATTCCATGAACGCTCGGTGGCTTCGTATGTCGTCGATCCTTGCCATCCGATAAGCTTTTTCGCGATCAAGCCATCCTGATCTAGGCTCCGTACGATGTTGTACACGCCGTCACGGTCAAGACGGGCTGCCCTCGGACAGCCGCCAGTCTCCAAGTGATGTGCGAGGCCCGTGGCCGTCGTGAAAGGCGACAGGCAGCAGGGACATTTGATGGAGGTGCCCAGGTGGACTCGAGAGTTCAGGTGCTAATGTCGCGAATCGTGGCGTATTAGCCTGTGGACTATTGCCTTGGAGCTCAACGAAGCGAAGAAGAGGGGGGAGGGGGGAGAGGAGGGTCCCTCCGACGGTTCTCTAGCACATGGCTTATTCATACCATTTTGATGTTGTTGTGGTTCTGGAATTCCCGGTCGCACTTAGAACACCAGAAGTGGTCTGAGATTTCATGTTCCTTGACCTCGTCATCTGATGATGCGGTCATGGTACAGCGGCTGCACGCGTGCTTCCAGTGGTTCCACGAGTCCATGTGAAAGGCTGCATCCGACTGAGTTCTGAACACGGATGCACATCGATGACAGCTAAACTTAAAAGGCGATTCCCAGTGGCCAAGGGCGGCCCTGTGTTGAGAGAGGGCATGCGCCGACCCGAAGGTTCGGTAGCATACATCACATCCCCATCCCATGTCGTCGCTCAAAAGGACTACTATAGCTAGCAGCTCTAACAACGTTCACAAGGCTTATAGAACTTCTATAGCTGGCAATGGTGGCAGCACTAATAAAGCTTGTAAAACCACTGAGAAGAGGCAGATGGCTAGATGCATAGGTAGATAGAGCCGCGAATAGGGTCAAGAAGAGCGAAGCAGTCGTGGCGAGAGGTGTTGTTGAGGGATTTTGGCGTGTTATGGGAATAGTATTGAAACGGTGATGGGCGAGTTACGAGGGAGGTTCAGTGTGGTGGTAGAATTATGAACACTTAATCTACCACCTACCTACCTACTACGTTATGTACAAAGTACAGACCAGAGAATAACGGTCATCTGCTTTCCACTGCGTTAAGCTGGGTGATATTACCAGGTTGTGTACTTTCGTAGCTACTTTCTAGCTTAGGTTAGATAATGCACGCTAAGTGCCACAAATTAAAGATCCCGTCTGTCGGGCTGGCAGTCGTGGGCCACGACGCCTGCAGTCGCGACCCAGCCACCAGGTGACTGGTGCCTCAGCGACGCGTTATATTCGTTCGGTTGGTTCGGCGTAGCCTTCCGGAGCAGGATATAAACCTTAGTGTACCTACTTAAGTTAGTGCACAGACGTACGGGACACGAGCCTGCACGAGTTATGGATACACCACATGGTAGTGTACCCACACTAGGTCCCTACTGGCGTGTCTCATCGTCTGTGCAGGGTAGGATAAACCCTGCGTGAATGCGAACTTCATTTGCTCCCAGCTTCCAAACTGAAATTGAGGCCTTGGAGGAGTACTTAGTGTACTAGGTAGCCGGTACTGAACGTCTGGATCGGGTTGGTTGATTGAATAATAAGTTTGGTAGAATTGGCGTCTAGAAAGTAGATTTTTGTCAGCTTACTTCGTATCGCTCGGGTTGTTGCTGAGACACGCCCACGACTCCGGGATGGCAGGTACGAGGACTAGATTGCCGGCCGGCTTTTAAGCTTACAAGAAGTTTCTCCTAGCAATCCTTGACAAGGACTATACTTGTAGTCTATAGGCGTACTTCGTAGCGTACGAAATATAGCTCGCTCGTTCATTTCCGGTAGTAACAGTTAGCTTCTCTACTTACCTACCTACCTTGTAGCATAGAAGATACCGTGGGTACGAAGTAGAAAAAGGATCAGACTTAAATAAATATCTGGATCACCTACTTCGTAAACGCGCCTGATTTAATTATCGGATAGGTGGCCTAACATAACCGCGTTATCTTGAGATGCTGGCCCCGATCACGAAGTGATAATCTCTCTTTTAATGCACGAGTCATGTCTTCCGATCCCTAAGTGACCGCCAAGGAATCCTTAGACTAGGTACATATTTCGAACCCCGGATTTCCCTGAACAGCTAGCAACCGCATGGATATCTAGCGGTTGAAGTTATAGTGCGTGCATGCGGTATTTCGTAGCCTCGATGTAAAAGAAACAAAAAAGGGGGAAAAGAAAAAGAAGATGATGATGGATTTTTTTTTATGTAGAACTTGGTCTTGGGGAAAATGTTCTCGTTACGAAGCTATATTGCGAATACAACAACATTGTACGCGGCTGTCTGTTCCCGTTCTCAACTCGATCATATCGCATTAGGTATCGCAGAGGGTTAAGTGATGTCAGTCTCCGTCTATCAGGAATGCCCAACGCGCCGTCAACTTTGGTACGCTCTTCTGACGCTGCTTAGCTGGAAAACGCAAGTAGGAAAAAGAACATCTTGAGCCCGAGCATAATTACAGTAATTGTAGCAATAATCCATATATAACATGTAGATCTTAGCAATGATTAGTTCAAACCTCGACCTGTAGAAAACACGCCTAATATATAAAGTATATATATAGGTAGCACTGGCCGTATTAAACTCCCCTGGGCAATCAACAGGTACTCGGTCATAGTAGCTATTAGGTTATTAACCACACCGCATACGTTAAAAGCCTCACATTGTCTTCGAAGATGGACCAACCAAGACTTCGGCATAGTATCGTATCATCATTTTCTATACATTCTAGTGGTACATGGTTTGGATTATGAAATCAACCAGAGACACACATATATCTTGATTATCCGGTTGAAGACAAAGCACCACGCTCGTACGCCATGATGCGTTGCCATTGAAGATCACTGCGTGGCTCTTCAAGACCACTGTGTCGTCTATGACGATCACTGCGTAGCTGCCCAGAATCTCTGCGTGGCCGCCCAGAATCTCTGCGTGGCCATCCAGAATCACTGCGTAGCCGCCCAGAATCACTGCGTGGCCATCCAGAATCACTGCGTAGCCGTCCAGAATCACTGTGTGGCCATTGAAAACCACTACCACCCTGACTGGTTTCGGAGTGGGGTCTCGTTATCCCTATCTTCTTTGTGGCCTCATCCTTATCAGGACTTGTCTGCCCTAACAAGCGTGGTAGACTTGTAGCAACATGCGCGAGCAACCTATCCTCTGACAGGGGCTGTCTATGCATGAGCGCGTGGAAAGCAGAAGCCATTATTAGCTCAAGGCCGTGTTGGAATCGGAAAAGAATTTCGGTGGCCGTTTGGAAAGGGATGCGCCAATTTGGGGATTTGACGTAAAGGTTAAGCCAGCCGTCAACTACGACCAATCCGCCGCCCGATTGTGAACGGCGGCGAGCACCAAATAGAAGGGCCATGAGCGGCGTGATCAGCGTGGTATCCCGCAAGAACATGGTGTTGCCGTCGTTTGAGAGTGCTAGGTCGGAAAAGACGAGGAGGTGAGAATCGAAGCGATGTGTAGATGGTAGCGTTAGGTTGGCTGAGTCTTGGGATAGCATCGTCCTGAGCTCGGTGGCTGTCCTGAACCGCAACCGGGTCGTAACGCCTGTAGCCGATTGGGCGATGTTGGGGGAAAGTCCGGCCGCGAGGAGTGCTCGAATCACGTTGTCTGAGCCTGCGTTCTCATCCAAGATTGGGTCGAAAGTTGCTGGACGGGACTGGATAGAATTGAACGCGGTTTGGGATTTTTGTACAATCTGCGTCCTAATTAAAATCTCCTCGATCTGTTTTGTTGTTGAATATATGTTCCTCATAGTATCGGCGCGGATGAAGTGCTCGAAGCACCACTGGCTCGCAGCCTGTCTGCCATTTGTAGCGAGAATCTCGGTGTACTGCTTGAAGGCTTCGAGAATGGCTAGGTGATCGCTCCCCGATCCTCGTACAAAAGTTCTCTTTTTTTCCCGGGCCTCAGATTTTCTCTCTGGGGGTGCCATAAAAGGACTACGCTCCCCTAATGCAGCACCCAATACGATCATGGGGCTTAGGCATCTAAATACGATGCCAAGCACGATCATTTTGCCGAGAGATGGGTGCACTGGTAGCAAGGAGAGCACGCGACCAAGGGGTAAGATAGTTTCGTCCTTGTCAATAGCGCCGAGACTCTTCAAGTTTTGGACAGCAAAGGCAACGGCCGTTGGAGACGGCGGTTCAATCACCTGGCTTAGCAAATCACCTATCGGTAGCTTCATGGACGACTCATGTGATTTGATGGAAAGACATGTCTCCTGCAAGTCAGAGCGTGATAGCTCGGAAGAGTTGGTCTGCCGCATATCATCGCGGCGTGAACTTGTATAGAGCGCGTAGTAAGACCCGTTAGCTACGCGACCTGCACGCCCAGCACGCTGCTTAGCGTTGGACTTGCTAATCCACGTGCACTGAAGACTCGTAACGCGCCGGCTCGGATCGAAGGATTTTTGGCGAAGCTTCCCCGTGTCGACGACGTAGCGCACATCTGGCAGTGTCACTGATGTCTCAGCGATGTTGGTACTAAGGATGATCTTGCGGCAGCCAGGCGGTAGGGCATCGAACACGTTCTGCTGGCTGTCTCGGATGGTTGAGTGCAGCATAAAAATGCGAAATTTACTCTCGTCGAGGAAGTCGACACCAAATGGTTTGTATTGTAGGAGCGTCTCTTTCAGCTTGAGAATCTCGTCCAAGCCGGGAAGGAAGACCAGAACGCCGCCGTTATCATCCGTGGTTTTGGCGATATGGGCAACGGTGGCGGCAGTTAAAGCCAGAGGCACTAGTGAATCTTGCTGTGTGTCAGTATCTGATATCGCGTTCCAGTCGATCGGCCTTGGCTGGGCTGCTTCCGCCAATTCTGCCTCCGCCAATTCTGCCTCGACATATTGGCGAGAGTCTTTATCACGGCCGAGGAGCTGATACAAGGCCTGGCTGCCATGCTCCTTTTCTAATTGCGACATGATGTGGCCAAGATAATGTTCCTCGACCGGGAACGTCCGCCCCGGTACGCTTAGCGCCGGGCAGTCGTTTGCCACGGCGCCTTGGTAATTCGATGGTACCGTACCCCGAAAATAGTTAGCAAAGAACTCAGAGTCCATCGTCGCACTCATGAGAATGACACGTGGTATCTTTAGACCCTTTTGGGCACGTTCTGACAAGGCTCTTTTGACGGTCAGTAGCAGCAAGTCCAGGTTAATATCTCTGTCATGCACCTCATCGATGACAAAGTGTGACGCGTAGTTCAAGATGTGCTCAGGTGAGTGTTGCAACTGTTGTAACAGAATGCCCGTAGTGGCGTAGAGAATACTGCCATGGGGACGCGGCAACCGTGAATCAAAACGAACGTGGTACCCGACAGTCTGCTCCAGTTTTTCAGCTCGCTCATCTGCCACTCTCCTGGCGACAGACGTGGCAGCAATTCGGCGCGGTTGTGTGCAAATAATGTTGCAGGAGGCGCCCTCGCCTCTGCGGATGGCATCGTCCAGAAGAATTTGGGGAACCTGTGTCGTTTTGCCACTGCCCGTTGCACCGATCACGATACTATATATGTTGTTTTCTACCAGTTCCAGTAGCTTGGGTGCGTTTTGGCTCATGGGCAGCTGAGATTTGAGGTGGCGAATATGATTTAAATCTGGCCGATTTTCATACTCGTCAAGCTGTCGTTTTAAGACTTGCGACTTCTCCACCTGTTGGTGTGTGTTGAGTGTAGGGTATGTGGTCCACCGTTTAAGTGTTGCCGCTTCTTTTGTGTCTCTTTCTAGCCTTCGAAGGTGCCCCTGTATTATTGGATTCATTTCTTTCATTTGTTTGATCGCGTTCTCCGTTAGATATAAGTTCACGGGCGCGGCTCTTTGCACGTATCGACCTTGATTGGCTTCTAAGACATCGGCAAACGCCTTCAATGTCTCGGGGTTTTGCTTTGAAATTATTACAGCCCCTACAACGTTCGCCAGTACCGTAGCTATTCTTTTGCTACGGGCCAGCACCTTATGATCAGAGGGCTGATTACCAATGGAAACAGTAGCTTCAATGCCCATGCGGGTTTCGTTGGTCTCTATATCGACTTTCACGCCTCGGGCGTGCTGGTCTCTGAGATATGCCAAAAAACTGGTGGATGTGGCGCTACTGAGTGGTGATGTTTCTTCGGCATATTTATCGCCCATCGACTGCCGCCTCAGCTGGAAGTCCTCGGCAGCCCGTTTAAATTTTAGCGCTACAGCTATTTCTGCGTGGACTAGATCGGAGTGCTTGGAGGTAACGAGTATGTCGTGTTCGGGTAATGCAATTTCCACGATGTAGACCCGGGCACGGGAACGAGTCACGCGCGTCAGACGTAGTGTGGGAATGTATCCATATCGAGCGGCGTAGTCGTATACATGCACAATAGCGTCCTTCTCTTCGTCGAGCACTTTATGTAAGAGGTGGTCGGGTGGTCCCCACATGTGGTGTAGGAGGCGCCTCTCGTAAAACTCGACGAACATGCACTGAAACGCTGCTCTTTTGGCCTGCGCCTTGGTTGCTCCATGACCGATGGTTTTAAAGGGCTCGGCGTAGGACGATGCAGTTAGCGCGCAACTAAACGAGACGCTCTCGTTTTTTCTTCGGGAGCTCCATGAGCAATGGAAAGCAGAAAGCCGGCGGAGCGTATCATGGGGGTCGGTATGAATACTGGGGGGCAGATCGGGAAGCGTGGCTCGGATTTTTTTTTTGAGGGGAGCGGGGAGTACTTTTCCATATTCGGCTTCTCTGGCGGGGGGGAGTGAGGCGAATCGGGGCTCGGTGACTTCGACAGGTTCGGGCCGTGCAGATGGTGTAGGCGGCTCGTGAAGCTGGTTGTTATGTAATGTTTGTGATGCCGGTTCGGGTATCGAGCTCCAAGCTCGCGGTGCTATATCCCGTGGCGGAAGGATCTCGTCTGGGATTTTTTCCTCTGGCACCCTCTTTTTCGACTTTGTTTGGCTCGCTGTTTTTTTCTCTGGCACCGTCTTTTTCGACTCTGGCATCGTCTTCTTCGACTCTGGCATCGTCTTTTTCGACTCTGGCACCGTCTTTTTCGACTTTGTTTGGCTCACTGGTTTTCCCTCTGCCACCGTCTTTGTCGACTTTGTTTGGCTCACTGGTTTTCCCTCTGCCACCGTCTTTGTCGACTTTGTTTGGCTCACTGGTTTTTCCTCTGCCACCATATTTTTCGACTTTATTTGGCTCGCGCTCCGTCCTGACTTTAATTCGCTCTCCGCGGAGAGGTCGGGTTTCCGAAATTGCTCCTCTATCGTTGACATATCAGGTTGTTCCTTTTGTATCCTCGTTTTCGACTTTATTTGGCCCTCCGCGGAAAGGTCGGGTTTCCGAAAGCGCTCTTCTATTGTTGACATATCCGGTTGTTCCTTTCGCATCTTCTTTTTCGATTTCTTTAGGCGGCTCGAGGGGGACTTGTGTACAACCATCTCCCACTCGGCTGGGTATTCCTCCTTCTTTTGCGCAGTCAATGGCGAAAATAGTAAGCCGTCAAAGGACGGATCACTCGGAAGATCCAGCTTCCGGGTTCGAGTCTTCGCGTTCGTGCTATGCGACGAGGACAGCGACAACGACGAGCGCGCCGGCCATAGCAGGCCAACCCGGGCTCTCGCTGGCCGCGCTAACTGTACAGGTCAAGGTCAGAAAAGTCTGAATCGGAGCAAACGTGAGGGAGAGATTGAACCTACATAGCCCCATCCCCATATCCTCATGACGAGATGATGAACAGCCGAGATGCTTTAAGCCCCAAGGCCGGCTGAGAATATAATGAAGAGGGAAAGCAAAAAAAAGGCATAACGGGACGATAAGCTTATCGATACTGTAGTACCACCTCCCACCTCAGTGTATAAAGCTAGGTGGGTCTGGAGTATTTTGTGGGTACCAGAGACTAGAGTAGTACACAGGTACGAAGGTCCGGGCCAGAATTGATGAGTGGGTTTAGTATGGCCCACACAGCCAAACCTTACTCATCAATTCTGGCCCGGACCTTCATACCGATACCTAGAGGTTCAATGTTGTTAAGGCATGATCTACCTTAGAGGTACATAGGTACTACGTACTGTCTAAATAATTACACCTACCGTAAAGTTAATGTAGGTACAAATCCGGTATCTTAAGTACTTAGTACCTATAGGTATGCTCGAAGCATCTTGTAATGTACACTTGGTAAGGTAGGTAGATTGAGATGTACAGGTACAACAGAGTGTTGTCGCCGTAATGAGTCTTGCATGTACCTAATATTGGCCACGAGTTCGAATGGAACCCTGTCCCCTGTCTGCGGGCCGCTTGCTGCCTCCGTTAGGTACCAGCAACTTGAAACAAACCAGGCTTCCACTGCAGATCCAACCTACCTAAAAAGTATCCATACCTTCAAGTTATCACTGAAAGACAAGTCTGCTTCCCAACCCTCTTTTCATACTTGGTAGTTTGCCTTCCCGGGGATCTGTCTTTTGTTCTTGGTATTCTATCGATCGTCCCTCCCGGATTTTCTTCTTTCCGAGATGGAATACCCCGACGTCCCCGCATCGTCCCCGTCGCCGCCGCCCTCTCCGATCCAGGACCGGCCGGCGTCGCCGGAGCTGCCGCTCACCATGACCGCGTCGACGGTCCTCACGGCTCTCCCGCGCGACGCGAGCTCGGCCCTGGCGTCCGCCGGCGGGTTCGACCAGGAGAAGGTGCTCGTGCGCTTCAAGCCAGTCGGCTCGGCGCCGCAGCTGAAATCCGAGGTTCGCAGGATCAGCGCCACGCAGAAGTTCGAAGCCGTCGTCATGTATCTGCGGAAGATCTTGGCCGTCAGACAGACGGATGGGCTCTTTCTCTACGTCAACAGCGCGTTTGCTCCGGCGCTGGATGAGATTGTCGGAAACTTGCATAGGGTGCGTCGACTATTTCCTCTTTATAGTCTTTATAGTCAGCTGCTCGCTGCCTTCGCTGCTTTATTTATCACGGAGACGACGACGGCCGCTGACGCAGATGGACAGTGTTTCAAGGATTCGAACAATCAGTTGATTGTTGTCTATTCAATAGTTCCCGCATTTGGGTGAACTATGTTGAGGCTATTCTGATATTCGTCATATGGTTATGGGCCTTTTGGTATCCTTCTAGTGCCAAACTCCGTCGCCGATAACTAACCATCTGCATGCAAAACCGTCTAATCAAAAATAATGCGAAGCACCCTGCTCAGAGCTTTTCGGTCTCTCTTGTAAACGCATCGAGCTCCTCCTTCGGAATCGGATATGTGTGCTCAGGCGCTGGGTATTGACGGCTCTTCACATCACTCCGATAGCCTTCAATGGCTCGCAGACTCTCTGCCCACACGTTGCCGTACTGCTTGACAAACTTTGGTATGGTGCGACCGGGTGGGAAGTATCCGGACATGTCGACCTGCACAAGCACTTGGCCAGAACAACCATTTCCTGCCCCTATGCCGATGGTAGGAACCGACAGCTTTTGAGTGATGATACTGGCAACCTCTGCGGGAACGGCCTCTACGACCATCGCGAAACACCCGGCCTCTTGCACTGCGAATGCATCTTCGAGTACTCTCATGGCACCCTTGGACGTCTTGCCCTGCACCCTGAAACCCCCCAGGGCATTTTGGCGCTGCGGTGTTAGCCCGACATGGGCCAGCACAGGGATCCCCGCTTCTGTTATCTTCTTGATCGCCGGGGCCATTTCCTTGCCCCCTTCTAACTTGATGCCTTGAACGCGTCCCTCTTTCACAAAGCGAATAGCCGTTTCGAGCGCCTGTTCGGGCGAAATCTCATAGGAGCCCATGGGGAGGTCGCCGATCTCAGAACAGTCAGTTCAGCGCAGCACGGAGGCACGGGGGTTGCAGCCTACAGTAAATGCGGCCTTGGTGGCTCGTGCGACTGATTTACAGTGGAGCAGCATATCATCAACTGTGACCTCGCTCGTGTCTTGCATCCCCAGGGCCACCATGGCCAAGCTGTCGCCCACAAGGATGATATCCATCCCGGCGGCGTCGGCGACGTGGGCGCTCGGGAAGTCATGGGCGGTCATCATGGCGATGGGGTCATTTTTCTTATACATGGATCGAATAACGTTCATAGTCACCTTCTTCCTGGCGGGGTCCAACGCCGCGCCGAGGGGCGAATGAGAGCTCCATCTCGGCTGGGATGGATGCGGAAGCGTCAACGACAGGGACTTGGCGATCGTTAGGGGTACATTTGATCTCGTGCCCCGATACAGCAATAAGCCGCATGCCCTTGCCCGCGTCAAAGCCATTTTGGATACGTCTGCGGGGTCCGAGGATACACTTCGAGAGTCGAAGGAGGAAAATTTTTCTCAATTGAGTCTTTTAATGTTGGTAAATCTGACCTCATATCGTTGCCGTGACTGGGACTCAACCGTTCTTTTATGCATCGGTCATGCTGGTTTTTGCTGCGTACAACTGAGTCTCCCCAACTTGGTCCTAGTGTTTAGTGTGTTTAGTGTTGAAGGAACAATTGTCTGATGTAATACTGCGACCTGTGCAGGGGTACCGACCTTATCAAGGTCCAGGGCTTGCGGCTATCTGCGGGAGAGATGTGTGGCTGTTGTGGCTCGGCAAGAATGTGGCCTGCCCTACGCTGGAGGTGCAGAGGTCTATGTACCTAGTGGACCAGGTGGAGGAGGTAGGTTATCTACGTACCTCCAGGTACTCATCTATGGAAATTGGTTGGAATGTTGAAATGACGGGAACTATGAGGGGCAAAAAATAATAGGTATTATCAAGGGTTGATACACCATCTACACTACCAGTGATGAGTACAGTAGAAGTAAAGTTCTAATCTAGTACTTGGTAGGAAACCTTGACTGCAGATCACTAAAAGATACTCCCGGTTACATGCCATCCTTGTTCCAGAATTCGCGGTTGCCACGATGGCCCGTGCATCCATGGAACTCCCGTCTGCTCACTGTATTCCCCATCATGCGATCTTGCAGTCGATCCAAGACCCGATTATACCTAAAGCTATGCATCTATCCAATTGCCCCTAGCTCATTCACCCCAGTTGGCGATCTTCTGGTGCTGTGACAAGCGTGTGCGTTCTGGGGGCTCCTACTAGTAGGATCCGTTGGCTTATAGAAAGGTAAGCTTATAGATCAGTACTAAAACGGGAGATAGATTGGAAAAGGAGAAGACTAAAAAGTCTCCTCCTGGTACTATGTACTTATAGGTAGGGGACACAGTATAAAATATATAATTCCTTGTGGTTCTATTTTATACTAGCTTTTTTAAGGTTTACTAAACATTAAAAATAATTACTTTTAATATTACACTTTTTATTAAACCTTTTATTATTTAATATTTATAATTATTTTTTTTATTAAATAGTTGCTTTTAATTATTTTAGCTTTTTAATTAGTTTAATTTTTATAACGTTAGTATTTTTAGCTTTATAGCCGTTTTTTATTTAATTATTTTTTATAGCCGCTTATGGTTTTTTTTTAACATTGTTTTACTAGCGTATTAAAAGCTTTATATAAAATGCTTATCATTGCTATATATAAAAAATAAATTAGTGCTATTATATTTATTTAATAATTAAATCTTTTTAAAGCTTTATATTTTATACGTATTATTATAATAGCAATTTATAATAGCTTAAAGGCTATTATAATAAAGCTCTGTTTTATCCGCTTTTTATTTAATTTATAAAACCTAATCGCTTAAAGCGAAAGTTTATATTAAGCTTTTTTTTTTTTAAAAATATGTTTAAATTTAAATTTTTAAAGCTTTAAAACTGTTAAAATAATCTTTTATTATTAGTGCTTTATAATTTTAAACCAAACTTTATTAAAAGTTATACTTTTTTTTTCGGTTTTATTTTAAATATATTTTATAAAGTAGGCAAAGTTTATATCGGTCTGCAGAGATTATATACTAAAAAGCAAAAAAAACTGCTATAGCTGCTAAGCTTTAACGTTTAATTATAAATTTTAACTGCATATTATAATAAAATAAAAATATTATAATATTAATGCTTAATAGCTTTTTATAAAATAATTTATTTAATATTTTAATTAGCTTTTTTTATTTTGCTGTTATTATAAAACTTTTTAAATATAATAAGCTTAACTGCCGATTTATTAGCAATATATTAAACTTTAGCTTTAGCGCTAATAAATACGCCGCCGTTATTACTAATTTATTTTCAAAAGTAATTAAAAGTTTTGCTAATTTATATAACTAAAGGCTTTATACCTTTAAAGCCTAGTTTTAGCATAATTTTAGCTTTTATTTATATAGTAATATATTTAATTTATTAAATCGCTAGCACGTTAGCTGCAACTGCCTTAGGATGCAGTACATAGATGTCCGTACGCAGACGGACATAACAAGGAGTAGCCCTGTTATATCCACTAGTGCTGCACATTAGCAGAGTTTTTATAAAGAGCATATCTTTTTTATATAAACATACTTTATTTTTATATTAATATAAAAAATTTATATAATTTATTTATTATACCGATATATTAATAAAAACACTCTGCTTTATTATATAAAGTCTATTTAATACTAATTAGTAGCTACATTAATTTTTTATACTATAAATTAGCAAAAATAATAATAAAATTATTTTAATAATTTAGCTTAAACTTTTATATTATACTTTAAACTTTATATTAAAATCGGCAAAGTCGGAAAAAACTAAATTAAATATTTATATAAGTTAATTTTTTTTAAACATATATTTAATGCAATAGTGCACAAACTGCACTTTTTAATTAGTCGTATAAAAAATAAAATAATATATAAATTATGCCGAGATAGCATTTAACGAATTTTAAAACGTTAGTAAAACTATTGCTAAGCCAGCGGCAATATTATATATTTAAATAATATATAAAAAAAAATATAATAATATTGCTGCTAAGTTAAGCTTATTACGAACTTTTATATAGCAAATTATCGACCTTTAACGCTAAAAAAAACTATTTAACCCTGCTAGCTTTAATAAAAATAAACTATTAGCATAAGCTGCTTTTTACTACATATAATACCTCCGGTTAAACTTAACCGGGCGGTAATTATATAATATATACTTTAAAAATTTTAAAAGTTAAAAATAAAACTAATTTAATTAATTATAATATATAATTAAATATAAGCTTAATTAAATTTTTTAAAACTAAAACGTTATTTTAATTAACTTTTAATTATAGCATTAAATAATAACCTTTTTTTAGCTTTTTAAAAACGACTATAAAATTATTAAAATATTAAATAATATATGCAACTAATATATATTAATTTTATTTATTTTAAATAACCAGCTTTATATAACACTTTAAAAAACTAACACTTTTAAAAATAATAAAAAGGCTATTATATAAATAAAACTAATATAGCCTATATTTAAGCAAAACCTTTTTATATAAACCGTTTAATTTTAAACTTTTTAAATCATTATATACTTAAAGCCTATATAACTATCGGTTAAACAAACCTTAGATTTACTTTATAAAAAATTTAAAAAGCTAAGCTATAATTACACGCTATAAACTTTATATAACTATATAAAAAAATCTAAATATAAACCGAACTTTTAACTAATTAAAAAATATATTATTATTTATAACTTTTTATAAATATTTTAAAAACTTTTTATATTTTATATAACATTAAATTTAATGCTTAAACTTTAAAGCATTAACATTTTTTCGATAAAAAATATATAAAATAATATCGTTTTAACTAATAAATTTTTTATATTTAAAAAAATATAAAAGTTAGTCGATAACTATATAAAAAAACTATATAATTTATTATATAATAAAGCCTGCATTTTTATTATTATCTGCTATTAATTTAGAATTTTAAAAAATTAATTTTATATAATATTTTTAAGCATTTTAAAAAATAGTGCAAAAAACTATTAAATATATTATATTAAACTAAAGCAAACTTAAAAAGCTATATATAATGCACTAAATAACCATTTTAATATAAATACTAATTATAGCTAATATTAAATAAATTAAACTATAATTACTTTTATATATATAAAATTAAAAAATTTAAAAGCAACTTTATATAAAGCTTTTAAAAAAATATTAACAAAGCTATTAAAAGCTTAACATATATTTAATGCAAATTATTTAAGCAAAATCTAGCTTAATATAATAATTATTTAAATATACTGCAGTATACCTAAATTATTAACAGTATTAATTTTTTAAAAACTAATATATAAAGGTTTTTTTTTTAACCTCTAAGTGTGCTTATAAATTATTACTAACAATAGTGCACTAAAACACTATATATAAAAAAACAATATATTTTATATAAATAGACAGTATATTTAGTTTAATTATATAAAAAGTTAAAAGCTAAACAGCAACTTTTAATTTTAAAAACCGGCAATAAAAAAAAAAAGTTAATTTTAGCTTTTTATTTAACCTAGCTAACTTTAACTTTTATATATAAACAAAAAATGCTTTATATATAAAAAAAAAAGCTGCTAATCGATTAATTATATTTTTTAAAAAAAATAATATATAAAAAATTTATATTTTAATATATATAAGCTATACTATAAAAACTATTTATTAATTAAAAAATTTTTTATATATTTAGCTAAATATAAAAAAAACTTTAATTTAAATAAAAATATTAAAAACTTAAAAAATAAAAATAAAAAATAAATAATTTAATTTTTTTTAAACTAAGTATTTTTATATTATATAATAAATAAAAATATTTAAAACTGCAAAATAAATACTTTATTTAACTAGTTTATTTTAAACAACTAATATTATATAAAATATTAAAAAAAGCTATAAAATATTAGCGCGTCGAACTTTTTAATAATTAGCAAAGCTTAATTAAAAGCATACCTCCGATTATATTTCTATATAAAAGTTAACTAAACTTTAAACAGCATATATATTAAGTTTAATAAAAGCAATTTACTTATAATAATTAGCACTACTAAAATGGCAAACATATTAAATATAATAATATACTATATTTTAAACACTTTAACGCTGTTTTTATTTTTATTAAAAAATGCCGATAAAATTAACGTTTATTTTAATAATATAAAAAACTTAATTATATAAAAAAATAAAACTATAGTTTTTATTATATATAAATAAAAATATTTATTTTTTAACATTAGCTTATATAAACAAGCTATTTATTTTATTAAAACGGAGTTATAGCGACTATATCGGCGTTTTAGCTATTTTTATATAAAAAAGTTATATATACTGCTCGAATAAGCGAGCTACTAAATAGAGCTTTTTATACTAAAAAAAATCTAAAAGTTCTGCTATTACTACTAAATATATAAAGCAGCACTAAAACGTTTTAAATTTTCGATTAAAAACGATCGCAAATTTAATTATAAAATAATAATCGATATTATATAAATTAATAATCGCTATATACTATATATTATTAATGCTATAATAAGGTTTTAAACGGCGACTTTTTTTAAATTAATATTTATATATAATATTTAAAAAATATTTTATAAATGCTAGATTAACGTGTATTAAAAGCCTTTAAACCTAATTATATATAATTTTAAAACTAATTTTGCTTTTAAAAAATTTTAAAAATATACTAAAATTATTAGCATATAATGCCGCTAAATATTTATTAAAGCGCACTAAGCTATTAATAAAATTAAAAAAGCATATAAACCGTTTTAACGTATATATAATATATTAAAAGCTAAACTAAGCTATTATATAAAACCAAAGTTAATTTTATAAATAGCTATTAAAGTATTAAATAATACCGCTAAATTTAACGGTTTTATATTTATATTTTTTATATTTAAAGCATACTTTTAAATTAATTAAAATTTGCTACTTTTATTTAATATTATATAAAAAGCTAAAGTAATTAAAAAAATAATAAAAATGCTATGCGACGAACGTATAAAAGTTAAAATTAACTAGGCAGTTTATAAATATAATAAACCTTTATATAAAACATTTTTACTTTTATTTTAAAGCGAAATATTAATATAGCGTAAAAAAAAAAAAAAAAATAGTTTATATAACATTTAATTTATTAAAAGCACCGATATTATCGTTAAAATAATAAACGGACTAATAAAATTTCGCTGTACATAAATTAAACCGTATTATTATGCAATAAAAAACGAGACGATAATAAAATAAAAAACTAATATAAACAATATTTAAACCGTTTAACCTTTAGCTATATAAAAAAAATAAAAATGCCTTTAAAAAGTTATAATAAACACTTATATATAATAAGCTTATATATTTTTTTATACTTTTATTTTTATAAAAAAAAAACAAGCGTATAAACTAGCAGTTAAGCTTTAAAATAATAGTATAATTAACACGCTAAAAGCTTTATTTGAAAAGTTAAATATAATAAAAATTAATAATTTTATTATATAAAAAATATTTTAATTTATAAAATATATACCTAGAAAATACGATAGAACTCGGATTTTTAAGTTACGTTTTATATAAAAAATAAAAAAAAAAACGACCCGATTATACGAAAAGTTTAAACTAATTATATAAAGGTATAATAATATAAAAAAAAAGACCGTACTGACCTAGTCGCCGATAATTTTATATATAAGCTAGCGATTGCTGTTTATGCTAAGACCTTTTTTTATATATAATTTTAACGCCGCTAAAAAACTTTGAAATATTATTTAAGCTTATATATAATTAAAAAACAAGCTATTATATATAATTTTTATATAATTACTAGCTAAACTTAAGTTCTGCTATTTTAAAGGTATAATTTTATAAATTATATAGCCATTATATAAGTTAATAAAGTTAAGTTTATATTAGTTTAAAACTTATTACTAGTATTATTATAAAAAACTCGGAATAACCGTTTTTATATATAATTTTTATTTATTATATATTAAAGGCCTTATTAAAAAGTTTAATATAACCGGCTTATAAACAGACGATATATTTAGCTTTATAACTTTTAAATTTTTAGCTAAAAAAAAATAAAAGCTTAACTAAGCGGAGTTTTATATAAAGCTTAAAAAAACCTTTTATATAAACTATCTAATCAAATTTAACGGTAAAAAAATCACTTTATTAAATAAAAATTATATTATATTAATTTAAAAAAATTAAATAAATTAACTAGTAAAAATCGATTTTTATATAAAAAACGCTATATAGTAATATATAGCCTAACATGCAAAAGGTATATATATTAGCAGCATTTGCTAACTTAAAGCTATATATAACTTTTCGGTCGCAGCTTAGGTTATAAAGCTAAAAAAAAAAAATATCGAATTTTTAAATAATAAAATCTACTAATAAATTAAAAACGCCGGCTAAAAATTAACTTTTATACTATTTAAATTTAAATATATAAAGCTATTTATTTTTATAAATAGCTTATTTATAAATAATGCCGATATAATTTTATAGCTTAAATTTATAATTATAATTAATATTAAATAATATATAAAAAATAACTAAGCTTTTAAAATTAAAAGCAATATTATATATTAAAATTTAAACAAATATTAAAAAATTATTTAAAACGTACTAACAAGCAAGTTATATAAAATAATTAATAAATTTAATAATATAATTACACTTTATATAATATTAATAAAGATTTTTAAAACTTTATTATTATTATTATTTTTAATAATTTTATATTTAAACTCGAAATTTTTATATAATTATTTAGTTAAACTAAAAATAATTTAAAAAAAAAAACTAATAATTAATATTATATTTTTTTAAAAATTATATAAAAAATAAAAAATTATAAAAGTTTAATAAATTAATAAAAAAAATAATCCGGCTAATATATTAACTAAATAAACATTAAACTAAGCATTTAAAACTTTAGTTTTAATAAACCGTTTAATTATATAAATAAAAGCTTTTATTATATATAATTAAATAGGTATTACACCTATAATAAAAAAAAAAAACAAGAAAAAAAAATATATAATATAATATTTAAAAAAACAGTAAAAACTTTAAAAAATAAATTTTTTTTTATATAATTATTCGATTAAACTATTTTTATTTTTTTTAAAACATTTTTTTTATATTTTTAAATTTATTTTTTATTTTTTTATTTTTTAATAACGCTTTAAACAGCACACTTTATATAAACATTAAATATAAACATTATATATATTTTTTTAATAGCTAAAAATAATAATATATTTTATAAAAAAAACGTCGCTATAGTTTTAATATTTAAACTAAAAGTTATTATAGCAGGCAGTGGCTAGTTAGCTATAATTTTAAATAAGCAGCATATAAAAATAGCTTTTATAGTATATAAACTTAGTTTAAACATTAGCAAAAAAGTTTAACTATAAGACTTTAAAAAAAACGTTATATAAAAACGCGGCAATAATAATGCTTTTTTTATTTTATTATATTATTTAATTTAAATTAGCAATATAAAGCTTATATATAAAAAATATAAATATATATTTATATAAAGCGTTTATATAAATTTTTAGCAACGCCGGCCTTTTATTAAAAAAAAGTAAATTTTAACAGCGCCGCCGTTTTTTATTTATATAAAGTTTTAAAATTAACATATGCTATTAAAAAGCGGCAGAGCAAGGCAAAGGCGCGCAAGACCGGCAGCGGGACTAGCAGCGGCAGCAGCAGCGGGAGCAAAAGCAAACATTGTATATATATATATATATATATATATTATATATATATATATATGCGCGCATATAATAATAATAATAATAATAATAGTAATAATAGTGGTTATTATTATATAAAAAATAAATAAATAAATAATTTTTAAAATATAAATTAAAAAATGTTTATATAGCAATTTAAATAAAGTCGGTTTAACATATTTATTTTTTAAAACACTTTTTAATAAAAAATAAAATTAGCATTTTTTTTTTAACAGAAGCTCTGTATATAATTGCCGCTAAAAAAAAAAAAGCTAGTGTTAAATTATTAGCACGTTAGCTATAACTACTTTAAAATGCAGTATATAAATGTTTATATATAAACGGATATAATAAAAAATAGCTTTATTATATTTATTAGTGCTGTGCACTAGCAAAGTTTTTATAAAAAGCATATTTTTTTTATATAAACGTACTTTATTTTTATATTAATATAAAGAATTTATATAATTTATTTATTATACCGGTGTGTTAATAAAAGCATTTTGCTTTATTATATAAAGTCCATTTAATATAACTGCTATTAAGACTATTATGCTTTTAATATTAATATAATCGATCGTTTAGCATATAAGCAGTAAAAATAAAATAATTAATTAAAAGTTTAATAATTAGTTTATTAGTAGCTTTATTAATTAGCATTATATACACTTTATAATAACTTATTATATTATTAAAGTTAATTTTAAATGCTAGAATTATTTAGCTAACTTTTTAAGCGTTACTTTAATTATAGCATAACTTAAGTCAAAGTGTGCTTTTTTTGCTGCCGTTAAAAAATTAATAATTTTTAGCACTTTTAAAAAACTTATCGCCTGCGCTGCAGTCCCTACAGCATATAAAAGGTCTTTAAAAAATCTCTGGTATTTAGCTAATTTATATAAACTTTTTTAAAAAATAAAAAAGTGCTGTATAGCTTAATCTGCTTTAATATTTAGCAGCAGCGCTATTTTAAATTATAAAAATTTAAAAATAGCTTATAAATCGATTTAATTTAGTTAATAAAGCTTTTTAACTTATTAATTTAAAGCTTTTAAAAATAGTACCGGCTTATAATAAATTTTTTCCGCCGGCCGGCAAAGCTTTATAAATAGTTTAAAAAGCTAATCTGTTAAAATGTTTAATTTGCTAATATAATAAACTATTTAAATGCAGTAATGTTTTATAGCATCTAAAAATTATATAATTTTAACTAATTGTTTTGCTTTAGTTTTAATTAATTTTAATAACTTATAATTTGTTTAAACAGTAATATTACCGCTTTTAATTTAGTGCTTCCAGTGCTAAAGTGCCAGCATAATAGCTAATAATTTTTGCTTTTACGCCAAATAGTAAGTTTATTCGTTTTTTAACTTTTTAAAAAAATAGGCTATTAAGTGCAAAGCTAACTTATTGCTAACGAGGTGCGGCTATATTAAGCAAGCTTTTACGTACTTTTAGCTAAAGTTAATATTTAAAATTAACAGCAAATGCTAGTTAAACGCTTTAATTATTAGCATTATAGTTATTATATTATAAATTATTTTTTAAACTTTTACTGCTTTTAGCGTTAACATTACTTTTTAATTTTTTAGTTTAACTAATAAGCTAATAAAAAGTCCGGCTAGTAATAAATAGTTACTAATAAAATGCCGAAAATATCTAGCCATGTTAATAAAAGCCCGAATCTCTGTAGTAATTCCCGGCTATAGTTTGTTTTATATAGCGGCTACTTTTTTTAGGTCTGCTTTAATGCTATCCACTAAAACGTCGAAACTAAAAAAAATGCCTCTATTAATAAAAAGTAAGCTTTTAGCCGCGTTAAACATTAGTTCGAATTTCGCTAGTTTTGCGAATAAAAAGCAGAGCTGTTTATATAACTGCTTTTTTATATTATTTTAAACATAAATATTATTAAAAAGTCCCGCTAAAAATTTAAAAAAAAGTTTAATTACCTTTTTAATTAAAGCTTAAAAAGTTATTAATGCGTTATAAAATTTAAAAAATATTATAAGCTATTTATAAATGCTAAACGGTATAATAAACGCGGTTTTTTTAATATACGGTTTATAAACTTTAATGTGCTAAAAGCTATTTTTTAAATTAATAAATACATATTAAAAGCGGCTTATAGCATATTAAATCTAATTTATTATATTAGGCAAAAAGTGCACCCACTTTTTAGTGCATTTATTAACCTTTTTAAAATTATAATAAAATCGCTAAATTATATCTAGGTTATATTTGCCAGATATAACCGTACTGTTAAAAGCTTTTTTTAAAGTTAATAGTGTAGGCAAAGCTTACTCTTTTTTGCCCCTGCATATATAAATGCTTAAATATGCTTTAATAAAGTTTTTTAATACCTTTTTTTACGCTAGACTATATCGGCAAAAAGGTAGTTATATTAAAAAAAAGTCTTTTATATTAATATAGTGCTAGGTTTTTGCAATTATATCTGTATAACGTTAAATAAAGTCGAATAAACTTAAATAAGTCTATATATAAAAATATAGCTTTTTTTTAACCTAGTTATTATTTAGCGTAGCTTTATACTATATAACCTATAATTTTACGTTTTAATAAGCTAATTTTATAGCTGCACTTACTTTAGCAATTTTAATTAGCTTTATATAAAGCTATAAATCGAAATTCATTAATTTAATTACTTTTTAGCCGTTTTTTTAGCTAAAGACATAGCTTTACTTATAAAAAACGGCCTTATTAACAGTTAAAGCGCTAAAAAACATATTATTTAGCACCACGCCTTTAATAACGGTTTAAAAAGCCGTAAAGCCCGTTGGCATAATAAATTTTATAGTCATTTTATAGTTAAAGTTAACTTTTAAACCTATTTTTTTAATGCTTACTATAGTATTTAAGCGTTAGCTTTTATACAGCTGCAGTATTGTTGCTAGGGCCTGTAATATATAGCAACTAGTATAGCCGTAGTTAAAAAAAACAGTAAATTTACAGCTTTATTAATTTTTAAAAACAATCCTAGCTATAAAAAAGTTATAATAATTTTTAAATTTATTATATAATTTATTTTTTTTTAATATTATTTTTATATAACTTTTATTTATTTAAACTAAATAAACAGGGCTATTTTAATGTTAATTTATAAAAGCTTTATTAAAAAAAGCTTTATATGCTTTAAAAAGTATAGCTAATTTTTAATCGATTTAATTATTTTTAATATAATTTTTTAAGCTTTTTTTATTTGTTATAAAAGTTTTTAAATTATTTATTTTAATAAAATAAACTTATTTACTGCCGGCGCTAAGCTTTTTATTATTATAAAACAATTTATAAAAATTATATGCTTTATTAGTTATATTATTATAAAAAAAAGTGCTTTTAAAAGTTATAGCCTGTTTTTTATTTAAAATAAGCTTTGGCTATTTAACCTCTGCTTTACAGTCTTTAATAAAATGCCTAATCTTTTTATAATTAAAGCATTTATTTTAGCATGCCTAGGCGGCGTAACTAGTTTTTTAATTAGCCTAGCTGTATCTGTGGCCGCAAAGGGTATTGTGCATTTAAAATGTGTTTTTACCTATTTTTATAACTTTGTTAACATTACGGTCGTTATAATAAAAGTTTAAAATTAAATAAGTAATGCTTTTAAAAATATAAAGCTTAATAAATTTTATTGCTAGCTTTATAGCAAAGCTTTGCCTAATTATATAATTATAGTATAAAGCCGTAGTGTTTTACATTTATATTATAATAAACAGAGTGTTAAAAACTTTTAGCTTAATTAACGTTATTATAATTATACTAACTAAATAAACTGCTTTTTTTATAATTTAGCTAATATTTTAATTTTAAATATATTTTTTAATTTATAGCTAAATAAAAAAAATATATATATAAATTTTATTAATAAGTATATTTAAAGTTTATTATATATTGTAAATACCTGCTAAAAGCCTATAAAATGCTTATTAAAAGCGCTATATATAGCTTATAAAAGTCTCGTTTTATATTAAAAAAAGTTTAATAAAGTTAACTAACAGGCTATAAAGCGTATAATACATGCTAAAGACTTAAATAATACCTTTTAGCATATTAATTTACTTAATAAAAAGGTTATTATTTTATATAAATAAGGCAACTTATTAAAAATCGCCTTTTAATTTAATAGCAATTTTTATTAGCTAAAAGCTATAAAAAACCAAAGCTTAAGCTAAACAATTTTAAATTTTTCGAACTTTTTTTAATATTATATAATCCGCTTTAACTAGCTATAAATTGCTAAAAATTATAACTTTATTTTTAGCTTTATAAATGCCTATTTAAGCGGTATTATTTTTTAAAAACGCGTTAAAAAACGCTTAATATACGCGTTTTTTTTATTATATTTACACAGAGCTAGCCTTTTTATACTTTTAAAGGTTTAATAATTAATTTATAAGTTTTTTAAATATTAAAACGTTTTTTAGCTGCTATATATAAGCTGTTAAATTATTATTTTTAAGCTTAATAAATAAAAAATTATTATTAATCTTTTTAATTAAGTTTTTAAAATTATTTTATAATAAAAATAAAAAAAATAGCTTTATGGTATTACGTTTCTGTTGGTTTAAAAAGTCTAAAGCGCCACTTTAAGCACCTAATCTATAAAAAAAAAACGTTTTTATAAATTAGCATTTAATTTATATTTTAAATAAAAAAATTCTAATTATAAAAAGCTATAATTATTTTTTTAATTATAATTAATTATTTTTTTATGCCGATAATTTAATTATTAATCTGTTAACTTTATTAATTAATTATAATTAATTAGCCGTTAATATATCGCTAGCTCTGCTTAAAGTTTTTAAAACTTTAATTAATGCTTTAAGCTAAGGCGTTAACGCGGTCGTTAGCGTTAAACCTATTTTTTAAAAACTATATTTTAATTAAATTAGCTAAAACAGCCTGCTTAGCGGTCTTTTCAGCAGCTTTAATATTAGCCTTAGTTTATAAAATAGCTATTGCTTAACTAAATTAAATCTAATAATAATTAATTAATTAAAAATCTTAAAAAGGTATTAATAAATATATAAAATGTTAAAATAGCGCTTTTTTAATAGCTATTAATTTATTGTTAATAGCTTAAAGTATAGCTAATAATCGAAAGATTAACAGTTAATAAAAAATTTATAGTCGACTTAAATAAATAATAAATATTATTATAAAACTGCAGCAAATAGTTATTTATGCATTTTAAAAGCTTTTATTAGTAAAATCTGTTAGCTTATAAAAAAATAAGCTTATAAATCAGTACTAAAACAGAAAATAAATTAAAAAAAAAAAAACCTAAAAAGTCTCCTCTTGGTACTATATACTTATAGGTAGAGGACACAGTATAAAGTATATAATTCCCTGTGGTTCTATCCTATACTAGCCCTTTTAAGGTCTACCAAACACCAAAGGTAATTGCCTTTAGTATCGCACTCTTTGTCAAACCTTTTATTATTTGGTATCCACAAGCGTCTCCAGCCCTATTCCATCTGTCTAACGCCAATTAGGGATGCTAAAAGTCTGGAACGAAGCATCAACAATTCCTAAATAAAGATACCGGCATACAACTGAGCACATAATACTCTTCCCATATCAAATTACACCTAGACATGAGAAACAGGTCGAGCTTGTCATATTTACGGGACTGATGCCCTCGAGCTGATTATAGACTTTGCATGGTTGTCATCAATTTGTCCTAACATCTTGCGCTTACTCCATCGCCGGTCAGCCATCGCTGTCCCTGTCGCTGTCCGTCGTACTTCAATCTTCAATTGATGACCTGTCGCATTACATAATACGCACAATTCTATGCGCGCCCGCAAGGCTCAGCCATGAGGAACCTCTAACATAGGATAGAGAGCCTTGGACCTTCTCATTGTTTCATTCGTCTCTCGGTACGTGCAGCGCTCCCAACCCCTGATAACCTTCTGTCCCCAGACGGTCTCATTCGGGGCGTAGCACGACTCCCAGACAAGGCCAAGGTCCATGGACCATCCAGCTAATTTCCAATGTCAGCGAAACGACTCAAGTCAGTTAACTCAGTAGAATCTGAGACTGGCTTTATGGAAGAGTATTACGTTGGCTGGTGCCACCTCCACTTGAGTCACCATAGAGCTCAAAGGTAATCTTGGTCTTATTGGCTCCGTAGCCATTGAAGCATGTAGACCACTACAACATTCATGTCAGCAATCGTAACCCAACCGCAGGAAGTTTTAGGGGAAACAGGTACGGAAACATGGATCTTTGTTTTGTCAGTATAATCTCGCTATTGACCAAACAACGGTGTCGCAAGAGGAATTCAAATTGGCCTACATATGGCTTGGGATTCTTTTCCGAGCGTCTATATCTGCCTTGGTAGTCACTGAGGGCGGGATCTATGTTGAGATTAAGCTGCGCAGTCCACGTCATCAGCCTAATTACCATGATGGTGGATTCGCTACAAGCGGGACACTCAGGGGAAACGCGCATGCTGAGCATACCAAAGTCGCCGAGGCATAGTTTTTTACGATGGGGTAATGCAGTGGATACGTGTTGGTTGTGTGTTCAACTGCGAAGTCGACTTTGGCTCGGAGGCTATGCAGGAGATTCTTCTTCGTCAAGTTGAGGTCCACAGCGTGCCAGGTGACGTCCGAGATGGCGAAGCGAACACCGGTAGGCCAGTCCTCAAACTCGACCGTCGCGCCGCACCCGACAGAGGAGTTGCCCCCGGGGTAGCCGTGCGCCGGAGGGGCGACGGTGAGAGCAATGGGGGGAAAGCTCGCGGTGATGCTTTTGTCGCCCGCGCCGAAGGCGATATCGACACCGCTGACGGCATTACAAGTATACGGACTTTGAGAGACAACTGAGACCGAGTGGATTGCGTCCACCGCCGATGCGATAACAATGGGGAGTAGATATCTCATCTTTCGTAGATGTTCTTCGCCTGGCCAAAGAACTCCTCAACGCGAGGGAACAGGCTGCGCTTGGTTCTCTGGGGACGCATACTCTTCCTCGGCCATGATAAAGCGATCGTCTTGTCTAGCCGTGGCACATACAGCCGCCGGCTAATGTGTTTGGAGTAGAGATCTACAAGCCGTCATATTATTAGGAGGCGCACTGACATTGTATCAAGTATCCCGACCGTGCAACCCGTTGTGGGATTGAGTGAAAGCCCCCCTGGGATGAGTCGTCCGGATTCAAGGGCGCAGGAACCAGGCGAAATACTAGCTGGAAGAGCTTTATGAAACCGGCGACAGGGAAAGAATTACATGGGGATGCTGGGCCATCCGTCTATATGCTACCGGTCATTATCTTCAAGTCTGTGGTCTGAATATCTATGAACAAAGTTCTGGTGAGTAGGAGCTAGGCTGCTCTGAATCTGTTAGAATTTACAAGTACGATTCTTTACCGACTGAATATAGCAATATTCGAATAGGTCAACTAGAAGAGCAAGTACAGAGTACAGCCTCAATGTCATCTTCACACTCACATGTGGCGGTGACGTCAAGCCGGTTACAGAGCCGGCGCAAGGGAGCAAGGTATGACGTCACAAGACGATTTATCAGGAGAATCCCCTCTACAAAACACGGAGACTGTCCTGGCCGTAAGTATCTGAAAATTGATCTCTTGCTCAAGATTCAGAATTGAACGTTTCAATCAATCATCCTCTTTGTCCTAAAGCCTCTCAAAATCACTAGACTTTGCCTGTTCCCAGATAGAACACTCTACTCACCCGCCACTTCATATACCAACAAGGCACACACAAGCCACTCGCAAATCACCACCATGCCTCTCGAGAACAACAACGACAAGGGCGTGACCGGCGCTGCCAAATTCGTCACCAGCACACTGGGCAACGCCGTGGGCGGCGTGGGGCGTACCGTGGGCAACATCACGGGCGCGGCGGGCCGAGGCATCGGCGACACCATCACAAGCACCACGGGATCGACCGGGAAGCCCGTCGGAGACGCCATTAACAGCGTCGGCACCGGCGTCGAGAACGGGGCCAACAGCGTCGCGAAGGGGGTGGAGAACGCGGGCCGGTGGAAGTCATAATTAGGACGATGAGAGGGGATGATTGTCTGTCAACTGATGGCTGGCCACAGACAGGCTGCATGAGATACATATACCTACTACCGATACCCCTATTTCGCTATAACAATATATATGCGAGTTTCTTGATTGAATCCTTGGGAGAAATTTATGACTTGACATGGAATTTCTCGCTCCAACTTCCTTGTGCCCCTTTCCGTCTGGCGTCACGGAGGTCGCCGGGGCAGGCGAACGCCCGCCGATCTGCGGCAATGCCCGAGCCAACTACGGCCGCCTGCCTAGCACTAGGTAATACCACCGTAGCGCAGTATATTTAACTACGACAGTAGATAGATGCAAATGTCCCCGAACGTAGTTCCGGCCCTAATACCAGAGTCTACCGTCCCTCTTGAATCCTGATCAACATTTCTAGCCTACGACAACTGATTGGGCCCCTTGTTAGTTATCTCCGACATGACGTCTGAGGCTTATGATTCCGACCCAGTGGCGCTGCTCGAAGCGCTCCTCACCACAATAGAGGACAAGATCATCCCGCTGACCTCCAGCGGCGTCTCATCGGGCAACAAGCTCTTCGGCGCCGCAATCCTCTCCAAGTCGGGGCTCGTCCCGCAGACGGTGTCGACGAACAACGAGGTCGCGTCGCCGCTCCTCCACGGCGAGATCAACTGCATCCAGCAGTTCTTCGCGCAGACGTCCTTCCCGGGCGCGTCATCGTCGGGTGCATCGTCGTCGCAGCGTCCGAGCCCGCGGGACTGCGTCTTCCTGGCCACGCACGAGCCCTGCAGCCTGTGTCTCTCCGGCATCGCGTGGAGCGGCTTCGACAACTTCTTCTACCTCTTCACGTACGAGGACAGCCGCGACCTGTTCGCCATCCCGCACGACATCGACATCCTGCAGGAGGTCTTCCGCGTCCCCGCCATCGCAGAAGGAGAAGACCTGGACGCGAGGCCGCTGTATAACCGGCGGAACAGGTTCTTCACGGCCCGGAGCTTCGCCGACCTGGTCCGGGAGATTGCCGAGAGGCGCGGGGAAGACGAGGGCCGGAAGTGGGGGGACGAGGTGGCGAGGGTCAAGGAGCTGTATAATGCTCTGAGCGACACGTATCAAGATAGCAAGGCCGCCGGGCTCGAGAGCGCGAGCTTCTGGAAATGAGGGGCACGAGCTCTTTTACTTGCCAGGCACGAGACAGGCACGGTATAGATTCGAATCAGGATTCGTAGTCTCGTATCTGAGGGTCGAGTGCACTGCCTTTCCGCACGGCCTGGGTCACACAGGCCACAGTCACAGGTTCCGCATACAACATACAACGAGAACTAAATTTCGCACAAAAGAAGTTTAGACAAGTGGTGAAGATGGAGGAACTGTAGGAGTGGTCAAGTATATGTAACCACTCGCGGTACGCCAAAGGACCCGGGTATTGCTCGCCCCTTGAAGTCAACAAGGGAGAGGGGGTGCAAGAGTTGAAACGAAATTGACTATTTGGAAATAATATATCATTTCCCAGAGCGCCTGTAATTTCCCTTCGAACACAGAAACGGTGCGTTATACAATTGTGACGGCTGCGGGGGTTTCACTGGTATCATAAGCTTCGTGCTGCACTCATAGATAATATTTAGGGGCTCTCCTTATCCTATACAGCTTCTCTAAACAGCCTACCCCCAATCCCCTAGAGGCTCAATTCATGAATCTCGACACGGACCTCGGGCATGTACTTTCTGAGCTGAATAATACCCTGTTCAGTTCACTTTGCTGTCTCAACCGCCCCTCGGATCAAGTATCACTCAGCACCCTAGGAAGGAACTTGGAAAGCGACGACCTCGTCGAAGATGGCCTTGACTGGTGTAGTATTTGTTGCAGCAGTTCTCGGCTTGACCCTTTCCGGTCCTTGTTGCTTTCTTGCGAGATTCTTGTCCCTCGGGGTTGAACCGATCGCTCTCCACGAGCGGGCTCGGATTGTTGGTCCAAAAGGGGCAAGAAACTATAATGGCGTAACCTGTCGAAAAAATTCCCATTTTCGTCTTTTTCTAGGCTATGAGGCTTTCTCACGCCAATTCTTCTGTGTGATGCGGCCCCAATCGAGCCACCGAACTTTTTCCCGAAGTAGCCGTCGCCCTCCTCGGTCTGAGACGGCCACACGTTTTCATACTCTCGAGTTGGCGAGTCGTGGTCTTCTGAGAAGGAAAAACCCGGCGTTGTTGACGTTGTTTGAGGATTTTCAACTAGAATTGGAAGGGGGTTGTAGATACAAGATCCACCGTGGGCGTCAATGCCGCGATTATACAGGTCGTAAATGATTGCTTGGTATTCGGAAATTTTGTCGCTTTCCGTTTCGGCGTTTTCTATATGATCGCACAAACCCAGTGGCGTCAGCCAGTCATTTGTACAGGACCTCGATATCAGCCTGGGGAAGGAAGTAATGGGGGTTCCAGCAGATATGCCGGGGGATCTATTGTCAGCTGGTCGTGAAATGGATTCAGATGCAGACCGTTTTGCGGTTGGCCGAGCCCCCTTTCCAACTGAACCGGAAGCGTCGTGGAATGGGCTCATTCGGAAATCTACTTTTTGTGCAAGCCGGCGCGACTGTGGCCAAGATAAGTGGCGAGTTTGAGAACTATTCAGTGATGAACGCCCCGAAGCCTCTGGCGATTTCGATCGCACTACATCAACCCCAGCATCGTCGTCGCAGGAATTATCTGGACATATTGGAGGGCTCGAAAACGATTCCTAGTTAATCTCCGTTATGCTCTGTCGTGATACTGTACGAAAATTGGGGTTAGCAATTGCTATAGACGAGGAATAAGTCGTCTAACTTGGCGATTTGTGGAAACGTATTAGTCAAATGAGAGGCGTACTGTGCGTTGAGTTTCGTGTTAGGGACGAATACTCCGGTTCCTTGAAACCGTCCGCTAAGCTGAAGCAAGGCCTAGGCGAACAGATGGTGGTAGCCGGATCTGCGGGGGCGGACACGCTTGGGATAATATTTCTTCCCTGGAGAGTTGGTCTCGAATGTGTACGACTAGGGAACAAGAAAGATTGGTAATCCAACTGGGAGCCATCATCATGAGGGCTATGCACACTAGCAATCACGATATCAAGTATTCCTATGATATTATCTGTAGTGATTAGATACTGGTTCTCTGGCTGTGGAGGTATTTCGAGATGGGGATCGTTTAGCCGCGTCTGTGCCGGAAACAGGTCGTTTTCATTGACTGCCGTCGGACTGTGTCTCCTAGAGCTTTCTGCGCGTTGACTTGTAGATAAATAAGCGTGAATATGACATAGGATATCATCGATTTTTTGTCTGCTGACGTAGCCTTCAAGTGGTGCTCGAGGAGTGATTGGTAGACGCCCTTGATAGTGGCATGCGGATAAACAGGGTTCTCTACCCGTAGGGGAGCTCCAGTCTCGAGTCGTGACGGCCGGGGCAGGAGAAGAGACTAGGTTGTCTACGGAGTGACCCAAACCAGCAGTAGACGAGGCTTCGTCGGACGGAACAGCTGCAAGCTGAGCCGGAGATAGCCGGGCTTTGTCTGGATCAACCTGGCAGCAAGTAGAAACAGGAGAGCAATTTTTCTGGGGAGAGAGCTGCTGGTGCGAATCAATCAGAGGCCCGAGGGGGGTACTCGGTTCGGCAGCAGATGGTGGACCAGTCTCTGCCGGCTCTAGACAGACGGAGACGAGAGGCTCTGAAGGTCGTGCGGCCGAGTTCACATCATCGGCTAACTTTTCCTGTTCTTTTGCTGCAAAGATACTCATGAGTCGACTAACGGGCTGGCTTGAGCAGGCACTGAAGAACTGCTCGTCCTCCAGGCTCACGCAAGACATGCGATCCGCCGGGCAATATTCAGCCATGGCAGTGGTCGATCTGTGGTGATTTCAACGTCTTCATTGGTCAAGCACAGAGGCAGGGTGCTCAATCTGGCCTCGTTTTCAACTTAGGTATGAGTAGTGATATCAATTTCAGATTCTGAATAGGTAGGTCAAAGCAGTGTTGGAGAGTCGCACGAAGCCCGCGTCGGCCAGAGAAAACCAAAGGACGAACTAAGGAAGCTGGTGAAACCACAACTGCCGGTGCCTACCCAACCCACCTCCATGATTCCTGATGTCTTAGCCCACCTGCAGTCAGAGGGGAGTGGATGCCTGCGGGTTCGGGTTAATCAATGGCAGGTGCTTGTGGAGATCAGGGGTAGGTTCATAGTTAAGTGGTGGTGGTTGCTCGAATCAAACATCCTCCCAGGATTTGGGAGCGGCTTCTTCTCTAGCAGGATTGAGCACTCGACTAATTTCTAGTCAAGTACCCAAGGGACTTGCTTACGTAGTCTTTGCCACTGCATTTTTGTACTGCTTGGATTCAAGGCGGCGTGATATCTACTGAAATTCTAACATATGTAACAGCTGTATAAGGTAAGTAGTTATAGTGAACGGCGGCGTGCTATGCTTTAATACCCCTTGGAAGGCTTGCATTCTCCTTTAGCTATAAGCGTAAAAACCTATCTATCTATCCATCTATCCATGTACAACAATAACATCAACAAGCTGGCACCTACTGTTCTGCTTTCTAGGTATAAACAGAAGAGCTTTGCTCGCTGATGGCAAGAGACACGAACCGACCTAGAGGAGTAGATCCATCAGCCTGCACCCCGTGCTCCTCTAGGTCACGATATATCTTATCGATATACTCGCCGGCTCCCGACAGGTGTAGAATATGTGCAATAGCACAGTGGATTGCGAGCAGCCGAGGCGAAGGAGGCTCGATTGTTCGCTCGGGGGTAAGATAAAGTTCGCGGGTTATAGGCAGTGTTGATCTGAAGAGAAAGCCACCGGGAAAATGTCCCCTGATCGTGTAAACATGGTCTCTATTAGGGACAGGCTCGAAATAAACTCGGAAATCACCAAAATAACGATGGAAGGCCTGAGTAAGAGTAAGAGCGTTACGTGGCCGGTCAATTTCGGGTCCCCGAATCAATTCGGCAACGCCAACATCGAACATATCAAGGATTGCAAGTGCAGATTGTTTGGAAGCATCCTAAGCGGGAATTTAGTTGGAAAACTGTCGATGAGAGTAGGGTAGATGCGTACTAGTTCGCCCCTCTCATTCGTCTTTGTGAGGGAGTGTGGTAGGATATGAGCTACTTCTAGCGGATCTGGATCAAACGGATCGTTTTCTAATAGGCCCCCTTCGTCGTCTCGAGGGCCGCCTGGAGCCAGAGACCGATTAATCGCTTCGGTATAATCAAATTTGCGCGATATCACACAACGGTGACGGTCACGTATAAGGCAGTCTCTCCGAAGAATTGACAATCGGGCTCCGGATCCAACATACTGTTGCCCACTATGATCTTGGACTGCAGAAAGCAAGGCTGGAGAGGGCTGGGGGGTCTTTTTTGTAGAAGCTTTCACTATAGAGTATTAGCAATCATTTGATATTACTTCGTAAGTGAGAACAAGCTTTGTACCAGGGAGAAAAAAGTTATCGAATAAATGATCACCGAACTGGAAGAATTTTGGGCGTAGATTTTCGAAACTAACAAGTATATCTTCCGTACTTATTTCAAGGTCGATCGCTTGGAAAAAATAACGTAAAAAGCAATCTTTAGACTCTTGTGAGAGCGAATATTCATAAGTATAGCGAACTAGCCGAGGACGGCTATAGTTGTCGGCAGGGAGTCCAGCATCGAAGTATTCACAGATATTGTATAATTTACGGCTAGCATGCTTGCGCAATTCCGTTTCTAAGGGTGGTGGTGGTGGGTGTGAGAAGTTGAGGATGCCTTCAAGCGACGATTGGTGGCGGTGAAGGGGGGATGCCATTTCGACTTGTCGAGGTCAGCAAGTGAGCTGATCAAGTGCTAGCAGGCCTGACACTTGAGAACGAGAGAAGGTAACGATAGCGAGACCGACAACGATCATGCAACTCGGTTCTCGGCGGACTATCAGTTACGACGAGCTCATTGGAGATTTGTCGTCAAGGTGGTGTAGTGATGACAGGGAAAGGCTAGGTATGACGGGAGCTCGTGGCTCTGACATTCATGTATTAATGCACTTTGTGCGTTCATTGCATATTCTTTTTAGCTTATCCCTTATAATAGTTTATTTTGTTTTAGTTTGTCCCAATTTGTTTATCCTTTTTAGTATATATACCGAATAAGATCATATACACTCGGTGACTACTACGAGTACCTAAGTAGGTAGGTACTAGTTACATGATCTACTAGGTAAGGTATCTACCCGTCTGATGAATTCCAATTCCGTGATCCTTTTTATCATCAATTTCAATACTGCTTATTGTCTCGGATTGAATGTCTTTGGTCGTCGGCAGTAGGGGCATTGATTCAATCGTTCTCCCCACTGTTCCATACGCTCCCGATGAAGCCAGTGTGAACAGTCCATCTCTCTGACTTCATTCCTATCTTCCATATCCAGGGTGCAGATGGCACATTCTCCGACATCTGACGATGTCAATCTTCCTCGTCCAATTGCCCTCGCTGGCAAGGTGTGTACCGTCTGATTAGTCTGGGGTATCATTGCCATCATAGTACCTACTACAATATTCGTACAGTCAATCAGCTCGTTGATGTTGGTAGAGGTAACGTCAATACTATTATGATCCACACCAAGGTTCTTAATTCAAGATAAACAACGCTTTTGAACGGCCTCGGGGCCGAAATCATAGAAATAGCTCGGCTCCTCATCGACCATAGTGCGAATGCCATCGAGCCGGCGTGGTTCGGAAATCAGAAGCATCTCGCCTTGAATAATCACTTAACAAGGCATGCGAGTTCCTACCTACGAACATTGAGACCATGGGTTTTATCGAAGCTCTGCCGTAGAGGGAGTGATGTAGGCGATTGTAGGTATAGGGAATTTGACGTGCCACAACGTTTGTATTAACGCTTCTCGGATGTTATATTTCTACTATATTATGTAAGTATTTATGCTTTTCTCAAACTGCCTAGCCCCTTGTCCCCCTCGTAGGATGTTCTGAAGGTGCCTTTTCATCTCTTTCAAGGTGTTCCGATTTCTAGTTTATCTCAAGTCTCTTACTAATGCAACTATCTGTCCTAGTTATATTGGGAAAGGTTTTATTCGCAAGCGCAGCGAACGCCGGATAATGGCGACTGTATATATTCGCGGCTGAGTACGACGGAAATAAGTGTTAAAGCGGGCTTGTATCTAGATATTAAAACGCAATGACATTTTAAGAACCTCACAGGAATCACATAAGACGTGAATGCATAGAGTATTTTATATCTGGAGCAAGTGATCTATTCCTAAGAGTTAGGCTAATGAAGATGGCCAAGGGGCCACTCTCAGTCCCCATAATGCATAAAAAGCCTATCATGGCAATGACCGGTCTATGAACTCGTAGCAATAGTCAAATGGGCTCCAACGAGAAATCATATCGAAGTGTCGTTGTCACATGTGGTTTCATCGGATGACATTATGTTCATTATAAACTGCATAAATATGCCGCGACGTGCCGTGCCGTGACCTGACGTGACATAGGTACAGTAAACAAGGGGGGCTCTGAAAAAAGGGGGTATCATAAGATGAATGTGGGCAAAAAATAGAGCGGTGATCCGTCATTCGTAAACCAAACTGAAATATCCCGTCTCAAAATGCTTGCGTACAGTTTTTACGAACAAGATGCGACAAGAACTACGCCTCCGGATGCGACAAAAAAAGAGGGAGAGATGCAGGGATTAGAAGTGCGATACGATATAAGACGACGGGGGCAGCGAAGAGCAAATAAGAGAAACAAATTGGTACGATATATCAAGTAGAATTCGTCGATCGCCTCCAAATCATAAACGCTGCTACGGCCGCACAAGTGGTTGCTCCGAGTGCTAGGTAAAGGCTCGTCCTATCAGGCGGCGGCTCCTCACTTTTGGGAAATGCGGTGCTTGGATTGGTCGCAGCCTCGGCGAGGGCAACGAAGAGCTCGCCGATGCTGTTCCAAGTGACGCTAACATGAACCGGTGTCCCCATCATGAGACTTGACGTATACTGGTCGGGCTGCAGCTCGCATCGTTGGGTCGTCTTATCTCTGTCGGCTTTCAAGGCCGTGTAAACAGACGGGAGATCATCTAGATATGGATAGCGCTTTCGAAGTTCGACGATGTGTGAAAAAGAATCTGGGTCCGACGAGTCGTATGAATAGCAAATCAGATCGCAAGCATCCAGCTTTGCCTGATTCTCTAGTATGGCAGGCTCTAATTCGCCAAGTTCCTCCAGTATGAGGTAACATTGCTTGCCACCTGGGAGCTCGACACTGTTTACGGCTCTACGAGGTTTGATGGTAGGATGATATAAGCCGTCGAATGGCCGATTGAGGAAAGAGTCCAGCAGGGATGATTTTCCGGCACCGGCCGCACCGAGGATATAGCACAGCACCACGTTGCGTTCCACCTTACCGGGGCGCCTCCTCCTCTTACGTGGCCGAGTTACCTTTAATGCTGATGTTAACGAACCTCGGGGATTCAGGGGTTCAAACCCGAGATAGGCAAGGTATTCCAAAGTTGTCTTGGGTTCTAAGAAGGTCGTCATACTCCACTGGGCAAGCCAACCCTGAAGCGTGATGTAGCCAGCCTCGTTACGAACAGTGGAAGAAGGGAACGAGGCCTCCATCCACGACTGGGGTGGACCGGGGGTGGGAGCAAACAGGGCTTCGAGCTCCCGATCGTTGAGACCGCCATCATTGTCTTTATCGAACAACAAGAAGAGATCCATGAAAAAGCGATATCCCGCGGGGCTCAGCTCGGCAGAGGCATATTCGGGGACGTCGAGTTTGGGATGTATGAAGCTATCGGCCAAGCTCAAGCTATCGGTGTACTGATAGTTACGCAGTATCACCCAAATTGTCTCGTGGCGTCCCTTTTCGGCATACATCTTGTTCAACTGAAGAAAGCCCTTCATACTCACACCCTTCTCGGTATCGGACCCGGGTGCTGATTTCGAAATAGAGAGCTTGATGTTATCGAGATCCTCGGCGGTCAGAGGCTTGTCGAAGCACTTGGCTTGGAAGTCCTGTATCTCCTGATCGTTCAGATAGCCATCCTGGTCCTTGTCGCAGAGATAGAAGACTCTTTTGAGGGCGGAGACACAGGCGGGCTTGAGACAGCCCTCCTTGTAGTCAAAGAGCGGGGCGATGGGGTGAGTGACAGCTTTCTGGCACAGGAAGAAGGTCTCGTTGACATTTGCGTGTTCCCTCGCGCTCGCACGTATGCAGGAGTCGATCTCGCGGAATTCGCTCATGACGGGTAGCATCTCCTCCTCGACGACCTGGGGCGTGGGGTTCTCGGTCAAGTCGGACTTGTTGGCGCAGAGCACGACGGGGACGTTGACGCCGAGCGAGCGGAAGTAGGGCATCCAGAAGAGAGCAACGCGCTCGTAGCTGTAGTGGTCGGAGTAGACGAGGAGGATGACGTTGGACTTGCGGATCTCCTTGCGAAGGGTGGTGCGGTCCTGCGGGCGGGCCGAGGTGTCGACGATGGTGGTGGTGACATTCTCGGGGGTGCCAATGCTCGGCGGGATGGTGATCTGGGGGAGGACGGGCTGGATCTTGTTGCTCACGAAGACGTCCTTGACGAGGGAGGCGATGAGGCTCGACTTGCCGGTGCCCTCGTCACCACAGACACAGATGCGGACTACGTTGGATCGACAATCGTCAGCACAAGTTAGACACGGTCAGCAGAGGGGGGGTGTGAGGTGGAGGCCGAGGCCGAGGCGGTTGCAGGTTTGGCTGGGGAAGATGGAAGAGACGATGGTGGCAGGGGTGGTGGTGGGAGAAGAGACGAGGGAGCGCACCTGTGGCCATGGTTGATGCAGCGCTTTGGCAGTGTCCGAGTCGTGCTTATTTTATCGCAAAGCCATACTTGGGATTGGAGATGTCCGAAATCTACATATATACAGACACCCAGAGTGAAGAAGAGACGAGGGTGGCGTCGGTGCGCACTGAGAGGTTGAAGGTGTGTTATGGTTAAAGCTCAGCGGCTTGTGTTGTTTTTGGTGTTTAGTTATGAGATCTTAGTTATTTGGGCTGGCTGCAGACAAGATACCGCTGGGAAGTACACAAACTGCTTCTATTGGTGCAAAGACGACTCCTACATTTCTAGCAGAGGTACGAAGTTACTGCCGGTGATCTGATCTGTACTGTACGGTGCACTCTTCCCACGTGGGGTACTACCTTAAGAAGGTACCCCTCCACCGCCTTCTCTGGAGGTATAATACGCCTACATGTACGACATCAATCTCGAAATAATTCATTGAGCTGGGTTATACTAATACCCAATTGAATACATGTATTGTTTACTCATATCCTAGTATAAAATTGAGAGTTGGAAGGAAATAACAGGAGAATCCATGATTTGAGAAACATTAGTTTCGGAGGGCTTTGATCTTCTGAACCGAACACCACGACACAATCTCCCTGTATGCTAATCTACACTATTGCTTTCCCCTCATTCTAGGCGCATTCTAAGTCGTAGATAAGTTACCTAAGGTGGTGTACAAGGATCTCAATTAATATCATAACCATGCATCTTACTATTGCTCTTAACCGCCGCCGCCGCCTTACCCCACACTCCAACTGCTCTCAGCAGCACCCCCAGGTCACGTCAGGGACATCAACGAGCAAGGTAAACCCCTGCTCCTGCTCCTGCATGTGCGCCAAGTATACACTACCTACAATTGGAGTGTAAGTACACTATCTGCTATGTATAGGTACAAGTGAACCCTCCCCAGGTTACCGGCTATTCTCTCCAGATGGCCGATGACCGAACTACGCCGAAGGGGAGCAATACCAGTGTAGCTCGCTCCCCCTTCCTGGCAAGCGATAGGCATCGTCGACTCCCTCACAATTCCCTCGCACACGCATTGCATCGCATTGCCCATTGCCCATTGCCCATTACCCTTTGTCTATCGCTGCGCTTAGGTTCTTGGAGCGCCCTGCCTGCTAGATGATTCGCATTCCGTCCGACTATGCTGCCAAACTGTCGTCGACGCCACAAGCTTGACAGACTACGAGGCCCGACACCGTCTAATCCTCAATAGCCCGTCGCAATCTACGTTTCGTAATCCACGCTTCGCAATCCACGTCCACCGCCTCGCTCAATCTTCAGCTGTCCATTGCCATCATGTTGTAATAGCTCCCCTTGGGTCATTTCTTCTTCAGCCATGTCTTCGCTGAGCATGTTTTCGCTGACCACGGCGCCGCCCGTTGCGCACGCGCCCGCCTGACAGTGTATTACCACCACCACCGCGATATCCCACCCAGGCGGCCTACAATGCTGCTGTCGCCGCGGGTCACGCGACCCCGCTGATAGAGACCAACAACATCTTGTCGACGCCGGAAGACCAGTTTCTTGTCGGGGAGGGTATGCGCTCTGCCCTGTCCTCCGCCCTACTGGCCGTCCTCGGGATCTGCCGCTGAAGCCCTGCAATAGGAACATATGTGCTCAAGGAAGATCTACTCCTCGCCACGCCTCCGCCCCATCCGTCCGAAGCCCCCGTGTTGAACCCGAACCCGCTCGCCACGAATCCTCAACCTGCTACCGCCGGCACCAAAGTCTCTCTCCTCGGCTTCGACTCGCGGCGGCCACCCTACGCCCTCTACAGACTCACTACGTCGCCCACGCTGCCCGGTAGCATAGCGGAGCACCCCAACGAATGGAGGTTTTCCAACGACGCCAAGATGAGTAGCGATGGGGAGGGGAGGGGGACCTCGGTCAGCGACGTTGGCGGCCCCAGCTCTGCGACTGCCGTATCCACCCCTGCATTCGGTGATGGAAATGCGCTGCTCGCGCCCGAGCGATTCAAGGATCCGAATAAGCGTCGAAAGCCAAAGAACAGCATGACAAAGAGCAATTCATCCTTCATCTCCCGCGTCATCATCAACGAGGCCTTTTCCAAGAAGATGGCGGACAGACCGCACGGCGGTGTCTTTGCGTTTGCAAACATTAATCGGGCTTTCCAGTGGCTCGACCTATCGTCCCCCACGAAGGCTGACTATCTGACCAAGATACTCTTTACGAAGGCTCATTGCCTTAGTCATGATGTCAACCTGGTTACAAAGAGCCCCAACCACCTGGATATCATCATGGGATTCTCCACCGGTGAGATTATATGGTGGGAGGCAATGTCTCAGCGATATACGAGGCTGAACAAGAACGTAAGCCGTAATGGGCTCACCGTAACTTTCCCATGCATGCTAACAGTGATATGTTAGGGTGTTATCAACAAGACCCCGGTATCGCAGATCCGCTGGATCCCCGGGACTGAAAACCTCTTCCTGGCTGCGCATATGGATGGGACACTGGTCGTATACGACAAGGAGAAAGAGGATGCTGTTTTCAGCCGGGACGAAGAGGAGGACCAGTCAAATAGCGACAGCGCATCCCCTAACACGAAGCCCTCAGATAAAATATCTGTCCTGAAAACTGTCCATTCGAAGAACCAGAAAACCAACCCGGTTGCGATTTGGAAGCTTTCAAATCAACGAATCAACGCATTTAGTTTTTCGCCCGATAGCCGTCACCTCGCTGTTGTTTCAGAAGACGGGACCATGCGGATCATCGACTATCTCAAAGAAGAGTATGTGGATTTTTTTTATGCAAACAAGAAAGAGACCGGACTGACATGGGACGTCATAGACTACTTGGCTTGTATAATGCATACTACGGTGGATTCACCTGCGTTTGCTGGTCCCCGGACGGCAAATATGTCTTAACCGGAGGACAAGATGATCTGATCTCCATTTGGTGCCCCGAAGAGACAACGCTCATAGCACGCTGCCAGGGGCATCAATCGTGGGTGACCTCAGTTGCCTTCGACCCGTGGAGGTGCGACGAGAAAAATTACCGATTTGGCAGCGTGGGAGAAGATTGCCGGTTGTGCTTATGGGATTTCAACGTTGGCATGCTACACAAGCCGAAAACTGTGAGTGTACTCCTTGAGATCACGTTCTGTATACCTGCTCAACGTTTCAGTCATCACACCGACAACGCGGTTCAGTATCGTCCCGCGTACCGACCCTACACCGCGGCGAAACTCAGGGTACATCCCCTGGCAGAATACGCGCAGAGTCCATCATTTCGGTCGTAGACGGCGATGAAGCCACAAAGAGCATCAACTACGCCGTGGAGCCGCGGTCTAACGTGCCAATACTACCTCCGGTATTGAGCAAGATCGCCGACAAGGATCCACTAAGCTGGATCACGTTCACTGAAGAATCTATCATGACCAGCTGCAAGACCGGTGAGTTACATTTACAACCGAGGCCTGAAATCTTTTGTTGACATGGGTAACAACCTAGGTCATATCCGCACCTGGAGCCGACCATCAGACCTACTTACGCAAACGAATGAGGAAGCAAAGAATTCGACGGATGGATGATAATAGTTGGTAGCAGCATCTCGTACGTAGGTTGTTCTTAGAGGGCGTGGTCACCCAGTGGGGGGTATTTTAGTATTTGGTAATGTTGACCGTGGGACGAGTCAATAGATTTCCGCTAACCTGAGTCCGGAGTCGTCGAGCAGGAGCCTGTGACTGGCTTTGGATATCTAGACCTGAATTGTATATCATACCTAGCAGACCACCTTTTCGGAGAGATATGGTCGATTCTAATACCATCTACATTACATACTCATTGCCCAGGCGGCTACACGTGCTTGGCTAGTAGCCATGACTTGCTGCTTTCTAGCAGCCCTTGCTACCCGCATCATATCCACTCGTATCATAGCTGCATCAAGTTATCACCTAGTGCGTGCTGGTCTCCGTTCTGGGTCGACCAACGCACCTCTTGCGTCGGGCGAATACCTAGTGTAACGGACGATTACCTTAGTGATGCCAAGTGCGCGAAAGCGGTCTGATTGACGGGAGGAGCCTCGTTGGGCCGCTATCAAATAAATGCGATCTCCTGAATATACCTAGTGCAGTGTACGTGAGTGCGAGACGCTGTGAAATACCTGCCTCTACACTCGCCCGCCTTTCTAGCGTATAGATGTCTTTTGGGGACGGATATGGTACTTTGATAGGTACTTCGTACAAGGCGTCCGTGTTGGGACCGCTGGGGTCCCGTAATGGAAGGGAGCTTTTGGAAAAAATTTTGAAGGTGGTTATCAGACGGGATGTATGATCAATCGTGAGGCTCCGGGAACAAGGTTTAGTCTGATAGATTGGTTGGTTGGTTGGTTTGTCTCCTTGATGCCACCAGGGCCGACTTCAGTTAGATGATCACTAATTTACCCACAATAATATGGTTAGTGTGGTGGCTCTCCTGATAGGGAATTACCTACTGGGAATTAAGGTATCGTACTTTTGCAATAAGTCGTCTACGCCATGTCTGAACGACTGAGGTGATCGGTCTTCGGCTCTATCAGTGCTGTAGGTAGGCAGATCCTTTGTGAGAGGGACGGTGTACAAAGCCCTTGATTCTGGTTCCGACCTTCGTACCGACAACATTAATATCCACATTGTAGCGCAGCGGTGTGTGAATTCGGCCCTGCGCTTTGCCTGCCGCTAATATGCTCGGCAGGCCGCGGCTAGTGCTATCAGCTCGTACGTACACTAGCCCGACACCCGCACCTTGAGGCTTAGCCGCTTGCGCCAATTAATAGCAATATGTCGCCTTCACACGACGAGATACTAAATTTAAATACCTACAGAACTACCTTCTGACAAGCATGAGTTGTTGCGTGTGTACTTTATTTTATGCCCTGAGACTACCTAGAGTGTACCGGGAGGCTTGAGTAAGAATTAAAACTTTCTTAGGTCAGCACTTGCCGAACCGCTTTTCATACTCCTCACGGCGAGTCATAGCCGGCCATTTCCGCCATGTTTGCGGACCGCAGAGCCGAGCGAGGCCGCGGGACACGTCTCGGCGTGTTCACTGATCATTCCTCTCTCTCTCTTTCTCTCGCGCCCCGAAAGAGCCCATGTCTTCCTCTCTCGCCTTCTCTCCTACCTAGCCCAGATAGATAGTCTCGTGTTGTTTCGTAGATGGATAGACGTTCGTTGGTAATGCCGGGATGATTTTCGCGTCGCGAGAACGGACGAGCCGGTTTGATGTGGTTCGTTACCACCATCATCCCATATCGGCATATTATGTATAAGCGCAGCCGCAGGCGTGAGTGGCGGCATACTCCGGCCAGTGTGCCACCAATCAAGGCATATAATGTACCCACGACGCATAACGACAATCATGGTCTCCCGGCCGGCCCTCTGCGTACCTAATAAAGCCTACGAATACAGCTGAGCCCTTGTTATAGGTGGACTTTTGCATGTAGTACACTTACACTACACTATATACACTACGAAGTAGGGCAGCTGAGCTGGTATCTCAAGATGCTGCTGTAAAAAGGCGCATTTGGACACCACCCCCACTATTTCCCATGGTATATTTTGTACTACTTAGCTTCCTTCCAGCTGGCGCTCCTCTATGCACTCACTACCTCTAAGGCGCTGTACACAGCATATCATACCGTAAACAATGACTCCAGCTGAGTGGCCTCAACATGGTACCTGCTTATTACAGAAAGTTTCATCAAAATCATCCAGGGACCTGGCCTAAGAATCCCAGAACCGCGTAAAGAATCTATCTTCATTGCTCTTGTGATGACAAGCATCAGGATCATTTTCAAGTCACTCTCACCATCACTCTTACCTCCCGACCATCATGTGTCCATCCGGAGAAGGCATCTTCTGATGATAGCTCAAACATACTAAACTGCGCACTGCCTGCACAAACGAGATAGCCCTGGTGATCTAGCTGCCACCCCCCTTTCTACTTTCTACCAGCTACGGAGGGCAGCGACTCCTGGCCGGGACTAGCTGCCTATAGGCTGTTAGTGTAACCTGTCAGTCCCGTCTGCATTGTGCTATTGGCACATGCGATTCTTGTTATCGCTGCCCAGTGTTTACTATCAACAACGCGAACCGCATGAGCGGTAACCCATGGCCTCGGGTGTCGCCGTCACCAAAACCGCTGACCCGTCGTTGATAAGCTGTTGCGCCGGTCCCTACAGACTACTACTAATTACCGTAAGGTGGCGTGCCGCCATTCTATTTGTTGTCTTAGTGCAAGAGCTGATATCGTATCAAGTGGTTCCTCGACCGCGGCGGTCCTGTGCCGCTGTGCGAACCTACACACTACTTCCAACCTATTGTGTCTAGTCGGGTACATATGATTACCTAATTCCTGGTCTGTTTTCGTTGCTTGTGCATGTTCCTTGCAGGTAGCTTTGATCTGAAGATATCTACCCGATCGCAAATTCTTAGCAGCCCACTACACTACATGGCACCGGAGCGGGTACACTACTGGGACTGGGACGGTGAATGGGAACGAGCCTTTAAACAACCAAAAAAATCCTCTCTGCATGAACGCATCCAAATTCGCAACGTTTCTCGGCTACATCATAGCTTACGACAGCACTGACATCCGCACCGCCCATCCGTTCCCTTCGACGAGAGACGAGCTCCGTCACGCCAACTTTGCACTGCTGGAACACACAACGTCCGCCCGAGTTGACATCCTTTGAGTCTGCAGCTCTTCCCTTGCTTGTCTCTATTTTTAAACCAGCCAAGCAGGAGAACAAAGCGGATAAAAAGGCATTATAATATCCCAAACGCGTGCTTTCTTTGTCTTTTTCGCCTTTTTACCCCCTGAGCGAAAGGGAAAATACGGGCATATTGACTTCCACAAACATCTCATTTCCCTCGGAATTACCGCTGCAGACTGTTTGCCCCATCCCCACCAAAACTACGCCTCGGTCGTTTGCTGTCGCCGAGTTGAGCTGGTATTACTTGCACAGGCGCGCTTTTGAGCGCATGACTCACGTAACGCAGATCTCGTGATCTGTCGGGGGAAATTCTAGCGGTCCTGTTTGTTAAGAAAAATCACCAAACAGCAACTGCTTCATATCGTTACATCTCTCCCCTTACAAGTCTACGACGGTGGAGACGAAATGCCATCGTTTAATCCATTTGCCTCAGCCGGGAGCCGACACTGCTCTCTGTTCGAGATACGGTTAGTTCGAGCCTTCAGCAACTGGTTCCTGATGTCAACGGCATCGACTGATTCAAATGTAGGCTTGATAATGACTTTATTGTATTTCGCGGGAGCGACCACGAGGCATCTGGGCAGCTTTTGAAAGGTGTGGTCGTTCTCTGCCTCAAAGACCATCTAAAAGTCGAAGATGTCCATTTACGCCTTATCGGTCATTGCCGGATAGCCTGGCTGGACGGTAGGCACACGCCATCGGGCATCCAACATCACAAAGTGGATCGGACGACCTCCGTCCTGATGCACAAATGGCCACCCTTTGTTGGCGAGGCGGGTCACCACAACAGTCTCCCGCCGGGGAACTACGAGTGGCCTTTCGAGATCATGCTTCCTGGCGATACACCCGAGAGCGTGGAGGGCCTATACCAAACAGGCATCACTTATATTTTCAAGGCCACCGTTTCTCGTGGCAAACTGGCGAAAAACATTCACGCCTCGAAGCGGTTACGAATCATCCGCACCTTGGATCCCGCCGCCCTCGAGTTAAACCACGCCATGAGCGTAGAGAATGTGTGGCCAAATAAGATCGAATATTCAGTTGTTATTCCCCGGAAAGCCGTGGTTTTTGGTAGTAGCGTGCCTCTCGAGATGCGCTTCACGCCTCTTTTGAAAGGCTTGGAGATGGGAGATATTCTGATCAAGCTATTCGAGACGCAGGAGTTGACGATATCCGGACAAGGGCAGCCCATCAGAACGCATAAACACGACCGGGAGATAGCGACCTGGAATCTAGAGGTCTCGCGGGAAAAGCACTGGCACGACATCATAGAAGAAACCGAACAGGAAGGATGGGTATTGAACGAGGAACTGCCATTGCCAAGGAGGCTGAATCGGTGTATACAGGACTGTCATGTCCAGGGGATCAAGATAAGGCACAAACTTAAACTGATTGCTGCTCTTAACAACCCCGATGGCCACGTTTCTGAGGTATGTCCGCGTTCTACATTTGATCAGGGTGACTAGTCTAGCTGACCAGAATTCCAGCTCCGTGCCACTTTGCCGGTGACCATCTTTATTTCCCCAAATATGCCGTTGGACGAAGAGGGAAATCTCGTTGCACAATCACCAAACGTTTCCGGTGATGTCGTGGAAGAGCACAGGCATATGGCACCGCCCGGATACGGTCAGCATGTGCTCGATCAGCTCTACGTCGATGTAGACACCAGTGGCATCATGACTCCAGGGCTGCAAAGCGGCCCCGGTACCCCGTTTTACTCCCAGTCTCAGTCTCGGGCGGGCTCATCGGAGCACCTGCCAGGCCTTGCACACGGACCCGTCATTACACCCGCCGCTCTATCGTCTAGGTTACAGAGCGTGTCACTTGACGAGTCACGAAGCGGTCGGTTTCACTCACCACACGACAACAACGGGTCGGACACGATGACGCCGCCCCATCACGTCCGCGACAGCGAGCACTTTTCGGACTACAACTCATCGACGGCCCAATCTCCACAGCTATCGCGGCGCACGAGCGAGGAAGAACACCCCCAGCGCTCGGGCCACGGGACGCCGCCCGGGCATTACGAGTTCCCGAGCATGGAGCAGCTCAGCAAGGTGCCGAGCTACACGACGGCGACGAAGACGCACGTTCCCCGGACGTCGAGCTTCACGCAGCTCCCCCTGCTCCCCGACTACGACACGGCGATGAGCGCGCCGGGATCGCCCACCCGAACCCCTACGGACCCGATGGAGACGATCGCGGAATACCCCGCGATCGCGCTGCCCGAGAGCGGGTTCGGCAGCAGGCCGAGGAGCTCGTCGCACTCGAGCGCGCATGCGCATGCGCATCGCGGCCACGTGCACGGGTTCAGCTTCTGGCCTAGCCACGCCGCCGTTCGAGGCAACGACGGCGAGCGTCGGCTGAGGCTGCTGCAGCATAGGGGTGACTAGAACTTTTCTCTACCGAGGGGGAGAAGGGGAAGAGGAAGAGGGGGTTGAGGTTCTGTCACTTATCATCTCTATATTGGCCGGCCCAGTTTCGAATCAAACAAAAACAGGAATAGGATAGGACAGGATGATTTGGGCGTCTAAGGAAAAATACCACGGATTCGGAAGGGAATTTCAATCATAGAGGATAGATAGATAGGTATAGACTACGCAGCGGCCTCATAGCATGCATACTAGCGGGATTGTTTGTTCTGCTTGTTTTCTTCATATTATTATTCATCTTCGTCTTCGGCTTCGTCTTCGTCTTCCTTTCGCCTCTTTTTGCTTTTCTCTGTTTCGCTCGTGACAACTAGACTCGTAGAGATACTGTATGCGAAGCTCCAACTACGAGCTTGAATCTTCCCACACTCGTTTGGGTGGAACACGCCACCTACACCTATGTTCACTCTTCTTGACGCGGGGTCTCGAACTCCAACCTGAACTCGAGCGTTACCTCCTCTCCATTATAGGTGCATAAATACAGGCCTAAGGGTCGCCTTTTCTTCTCTTTTTTCTTTTCTTTTATTCCTTCGGTGTTTTCTTACATTGTCATTCGTCGAAGTAAGTCGACGATAAGGTTATCTATTTAGGCTGGCAGATTTCCTGAAATTTGCCCCGAGCATCTATGATGACATGATGGTGGCGCGCAACCTAGAATTGAACTTTTCCTATGCAGTACCAAGAGAGCTAACCTAGGTGTACCGTGTAAGACACTATTGGAAAAAGAAGGAGAGGGGCATCACAGCGAATCAATCACACGCAGATATTTTATAGATGCGTCTGAGCTGAACCTGTCTCCCCTGACGTCACATGAGCTGAGGAGGGGTGTCTGATTTAGAGGGGTAGGAAGTGCTCGAATGGAGCTCGATTAACCCATCCCGTCTGTTAGAGGTACTCTGCATACCTCATGCCTCTGTTGTATATTGATGATGGCAGGACATGTCTCATTGCTCCCCTGATATATGACCACAGCATCTCGACTCGACTTATCTTTCTATCCAATAGCTGCAGGGATCTACCAATATCTATTACACTGCCTGTACCCTGTCTATTTAATCTAGTATTTTGTCGTTTTCGTACCATACACACTGCTAAGAATGCGACGAGATTAATTAAGTCCGGCTAAGTGTCGCAGACATCTTCAGCTGGTATGCACGATATTTACTTAGGTACTGCCATGAGTCTCGCACTGTACTCGCAGTCTGTACATGGTACATGATATGGTAATTAGTAGTGGACGCCAGACGTCAATGCTCGCTGGCAGGCTCGCGACACCTGTCCATCGTGATCGGCACAGGGGTTTATCTGCTTCGTGCACCCTGAAAGCACGGAACCAATAACCAATACACTGTTAGCTCGGCGCTAACATCGTCATCCCAATTATTGGCGTAGATCAATTTCGCTCTCCTGAGCCAAGCGCCCGCTTCAACCTCCCTCCCTCTGACCGCTCGACCTATTTGCGACAACGGGCCACTCCAACCTCCATAGTTGTCGTTATACAGTAGATATCCTTTACGTCCTTACCTCTGGACCCTTAACTTCTACCCTAATCTATATACTGCTAGATTGCTAGTAGCCTGTAGAATATAATCGTTCCGCAACCGAACGACGAGCGCGCACAGTCCCTGCCTAGCTTTCCCTAATACCTAAGCCCTACAGACACGATCAACGCGCGCAACCATGAGCGGCGACTCGAAGACGATGCCCCTGAGGCAGGCCACTACCTTCGGCGATGAAGCCGTCCCTGAGATTGACCCTACCACTGTATGTTGTGTGCTGATCCTCTCTCCATCGTCGCGCTGACAGGATCTCCTCGTAAATAGACCGCTGGGCTGTTGACAGAGAGGCTGCAAGCATGGAAGCATGCTGTTGTGTACCTGGAAGACTATGTGGGAGCCGTAGAGAAGGCCCATAGGGTTCATTCCAAAGAGTATGAGAAGGTTCTTAAGACGATCTCCCATCCTCTGAAGGAGGGCCATCATTTTGACCAGGGACTTGGGGGCGTTGCGGGTTACTTCGAGAATATGCGAGTCAACACACAGGTGAGTCTCTCAGACACGCCACCATCTCGACAGAGCAGCATTGACAATATAATCAAAGGCCTTGGTGAGCTCCAACACCGAGACGGAGAAGACGCTCAAGGGCACGGTTCTCCCCATCCTCGAGCGCCTACACAAAGAGATCAAGGCGAAGCACAAGGAGATCTCGCACGGGGCAGAGAAGAGCGCCAAAGAGATCGAGAAGGCTAGAAATGCCACTCAAAAGCACATCGAGCTGCTCGGACAATATTCAGCGTCGTTCGAGTCCACTGGTGGGAAGCTGAATCCCACTGACGACCCCTACGTCATCAAGCGTGGGGTGCTTCATCGGCTAAACAAGCAGATCATCTCGGAGAACAACCACAGCAATGATCTTATCCATATTCAAGATGGCTTCCAGGCATTTGAAGCTCATGTCATTCAGGTGATCCAAGAAGCCATGGAGGCTTTCAATCAAGTCGTCGGTGGCCAGGCCGAAAAGACACGAGCACTGTATGCGGACATGCTTGGCACAGCACAGCATATCCCGGGCGATTTTGAATGGACGAGATTCCAAGTCCGCGATGGACACCGTCTAGTGAATCCGAATGAGCCTCCAAGGAGCCTAGAGGCCGTCACCTTCCCGAACCAGAGTCACGTCTCGACCAAGCCGCTGATCGAAGGAAGCCTTGAGCGCAAATCGCGCAACAAGCTTTCCTGGGGCACCCAGTCTGCCTACTACGTTGTAACGCCAGCGAAGTACCTTCACGAGTTCAAAGATGATGATAATCTGCAACACGACCCAAAGCCAGAACTGTCTATTTACCTGCCCGACGCAATCATTGGCACGCCGAGTGGGGAGAAGTTCAACGTCAAGGGCAAAGACCGAGGCAAAAGCATCAGCAGCAAGCTTGCCGGAACTTCAGAGCTTGCTTTCAAGGCGCATTCGCCAGCAGATGCGCAGAAGTGGTTCGAGGCCATCAGCGTCGCCATTGGCGCGACCGGTGGTGCATACGAAAGCACACCAACGTCGCCCGCCGTTGGGGGTCCTAGATCTCAAAGTTCTGCTAGCTCCAAGGTCTTATCCGTTGATTCTGGGCACAAGGAGCAAGAGGCAGGCATTACTGGCGCCGAAACTGTGAGCAGCCCCACGGCCATTTCGCCGGCGGAAAAGGGCGATTCGGACTCTGCTATCCCTGGTACGTCTGCTGCGCCTGCTGCGTCTGCTGCCGAAGAGAAGAAAAACCTGGGCTAGAGGCACAGCACGTGGACCACTTCTCGTGCCAGACGAGGTAGCCTCAGCAGATGGAAACCTCGTCTCGAAATACCCGTACGGTCGCCTGATCGGACTAGCACGAGAGTCTCGGTCTAATTTACAAATCATGGTTCATATCGGGCACGGAGTCGAAAGCCTCTTTTTCAGTCCCCGTCGCATTTGGCTTGCTTCGCTTATTAGGCATTCAGCTAACTGCCTCTTCATCTGCAATCTTCATCTACCGTGGATGGTAGTGTGGTGACCGATCCCAGGCTGGATCGGGGTGGGTTGGGTTACAATGCCACGGGCGCGAACAAGGCAACTGCAGGCGAAACAACTTGAGGCTCTGTGCTAGGCAGACGCGACCACATCACATTGCATCCATCACATGTGGATCCCATGAACTTCTCCAACCGATCAACAAGGGGGACATGACCGAAGCCGCTTCCTGCAGCATACAGCTCTAGAAACTGGCCGCGGGGCACTCAACATGGAATTGGGAAATTCGGCGTTCATGCAACTCCCATCCCATCGCTTTTTCTCTCCTATCATCACAGTGGATCGCTTTCACCCCCCCCCCCCCCCCCCCACTGCCGAACTAGTCTAGACGTTAGCTGCCGTCCATGACTCAATTCTTGTTCCTTTCACAGCGTAGCATGCATACCCGTTTATTCATTGGCAATCTATCGTTTTATCCCCTGGTCTTCTGGTCTGTTGATGTTGCCTTGCCTATTTTGAGACTGCCTCAACCAAGCCGGAGTTTTCTTTTTTCTTAGTCGCCGGAAGCGAAATAATCCAATCGCCAAGCTTTGCCGTGTACTTCGTACCAATCGTTTCTTCATTCCACGTGACCTATATCGACTCCCTTTCCCGCTTTCCCTTGGGGGCTGGCGAGATTATTAACCGTCTTATCTATAACTAGGGAGGCAACGAACGCACGCTTGTGCTTCATCTCGGCTAATGCCGGCTTATGGGGGGTATTTGATCTTCGCATACTCTATCTTATATGGATAGGTGATTACATAAACCTATTCTCACTTTTACCCAAGGTCTTGTCTGTGGAGGTGGCTGCGCAAACCCATACAGGCCCGTGGCAAGGCATAGCAACGTTATAGCAGTAGGGTTTGGCAGGATGGCATGCAGCAGCGAGACGTCGTAGGGTGCCACATGGCGAAGTAGAAAATACAGTGATAGAAATTTAATATGGGCGTCGGTTCGATGGGGCGGATGGGCACTGAGAAGGCTCAAGCCAGGACGGGGCCGGACATAGGGTAGCAGTTGGACGCACAGACGTGGTGCTCAGCAAGCGTGTAGACTGTATAATTAGATGGCATCGAAGGGCGTCGCGGATTGGGCTACCGACCTACATATAACTACATGAAAGGGCGTACGTAGCGCGGTGCCTTATTCGATGTTCGCTCCGGTAGGCAGGTGTGAATATGCGAGGTAAAAGAGGGGGAACGTGGCGGAGTATTTCTAGATTGTCCAGAAGCGGAGAACCCATGTAACCCCTGTGTCGTCTAGACTCCTGACTGCCCCAGTCGTGAGGCTCACCGAGGAGATTTCTCGCCGGCACGCTTTTGCTGATTGGCTCGCTTGAGCTACCTTACCCAGCTTGCCTACCTGGTTAGATAAGTACGTAGGTATTGATGATACTGACGGGAGAGTGGTAGTGTAGGCCGTGTACTAGGTTGTAGGTCTTCGGCGCCTGGCTATTATGTAACTCGGAAAACGGCGTCGTTTTGCGACAGGGCCTTCGTTATAGGTATTATCCATTGGTTACTACAAGTTGCAACTAGATATTCCACTCATGCATGCCAAGTCTCACTACATACATACATACATGCATACGCACACACACACACACACACACACGCACAAGCTACGCAGTTTGTTCAACGTGGACAGGGCCATGTAATTAGTGGTAGTGCACCTGGAAGGCAGTGCAGTAATTACGGGACGTCGTGGGCGAATGAGCGTTAGGACATTTCTCATAGATCTCAACTCTTGGGTAAAAGGGGGGAGAGGGGGGTGGATTCGATTATACCTCATGGGGCCTGAGTAGGTAGGTAGTTGGATGCCGTCCGTGGTGTGCCGCGCCCCGCCACGTCCGAAGTGTGAGGCTGACTGGCTAGTTCAAAATATTCCGCTGCGATTTTCTAGTTCGTGCCATGGCAGCTTGTCCGCCTTGCCGGGTGGCTGCTGGCTGACTGGGGATGAGGAGAGTGTGGGCTTTAGTGAGGATTGTGAATTAGGATGACGTAAGATATAACATAGTCAGTCCTTTTTAGAAGATAGTAGACCGAGGTGAGAGTTAGTTGGATTGCTTAGGTTTAAGGTCTAGACTCCAGTTGATATTTAGGGCCGCCTTCTTTTGAAATGATGGGTTAGGTAATAGGCAAGTAGGTAAGTAAGTAAGCAGATAGATATGCCTACCAGGTAATTAATTACTATGAGCTGAATTGCCTAAGTACCTTAGTTAGAGGCTTGCTTACATACATGTGAGAAAACATAGTTAACCACCCTTCACTCCTTCTCGATGAACGGTCAAAGAATACACAAGAAAGCGGGGAAGTCAAGAGAGGCATTTCTTTTCCAGTAAAGATACAGACAACGGAGATAGTGCTGCGTGCGCGGAGGGGGATTGGTTGTGGGTTGCGGCAACGAAGATTGCCTTGCGTTCCGCCTTGACGTCGGCAACTCGGCCGAGACATACTTACCTTTCGGGGCGCTCAGCTCTGTTTTCCCCGGCCGCGGAATTATTGCCTAATACATCGGGGGAAGTCGAGTCGAGTCACAGCTGCACGGCACTTTATTCATCATGAGGATTCTACGAAACACAACCTTTGCCTCTCAACATCGCCACGAACTCAAGCGTGTCTCTTGTGTAAGTCATTGTCCGTCGCACTTATCGCGTTTTGTTTCCGCAGTCTCGGGAGGCCGCACCGCCCTTACCGTGGGCGTGTACAATATATTTAATATCCCGCATGATAACCAGTACGTGGTGCCTGTCCTATTGATGCAACCTGACGCACCTATAGCGCTCCGTGTGAGCCTTTTCCATGCTGTGCTCTGTCATGTGAAGGAACGAAGAACTTTTTCGAACCCTTGATTGCCGAGTAAGACGTTAGAAGTGGAATTTTTGCTCAACGGTCTTTGCATATACTGCTGCCAGATGGTGTGTGCAGGGACTCTGGGTATAATACTTACCATGCGTCTGATGTTACGGGAAAGCTGTAATTACTTGGAGCGCCCTAGAATCACGAGGGCATCAAGATGGAAAGGCATTGTTGTCCTCGCAGCCGTGACAGAGAGTATGGCGTACAAGTCTGACTTCAGAGTTATAAACGTCTGTCTCCCGGTTCCTTCCCCTGCACCGATCATGGATCGAGCTTTGTAACGGTTGAGTCCTGTTTGGTATTTTTTCCGAGCTAGCTGCCTAAACGCAGGGATCCGAGACACACATGCCGATCTAACTAGGAACCAAGGACATCATTGGTAAGAAATAACATGAACCCCTTTAAGCTACTGGAAACTGGCATCCTATGATCGAAACTATCAGCATGTGAGTCCAAAGATAGGTGTAATGTTCGGTGAAGATATTATGGAATTTCCAAATGTTTTTCCCTCGGTATCACAACGCTAATATTGCTTATGTCTTTACTCCGTCCACTAACGAGATTGTAGATGCTTGACTCGGAATGCTATATTCATTATACGTTAAATTGGAAATAATACATGGTGGCAAGTACCTCTGCTGCTTTGCTAGGCGAACTCGTTGTCATGTTCGTTGGCACTATCTCGGTCGGTATCATTGCTCCTTTAATTTCATACCGCGGAATATTAGTCGTCGGCATGTAAGACAACGTTGTATGCCGCTTTGGAGTTCTCGGCATGGACTCGGCGACTTGAAGTGTTAGAGAAAACATGGACTGACATCGTAGAAGTAGACTCGTCTTGGATGCCAGAACATGAAAGGTAAGGTAGATTGATTTTTCACTGCATTGGCAAATCACAGGAAGATAATAGATTCACTTGATATGCCGTGATACTCCATGCGGCTGTGGTCAACGCACCTGGCCGCGCCACATTATTATGCCGATGTTCCAGAATCAACAGCATGAGGGACGAATTCTAATAGACAGGCAGTGCAATGAATATTGGCGGAGAAACTTCCGTAGCTACGATTGCGGGAACCTTTCCCGTTAGATAAGGGCCTCAGGTGACTGACTATTTTCCGTGCCCATCACTCGGGGAGGTGTCGTGGCGGGATTCGGATTATCAACGGAGACATATTAGCTAATTATTTATCGGGCGGAAGTCGCACGTGTGAGACATGTCATCAACAGCCACCCGGAGGGATCGGCGTGGCATAACTTCGCCCGCTCCCCTGAATTAGGCAGCAGGCCATCCTAGGCTCTCAGCCATGACACGAAACCAATTATGAACGCCCATTTTAAAACTAAAACGTTGATAACAATAGTCAATGGTATGTAACAATGTCAATAGCTGGCGGATTCCATATCAATTTTGTTTGATGACATAGTGGAGTTTTCCTGTTAAATATTTTCCTTATACATACTTATCTTATCAACCTCCTTGAGCCGCAATGAAGAAAACCGGATAAAGAGGGACTTTGGGTGACTCAGTCAGTCAGCCTGATAATACCATTTATGCACCACTACCTCGATCCTTGCCAATGCACCATGCAGGCTAGCTAGTCGTGGCTGGGGGCCGGAACCACACATCACATCTCTATCAACTATCCATTGAGATTTGTGCATGATATTCGGCCCTGCAAGCTTTAGCTAACATAATCAACACTAGTGTGCCTACACGATAGCAGTGAATATGATTCCCTAAACACAGCACACACTCCGGGCGCGAGCATCCCATCGCCCTCTCTGCCAATGGCCTTCTGTAGCCTCATTCCCTCTGCATAGAGAACATGTAGAAGAACGCCAATATTGAACTAAAACCGTCGAACTGCCTAGAGCCTGCATGCGGAGTGGATACACGGCCTTACTATTATCGTATCGTTGCTATCGCATCAACTTCGCTGTGAACATCTTCACCATCCTCTACCCCACCTTGTGGGTTGCCCAGCGAGGCTGGCTACGGGGATGCAAGTCCTAAGGACCTGCCCGCCTTATTGACTGCTCATATACTTATACTCGCGGTGCGGATGGGTTTCTAACGTGCTATATCAAATTCAAGGTCAAGCGTGTTAAACCGAATTATCGCAATCATGACTAAACCATGGGATTTACACGAAGCTACGATCAAGAAGCTGTATGCAGAAAACACGCTTGCGGTGGTTAGGAAAACCATGAGCGAGGAATATAATTTTAAAGCTTCGTACGAAATCTCCCCGGCCTCAAGAGAATTGACTCTCGCAGCTAATACGAGGGGAAACAGAACACGCGCATATAGAGGACGGCTGGTTAAATGGGGCGTGCGGAAATATCATTGCAGGAGGCAAAGCGATTGCAGTTCGATGTTATCTGCTGGCAGCCCGGGTGGCTCGGCCAGCGAATCGGATGCCGCTTCTCCTATTTTATCTCAGGCCACCGCTAGATCAGACCATGACTTATCTCGTTATTCGGACGGCAGACGCGTGAGGGATCATAATGAGCCTACCATGTCAAATCTGCTGGGACGCCCGTATAACACTTTGGAGACGGGGAGCGGCCGTTCTTATAATACAGAGAAGTATGCGTGACGGACTCAGTTTTTCCGTTCTGCCGGAGGGGAGCAAGGGCTGAGAATTTACTCCCTAGCTACTACCAAGATAGGGCCATTGCGCCGCCGGTCGAAAAGATGCACTACGGATGGAACATGACGCCGAGCCAGCCGACGTCGCCAACGACTTTCGGCCACGCCGACGTTGTGGGCACCGCGGGGCCGCTTTACGGATACGCGCCGCTACCGCCGGCCCCGAGCCCTTATCCGACGACGATCTACGAGCCCAGAGACGCCGGCTGCGACAGACGATATATACCCCCACCGATGCCGGGACAAAGTTACGATGCTATCCACGACGAGTCAAACTACCCTTCCATGCGAGGATACGGACACGGGCATCCTAATCCCGAGATAGAGTCGCTCTACCATGTCCGCAAGGATTGCTGAACATGGATCGATGAACTGAGCGGGAGGTGAATATAATAGAATAACAGAATAATGGAAGACCCAGGCATATTTACACACACACACACAAACACACACTAGAACAGGGGAATCGCGTTCGAGGCTGGCTGCTGAGGAAACAATAATCAGCGCAACTAGGTTCTCCCTCCCTCATCTCTCTCTGGTATTCTCGCACGGTCTTATTTTCTTTATGCCGCTTGGCTGTTTGTCATTCATCATCACCGCGTTGTCCGCGCCGGGAACTCCGCCGGACGGCGAAGCGGAGCATGTCGAGTTTTCTTTCTACTTCAGTTTAGCGAATGCTCTAACTATACTATTTTTGGTTGCTGCTGCGGTCTCTTCTCTAGCCGTTATCAATATGAAGCTAAAATACCGCTATTTATCCCTCACACAACTGTTATACGTGGGTAGAATTTTGAGTGAATAGCATAATTACTGGAAGGTTACTATTGAAGAGGGGTGGAAAGGGGTTAGAAAATGAGTGACGCAAAGAATTGGTATAAAGGAGGATCCGCAGAAGCCCTACTTGCTACTCTAAGCCTCTTACACAGGTTTACTATATTGACTTCGTAAAGGTCCGAGGCTCCCGTCGCTGGCGGTAGGAATCATTTCAGCACAAGATAGGGGGCGCAATTCAATTATATCTCAGTTCGACCGTCAATTTTGTTATTATCTGGATAACTCTTGATTGATTGACAGGTCGATATCATTATGAGTGATGGCCCTGTGCCTTCACCTGACTCTCTAAGCCTGCTCGGACGGCTCCTCATACAGTTGCGGAACCGGCCAACACGCCATCCAGGATGGTAGGCGTCTTGTCGCTGAACTGGGGCACATCTGCGAAGATGGTTGCTCCATCGGTGCTGGAGGTGCCCTTCTCGGCGTGCTCCTTGCTCTCCCATTCGAGATAAGCCTGGATGACGAAGGGCGCTTCAGGCTTCTCATAATGTGCGACCCTCCAGCTCTTGAGACCATATGGCGCCCATAGCTTCTGAACGAGAGGCATCTTGACCCGACGACAGTTAGTTTAAAATGCCCTTCAAAGCCGCAAAGGCCGGGATTGCCGCCTGTTAGCACTGGTGAAGCCCACGTACATGCGACGTCAGATAATAGTCCAGGTTGAACTTGGTCCCCGCGGGGTAAAGGACTGAAAGGGTGTAGGTCATGGTCGCGATGATTGATTTCTTCTTCCCGGACGATTTCGTGCCTCTAAGATCTCGGGTACGCCGGTGCGATGAATACGAACTGTCGTTGCGAGAGAGCTTGGAAACAATGAGGGGCCTAGTCGTATTTTGAACCACCATAGATCAAATTGATTGGTAATGTATCGTGATGGGGGATTAGCGGATCGTACAAGATGGCGGGGTCGGCTAATCGCCCCGTCGTGTTTCATTAGTCCCTACCTCTTATCTCGTTATCGCTAATTATTCGCGTTATCAACTTATAAGCCAAAATTAGGTACGCTGGCTATCTCGACGTAAACAGTGCGATTTTGCAAGAATGTAGGATGAGCCAAAACCAAAGTCTTTTTCGTCTGACAACCAGACTATTTGATATATTTGATCAATAGATCCTTTCTGAGAGGACGGTTTATACAACTAGAGACCCAATTGAACTTGTCAAGTATAGTACAAAATGTGGTCTCGGCCTTGAATATCTAGGAATTTGGAATTGCTGTTGCGAACAATTCATATACTTACTTTCAAAGTAAAGATGGCGAGTCACCTAGATAAGCCGCCTACGTCATTATTGAGTCTACTGATAAAGCTGATCTGACTACCTAGGCATTCATCATTATTATATCATGTTCGTTAAGTCTTGGGGTGTAAGCAGGTAATGCTGCGTGGTACGTAAGCATGTGCTAGTTCAAATCAGGATCCGAACAGACAGACGGACAGGTGCCGACAGATGAAAGAAGCAGACTCCTGTAGAAAGCGGTAAGCGATAGCCGACAGTCGTTGTGTTAACCTGAATTGCTCATAACAAAAAACACAGCTAAAAATGAAGGACGATGGCGGTCACGGGATTGAATTGTCTACACAATACAATCTAATCTCAACGCCGGCGTGATAATACTATTCCCTCTAGAGAGGGCGTTCTCTCGCAGAAAGTTTTAGAAGAGCATTTGGATCAATTGACTGATGCGACTCCTACCCAAGTTCTAGTGGTCTTCCCAGTCTCATTCGGTATATCAATCGTGGGGAATATCCGGATTGTGGAATATGACGTTAAGCACTCACTTCACTGAGTGGCATTATTCGCGGTAGCCAGATTGAGGTAGTTTCGTGAACCTCCCCGGCGCCGGTAACTCGTAGAAATTGTTCACCACACACACGTGACCTGCACTCGATCCAATACTTCGACCGTTGACTTGATCTGGGTTGCGGAGGTCGTTGCTCCGACCGCAAGTTCGCGAAGTGACTCTAAACAGAATAGCACGGAATCAAGTGGGCCGCACTTCCAACAGAGCCGGCAACACACGCACATCATTCTCGACCTCGATTGAAGAATGATGGAGAGACCGCAGCGGTCACTAACGCCCACGAGCTAGGAACGGCGGACCAGACATGAAATCCGGTGCCAATCCAGCGATATGAACGAGCTCGATTGTTCCGTGTGTCTTGCATAATTGCATAGAGGCGACCGTCTCTCGTCCGGCTCCCCGCTAGAGAGCTCGATTGGGATCGCGGTTCGACGTTCCGTGGCTGGACGTCGGAGAAATTATGTTAATGAACGATGTCCATATAAAACACCAGTCCGCGTGCTGCTCCCGTGCTGGGCTTTTGCCTCTGCTTGTGATCTTGCTACTTGGCCATCATTCTCCATCTTCAGACTAGGTATTCAAGATGGTGCAGCTTACGGCGGCTATCGTTTCTTCACTCGCGCTCGGCGCCTCTGCTCTTGCTGTGGGCCATCAGGCCGGGCAGCACGATCACGGAAGGAAGACGTGGGCAGGATGGAAGAGCATTAAGCAGGCGTTCATCTTGTAAGTAGCAGAGACCGACTCTCTGTCGACTTTGGGAGTCTGTAATATTTGCTGACCAGAATACCAGCGGAGATAGCTACACCCAAACCGGTAGGCCAATCACTATATTTCGAGATGTAATTGTGTAGACGTTGCTCACAAGTCACAGGGTTCGATTACACCCTAGCACAACCTTCGGCTGCCAACCCCTTTGGAAATCCAACTTATCCCGGATGGACCTCGTCGAATGGTCCGAATTGGGTCAGGTTCGTGCTTCAGAACTTGTCTTCGCGGCCGCACCATATACCTCGAAAAGACTAGTTGGACTCGGATGCTCTGTCGTCATTGGTATCCTTATTGAACGCTAACCTGTGGTTAGCTATCTGACGTTCAAGTACAACGCCTCGAAGTTGTTGACTTATAACCTCGCTTACGGAGGCGCAACGGTGGATGGTGAGTAAACTATCGCAGGAGTCGGCGCCGAGAAGAAGTTCGAACATACAAGCCGACTCCAGCTCGCTCGTTCAATTCTATTTTCTGACTCGTACTCTTCTAGCGACCTTGGTCACTCCGTACGAACCAACTGTGAAATCATTGAGGGACCAGGTCGAGTCGGAATTTATACCAGGATATACCGGGTCCGCCCGGAAAGCGACCTGGACAGGCAAGGAGTCGGTCTTCGCCATCTGGATCGGAATCAACGATATCGGAAACAGCTACTGGCAAGGTGCCGACGGGACTGCTGCTCTCAATGCCAAGATCTTCGCCGTCATCTCGAGCCTAGTAGACAAGATCTACGCTGCGGGCGGCCGGAACTTCGTCTTCATCAACGTGCCGCCTCTGGACAGGACCCCGTTGATCATCCCCCAAGGCGCGACCGCGGTATCGCTTTCCAAGGCCGACGTGACGGCGTGGAACCAGAAGGTGGTCGACCTTGCCAAAACACTGAAGACGAAGGCCGACACCAACGTCTGGGTCTATGATTCGAACAAGAGCTTCGGCGACGTCATGAACAACCCGAAGTCGCATCCCGAGAGTGCCGGGCTGAAGAACACCACTGCCTTTTGCGCAGCATATCAGAAGTAAGTCGAGTCGAGCAGAGGCCCCTCAAAGCTGTTCAATCGCTAACGAGCCCCAGTGGCACCCCCTCGCCAACTACCCTTGATCCAAGCTGCGGAGTTCCGGCCAACCAGTACTTCTGGCTCAACAACTTGCACCCCACCTCTGCGATCCACGAGGTGGTCGCGAGGGGAATTGCCAGTCTTCTGACCGCCGGCCCTAACATCTGAACGGCTGGCGACGGTGGATGAACAGCTTGTATATATCTTGAAACAGTTGTGTGTCAAATACAGGCGGAAGGGTCTCGGCTCCTTGCTTGCACGCGTGCCTTCTTGAATAAAAAGTAAATTTCGTCGGATGATGAACCATACCATCGACCATCATCGTATCCGGGAGGATGAGATGGCGAAACTGCACTATCAAATTGGATTGAAGAGTCGTTCGTCAATGTGAATTCAGCTGGTGAACTGCTGCCAGTCTAGTCAGCCAGGTCAGCCAAGCCTCACGGCTTATCTCAATCACGGAAAAGGGGCGACATCCCTGCATGTCTTTAGTACCTGTGTTACTCGTCCCTGGAAGAGACGAGTCCGAAACATCCTTACTGGCATAAACAACAGCTTGGGCCGCGATATCGATTGTAATAGAAAGCTTTGGTTTATGAAGTATAACGGCCTCGTTCACATGGTCAAATTGAAGGTCGAAGTGTAGGAATGAGATTGACATTGAAGCTGGATTGTTTAAAGACCAATGCTACTTGTTCGCTTTCCCTGAGTAAGAGCTAATTACGCCACCTGGAGATTTCTATACTGTGTGTGTGTACGATGCCGGTACGCGGTAATGACTGAGGCTCTAATTTTAGTGCGGGGGTAATCTTAGGATGCTAGGATAGGGGAGCTGGGTTATCATGTCAGCTAAATTGCATGTACGGTAGGTAGGTATCTTCACTTTCTTGACCATTACGCAATCACCAACTCGGCGAACTGTAGAGCTTGAGATGCAAAATTAGGCCTTCCCAAGCGCAAGCATCCCTATCGCGGGCCTATCTGCACTGGATGACCGAGCTCATTCACCGCCCCTTCATTTTAGCAGCCGGGAAGCTCCGTTTGGTTCTCTGTTAGAGTTGCCGAGTGCTGATTCAATCGAGTCGTAATGGGTGACAACGATGCGGCGTCCTGGATGCATCCACGCCCAGGCGCTATTGACCTTTTGCCGGCGTCGCGACAGCCTCGAAGGATACGCAAGCGTCTAACGCGCCGGTCTAGAGTTAGTACGGCCACTATCTTCACACCTATGAGCCCCAGCGAGACACCCGAGGAACACTTCCCACTACAAACTGTCTACACGCGCACCTCCCAACCTCGCTTTGTGAATCGATACGATAGCCGGGAGATGCTCCTCGTGGTTGATGGCAGCTGCATTAACAACGGCAGCGCCTCACAGCCTGCGACTGGCGGTTGTAGCTTCGCCTATAAGGGCGTCGGACGGTCGGGTCTGACCACGGCCTTCCCGTTCTCTGCGGGAGAGCAAGGTGGTAGTGAAGGCGGTACCGTCGGGTTTCCCCTCGAGCAAACGGGCCCGGGTGGGGAGTATCACGTCGCCAGCAGTAATCGCGCCAAACTGCGAGCGGTGATTGCGGCGCTTCAGTTTCGGGAATGGCAGGTAGAGGGATGGAGGCGGATCGTTCTCGCCACTGATCTCGAGTACGTCGTCTTCGGAGCTACGAGTTGGCTCGTCTCCTGGGCCAAGCGACGATGGAAGACCCGTAAAGCACAACGAGTTGCCAATCGCGACCTCTGGGAGGAACTTCACAGCATCATCGATCGGTTGGCTGGCCTGGGAACCGAGGTGTCCTTCTGGCTCATCCCGTCTCGCAGCCTCATCAAGCAGGCGTCCGACCTTGTTCGGGACACGAAAGATGTTGCCAGAGAGGCAGCACTGGTGCACTCCGACACGTCAGCCGAAGAATTCACGAGGCTGTGTGGCATCGAGGTGTGAATCATCTGCCGGTTTGTGAACCGGGCGCTTATGCGGCTTCCCGTCTCCCATCCGCGTACTTGGGTCCGTCCCACCGGCCGGACAACTGGTCGGCCAAATACCGGCCCAGACCGGGTCATATTCGTGTTTGTGGCATCTAATTTTGGTGCAGTCACACTCGCAGGAGCTGAACCTCGCCGACAATCTCTCATGTATTAACAACTCGAGCCTATATCTCACATTACCTACAGGCAACGCAGAGTGCCGTAATGAAGCCGGTAGGCTTCACAGATATCGATGGAGGTCGAACAGGAAAGGAAATAAATGTATAACATCAATGGTTCGTTGGTTATTGGGAACGGAGTTATTAGGCATCGGATCAGTCGGTGATATTTACCTAATGGCTTTGTATTGTGTGTATTTACTATGTGGTAGGTAGATGGGGATGATAGTGAGAACACATCACCGTTTCATCCTTCTCATCGCCAAAATAAGGTAAATAGTCATAATTGTCGAAACATTCGGCTCGCAGACCGAAATCTCATTAGAGGTACTTCGTGCCAATAGAATTCGCATACGAAGTACGAAGTACACCAAATTACCGGTATCCTCGTACCGTCTAAGTTCTAACGAACCTCGATGGATGTTCTCAAACAAGCCCCGATCTGCAGGGGTCTCGTTTCATCCACGACCAGTCTCCACCAGACAGCGGCAGCAGCTCGGTGACAGCGAACCAGCGCACAGGTACACTAAACATCCTAAACGCCAACGCCCAGACAAGCCAGTAGGTACCTCATCCTTTACTTCACGGAGTACGCCGTGCTCACAAAGACGTCGCGCTTGTCCCTCCACTACGGAAGTACCCATCCTACGTGCGGATCATGGCGCATCGCAAGCCTCTAGGATCAACATGTGCAAGCCAACTTAGTTTGAGGCAACTGACATGAAACCAGCCCCGTCCCTCGAACTCGGACCTCGAATCATGACCCCAACGGGAGGACTCTCGCCAGTCCAATCGAATAGGTATCCCTGGGCGTCAGACCAGCAATCAGGCCTCGCTATGTTTAGGTCCTCTACACATCCGTCGCAAGACTCCTCCTTCTCTTCCCAGATCTAAATGTGACACCTTACCGCGGTGCGGAGGGCAAAACAAAAACAGTATCGCAAAGATTCCAGATGAGATAGGTATTATTAATACCTTCGTGACTTTCCTTATCATTTCTTTCACTTCGTTGGACCTGGCGTCCCCCCCTTTTAACCATTCTCACGTAAGATGGCTGGCCTTCTCAATGACTTTGGGGACGCTCTGGGACCGAGTGCGGGCCTACTCGTCGGCGGCGGGCAAGACGAGCCAAAAACAACAGCAGCCAGATCATCGCAGCCAGCAGAGACTACAAGCGCTGACGCTGCCTCGACTTCAGCTTCGGGGGCTAGGGCCAACACGTCCAAGACGACGACAAGTGCCCAACCTTCATCAACAAAGCCTTCCAGTGCGACACTGGGAACCACAGGAGCAGCTCAGAGCTCGATCGAGAGCACATCAGCCAGTCAGACTCCCGAAAGCTCGGCGACGCCTTCACCAAGCACGACATTCCTCGTCGGGGATCAACCGACAGCTCAGTCCACAGCTCAGTCGACAACTCAGTCGAGTACCTCATCGACGACTTCATCGACGGCTCAACAGTCATCTCAAACGACGCTCGTTACGTCCGTTCTCTCATCGAGCTCGCTCACAGAAAGCATTGCCACGAGCTTAGGGCTGCCAAGTTCATCATCAAGTTCATTGCGCTCCACATCCTTCCACACCCCTGCACCCGAAGTCACAACAACAACCCTCGTGTCATCACCAACTTCGGCACCTAGTTCCGCATCCAGTTCAGCCGGGTCAACGCCCGCGGCTGTCGTCGGTGGAAGTAGCCATGGGATCATTCAAGATGCAGATTCAGGTACCACCACGCGCAGCGGCTTACCAGTGGCCGCCATTGCCGGCATAGCTGGAGGCGTCGGCGGTGCAGTGCTGATTATTTCTACTCTATTCGTCCTCCATAGAGTTTGGAGGAAGAGAAGACACGGAGCCGAGGAAGTCGTCGACAAGCTGGACGAGGTGTACGAGGTTGGCAGGGCCGAGGGCTACACGTCCACGGACAAATTGGTTCGCTGGAACAAGGGCTTGTCAGAGCATCACCATGCCGACGCGAGTCAGGCGTATAAGGCTTATCGAATGTGATTGTAATCGTTTGGGCGGCGTAGGAAGCGGGCTAATTCATTGTGTTAGATCTGAAAGGGCTCAGGCGTTGAATCTAATAGAGGTTATAGTTGTATGTGCATGAATGAACGAGCTCGATGATTTATACCACGTCGTATCGTACGCTCCTTGTAAGGACTCATCACGATATTAAGACATATGTACATGTCAGTACCGCAAATCTCACTAGAAAATGAAATAAGCACAGTCCCTATTTTCGCCGGTAATAGAGGTGCTCAAGACTTTTTGATAGTGTGTAAGTGTTCGTGCGTCTTGACACCCTCCCTCTGAGTGTGAGCGCGGAGGGTCCCTCCACGGGTCACGGGTTGGGAACCTCGTCCCAACATGCAACATCACGCAATAGTTAATCGTATTGCTGTATATAAGAACTTCAATGCCGAAGCAAAGCGGCGTTTATATGGGTCAACCAGACATTATTACTTGCAACTTTTTATTGGCCGTACGTACAGGCTTACAGCTATAATAGTCTGGCCATGTTAGCTCTTTAGCGAGGACTCGAGGAGTAGGAGCGCTATGAGGAATCAATTAGCCTCCTTATACCAATTGTGGAGAAACGAGTATAATTGTCCCAGGGCATGGTCGGTGTGATTCACAAAGTAAGGAAGTAATTATACGCTACCTGCGCTTTTATCAACCAGGTCTATACTCGAAAGCGCAAATCTGTTTCCAAATGACGGACGCATCGTGGTCAAGAGAAGGGCGTGTTGCTGCTCCTACGAGCAGCCCCTATGACCTATCTTGCACGCCCTACCGAAAAGCACCTGGATAAGACTTCTGCGATCGGGTAAATAGAATATATAGCAGGGCTGGTTGACAGCACACTGACGACATGAGAAACTCCAAATCATCAGGACCGCCCCTCGTTGACCGACAACTACATTCATCAGCAATATAATCCAAGATCATCGCTCTCTTGTCGCATTACTGGAATCGGGCATCTAGCGCTCATCACGCTATCTCAAACCGTACGCAAAGCATGCCTTCAGCTATCATCCCCAAGGCCCTCGAGCCCGGCGCCACGATCGCGTTCGTGTCGCCATCGGCGCGGTGGAACGACAAGTATCCCGCCGTCATGGCGCGCGCAACAGCCGTGCTGACGGGCAAGGGGTACCGGGTCCGCGAGCTGTTCACGCCGGACACGGGGATCCAGAGCAGCATCGCGAACCGGCTCGCGGAGCTGCGCGCGGCGTTCACGGACCCGGAGGTCAGCGCCGTCATCTGCACCATCGGCGGGCCGGCCTTCACCGAGCTGCTTCCCGGTCTCCTGGCCGACACGGCGCTGCACGCGGCCATCCGCGCGCACCCCAAGATCGTCGTGGGCTACTCCGACATCACGGGCGTGCACTGGTTCCTGCACGCCGTCGCGGGCCTGCGCACCTTCTACGGGCCCGGCGCCATCCCCGAGCTCGGCGAGCTCGCGTCGCTCGAGGAGGACGGCCCCGACTCGGCGCTCGCCTTCACCACGCGCAACCTGTTCCGCGCCATTGCCGACAAATCGCCCCTCGGCGACGTCGAGCGCTCGCGGCTCTTCGCCCCGGGGTTCCCGCCCTTCATGCTGCCGGGGACGGAGACGCGGCCGAACGAGCTCGCGCCGAGCCCCGGCTGGACCTGGATCCGGCCGGGCAAGGGCGAGGGCAGGCTCTTCGGCGGCTGCCTTACAGTCATGGCCCGCCTCGCCGGCGTGCGCGCCATCGCGCCCGACTGGCGGGGCCGCATCGTGTTTCTCGAGACGGCCATCGGCGACGACCTGGTGTCCGGGAACCCCATCGAGCGCGTGCAGGCGGGCATCGCGGACCTGATCGCGCAGGGCGTGTTCGACGACGCCGCGGGGCTCGTCGTCGGGCGCCCCTTCGGATACCACACGCCCGAGCTCAGGGAGCAGTACGTCGCCGTGATCAGGGGCTTGCTGTGCGACGGGCCGCTGGGCGAGAGGAACAAGTTCCCCATTCTGTTTAATGTCGACTTCGGACACACGGCGCCGCTCGTCACGCTGCCGTACGATGCGCTGGCGTCCTTGGATTCCGACAGGGACCGGTTCGCTATCTTAGAGTCCGGCGTGGCTTGAATTTTGAGATTGGTAGATTTGTCGAATCTGAAACGGAATTCATCTATTATTTGCCACTTTAGTTACGTGACTACCAACTAGACACGGAGAGGAGAGAGCCGCAACTTAATGCTCCGTGCTTCTGTTTTATTATCGCACGAGTCTCTTCGGGCCTTTTTCGCTTACCCTTTACGTGTTTTTCTATCATAGCTTTTGTCGGTGCGCTCGAGAGGAGCATCTGTCTTTCTCACCCCGTTGTGTATACTCTATACGCTCCCGGCTACGATCGCTGTACGATATACAACAGCGCATCTTCTATGTGTAGCCGATGAATCTTCCTAGACGGAACTACAGACTAAGCAGAACGGACAGAGACATGGCGCACCATTGGCTGACACCTCTAAGGATAGGTTTGTTCAGCCGGCACGCGCGCCATCCAATGCAGCAGAAGGTTGTTCATCGCCGACTGACTCCGCGACGTCTCCAGGCTGGTTTTAGTTGCGCCACGAGCTGCCTCCGGCCCTCCGAGCCACACGATGTCAAACCAATGCGACATCATGTTCGAGTAGGACGTGGTCGACCGTCTGCGCCTAGCCGTCGGGAACACGAAGCGTGCACTCTGGAGAAGTTCCGAGAGCGGCTTCCCTCTTTTGATCATCCACTTCTCGATAGGAAACCCCTGGCCGAATGTCTTGCCGTTCCGGCCTAGGTCGTGGAGAAGGAACTCGCCGAGGTGGGCTCTACGCCGTATGGCTTGTCAGCGTCCTCATCGTTGCTGCCATGTCGAGGTCGGGTCGGGATCTATTTTGTTTACGTTTACTTTCATGTCTCGGAGTATTGGAATGAAGAAGAATAGCTGATGCCGCAAAGATGTAGAAGCATTTCAGGGTCCCGCACAATGATTGGTGAAACAGACTGTTGTTATTGATAGTGTTATTGTGAGCAGTCTGAGTCAAACTCGAAATACCAACAAGTAAATTCACATTCCTCGACGAGTACTGTAGAACTCTTGAGGAGGAAAACAACTGGAAAACGAGAGCGAAAGAGTAACCCCTAGATTCCTTGCCCACACCCATCGTGACTACCCAAAATCAATTTTCAGGAAATTGAGATTCCTCTACTTTTTGGCATACAACCATTGTAGTTCGTGTAATCAGGTAGTTATGCACGTCAATTTGATCCGACCTTAAGAGGGTTAGTCTTGTCACTATGCGACGATGGATGAAATTATAGTTTCACGATGCCTGAGATGGTAGATGTTGCTAGTATTTTCAGAACAGATAGATTGCTAATTATTGTGAAAAGGAGAGTAATTTATCTTTGCAACTGAAACATCTACTATATGGATCTTCATAGACCTTTGCTTGGGGACATTGAAAACTTGAGACATAGAGCAGATTGGTAAGGGCCCCAAACCTTCGACATTCAGGATAGTATACGTCGTAGTCCAGCACCGCACTTCTATGCCCGCCTTGCTGAAATGTTGCAAGACCTAGATGTATGTTGCATGATCGTATTCAGCTTGTTCTTGAACAGATTTCTCGTGCGGCATTCTCGAAATTGACAAGGTGATAATAGGGGGCTTTGCCAATGAGTGTTTGGCCGGCAGCAACCTCGAATCTGCACTCTGACTCGGTCCGGCCTCTTTCGGATGAGCTGATGAGCTCTTCTCGTATACTAAGTGCTTCTGGACCGTCATCTTGGCATCGCAGTTCTCACCTGCTTAGATTCCTGCTCGTTACTACTCCGCTTCCTTCTGCCTCTCTTTGATAAGAGCCTCCGCCCACTCAATCCATTTGTTGATCTGAGCTAATCTGAGTCTATTCTCCTCGTTATCTTCCTGGCGCTTCTCGGTATGGTACGCCCAGTCAACCTTGTCTAGGAGAATCTGCGTCCCGGTAGCCGTGCTCTTTGCGCGTTTGAGGAACTTCTCGAGCTGCTCCAGGCCAGCTGCGGAGCCGGTGGCGCCCATGCGTTGGCGTTCGCGCCCGAGCTCTACCCAGTCAGCACCAACGCTATATTCCATGTCGTGCAGTTAGTTGAGGATGGCAATGATAGAGAGAAGTCGTTGCAGTAGTGAAATCAGCTACGTGTGATGAAGGCAACGTCGAGAAGAGAAGAATCACAACGCCGGTATTTATAGCAAAGGGAATTCACTTGAGACTCGCTCAAATTTGCGGGCTGCTTGCTATGTATTTAGACACAATTCTCGTACCATTTCTCTAGTCTTGAAACATGTGCTACCTGCCCTGTGTACTTCTTATGTACGTAGAAGGTGTCGTTGGGTCCTGCGTGACTGCTGTCAAGTCATACATAGGCCACGGGATGTGAAAAAATCTGACAAGGCAATTGTTCTTTTTCATTCCCAGTGTAAGGTTGATGTGTGAGACAGTAGGCAATACTAAGAATGATACCTACAGGTTATAGCTACCGTCTGGGCCAAATAGTGAGTTGGGTTCGATTCCTAACAGCGCTATTGGTATTCGCTATTTGGCTCATTTGTTATACCTGTGTAACTGACACGCGGGTGTACACACTGTAACGTTTGCACATGCATACACATGCACAGCCGTCAATTACCGGTTCGCTACGTGTAACTACCTGTTGACTAATAAATACGTACAAGGAGGCGTGCGATTTGGAGCACATGTTGCTCGAATGGAATCCTGCGCAGGTAAGTCAGTAACAGATAAGAGGGGGAAGGAAGAAGAAAAACAAAATGCCTGTTTATGCATAAATGGTTACTATGTTGACATAATGTTTAAATCACTGGCGTAAACTCAAACTGTCAAAAAAATCATTCTATTTGGAACCTGACATGTTGACCCAAAGTGTAATTCCCTGCTACTTGGAGCCGCTTTACCAACGGAAAAAGTGTGATAACTCTACCAACACACAGACAGGTGGGTATTGTAGACTGCTTGTAAGTGGCTTATATCTTGAAAATCCCAACCTTCTTCTGTCTTATTGCTCCTATTTCAGGGCCGGCGCATCATATAGTAGACATTTGTGATTGTTTTCGACATTTTCGCAATAGCTCATAAAGTTCTCGACGTTGAAATAATCGCTTAGTTAAGAATATGATAAGCGGACATGGTATTAGCTTAAGGGGCTATAAATCCAAGTAGAAGGAGAGTGAATGATGTTGGACAATCTAAGGGCATTCTTCTCGATGTTAACATCGAGAAATGCTTATCCGTCGGATATGTCAACACCCGCTCGACTAGTTCGTTTATGTCTTCGATTGGATTTGTAAGACTTCGTACTCGTTACCCAATAATTACCTTGCTTGATTATATAGGAACATGATTTTAGACTAGACAGCTAGCCTGGAGTACACTACGTACGGCGTATATGCCTAGGTTCTGATTTCGATTTTCGTGCCAAGTATTATTGGGGATGACCTGTTTGTTCGCGTGAGCACCTAGATATACTCTAGACACCGCGGAGGTGCGAAAGCATAGGGAGGAAGACGTTTTCCTATCGAGAAGCTAGCGCTGGCGTATGATAGTTATTATTGCTCCCTACTTCGTATCAGGTTTTTTTTGTCTGGGCACGTAAGATGTCGCGATAGGCAGCATCTCATCTATTGGCCATTTGCGTCATTTGAATTTAGATACAGCTTTACCGAAAGAGGCAACCCAAAGTCGACAAAAAGCTCCGGGCCATCGCTGAATCGTAGAGCTACTACTAGTCCACTACAAAAGTAGGTATAAGGGCCGGCGATTATGGAGGCGATGGAGCCGACGATGTTGTTAGAGCCTGGAGATACCGGAATAACACTAGACTCTGCTAGAGGTAGGTACCCGCGCGGTCGCGTGGTGGGCTGTGTGTGATAGGCAGCGTGGTCAGGTAGTATGTACCTGCTTTAGCATGTACACTAGGACTCGGCGGGATGCTCCTGCTGCAATTACCCACTATCTATGCAAGTCTACCTTGAAGCAGCCTTCAGCTGGTCTTCCACCTTCCCGATCGTTCGAGCTTCTATTCCATCCAAGACATCTACCAAGCAACCCATCAAGCAGCCCACCAAGAAATCCACCACAATGGCGTCCCAACCTCACAGCGACAAGAGGCTAGCAATTGACAAGCTTTCTTCGCCCAAGGAACCCGTCTTGGCCTGTTCTTCTCGTCTTGTTCGTTCTGTTCGCCCTGTTCCCGGAGTCAACCGCTTCTTCACAATCTCACTGCATTAGCCCCAGCAGACCCCAGCTTTTCGATTTGAGCCCCTCTTATCGACCTTCCCAAAGCGTACAAGAACGGCGGCGAAGCTGGAAAACTGGGCAAGGATTACCCCTGCTTCTGGGCTGGCTGGATGAACTACTGATGACGAGCTCTGGGGAGAACTCGCTGCTCGAGGCGGAGACCCATGCGCCTAGACCGCGTGCAGACGGTTATTTGCAAACTCTTGATCTAGACGGCAGGAGACGACATCTTCCCGACTGTGGAAAGCCAATGAGAGTCACGGTGACCCTGCCGACCTAGCGGATGAGCAGGGATAGCTCGCCACTGAGTAGCTGTGGCATTATCCGAGCATCATAGCACGCGAGAGCGCCGAGGCACGGGCGGACGCAGGCAAGTGAATAACAGCTCCCAACACGGGTCTGGTCCATGGGCCTGCATTGTGCTAGCGTATGGTTGGCCAATTGCTCGGCTACAAAGAGCTCGAGGGCGCCGCGTCTGCTGCTCTTGATCCCCTCCTCCTCCTCCATCCCCTCTCTTCCGCTCGTCACTGTCTGCACCAACCGCAACAATGGTTGGTACCACCGTCTTTTCGGCCGCACTTATTGCGGCCGCTCAGGCCGTGTTTGCGAACCCCATCGCTCGTTCCGCCTACAGCGTGAAGGACTCGCACCATGTCCCTCGGGACTGGACCAAGGTCGCAAGAGCGCCAGCCGGCCATGTCATGCAGCTGCAGATTGGTCTGACGCAGAGCAACTTTGCTGAGCTTGAGAAGCAGCTCTACGAAGGTATGGAATGGATCACGAGGACAATGAGACATGAAATCATGTTAGCCGGCTAACCCGGGTGTCTAGTTTCGGATCCTGAGCATTCCAAGTACGGAAAGCACCTGACTGCCGAGGAGGTCGAGGAGCTGGTGAAGCCGACAACAGAGACTTCGGATCTTGTCCATGAATGGCTAGCCGACAATGGTATTGTGGCCACCACATATAGTGCCGCCAAGGACTGGATCACGGTGTCGTTGCCTGTTAGCGACATTGAGCGCCTCCTCGATACTGAGTACCACATCTATGAACACAAGGATGGCTCACGGGTGGCCCGAGCGCCATCATGGTCCCTACCGGGCCATCTGCATGCTCATATCGATACCATCCAGCCCACCAACTCTTTCTTCCGAGCCCGCCGCCAGAGCTCCCAGGCTGTGGTGGACTTCGGCGTGATCCCCGCCGCCAACCTCAAGCACGCCCCAGCGAGCCCCGAGATCGGTGCTGTCTGCAACACCAGCTCTGTGACACCCCAGTGCTTTGAGACTCTTTACAAGACCAAGGGATATACGGTTAGTCTCCTGCTTACTGCTTGTGAGCGTTATGCTAACTGAGTGTTAAATAGCCTCGTTCTACGTGCAAGAACAAGGTTGCTTTCACGAACTACTTGGGGGAGCACCCTCTCCGCTCAGATGGCGCGCTCTTCCTCGAGAAGTACCGACCTAGCTGGACCTCGATTGCCCGTACATTCCCCCAGTTGACCCTCGCCGATGGACCCGGCGATCGGCCCCTGACCCCTGAGGAAATTGCCTCCGCCACAAGCAAGGAAGCCAACCTGGATTTCCAAGCCATCTCCGGCATCAGCCACAAGACACCTATCATCAGCTACTCAACTGGTGGCTCGCCCCCATTCATCCCGTCGGAGAGCACGCCCGATAACTCCAACGAACCCTACCTCGTCTGGGTGAACTGGCTACTTGCGCAGAAGTCGATTCCTCAGATTGTCTCTACCTCATATGCCGATGATGAGCAGACAGTCCCAGTCTCTTATGCTCGACGTGTGTGCAACCAGTTCGCACAGGTCGGTGCTCGTGGTACTTCTCTGCTTTTTGCCAGCGGCGACTCTGGTGTCGGTTCTGTTGGTTCTTGCATCAGCAATGACGGCAAGAACACCACCAAATTCATCCCCCTATTCCCCTCGTCTTGCCCCTACGTCACCACAGTTGGCGCTACCCAGAACTTCGAGCCTGAGGTTGTCGCGTACCGCCCGGCTTTCGTCGGCCCTGACGGCGTCGCGCACGGTAACTACACGTCGGGTGGCGGCTTCAGCAACATTTTCGACATCCCGTCTTACCAATTGAAGGAGGTTACCAGCTACGTCAAGGGTCTCAAGGGCGAGTACCACGGACTCTACAACCCCAAGGGCCGCGCGTATCCCGATATCTCAGCCCAAGGTCTCTACTTCGCCTACTTCTGGAACGGCACTGAGGGTGTGATTAGCGGAACCTCCGCGAGCACGCCCCTCCTGAGTGGTGTTCTCAGTCTCGTCAACGACGCTCTGCTCGCTTCAGGCAAGGGCCCGCTCGGTTTCTTGAACCCGTGGCTCTACAAGGTTGGCTTCAAGGGCCTGAACGATATCACCTCGGGCAGCGCTCACGGTTGCGACGTTGACGGCTTCCCTGCCGTCAAGGGTTGGGATCCCGTGACCGGTCTCGGTACACCCGACTTCCCCAAGCTTGTCAAGCTTGCCGGCGGCAAGTTGTAGAGGATAGACTCCTATGTTATCTAGCCTGTATTATAGCAATGAATTAATACCGTGTTCTCACGCTTCCAAATGTCCCATCTATATGAGAGACTAAGTCACGCCGTTGTGTGGAAAGACCGACCAGTTGACCTTAGACTTTCTCAGTAGAAAACCAGGTAAGTAGGTAGGTACTTGCCAATTAAGAGGTATGTATGCATCTCACTCGACAGCTTCTTCCGGTACCAGCTGGTCGGGACTATCGGTCACTATCGCAATGCACACAAGTCGGGTGCAAGTAGATACCAGGTAACCTTACCAGGTACCGACACGGGCAGTAGGCAGGTACGTCAGATCTTTCACCTTATCGTCCCCTTCTGCACACGCATCTATTCCCCCTCCTATTCCCTCTTATTGTAGAGTTTTGGCCCTTTCCGTTACTTTGGTTTCGGCTTGACTTCGGATCGCTGTCTCTTCACTTTGTATCACAAAATACATCTGCCCTCCTAACACCTCACAGTGCGCCGCCATCTTCCTCTCTGTTGCGTGCTATACACACTCTTGTTCATCTCAACATGGATCGAGTGTCAGATATCGACAAGCCCATCACAACCGTCTCGGCTTGGCAAGCCTTCGCCGCTGAGGCCGAGAAAACTATGGTGGAAGAAGCAGCACTGGAGGCAAGGTACAAGCAACAATATCCGCCGCGTCCACTTGTCGATGGTACAAGCCAACCCACGCCTATCTACTTTTATGGTCCCGGCCCGGACGGCAGGAAATACCCCGATGACCCGCCTGTTGGGACCTTGCACTTTGCTAGATGGAGGCATGAACTTGCAGCAGTCGAGGATCCCGGCGGTAGCGGATATTACGATGAGGAGAATCCCAAGATACTCGACGGCCGACGAATCAGACCCACGTATACCACTGAGCGCCATCAGTCCGCCAGAGAGGTCAACCACTTCCGCTGGGAGAAGGTCACGGCCGATTCGATGAATCATGTTAGAGCCTTTCCTGGGCCTAAAGCTACCCGAATAGTGCACGATGAGTATCTCTTGAACCAAGACGACTTCAATGAGCTGGATAACAAGCAGCCGAAGGGATTAGTTGGTCTAAATAATCGCCTGGACGAAGATCCAAAGGACATCTATCCTATTGGCTATAAACTTCTTAAGCATTGGTCCAAGGTCAACGGCCACGCGGAATGGGAAGATGGGAACTGTCTAGGCGCAGATCCACATTGCTCAAACGCTCTCACCAAGCACCTCGGGTGGTTAGTCACGCACACCCCGGAGTAACTGGCATATTGCTAATTCGGAACCAAAAAAGGCTTCCCAAAAGAATCCGCACTGCCAAGGCTGGTCTCGGTGCTGACCCGCAAGACGTCATCTGGAACGAGGTTTTTCATGGGAACCCCGACGCCGCGCCGAAAGACGAGTTCGTCTCGCCCAAGAAGACGTGGTCTGAAGATCCTGGGAAAATTACAGTCTTGGCAAGTTCTGCACATTCGCACAAGGTACGATGCGTTATGATGGCATTCCGGAAATGACCTTACTGATCACATGCCATAATAGACTCTACAAATCCTCTCATTTACAACCCTCAAGTCAACCCTACCTTCACCCGAGCCGGAAACGCTCAACACCCGACAGGCTTGGCTCGATGCACGAGCCGCCAGAAGATGGGAATATCCGGTCAATAAATCTGAGACCACGAGGAATCTCGACGTTGACGGGCTGCCAGAAATGCTGCCAGCCGATATTAACGCGGAAGAATCAACAGGTGACGACCTAGTACAGAAGGTGGAGGGGGAAAGGATGACAGCGGAATCATGTACTGTGTTGAGAAAAGATCCGAAAGCCAACGAAAGCATAGATCCGGAAGGATCGGGGATTGTCGAGAAGCAAGGCGCTGCCGAAGTATGCGACGAAAGCGCGAGCAGAGAAACGAAGACGACAGCTCATGATGTTGCGAACGAAGAACGCGAGGCTATTGAAGCGACGCTCGAAGAGTTGTCCAGAAAGCCAGAATCTAGCAAGCAAGGCGGGAAGCCGATCGTAATCTATTCGGCGTTCCGCTCCCGATTTCTTGGGGTGCCGGTCACTCAAGTCTTGAATCACTGAGGAGAGGCTGCTTACACTAACGAATACGAATCTTGTTGAGACGGACGTGTAGTGGTAGGGCAAAGTTCCTGACTGGCTGTGGTGAGTGGTACGATGCCAACCTAGGTAGTGTTTTACACTCTAATACGTATTGAGTGATGCTCACAGAGCAAAAAAAAACCTGCAAGTATTTGCTAGAGACCCGGGCTTACACTTGCGGCTGGCAGATTCAGGTCGTCTTGGCCTCGTACACATCTCGATCTTCCTCCTTTTCCAATCAACTCGCCGTGATCCGCTTAGGCGTACGTCCGATGGCAGAAGCCGAGTGTGAGTGATAAGGAGCTATAGCTAATATAATGTCATGCTTACAAGTTTGTGAGTCCTGATATGAAAAGAGCCGTCTACGAATAGGGGCCGTGATAGATTTTGGCCGCTCTCGTAGCGCCTAATTATTGGGGATTCTGTGAATATACTAACTGTGCTTGTCTTATGAAGTGTCCTAATTTACCGTTGTCGCGATGACGGAAACAGGCTATGGCGTGTAGGCACCTCAGAGCATACCAGAACTGTATGATTGAATGAAAAGGTGCTGCTGCCCAAACCCGCGACAACCGCGAAGCAACGTCGACTTTGTTTCATAGCTGTATCTCCAGAGGGGTAATTTTCAATTAATCATGAATTCATCCTCAGATATTCGGCAATCATCTCATAGTTTGAACGGCGGTTTTATCAATGAAACCCACGTTGGAGGCGCGCGACAAAAAATATTCAGTACTTTTTAGTTTACCACATAGCCAGTATTTTCTCATTATGTTATCGGAGAATTCTTCATGTCGGGGTCCATGAACTCAACAATGGTAATTGCGGCGAGTAATGAAGAATGCAATAGAAATAACAGAGCCGTTGCTTTTCGTTGTGTATTTGTACCGAGCACCTGGCTATGGAGGAGCCGCCGTCGTGGTCAATATTTTTAGGCGCGGGTGCGGGTAGTGTACGGGCCCTATAAGCTCCTTGTCGCCGATGTCTCACAGAACCTCGGACGGCAAATTGAAACAATTGCTCAGTCCAGCCCTGCTCCCCCCACTAAAAACTACCAAAACGCTCCATTTATCACACTAAAACCCTATATCTAGTAGACACATGCATGCAAGTCCTTCCTCTTCACTTACCGGCACTGAAAATGTACCTACACTAGGTACCTTAGATCGATTGATAGTCAGGCCATAGTTCAAGGTCGGACATCGGACTTCAATTCCCGCCCCCTGTCCGTCATCCGGAAAATTGATCGGGACCGAAAAGAAATGTATTTTTATCGCCTCCAAAAGGATATTTAAGTCGGCGGTATTCTCACTCGAATTTCATATCTATATCACATAATTCCAGTAACCCAACGGTATTGCACAAGAAAGTGCTTCAGTCAGCTCAAAGGTTCGCTGTATGAGACCAGGTACCTACCAACCTAAGTACAATTAGGAACTTGCCAAACCCCCACCCCCGCTATTTCTTCGAACCAACCACAGGCGTCGCCGCTGCCCTGAATAGGAAGGGGAACTAGATTAGTCTAGGACGTCTTCCTCTGATACATCCGATACCATCTCTTTGGTACTCAGTTTCGTCATCTCCTATCTATTTTATTTTATCTTTGCGAACTCGCATAAGCCTCATTCACTTTCGGACCTATCACTGTCACCTACCCTCTGCCTACTGTTACGATACCTGCATCCCCGATAATATTGGCTCTGGAACGCGTCCGGCCATGGCCGCTAAAGTCGCCCTACCGAGTAGGCTCCCTGCCGTGTTAGGAGGCGTTGCTCTCGCTGGTCTCGGAATAGGCATTTATTCCCGATACATGATGAATGTCGCGTATGCGGACAGCGGTGCGCCCCCGAAGGCATTCGGGAGCGGCCCGGCCTTCTTATCACTCCAGCTGCAGAGCAGCGAAGTCGTCAACCATAGCACCAAGAGACTGCGCTTTGCGTTACCAACAGACGAACACGTCAGTGGACTACCGCTCACATGTAAGCATTCCATCTAAGCCCTGTTCAAGTCGCGAGAGAAGGAGAAGAACCGAAGGACAGCATTCCAGAACTAATACTAACACTCTGAGCAGCGGCCTTGCTTACGTTTTCTTGGCCAAAAGGTAGCTATCTACCTTGTGTACGGCCTTACACGCCCGTCACAAAAACCGGTAAGCTCGCATGGACATGTTTACGACGCCACATTCCACGTTCGCGCCAACTGACAATATGACAGGCGAGGCCGGTGTCATCGAGTTGATGGTGAAGAAGTACCCCAATGGCAAGCAGAGCACGCACCTGCACTCCTTGCAGCCCGGGGAGTATCTGCGTTTCGTAACACCCATCCCGGGGTTCAAATGGACTCCCAACAAGTATCCCGACATCACACTCATTGCGGGAGGCGCCGGTATCACGCCCATGTATCAGCTGATACAAGGGATACTGGACAACCCCGAAGACAAGACGCGCGTCACGCTCGTGTTTGGCGTGAATTCGGACGCCGACGTGCTGCTGGAATCGGAGTTCAGGGAATTCGAGAGTCGGTTCCCCAACCGCTTCAAGGCCGTCTATACCGTCAGCAATCCCACTGCCGGGTCTCGCCATGCCAAGGGGTATGTGACGAAGGAGCTCCTGAGCAAGGTGATGACGGCAACGCCCGGGGCCGGAAATACGAAAGTGTTCGTGTGTGGACCGCCGGCGATGGAGAACGCCCTGGTCGGAAACCGGACGAAGCAAGGGATATTGGGCGAGTTGGGGTACTCAAAGGATCAGATCCATAAATTCTAGCATCGGCAAAATTACGTACTGACATGGATAGAGTTTTGCGTTGTAGGGATTACCCAATCAATACCAGAGCGTTTGCTCAATCAATACACGCGCCCTATGTTTGTCAGTTGCGACGAGTAGCCTCGGTAGAGTTGTGAGGTCCCCAGGCTCCCGACTTCCTTAAGCCAGGCAAAGTTTTCTATTAATAAAAAGGCAGTGACGACGCAACAATAAACAGATTCTCCCTGAGACCCGAATATTGGCATCTTCAAGAGACAACACACTGATCCACCCGATAACGAGGCAGGAATAATCGGATGATGCTACCTGCGCCATCAGAAGAACGTAATGGGAGTCTCCTACCCGTTAGGGGGTTATTGCTTCACTCACGACTGGGTGAACTACAACAATGCCCACACGCTCCTCACCTAACATTCGTCTCTTCGAAGCCATCACTGATCGTCTTCTGTCGTCTTCGTGTCAACCTGTCGACCTCAACCACACATTCATCCAAGTTCAAATATGATAATATCTCGTCCCTGAACAGGCGCCTCCAAGACTATAGAGCAGATTATGTTCCACCATTAGCAGGCATATATCGCATTACCCTTATATGATTCTGAACTTCATCTACTCCAATCCGCCGTTATATGATGGAGGAAGAAAACAACCAAAGCCACGCAGGTGGTAGCCAGAACGGGGACCAAGAAAAGCTCAAGATCAATGTGGGTGTGGAAACGGAGGCGCCCCTGGTTGTCACTCGAGAAGGCCGTCCGTTGCATCTGAATGAACCGCTGAAAGAGCTTGCGAAACTTTTCAACGAAAAAGGCCTCAGCGCTTACGACAGCGCCGTCGATCACGAACATGACCATACAAAGTGGGCTATCACTATCGACAGTAGTATCATGATCCCGGAACTCGACGGTGAATAGGCTCCCATCCCCCCGCCAAACAACTTGTTGGCCATGTCACTAACTGATTACCTAAATTACTGAGTTATAGGGCGTGGGGCACCCGTGGAGATCAAATCCCCCATACTGGCTGTCGACGATCCGGCATATCAAGACAAAGTCAGAGCCATGTGGGAGATCATAGCGCCTTTCAAGATGACAAGTATCGGATGCTGGAAGTTGTGCAGCACTCACAGTACGCATACATACCTGAGTGTTCGGTTGACTGCTTTAGCAAGACCATTTCCCCAACATGCCCCTCCATGCTCCGGATCGGTCGCGAATAAAGCAAGTCCATCTCCTTGGTGCTGTTTGTTAACACTCACATCTCTATAGTTCACTTCTCTCTCGCAGAAGATTCTATAATTCACTTCTCTGTCGCAGACGATCCCGATTATCCGATCCATTTTGCCCGGAAGCTCGCTTTCTGTGTCGTATATTTCGAGGACGCGATCGATGACCTCATGCCGGCGATGACGCACAAGGCCGACACGAAACGTCCCGGCGGCTGGAAAGACTTCCACAGGTATGCCAGGAGAAACAAGGTCAGGCCAGCTAACAACAAACGAGAACCATTGGAGGGCCTGGCGAAATGCTAGGAAGCTATTTTCTGTGCCCGGAATGGAAAAGAACTCAACGACCTGATGTGCTGGGACGAAGATGAATACAGACGGAAAACCGGGTGCGGGATCAAGAGCTTCAAATGGAGTTTCAAAGGCTTCAACTTCAAGACCATTGAATTCCGCCAGAGTACGTACAAGTCATCTGCAGTCTTGCAGTACTCGACTCCCTCCCCGCCCCTCCTGAACTGCTGGTTGAGAACGATGGCCTCGTACCACACCACGCTTCATCTAGAAGACCATCGCTCTAGATTCATACCAATGCTAGTGCTAAGATGAGTTTTTATAGTGCCTCCATGCCGTTCGGCACAGGAAACGCTGGACTGGATCACCTTTCTGACCGCGTTCGTGCGGGCGGCGGCCGGCATCGACGAACACAAATTGAGTACGGCCTTAGACGACCCAAAGTGCACCTTCGCGGAAGGTCTGGGGCTTAAGCCTTCCAACCACTGGCTTAAGCAAGATTTTCTGGAACGGAGCTGGGCCCATCGCACACGTGGTGTGATGGATTGGACCACACTGAAAGAATTCGTCGATTGCGATGACGGGGTCTGGACGAGAATCATCGCCGCGCGAGATCAGATAGAGAAAGAGCTGGCTGCGCTTCCAGATTAATGGGACGTGTCTGATGCGAGACGTGTTCCTATGATTTAGATGATGGTCACTAGCGAGAGGGTTTCTGACTTGACATTGATAGATAGAGTAGCGGTTTAGCGATTTCTTTTCCTTGTGCGAATACACTACTGAACGAGCGTTTTTCCGTGCGCGAACAATACAAACTCTGATGACTTACCGAGATAATCTCAAATAGTAATTATTATGGGTTTAGTTGACTGTTTGATTCCCACCCGCCCTCACTCAGACGAGTGATCAAAGGACTGACTAGATAGAAAGGGTGAGTCTTTTATTTGGCTTGAAGTCTGGCCTATAGTCTATAGACCTGGTATCGCGCACTATTCTTTGCGTACAGCGGTAGTTTGACCCCCAAATAGGGCACCAAATCCAATACCGCCAAGGCACTACCACCTCATGGTATTCCGAGCTGGTGATTGCTGAGGTAATGGGAGCCCCCAGCACACCGGTAACCGCCACTCTGTGGAATCCATCTGAACCCCTGCGGGCAAATCCCCATCTCTCTGATCTTCTGCTGAACGGCCTCCTCCTGCCGTCTCTTCTTCGCCGCGTCCGCCCGCATCTTTCTCAGTCTCTCTTCGGCGTCCCTCTTCGCCTTCAACGCGGCCGCTATCCGCTGCTCTTCTTTCCGCAGCTGCTCCTCGATCTCTTGGCAGCGCGCCTCGTCCGCCTTGCGCTTCTCTTCTTCCAGCCGTCGAAGCTCTTGGCGCCTCGCTTCCTCGATTGCTCTCTGCGCCTCGTATTCCCGCTCCTGGGCTGCGATGAAGGCCTTTCGCGCTTCTTCCTGGGCCTTCGCTTCTGCGATGTCCCTGCGCAATTGCTGCCATACCTCGTCCGTTACGCCGGGGTCGCGTTGCGACGAGGAGTCTGCAGACATTCGCGAATTAAGCTCGCCATGTGACTCGTCCATTTTGGGCGGCGTTGGTTCTGCCACTTCGGTCTTCGATGTGATGGAAGTGGCGTTCGTAGGAGCTCTTGGTGGGCTTTGAGTCCGTATGGGTAAACCAGTAGACTTGAATAATCCTGCAGGGCTTGCAGGGCTTCTTCCAGTGTCATTCCTCGCCTTTTGGGATTTGAACATCTCGTTTAGATGTCGAAGGACGTCGGCGACGGTCACTGTCAATCCCGAGGACGTGTTACCGGCAAACGCATCCGAGCAGATATCCTTAGCAATATTCTTCACATCTCTACCGTTTCCCCATGATGGGAATTTCGATAGCTCGGCGAAGAAATCGAGCATCTGCTGACGTTCATCGGGCGAGACGCAATTCATCGCCGGAGTGATCTCTATCTCCTGTTTCTTGATCTCGCGATCTAGGAGCTCCAGGCATTTCGCGGGGTCCAGGTTCTCGAAGACTACTTCCTCGTGGAAGCGACTGGAAAGGCCGGGGTTAATCCGCAACAGCTCGTCAATCTGGTGAGTATAGCCGGCGAGGATGACGACGACCTTTCCCATATACTTGGGTTTCGTCAGACAGTCGACGAGCTCATTGACGGCTTCTTTTCCAAATTGGCCATCGCAGAAGCGGTATGCCTCGTCTATGAAGAGAACGCGCCCTAGGCCTTCGGTCAATTTCGCCTGAGTCTTTGGTCCGGTCTGTCCAACGTATTGGCCTATGAGGTCGGACGCAGAGCATTCGACGTAGTCGCGCGACGCCAAGATTCCCATGTCGTAATACAGTTGGCTGACCTTGCGCGCTACTGTCGTTTTGCCGGTTCCTGTGTGAAAATCGAATCAGTAAGTGGATGGCATGCTGACTGTCACGATAACTCTTACCGGGAGGCCCCTTGAATAGGAACGTGAACGGGATCTGGGTGCGGGGATCTTTCCCATGTCGCTTCATGTTCTGCGCGATCTTCTGATACTTCTCAAGCTGGTCGATGAGCTTCTCACAACCCACGACATCGGAGAACAGGGCCCTGCAGCTGAGCCCAGCACCACTAGTTCTGTCATAGTCCTCGTCGAAATCCTGCGGGAGAAAAGTGATGTCCGGATTGACGTTGCCAGGCGCCGCGGCAGAGGTACGCTTTTGCTCCAACTCTTTTGCCCGTGAGATCATGTTTTCCACCGCTCCGGCATTGCCAAAGTGCGGGCGATCTCGCTCGCGAGCTAGAGCTTCTATCGCGACTTGTTTAGCCTCGTCTGTCGCCTTCAGCCCTTGCTTCTTCAGCTTGAAATCAAGAATGCGCATCAAATCCTGGTCGTTGAAATCATCAAAGTAGAATGCGTCGGAGAGCCGGAATCGTCTTGCGAGGCCTGGGTTCGAATGGTTCATCATTTCTTCCATCTGTTCCTGATACCCCATCAGGAGGACGCACAAGTCCTCCCCCGGCGTGTTTTGGACCTCGGCCACGATGGTGTCTATAACCGCTGTTTTAAACGGGTCCTTGTTACCCGTACCGCCTACTCTCCCACCAGCATCAAGGCCGTAGGCTTCATCGATCACCAGCACCTTTCCCGCTGCCGCTTTCAGGATTTTCTTGGTGTTCTCCTCCGACCCTCCTATCACCGATCCTATGAAATCGGAAGGGTTCTTGATCACGACTAACAATCGACAATTAGCATCGACGGGGATGGAGCATATACTCCTGTGACAAGCTACATACCTTCTCGTTTCGATAGTAGGCCCAAATCAGCCAAGATTGAGCCGTATAACTTCGCCACCGATGTCTTTCCCGTGCCCGGTGAGCCCAGGAATACACGATGAAGCGTAAACCCGAGCGGCTCCAGCTCTTCCAATTCCCTGTGGTAGTTGCGCTGGATGGCATCCACGAGGGCTTTGACCGAATTCTTGACCTTTTCCAGTCCGACCAAAGACTGAAGCTCCTTCCACGCAGGACTGTCTTTTATCGCTCCGCTTGGCTCGGGTCCTATGAGGTCCTCCTTCGTGAAGAGCAAGTCGTCGGGTGAGCTGCCTGCAACTCGCTCCTTTCTCAGCCGGGAAGCTTGGCGCTCCGTGACCTGTGCCCAGACATTCTCCAGAGCTCGCGCATTTCCGTATCCTTCCGCACCTCGTCTTCTCCCGAGACGTTTAATCAGTACTCTCGCGTAGAGGCCGTAGCCGCCATCCTCGAGAGTGGCCCGACCACCGTACTTTCGCTTGATCATGGCATTCAGCATGACCAACAGTTCTTGGTCCGAATAATCGGCGAAGGTGAGCCTGTGCGGCATTCGACTGTCGAAGCCCGGGTTATGTTCAAAGAACTTCTCCATCTCCTTCACGTAACCCGCGAAGACGAAGGCAATCGTCCCTCTCCGCTCTTCGATCTCGGCCAGGATGAAATCCAGCACGTTCTTTCCTCCAAAGTTGTTCCCGGACGCGAGCTGGTACGCCTCATCGATGAAGAAGACACCGCCGCCGGCCTTCACCAGCCCGTCTATGATCTTCTTGGTGCCGGCTGTGCCCTCGTTTGCTAGACCGGAACCCGTAATCTCGACAAACTCCTTCCCGGGTAAGGCGCCCGCGGAGGCGAGGAATCGCGCATATATACGGGCCACCGTCGTCTTGCCTATGAGTAGTCGTTAACAATGAAGTTCGGAAAAGCACGCACTCCCGCGTTTCACACATACCGGTGCCGGGGTTTCCCAGCATCACCATCCCCATCCTCTCCTTCTTCATATCGATGCCTTGTCTTGCCACCGTCTCGATCTTGGCCTTGATGTCGAGGAACTTCTCCTTGACCTCTTCCAGCCCGGTCAGAGCCATCAGATCGTCGATGGCGGCATTAGACGCCCCTTCTATCCTCTTTTGCCGCTCCCATTCTAGCTCCGAGGCGCTCTTCTTTGGAACAATTGGCTGTGACGGAGGCGGTTTCGGTCTATTTACGGTCTTCTGGCCCTGTGCGGCTGGTGACGGAGCACTTTTGCCCTTGTTACTATCATTGACAGATTCGCCAGTAGTAGAAGGAGGTCTGGTAGGCTGGGAAATCGTAGCTTTTGAAGTCGAAGCTTGAGAAACAGCAGCCTGAGACATCTTTGCTCGGGAGATTATGGCCTCGGCAGCTAGACGTTTGGCAGCCTCCAGGTCACGCTTCTTCTGCTCGAGCGCCTGTACTCTCTCTTGCGCAACTCTGCTGTCCTCGGCCTCCTCCTTTATTTTCCGCAGTTGCATGTCGAGTTCTGCTATGTCCAGATCATGCTTTGCTTGATCTTTCATTCGTCTCTCCTGAAGCTCGAGATCCCTTTCTAGGGTCTTCCTGGCCCGCTCTTGGTCTATTTCGCATCTCCTGCATTTCAGTGGCTGCTTTTCGTAGCATTTGCGCTTCTGGACATGGCCGTTCGGGCACTTGACTTCGACAATTTTATCGCATCTCACTTTGGAGTGGTCGGAGAGATGATGGCAGCTTCTTGGGCAATTGTGTACACCGCATTTCAAAGGTGCACCGCTGGATAATCGGTTAGATCAGAAGTTGACAGTAATTTGATGAGGCTTACCAGGGTTCCTTGCATCCACCGTCTGGACATTCCTTGTCAAAGTCTTCGGGAGATCTGAGAACAGCAAGTCGCGTAGGATGCTGTTCACATTTAGTTGGTAGCCCGTCATAAATGTGTTTCTGTGCTTTCAGCATATCTATGAAGCGCTTCCATAGCTGCCCACCCTTCCTCGAGGCCATGAAGGTTTCCGCGTTGCCGATGAGGATGAGCCCATTTCGAGCCCGCGACAGAAGCACGTTGACCCGCTCTGGAGACGACATAAAGCCTATGTCGCCGTTTTCGTTGCTTCGGGTCAGTGACGCGATAACGATCTCGCTCTCGTCTCCCTGGAAATTGTCTGTTGCTTGTTAGCGCATTTGGGCTATGACACCAGGTTACCAAACTCACCTATCGACGATATCCTGATTTTTGGCTTGTTAGCGCCGGCTGTTGCAGGAGACATTAAACCTGCTCGTATCAAGTCATGTGAGTCAAGATCGTTCAGGACCGGGTCGTTGTCTTTGCTGAGCTCATCCCTCAGCAGATGGAGTTGGCCTAGGTAAGGCGTCAAGATGACGATCTTCTCCGTCGGCGTCTTGATATCTTGCTGACTTAGATAACGCAGGCATTTTATCGCCATGTGTATCTCATATAGATTTCTCTTCGTGGAGGGGGATGCGCCGTCTTTCCAGTCCCGCACGTTCTGCATCTGCTCCTCGCTATACTTGTGATTTATGAATATGATGTTATCCTGCAGCCCTTTGACGTTTGGACGGTTCTTCGTTCCCGCTGCGTCAACGAGATCCGGGTATGTCAATTCCCTCACGAAATTAGCCAACTCGGGCCGCATGCGATGTTGTTGCAATAATGTCTGGTGGGGGTAGCCCCTCAATATGAGCCGTTCGAAGAGAGATATGTTGAGGTCGTACCCCTCCCCCTTCTCAACACTAAGATCGAAGTTCACCTTCGGTCGGAGCTGCTTGTGATCTCCTATAAGGATGAGCTGTTTCGTATCCGGGCCCAGTGCCGTTAAAACGTGGCTCTCGAGTATTTCTCCCGCCTCTTCCACGAGAACGACGCCAGGACGTGCCAAGCTCAGCATTTGCACATATTTCGCCGCAGCTGTCGTAGTGCAGGCAATGATGCGCTTCGACCGCAGCACCGTAAGCTCTCTCTCCATGTACACCGACCTGATACTCTCGAGATTCTTGTTGTAGCTGTCACCGGCTGTCCGAACAGCATCTAGTCCCTCTCTCAAGATTTCGGCTTTCCATTGCTGTTGCAGTCTTGTCCTGTCGGATGCCTCGATATTCCATACCTCGGGATATTTCTGCGCCTCCCTCTTGAATGGAAACGCGTCCTTTCCTCGACACCACTGGTCGAGCAGGTAGAAGGTACCGTCGAGGGCTTTCCCCTTCTTCCCCACGTACGTTGTCCCATCGTCGCGCTTCGGGACTTGAAAGGCCGCAAAGAAAGGGGGATCTTCAGTGAGGAATTCAAGATATTCGAGAATCTCGTTTCTGGAAGGCGCTTGCTGCTCCAGGCTTGCGAACGCTTGTTCCAAACTCACTCCCTCATCCCGGGCCCCTTTCTTCATCCAGTCAAGGATTTCGCATTGCTCGCGCGTAAGCTTCACTTGCTGCGAAGCATCTCTGATCGAGAGGTCTTGGACGGACGCAGAGGCCTTCTTAGAAGATCCCAGACGAACGATTTCGCGCTTCGGAATACCCAGACTTATCAAGTCGTCGATGAACTGATCCAGCGCGTGGTGTTTGTAGGTTATGACGAGAACTGTCTCTTTAGAGTGGCTGAAAATGGCTTTCAAAAGCAGCGCGCCAATGAACGATTTTCCTGTCCCTGCTCATAGTTAGTGATGAATTACTTTCCATGTGTTGGTGAATGAGGGGTGGGAGCTGACCTGGTGGCCCTTGAATTGTCGTCAGCCTCTGGAGCAGTCCGGTAACGAAGCATGCAGCTTGCGACTTATCCAGCTTCGTCGAATTGGGCAGTCGAAGGGCATTCTGGATATCGAGGGAGGGGTTACTGAGCAGGTCATTCAGTAGATCCACGATAATAGGCGAGAGAACGTAGCCTGGTGCTTGGGTTTCCGACTCGGCGTTCCAGCGAAGAATTTCGGGCTCGAAGGGAAGTTCCTTGATTTCCGGGAGCTGCTTCAGAACCGGGGCGTAGGAGAACAAGGCGGTGCCCAACTGCACCAGCTTGACGGCCTTGGCTCCCTTGATACTGCGCAGCCCCCTCTCGGTGTTGGCCCCCGGGATTTGCAGACAGAGAACAGGCGGTTGCAATACGAGAAGATCCTCTTCACGGACCAATGTGCCGAGAGTGACAACTTTGTCGTCGGCGATGACACAGGCCAACGATTCATGCTTCAGATACTTCGGGTTGTCCTTCAGGAACTTCCGCCTGTCTTTCTCCTTCTTTGGCATCTGCGGGAGATCATTCATGCACTGGAACTTCAAAGCCCACGGGTTTCTTCCATCACAATGTACCCCGGCCATAGAAAGATGATCGACTGAGAATGCTCGCCGTTGCTTCTTCTGCATGTTCTGTGCCACGCCTATCTCCTCCTTCATCTCCCGTACCATGTCCTCGCGGAGAAGACGGAACTGACCTTCCACATGATAGGCAAGTCCGTCTGGTCGCTGTGCGAGGGTGTTCGTCTCGTGAGCACGTGGGAGGTAAGGGTCGTCGGCCGAAAGCTCGTCAGCAGTGGGAATGATCGCTATCTTGCTGATCTGGGTGAAATCGTTGTCGTGCCGTCCGCCCGGTCCGCCCAGATCGGTTGAATGCCCTGCGACCAGATTTTCAATAATGTGCTTGATTCTACTACCGCGTGAGCGAACTTCGGGCGAAGCTGACTCTAGAAGCTTCTTCTTAATTCCTGCATCTTGTCCCAGTGGTATGAAAGTGGTAGCTCTGTCCTTAGGTAAACAGAAGAGCTCTAGCAAGAGCCATGAAAACGAGTCCTCTCCGTCTCCGCTCAACTGACCGGACTTGAAAGCAGCGACATATGCCTCCCAAGCAAGCTCTGCTTCTACGAAGCTGAGTATCAGCTGTTGTAATACCGTTCCACCACATATCGTCTTCAGCTCCGGCGCCGCGAGGTATCGAAAGACGGCCGTGACAGACTCGCGGAGGAAGGAAACGTCGGTGCTCGAGCTGAGGGCCGACTGGAAAGCAGCACGACCGTGCTCGCTGGCCTGGAGTTTCTGTACACACAACGCCTTGTTATCTTGGTCACAGACTGCTTCGAGAAACAACTTGGCGTTCTTGCTATCGACGGTCTTTTTGTTAAATTATTGTTGAATTTCTGTTGAATTATGCGTACTGCAGGTTGACTTACAACGCATACAGCGTTGTAAGCCGTATACAGTCTGCAGGTTGACTTACAACGCATACAGCATTGTAAGCCGTATACCGTACTGCAGGTTGACTTACAACGCATACAGCGTTGTAAGCCGTACGCAGTACTATTACTACAGAAGGCTTAACCCCTAAGGGCTTACCTAAAGCATAGCCTAACAGGTCCCCTATAGCTTACGTTATAGCGTACTGTACAGGGCTTACTATAGTGGCCAAAAGTTGTATATATTGAGGGACTCCCGTCCACCTAAGGAGGGCTTGTGAGATAGATCTTTATGCACTTATCAAATACAACATCAGTCTCTCTACTTACATAAGCCTTACGTTACCGCCCCGCTTACTAAACGCTTATGCAACTATGCTGACTTCCTCTAACCTCTGAAACTTTTCACCTTTGAGCACTCCCGTGAAGAGTGATCGCAGCTTGACGGTCCGCTGAGAGCCCCTCTGGCCCGACATCTTGACTTGCTAAGCGATGGGATGAAAACAATACCTGGGAAAAGATGGTTGGGTAAGTAGGTAAGTAACTCTCCAAGGGTGTTTGGGCCTCCCCTCGGTGTCATGGTTACTGGATATCTCATCTATTGGCGTAATTACCCTACCCCGCCCGCCATAATCATTGTACTTCTCATCTATTGGCGCGGAGATAGCCATCGTACATATCTACGAGGCTGCTACATGCCGGAACCCGCCTCATTACAACGCCAGCCACAGGACAGCCGCAAGGAAAAGAAAGCTACGCCGCATCAAAGAAATAATATGGGTTTTACCATTGTAATAAAGTAATAAATTCCGTTCACCCCATTCTAACGTGTCACCATGCAGATATATGCGAACAGGACTAATACGTGAGAGTCTTAGGTAAGCACAACACCATCGAACGGCGAACGCTTTCCAGTCTTAGGAATCTACTGGCAACATCTACACGTACCTTAGCCATGGTTACAACTATGATAAGTACCAAAGTACATAATTGGTCAAGTACCTACCTAGGGCAGGAACGAGGTAGGTAGATGTTTGTGTGGTTCTATCTAGCAGTTGCCTGCTTAAGGTACCTTATCTACTTAGCAACTTGAAGTTTACATGTGGAAGGTACGAAGGGGCGGTTGTTTACTTACCTGGTAAGTATGGCATGATGTACCAAACCTCCATCTCAGCAATAGCAATCATTTGTGTCCACTTCGCAACGCAGCAAATAGATAATTTGCCACAAATCCGACATATTTATGTTATACATTGGCAAACCTAGCTGGTGATTCCAGCGTGCACCATTACATACGCATGGCGTAATTCTATCATCTACAATATCTATAACTAGGCCTCTTTCTCATCAGAGCCCCTCGTCATAAGTTGTACCAAGCCCTCAGAGCATTCAGAACTCTTATCTTTGTCAAGCGCGAAATTCCCATCTCCGTCAGGCACGAAACAGCAAGATACCCATTATCGTCTACTTGATCGTACTTCGCTTTTCTCGTAAAATGTCGGGAAACCCTTCGGGACCCGGACGGGGCAGAGGCGGCGGCAGAGGCGGCGGCAGAGGCGGCGGCAGAGGCGGCAGAGGCGGCGGCAGAGGCTACGGCAAAGGTCACGGCTACCAGCAAATACCCTTTCGCCCCGGTGGACATGGTAGAGGTCGAGGAGGAGGAGCTGCTGCACCCGAGGTTTTCAGGTAATTTCAACATTTTGGCTATTCTATGATACTCTGCACAACTACTAACGAAGTATGCACATATAGTCAAGTCGGTAGACAGCTTCCGGTTCCCGACCAAGCTGTCGAACAAAAGGAAAACGAGTCGGCTGTTGAAGTGGTGCAGAAAAAGCCTCCCGGAGAAGTGAATCTACAGCGGCCTGGGTATGGAGTTGCCGGGGAGAAAGTTGTACTCTGGACGAACTACTTCGAGCTCTCTTCCCGTAATGATGTAGAGCTGTACCGTTACAGTGTCTCTATCGAGGCGCCCGGTCGACAAAAGCCGCCGGTGGGCAAGAAGGCGAAAAGAGTTATCCAACTTCTCATAGATGAGCACTTCCGTCCTTTCAAACATAAAATTGCGGCGGATTTCAAGGCAAACTTGGTCTGTCGGGATGCGTTGACCATCAAAACGGAGCCGTACAATGTCACCTACTTTTCGGAAGAGGAAGATTCTCCTGCACCAAATGCGACTCAATACAAGGTCAGCATCCGATTTACGGGATCACTGACGCTATCCGAGCTCATCAATTATCTGACCTCAACCCAAGCCGGCCTGACGTTTGGCTCCAAGGATGAAGTCATTCAAGCCCTGAATATAGTTCTCGGTCATCACCCCAAGTCCGAGGGCTCGGTAATGAACATAGGGGCTAATCGACACTTTGCTGCGAAGCCTACGGGCCAGGACCGAATGAGCCTTGGTGCTGGTTTGCAAGTGATCCGCGGCTTCGTTCTGAGCGTTCGCGCCGCGACTGCTCGTATCCTCGTCAACGTACAAGTGAAAAACATGGCCATTTATGAGGAATGGCCTCTTGATGAGATCATGCAGGCCTACATATCAGTCAACGGCCGGAACGATTTCGAGCTGCAAAGGTTTGTGCAAGGATTATCGGTCGGCGTAACACACATCAAGAAAGAGAATTGGCGGGGCGTTCCAATTCCACGAATCAAAAAAGTTCGAGGCTTCGCAGCAGAAGGTGACGGCTCTGGATTGGCATATCCCCCAAGAGTACCACGACTCGGTGCCGGTCCAAGAGAAGTAGAGTTCTTCTTGGATGCTTCGGCCGGACCGAACCCCCCATCGACTGGGAGCTATATCAGCGTCTTTGATTTCTTCAGGCAGAGTAAGCTTCTGATGTTATCCAAGATGATTTGCGAATACTTACGATTTCAGAGTACGGTCATGTCGTCATGGACCCAACATTACCACTGATCAACGTTGGAACAAGAGAACAGCCTTCGTACTTACCGGCCTCTGTATGCCGCGTCCGCCCAGGACAGCCTGCAAGAAAAAAGTTAAGCCCAGATCAAGGCCGGTGTATGATCAGCTTTGCAGTGCGGCAACCTGCTGAAAATGCCCAATCAATTGTTACTTCTTGTCCGTTGTTAGGGTTTGAGCCGACCAATGCGACACAGGTGCGAACAAATCTTACCCAGGGCAAGTACACAAACTAACAGTTTCACAGACAGCATTCGGTGTAAAGGTACAGCCGAAATTGATTACTGTTCCAGGCCGTGTGTTAGGCGCCCCAGTCATCAAATACTCAGAGGCCAAGTCGACAATACCGAGATTTGGAAGCTGGGACTTGCGATCTGTTAAGTTCGTCACAAAGGCAAGCCTGCCTTGCTGGACCTACTTTCGCATCTCGTTGGAAGGTAAACGCAACTTCTGGCCCTCCGATAAAGACTTTACCGATAAGCTCGACGAGTTCCAAGCAAAACTCGGGGAGCTCGGAATTTCTGTTAAGCAGTACATGCCAGGGACGCATATCGACACGGATGAGCAAAATTTGGAGTCCAAGATCAATCAAGGGATAAACGGGCTCGCAATCCAAAGAGACAGGCCGAAACTAATCCTAGTGATCATCCCGGAGGCCGCCATGACTGTTGCGTATAACTGCGTCAAAAAGGCATGCGATGTGACGGAGGGCATACTGAACGTCTGCGTACTCGACTCGAAGTTTCGCAACGCCAACCCACAGTATTTTGCAAATGTCGGTCTGAAGTTCAATCTCAAGCTAGGCGGCAGAAATCATTCGCTCGATCTTTCTAAGCAATGGCTTATTCCACAAAAGAAAACCATGGTTGTCGGAATCGATGTTACTCACCCGTCCCCCGGTTCTTCGTCGAAGGCTCCAAGCGTTGCCGCAGTCGTTGCGTCAATCGATGAATGGTTAGGACAATGGCCGGCTGATATTCGTATCCAACCCGCCCGTCAGGAGATGGTAGCTGGTCTGGACGCAATGTTGACGTCGCGCCTGCTGCTATGGAAAAAAGTCAACGGAGTGCTACCGGAAAACATCCTAGTGTACCGGGACGGGGTCTCAGAGGGCCAATACAACATCGTCGTGGAGAAGGAACTCGCCGCCCTCCGCAGCGCGTGTAAAAAGCTGTATCCGGCGCCGGACACTAAAGCCGGCAAGCCTCACATCACCATCGTCATCGTGGGGAAGAGGCACAACACGCGCTTCTACCCCACAAAAAAAGAAGATGCCGACGAGCGCAGTGGCAACCCGAAGAACGGTACTGTTGTCGACCGCGGCGTCACGGAGGCCCGCAACTGGGATTTCTTCCTCCAAGCACACACGGCGATCCAAGGCACTGCCAAGCCAGCACACTACTACGTCGTGTACGACCAGATATTCCAGAACGCGAAGTTGCCGGGTCGGTTCTCCACGGCGGCAGATGCACTGGAGGAGCTGACACATAATATGTGCTACCTCTTCGGAAGAGCCACCAAGGCTGTCAGCGTCTGCCCACCGGCGTACTATGCCGATCTAGTCTGCACGAGAGCGCGCTGCTACTTGCACGGGGTATTTGATCCGTCGGCGTCCGATGCCAGCTCCACGGTGACAAGTTCGACCGATCAGCCTGTGCAGGAGCCGGACCCCGACCACGTGGACCTAGTGACCATCCATCCGAATGTGAAGGATTCGATGTTTTATCTATGATCAGATCTCGGAACCCGGCGACGCCTCTCTTTTGCTCTCTCCCTTCGCCCCCGTCTGATTTTTCTCTCATTCGCACCCTCAGATAGGGAATGTACACCAGGGTTGGGTTTCTCTGCTGGCGGTTGAGTTTGACCCGTTGAAAAACAAGAAAAGGAAAAAAAAGTATCGTCGTAATGTACAAATGGGTCTCATGTTCTGTCTTTCTGCTTTCTGCCGTGGCGGGATTAATTGTGCCTAGGAAAACAACCAATTTATGTAGCGGTTGATTTGTGGCGGCAAGGTACTCGGAACTCTTCTATGCTTCTGATTGCTAGCATGTAGGTAGGTTGATGGACCAGGCCCGCCTTAAACAGACAGGCAATAAAAGCGTTTAAACGAAATGATTTATTGTAGCTTTTGAACTGAATGGAATGCATCTCTCATCTGAAGGCTTCGCATAACCTGGGTATCTAGCGTACTGAGTCTGTCTGCGGCTAACTTCGGGCTGAAACGAGTATTGAATAGGGGTTGTGTGGGGTATTCAGACGGCATCCTAGGAAGTATTAGGTTAGAGGGGTCTCGTTAAGTTAGGCTACATTTAGATGAAGCCCAACCAGGGTGTAGATCATACCATCAGATCAGCATCGTTGTCTTCGATAAGGAAGGATAGGTAGTTAGGTATTCATATCGTACTTCGTAATCTGAGGCGAAAAGGTGAAGCTGCTCCCTACGGTACTGGCCTCCCACTACTCAGCTTCTTCTTTATCCCTGATTAGATCGCTGTCGAAGTTGGGTTTCGCGAATGCTTTATTATGGCATCCTCATTTTGATAAATGAAGCCATCTTGATCATTGTTGATTGTTTCACTCCCATATATCACTCCCGTATACCAGCAGCAGAGGCCCATATTGATCCTTTAGACATGCCAACATAGATTTCGTGGCCATCTCGATCGCACGACTTCGAGTCGAATTTGTCGCGGAACAACGTGGCTGTATAGCATTTGGCTTAGTGCCGACAACAATACCTGCATCCCTTCAAGGGTCAGCAATAGCACACTTCCATTGCATCTTAGATTAGGCAACATGAAGCACGGCTTATCGTAGGGCTGGATTTATATCCTAGAGTTATGCGCCTACTTGCTCTACCGCAAAACGTATAAGATATACCAGAGAGAAAGGCCTGCGATTGGTGTGATGATTCAGCGGCCCCCAACCGCGACCCCTGCCTTTGGGCTTAAAATAGATACTGCGATGCTCATTGGGTATACCGCGCCGCCTCGGCGCATACATAGTACAGGACTTGGTAACAGAATACTACATGGGTGTATATAGGCAGGTAACTTATATATAATTTCTTCATGCGTCTTCTCTATAAACCCGTCCTCTAGTTCGTCCCTTTCTTCTCTTTCTCACTTTCTACACGACTGAGATGCACGACAGGGGTAATGGATCCTCAGCGCCCTGCAGACAACCAGGGTTACCATGAGCTCGACGTAGACTCTCTATATTATAATGCCGCCGCGCCAGGCGTATACATGCATGACTACCACGCGTTGGGGACGCAGTCGCATGAACTCAAAGAAATAACCACGACCGATGCCGGACATGAAAGCGAGAAGACCGGACGAAATGCGGTTGATCCTCTACTGAAGGGACGATGGGACCGGCGGAATCCGTTAAGGGACTGGTCTTATGAGATACTGGGCATGACGGTTGCGATCGGCTTGCTGATTGCAATTACTCTGCTTCTCAGGCAGTTTGATGATAAGGAGCAGCCAAAGTGGCCGCACGAGCTCACGCTCAACTCCGTCGTCGCTGTTCTTTCGACTATATTGCGCGCACTTCTCGCTTCTATTGTCGCCGAAGGTATGTCTAGAGTAGAGGAGAGGAGGGGGGAAAGAGAGAGACGGTGTAGGGGTGCAGTGGTTGGTTGATGCGGCGGTGATTGATTGATGGATGGTTCTAGTGATCAGCTATAAGAAATGGGGTTGGTTCGATAGCGCGCATCCTCTGCAACATCTCGAAAAGTTCGACGCCGCCTCGCGAGGAGTTTGGGGGTCCATTCAGTTGCTGTTCCTGACGTATAAACCGTGAGTTGCCTCGTGTGGAGAGTCCGAAACGAGTCGAAGATAATAAATCTGATGTATCCGTAATAAACAGGCACATGGCATCCTTTGGAGCTGTTCTAGTCGTGTCATCTCTTGCCATTGGCCCGTTTACCCAGCAAGCCATTCGCACGACTGTCTGCCAGTTACCCATGGGCACGGATACCCAAAAACCGAGCGTACGAGCAGCCCATTATGTCGACGCGTCGGATTGGTGGGTTGGAGGCCATACCCTCCCGGCGCCCTATATCAGAACCCCCATGAAAGGAGCCATCGTCAACGGTCTCACCACTTCGGAGGCGACGAACGGCTTCGCGGGATTTAACTGTCCTTCTGGAAACTGCACATTCCCTAGTTATGAGGGTGTCACGCATTCATCTATCGGCTTCTGCAGCCGATGTACTGATATTACTGGATCGATACGGGAGCGTTACGTCCATCCTAATGAAACATCGATTGGCTCGGGTGGTTATGCGTTTGAGCTTGCCGACGGAGCCAGCATCAACAACTTCGAACAAGGGTCGTGGATGCAGGCCGTATCGCATTCCGGCCAATACAGCGCGCAGCAGGACATGTCGTTCCTCACCTTCAGCTTCGACGGGTGTACGAAATCGATAAACGCGACCACGGGATACGAACAATACCGCTGCGACCATAGACACGCGAAACTGCCTCATCTCTCTCGTGGCCTTGGTGTCTTGGCGACAAACTGCAGTTTGTTCCCGTGCCTTCGCAACTACGAGGGGTCCGTGGTCAACGGAACCTTGAACGAGCGCGTGGTATCTGTAGTCCCAACAAACATCAGCGACTTGGTCGGTCCGTTTCGCAGCATCGTAGACGATCGTCCGGTCATTAAAAGCCCCTGTCTCGTCGACGGACGGCCTTTCGACGCGACCAACTTCTCCTCCGTGCCGGCGGCTCCGGGGCGGAACTTCACCTGGGCCATCCAGGACGAGCGAAACATCACGGCGCCGATGGAGTGCGCCTACACGATGCCGTGGGCTCTGAATTTCGGCATTGTGGACTTCCTGTCCACGTCGCTGAACGGCACTTGCTTGTACGAGTGGTTGAGCTCTACGGACCTCGACCCGAGCGTCATCACCTGCGACGTGGACGGAGGCAACTGGCTGCTCGTGGATTTCTACGCCGGCGGCAACGCCACCCTGGCCAGCGTGTCCGGCATCTTGGACAACGTGGCGACGTCCATCACGAACCGCATGCGGATGACGGGCCTGGGGCCGGATGGAAAGGGGCCCGGGGTCGTCTTGGGCGACGCGCTCCGGACGACCGTGTGCACGCGAGTGAATTGGGGCTGGGTGGCGCTCCCGGCCGCGCTCACGGGCCTCGTCCTCCTGCTGCTAGGAGCGGCTGTTGCGCAGAGCTGGAGAGACGGCGGCGGGAGACCGGTGTGGAAGTCCTCGCTCCTACCGCTGCTGTTCCACGGCCTCGGGTACGAGGTCCCGAACAAGCAGACCCTCGTGCACGTTCACGAGATGAAAGCCGAGGCCCAGCGGATGGACGTCCGGCTTGGGAAAGGTGAATTGGATTTCTGGCTGAGGGTGGACTGACAACCAATAGACACTAGGAAATAGAAAAGTAGTATGGAAGAAATGCATGAATATATAGAATTATTTTGGACGATGATGACAGTCTCGGGGGTGATGCTTCACTGCTCGGCTTGACACAATATAACTTGGAATTTGTATTATACCTTACGGTGCGCTGGCATCCGATAAGTCGTCGCTCTCTATCCCGCGCTACCTATACGAGATAAATACCTAGCCAGGTATCTAACAGATAACGGACAGGAGACGATTACGGCAGCAATCTTGAGGTATATAACGTAGAGTTTCTCGACATTCAATCCTATTACAAGTCCGAATAAAAATGACTACGGGGATATGGTTCTCCGACACGATACAACCTGGGAATTCTACTGGGTAAGGAAACCTCCTAGATCAAGTGGTTTCGATATTTTATACCTAATCTTGGTCGAGGGAAGAGAACTAGCCCGCACTAGCTAAAGTACCTACGCCAACTAACCTTAGTGCCGGGTACGCTAAGGGCATGCGGGGAATACCTATCTGCATGAACATGATAAGAAGCAAGCAAGCATCAATCTATCGTGTTGATTAAGGTAGCTTGTGCTGTACTCGGTCCAGGAACCATGACGAGGTGGCTTTTGTAGGATGGAATGGACTTCTCATTTATCATTTCGAAGATTGCGCTAGATCAAAACCCGACGAAGGCAGAGCTCGCTTGAATTAGTTCCCGAGCACTCTACCCTCCCACAGCAAAGATAAGCCGGGTTACCGCAGCCACAAGAAAGCTTGTCCGGCGGCTTTCTAGCGTGCCTAGGCTATCTAGTGTGCTTCGTATCTTGGTAGAAGCCAACGTCGACCTGCCTAAGTAATTTCTGGTGCCTCGATCATTTAGGAACACAGCTTGGCTACGCACCTCAGCGACTCCATCGCCAGATCGCCCGACACTTGATATCTCCTCTAACAAGATGAAAAGCCTCAAAAGTATTCTTTGCAGCGAGCCTTGGATTTGGGATTCCGATGGCCAATGCCAGATCTCCTTTAACTCCAACGGCACCGGTGCGCTGACGTGCCGCTCCGAATTCAGTCTCTACATTGCCGCAGAACTCGACTGGGAACTCACACCAGGCCCCACGGCCGCATCCCCCACATCTTCGCCAACCCCGTCGATCGCGCCGGCCGCAATATTCCTGGACCCAGATTGCGGCCCGACGACGTTGGTGACGCTCTCCCTCAAGATCACACTTACTAAGCGACGGCTGGCGCGTTTCGCCGATGGGAAGCGCGAGCTCAACGAGGACTATCTGCATGACAGCGCCTTCAAGCCCAGGATCTTCCACGTGCGCCTCGAACGTGGGGACTTCATACCTACGGCCGATGCCAATCACTACAAGTCGGCCGGGCGCGCAGTACCAGGCCATACCCTGCGCTATGGATTGAAGCTCGTGTTTGACCCGCCGCCGTATCCGCCGGCAGAAGACTGGAAAGATCCGACTAATGGGCCCGTGACTTTGAGAGTTTGGGACTTCAACGAGTTCTGCGCTGATAAGCGTGGCACTGTGGCCGACCGGGATAGCTGGGCCGGCCGCATCTTGAGGTCTTTGACCGAAAAGGCGTAGGGAGGGTGATCGATTGAGTGGCAGCCTGTTTTCATAGATAATTATTTATACGTCTGACCTAGACGCTAAGAACCCCGCATTCTCTCCAAGCCTATCGACGCTAGGCTGTCGTCGGGTTCCCAGTCCCAGACTCGCAGAGAGAATGCTTGCTCGAACTCGGAAGGTGGGCGTTGATAGAGGCGGATAACATCAAGCGGAACTTATGCGGCCTGGACTGTTCGAGCGGCGGGTTGGGGATCTGCAGCCTATAGGACGAAGTAGAATCCGGGTCTGCTATCAGTGAACCACATGATGTGCCTGGATCCTCCCAGTTCGGGTCTCTGCGCACGTGGATTGGTGCAAAGTCGACCACGGTTGTTACCTTAACCTTAGTTGGTGCTCGCGGCGAGAGATAAAAGGATCGTCTGTTCTTCTTCTTCTGTCGTACCCGACTGCTCGGTTCCCTCTTCTCCAACCACCCACCAATGGGCTCGGGACAGGCGACACCATGAGGTCTATTTTCAGAAGATCAAAGGTTGAGCGAGATGCGAGCCCCAGCTCCGCAGACGATAACGGGCTGAGCCAGTCTGAGGAGAAACAACAGGCGGTGGACGTCGCCGTGGCGTCCAGTGACCTCGAGAAGATCAAGCAGGCGCACCAATGGGACCCCAATCTGCCCAAGGCAAAGCTTGACGCCGTGCAGAAGGCAATTGAGGATGAGGACGCGAACGAGATAGTAGCGGCCGATAGGCTTTTCACCGACAATTCGCCCTATGAAGAGGTTCGGGCCGCCGTTCGCAATGTTGATGGCGGCGAAGTTGCCAACACGGTCAGGGCGTGGGTCATTGGCTTGCTCTTCGTCACCGTCGCGAGCGGGGCGAATATGTTCCTGTCAATGAGAACCCCAGCTATCAGTATGCGACTTCACTTCGTTTTATTTCCACTTTGATCTTCAGAGGGGTTTCTTTTACCTCTATATCCCTCGGAAACTCTCATTGATGAGCCTGGAGTTTTAAGCGGTGTTGTCTGGCTTTTTCTGACCTCTTATAGACTTCCCGGCTATCGTCACCCTCCTCTTGTCATACCCAGTAGGCTGCCTTTGGGCTGCCACTATGCCAACCAGGGTTTTTAACACGTTTGGTGTTAGGTGGACATTGAATACGGGACCTTTCACTATCAAAGAGCACGTTGTCATCACACTCATGGCCAATGTGACGGTAGGCTACGCTTATAGCACCGACGCACTTCTTGCTCTTCAGGGAAAGCCATTCTATGATATTAATCTCGGGTGGGGGTTCGCCTTTCTCTTCACCCTCAGCTCGCAGCTCATCGGAATCTCCATAGCGGGCACGTTCCGCAGATTCCTGGTCTGGCCCTCTGCCATGATGTGGCCAAACCAGTTCTCCAAGACAAGTCTCTTCCACGCACTTCACGATAAGAGCAAGAGCGACGAAGAAATTCGTAACGGATGGAGGATCAGCCAGTATCGATACTTTTTCTACGTTGTCATGGGCATGTTCGCCTACTATTGGATACCAGGTGTGATTTGGCAGGGTCTTTCCGTGTTCGCTTTCGTCACCTGGATCAAGCCGAACAACGTGGTAGTGAACCAGCTTTTTGGTGGCTTTACCGGTCTCTCATTGATCCCCATCACTTTTGATTGGACTTACGTGACGGCGTACCTCGACGATCCCCTGCTGGCGCCGACACATTCGCACGTGAACACCCTGATAGGCCTGTTCTTGCTTGTCATTATCCCCACGATAGGTATCACCTATTCTGGTGCCCTGTGAGTTGGCAGAGTTGTTGCGCGTCTCGAGACATACGAGTAAACTGATGGGTGTATAGATTTTCCGAGTACCTACCCATGGTGACAAGCCAGACGTATGATAACACACAGACTGCGTACACAGTGAGTAAAATTCTGGGCGACAACTTCACCTTTGATCTGGAGAAGTACAAGAGCTACTCCCCTCTATTCTTGTCGCCGACCCTGGCCCTCAACTACGGCCTTTCGTTCGCAGCTCTGACGGCCGCCCTCGTGCATGCGGGGTTATACCACGGGAAGGAGATATGGTACCGGTTCAAAACCGCCCGGAAGCAGGAACCTGATATTCACATGAAGATGATGAACAAGTATGAGGATGCGCCAGACTGGTGGTACCTCGCTTTGCTTCTCAGTTCGCTCGCGCTCGGACTCGGAACCGCTCTGGGCTATGAAACCCAACTTCCGTGGTGGGCTTTCTTCGTCTCGGTCCTCCTCGCGCTCGTCTTTGTGGTTCCGACGGGGATGGTCTTGGCCATCTCCAACATCTTGCTATCTCTGAATGTCGTCTCCCCGTTTATAGCAGGTTTCATCATCCCCGGCCGGCCTATTGGCGTCATGATCTTCAAGGTCTTCAGCGTCATCACCCTGGGCCAGGCACAGACATACAGCGGCGACCTCAAATTGGCGCATTACATGAAGATACCCCCGAAGGTCACGTTCTGGTGCCAGGTGGTCGCCACGATCTGGGCCGTCTTTGTGCAGATCGCGGTGATGAATTGGACGCTCGGGCACATCCCGGACGTATGTTCGCTGTAAGTTCATCGCGACGTTTCTACCCTACCTGATTGGCCGCTCACACCATAGTTTACTCCAGGGAACAATCGGCCCATTTCACCTGCCCCAACGGCCGCGCATTCTTCTCCTCGTCCATCGTTTGGGGCGTCATCGGGCCCCAGCGCATGTTCGGGCCGGGGTCGCTCTACGTTAACTTCAACTGGTTCTGGCTTGTTGGCGCCGCGCTGCCGGTGCTTCTATGGGTCATGGTGCGCAAGCTGCGCATCAACTTCGCACGCCACTTGAACGCCCCCATTCTCCTCGGGGCCATGGCGTGGCTCCCGCCCGCGACACCACTGTCGTTCTCCAGCTGGGCGATCATGGGGCTGATATTCAACTACGGCATCCGGAGACGGTTCCATGCCTGGTGGAGCAAGTACAACTACATCACGGCGGCCGGGTTGGACGCCGGACTCGTCATCTCGACCATCATCATCTTCTTCGCCATCACGCTGCCCGGTGTCACGATTCCGCAGTGGTGGGGCAACGTGGATGTTTACAACACGCTTGTGAGTACTACCCTTGACTGATTGACGAGCTGTGACCATGTGCGGCGAGACTAACGATGGATGTTTTACCTAGGATGCCTCCTATCTAGCTATATTGAAGACCGTTCCGGATGGGGGGACGTTTGGGCCGGCGACGTGGTGATAGATAATTACCGGAATACTAGGTACTGGCCGCGCATTTTGATACCCGAGTTATACATGAGACGACGAAGATAGGATATTAAAATCTAATTCACTTCGAGTTCCCCTGCGATGATTTGTAAGCGGGTTTTCGAGAAACTATTATCTCTGCAGTAGTTCATCTCATGATAAACCCCGGGGATTGGGAGAAAACGTAACGCCCCACTAACGTATGGAAGCCCAGTGTTCTGAGATTGGGTATAGTGAAGCTGTCCACTCTAGTAGGTGCCATACTCTGAGATGATTGTTATGTTAGTCAGTGTCTAACTTGAGGTAAGGAGATAAGTGTTAGAGATTTTGAAGATCAGAGGTGTCCCAGATGGTACCATTTTGAGAGCATGAGCTGGAGCTGAGCTATTCAGCTCTTATCCAACCCAACGACTTCATTTTGTGGCTGTGCTACAAGATCAGCCACTACTTATATATGGCTCTTCTAAAAGTAAGATATATATATATATATATATATGTCCATGTTCCAGTACCTAACCTACCTATCTGACATCACAGATCCAAGAGTTCAAACATCCTGCTTTTGGTTGAAGACTACTCGAATACATGCAAGCCGAAGATGCCACCTGCAACAAGGACGCTAACCTCACCCGGCACATGCCAGATCATCCAGGCGCCCTCGCGCGAGCCACCGCGCTGGGCAAAGACGATGTTCCTCGCGGGGAGCACCACAAGCGCAACAGACGAGGGGGACTGGCGCGAGCAACTAAGCGCGTCGCTCGCGGACCAGGAGCTCACGATCTACAACCCGCTGCGGCCGGACTGGGACTCGACGTGGCGCGAGGAGGCGTCGTTCGCGCCGTTCCGCGAGCAGGTGGCGTGGGAGCTCGACATGCAGGAGGCCGCGGACGTTGTCGTGGTCTACTTTGACGCGGCCACCAAGGCGCCCGTGAGCCTGCTCGAGCTGGGACTGTGCGCGCGGACGGGCAAGGCGCTCGTGGTCTGTCCTGAGGGATACTGGAAGAGGGGCAACGTGCAGGTCGTCTGCGCGCGGTACGGGATTGAGATGGTGGAGGGCGTGGAGGGGCTTCGGGAGGCTATCTTGAGGAAGATCGGGGGATGATGTTGATGTGCCTGGGCTAAGTTATGTGCTTTCTAGGTACGTACCTGTGGCTTCTAAGCTTGCTTTGATGTTGACATCTCTGTGCAATGATGGTAGTGGTGATACCAATAATTATGATAATGATGATGATGATGATGGGTTTTTGGTTTGAGGTTGTTGGTTCATTCTGGACTTGTCACAGCAAGGGTTGAAAGGGGAAACGAATGGGCGTCTGTCTCTGTTTTCCATTGGCATGAAATTTATAAAAGCTGGAGGCAAGAGGCAAATCACTGTGAGTTGCCATGAGTTGCTGTGAGGTTTTGGGAATTATTGTGCTTTATTTGATCTCATAATTGCTATGCGTCCTCTGGTCCTCTGAGGCCGTCGCAATTGTAATATGAAGTACCTCCAAGGTTAGGAAGTACTCTGTACCTAGCCAACGGGCACCTGCTGGGGTTAGGTACTTTAGGTAGGATACCTTAGGTACACCGTACATGTAGGTACCTACGTACAGTTCAGTGGCGGACCTGTGTTTCTCTGCTGCGTCCCCCAACCAACATACAATTCCATTCAAACATACACTGGGAAGCCCGGTACATGTAGGTACCCCACACCTACAGGCTACAGGCTCCATTGTACCGCTAAAGAGGCAAGTATCTCCAGCGGCCCATACCGTGAGTACTTGTAGGTTCTTGTAATTACTAAGTACCTTGAAGTACCTAATCAACTTAGCGACTTGCAGACGGTACCTGTGCAGCAAGGACCCACTGCATCTTATCACGTCCCCCGCCATCCCTCTTCTCGCTCTCTTGCGCGAAGATTACTTGCATCAACACCAATCCGACCTATGTTACATTTCACACCTCACGTCTTGCACCTCAATATCTGTCTTGTAGCACCTATACTAGCTCTAGTTATCTTCTTGAGAAGAGGTTGATTTCTTTGTGGCACCTATTGCACATCTCTGTACCTACTTCACCACCGTGTCTACCTACGCCTTGCCAGCAGCTTTGCAACGTCCAGGCCACTCTTGATCAAGCGGGATGGATGATCAATTCAACGGCCGAACAGATGATGATCTGTTCGCCGATGACTTTGAGCCTGTTGGCGACTACGCTCCCGTGTCAGTACCAGGGCTGCAATCAGATGTCCCTGCCGAATGCCACCCTCCACCTCCAACTCAACCTCGGTCCACAGCCGAATCCGAAAATGATCCTAAACCTGAAGCTCCTCCTACCTCTGCTACCGCCAAACCTGAGCCTCCGCAGCCAAGTCCTGTGCCCAATGCCCCGCGGACCCTAGCACACTCGCGACATGCGACACCAGCAGCCCAGCAGCAGCAGCGGCCACGGAAACACGCCCCCAAGAAGTCTGCGCCACCATCAAACAGTACGGCATCTGCAAGCACCGGCGAGGCCGAGACCCCTTCAGAGACCTCTTCCACCCCCGCCACCGGTCCTACGCAGACGGCGACGGCGACGACAACCGCAACGGCCGCCACGCGTCCTGGCTCGAACACGGCGCTCGCGGACCGTCTGGCCTCCGGTGCCAACCCGCGCACAAAGCTGTCCGACACCGAACTAGCCGAGAAGATGGAGCGCATGCGCATCTTGTCCGCTGAAAAGGCGCGCAAGTTCGAGCAGGCCGAGCGCGACAGTCGCTCGCATGCGCTCGCCTACGAGAAGGGGATGGAGGAGGCCCGAAAACGGCGCGCCGAGGAAGCCGAGCGGCGGCGTAGAGGCGAGGAAGAGAGACGACAGATGGACCAGGAGCGTGCCGCTAACCGCGAGCGCAAGTTGAAAGCCATGGGTGCGCGAGAAGGAGGCTGGGACGAGGGCAAGACGGCCGAGGATGACAAGGACCGTCGCGGCTTCCGCGGCGCCAACGGCGGAATCCGCGGTGTTCGCAATATGAACGGCCCTGATGGCGAGGAGCCGATCAGGGAATACGCCCCCGACGAATTCCGCGGCCGAGGACGGGGTAGGGGACGCGGTGGTTCGCGGGGCGGACGAGGAGGCAGGGGTGGCTTTGCCGATAGACATGATAGATATGATAGACCTGCCCCTGACGGCACCTCGTCCCACCAACAACAGCAGCAGCAGCCGCCGCAGAAGCCCCAGGTGCCGCCCACGGCAGACGATTTTCCCGCCCTCCCCCCTTCGGCTGCGAAGGTGGATACCAGCGGCGAAGCTGCTAAGCCTATATCCTTGCCACTGACACTCAATCCCCCGCGGATAGGCAAATGGGACGAGGAGATGGCCGAGCTGGACGCGAAGAAGGGCTAGATGGAACCTTCGCAGATACGCACGTGGGACGAGGAAATGGCCGATCTGGACGCAAAGAAGGGCCAGATGGATGGAACCTTCGCAATTACGCAGGTGGAACCACATGCTGGCTGTGCTCGGTAAGGAGGAAGAAAGCGAGTTTTTCTAAAACCAAAAAAGAGAGAACGAAACAGAGAAAAGAAGATAGGGCTCGTACTTATGCGGAGCCGGGATTGGGGGGACGACTGTCTTGTCTAGATTACACATATCACAGCTGGGATGGCTGTCTGTCTGTCTGTATAGCACGCCTGGATGACCACGAGGGAGATGAGATAGGATGGAGATGCGGTGACGACGAGAGTACGCCTTGCCATAATAGTAATAGACGCGTAGCCTCACGCCATCAAATGCCCCTGAGATCAGTAGGGGGTGGGAAGGGAAATCCCAAGATGCAAATTCTATATCCGAACATATTGGTACAGTGATATCATGCGTATTTGCTTGCGCCAATGCCCACCTTTCCGTATTACCGTTGATGACGCCAGAACTCCCAGATATATGCGTACAGGATATGAGATGGGTTGGAAAAAGTCTCGGCCCAGGATGGCGTTGCCTCTCACCAGCCGCCGCGGAACCCTCGACCGTTCCGTCCACCACCACCACCTCCCCCTCCACCGCCGCCGCGCCTCGGTCCCCTCGGACCCGAGGACCTCCAGCCGTCGCCGTCCTCGCGGGGCCCGTCGTCCTGTATCATTGGCTGCGGGCGCCCTCCGCCACCACCGCCGCGACCACGGTCCTTGGCCAGGGCGTCGTAGGTCTTGCGCATCTGGGCGTAGCCGAGGTGCATCTTGCCGTAGAAGTGGTCGGCGAGGCGGCGGTCGTTGTCGAGGCGCGAGAGGTAGGCGCCGCAGACGTCGCAGACCTGGAGCTTCTGGTGGCCCGAGGGGCCGCCGGTGTCGCTGAGGTTCTTGAGCTCGCGCTCGCGCTCGGCCTTGGCCTGGGCGGCCTGGCGGACGCGGAAGAAGTCGTCGTAGGCGCGGGCGACGTCGCCGAGGCCGGCGAGAACGCGCACCTCGAGCAGGCCGCAGTCGACGGTGGCCGCGAGCTCGGACACGTTCCTGAGAAGCACGTTGGTCTGGCGGATCTCGTCGGGCGTCTTCTCGAGGCGCCGCTGCGCCGTCTCGATCCACCGGTTGCACTCGTCGATGTACTTCTGCAGGTCGCGCAGGTAGTCGTGCTCGAAGCCGTACTTGTGCCGCGCCGCCTCGGGGAGGGCCTCGTACTCGGCCTTGAGCGACTCCGCGTGCACCTTGGGGCAGGGCCCCACGTCCTTCTTGGTGTTGGTGAACAGGTCGTGCGGACACGTGCCCACGAGGAACGAGCGGCAGACCTTGGGGTCTGTGAGCGAGAGCTGGGCCGCGCGGGACGTCTGCGGGCCGCCCATGAGCTGCTCTGCGGCCGCGTTAGTCTGGGAGGAAGAGAGAAGAGGGGAGAGGGGAGAGGGGAGGGGAGGGGAGGGGAGGGCGTCGTCTCGACTACGTACCGAGCAGCTTGCGCTGTTCCGCAGCCATGCTGGCGATGGGGGTGGTTGCGATGCGATGCGATGTGTGTGTGGTGTGGCGCGCTTGTCGGCTTGATGTCGAAGAGGTGGAAACGGAGATAGATATCTCGTAGGATATATAGATCCTAGATTAAGGCGTGACGGCGTGAAGTTGAAAGTTGGGGTATATCTAATGTAGGTAGATAAAGGCGTAAAGATTGTAAAGTTGTATGTATGAAGTAAACAATTGGACGATTAGGTGGTATTTTTTTGCGATAAGGCTGGTTGAGAGATGAACGGCAACGGAGAATTAGAGCTAAGCCTTTGAAGCTTAGGCGTTTGCGGGGAGGGGACATTGATGTACCATGTACTTTGTACCTACATGTAAGGTATAAGTAGGTCTAAGTTTGAGTGTTACCAGAAATAAGCTTGGGGTTTGAACTTGGGAGAAGTGTTATAAAACAGGTTGAATGTTGTCTATGAAAATCTAGCAGCTACGTCTTGATAGAAAGTATACATCATGTTCTTGCTGTCTGTGTTCAAGAATGCGTTGTGTATTCTCTTTGCTCCGTCTGATTACTTCGTAAGTAAACCTCTGGGTTTAATTCCAGCCTTCCTCAGCCTGTTGCTATAAGAGCAATAGGTAGTTTACAAACTGGAGTTGGCACTTCAATAATGGCTTTAAAACAACCTCGTTATCTTTCCATCTATACGCAAGGCTCTCCTGCTCATAGATGTACTTTGTTGACTAGAGGAGCTAATGGAGCACAGGCAATCTTGAAAGATAGAGATCATGGAGATCCCTTCTATCTCAACACATCTTGAGCTGGATTTTAATGGGCCAGCTGTTGCTTTACAGATGTTGCTCTAATATTTGAGTCTAGTATTATGCTGCTATTAAACATTTGTCTAGCAAGGTGGCAAATCTAAGCCAGATTTTGCAGGCTGTCTTCCAGCCCTCATCAAATTGGAAATTTGTTCATCATTCTCTGCCCAGTTGTCTGTGACTAATATCAACTGAAGTGCACAGAGACAAGGGATCTCACAGGAGAGGGCTCAGAATATGGTGTGCGGTGTGCACCTTGTTTCCACTTTCATGTCCGAGTTTTATAAAGCAATGGGGAATCACAAAGACAATATATCCATCATCCTGTCTTCACACCCTTCACTGTAACTCAAAATACCTTAACAAGACTTGAGCAACCAGCAGCATCTCTAGTAAAGCAAATTTAAATTGCCTCCAGATTAGCTGCTCAAGTCAAGTTGGGTCTCATCACTTTTTTTTGTTTGCTTTCCATCATACACCCATCGCTTCATGTATTGATCTAAGATCGCAGCCCCGCACACGGAGCTGTGGCGCAACGGTAGCGCGTCGGATTCCAGTCCCGAAGGTTGTCCGTTCAAATCGGGCCAGCTTCAATTCAAATTTTTGCCCCTATCTCCCATATATATATATAGCTTACGCATGAAGTTGCCCCTGACTGCTTGTATCTTTTTAATTGATGCTCTAGGTAGGTTAAATACTAGCTGGTTTGGTTCCGTCTTGATATTAGGTACCTACCTACTTTGTTTGTACCACATAAGCAACTACATTTGCTCAGCCACACCTGTTTCACAATAGAAGTACCGACTACATTGACTCTTTAATATAGACCTTGCAAATCTATATTTGACAACCCATCATGCTGTAAATCCAACAAATCCTCCATTATGCTAGCGGCAAAAATTTGTATATTAATTACTTCATAAAATGATCAAGTGTCTTGAATTGTTCAATTGGTCGTTTCCTTCGAATATTGTGTCTCTTCTGAGGTACATACTACGTAAGGTAAACTCCATTAGGTTAGGTGGTGTAATCCACCCACAGGGTCCCTACTTACCGTCTCCCCGGTAGCTCCCCGGTAGGTACACCGTACTTGTATGGAAGTTGTAGGTAGTAAGTACCTAAATGTAGCCTAACGCGTGGACACTTTTCTTCCTCGCAGCGAACTTCGACTTGCTCATTCATCAAGATGCACTCCCGAGTCCCCTCATGGGCCATAGTCATACAGGATGCGGTATTCTCTTCTCTCGTACCTGACACCCCTCATTCTGCTGTTCTCCGACGGTCATGCCGCTTCCGAATACCATGAACAATTGAATCTCAAACCGCTTCCACAGTCGTCGCTGCTCGCGAGCTTCCACTTCCGGTCGAACACGAGCCTGTCGCAATTTGAGGCGCACAACTTCCGATACTTTCCCCGATCGCTGGGCCAGATACTTCAGCATGTCGGCACGAGGGAGCTGCACTTGAGGTTCAGCCTGGGCCGGTGGGATGCCGAGAGCTGGGGAGCACGTCCCTGGGATGGCACCAAGGAGGGCGGCACCGGTGTCGAGCTGTGGGCGTGGCTTGAGGCTGACACGGAAGAACAGTGCGTTGATGTGATACCCAGACCCGGCCCTGGATGGCTGCTGATATGGCTGCCCATGTGTCTTCTGACGTGCCTGCTGATACGGCTTTTAGGGCGGACTACAAATGGCTTACGCTGACGAACGCCCTGTCCGGCTTGTTCTGCGCCTCGCTCAATTTCATAGACGAGACGCGGACGACGCGGCCTGTCATGTCCTTTCGCCCGGAAGGCGACCACGGATCGGCCCTCGATAGACTGCATCTGCTGCACGGCGTCCTACCTCATGAGATTGTGTGTACCGAAAACCTGACTCCGTTCTTGAAGCTCCTGCCGTGCAAGGGCAAGGCCGGTATCTCGAGCCTCCTCGACGGGCACAAGCTGTTTGATGCGTCCTGGCAGAGCATGGCCATCGACGTCCGGCCGATATGTCCCTCAGGCCAAGAGTGCGTTTTGCAGATAGAACAGACGATCGACATGGTTCTCGACATCGAGAGGTCCAAGCGGCCCAGGGGTAAGTACGCCCTGTGCGGGTGGCTTGCTGGAAGCTGACCATCCCAGGAAACCCTATCCCGCGGCCACCTCCCGGACACGATCTGAAGTGCAACGCCTCGAAACCGTACCACTCCGATGACACATGTTTCCCTTCGGACTTCGCTGAAGGCGAGGACTGGTCTCTAGATCGACTCTTCGGCAAGGTTCTGAAAGGGACTTGTCCCCTGACAGATCCAGATGTTCCTCCAGTGTGCATACATGTCCCAGAGAGAAGAGACATATTTGCAACCGCTGGTTCCACCGAGATGAGGAACCCAGATGGTCTCTCGCGTTGTTACCAGTTTCCCGCGGAAGGCGACTTCTCCCTGATTTTACCTCGCATGTCCCAGGAGGGTGACAATGCGAAAACAATTGCCGATGAGACCGTCCAACCCGAAACGCCACTTCTGTATGCGGAGCGCAGTTTCACAGGTCACGGACAGGAACGAGGCGGTGTCCAATCCATCCTCAGAAACCCGAACCCTGACGCATGGGTCGAGTTTGTCTACATGGAAAGCCTCCCGTGGTTTATGAGAATATATCTCCATACCCTCCAAGCCCGTGTCGACGGCACATTAGGTGCGACACATGACATTATAGAAGAGATATACTATCGGCCGGCTCTCGACCGAACTCGCGGTACCCAGCTCGAGCTCCGCATGCGGATCCCCCCGGCTAGCACCGTCTTTCTCACATACGACTTTGAAAAGTCCATCCTACGTTATACAGAGTATCCCCCGGACGCAAATAGGGGTTTTGACGTCGCTGCCTCGATCATCACTATTCTCCCGTCGGGTTCGTCCGACATCCTCCCTACGCTCCGTAAGACATCGAATTTGAGGACTACGAGCTTATTACTTAGCCTGCCCACCCCGGATTTCAGCATGCCTTATAATGTTATCATTTTCACGAGCACAGCGATGGCGCTCGCTTTTGGCGGACTATACAACATATTAGTACGTAGGTTTGTGGGCGCCGACGAGGGTCCGGCGTCAGCTGGCGGCCTGAAAGGCAAGCTCGGTCTCTTGGTTACCAGAGTACTCGCAAAGTTCAGAAAATCGAAATTAGAATGATCTATCAATTGCTATATAGAGAAACTTCAATTATTAATAAAGCGTAAAATTATTGCCAGTCGCCGGCCCAAGCCCCATCAGCTTGATCGACAAGGCTCAGTGCCCATCGTCGTGTGCTTAACGCGAATTGCGAGGCTGAGATGCCCCCTACCCCTTAATATGAAGCTGAGCTATTATTCCGGGTGTGTTACAGTGCTTGTGAACTCTTTATTTTTTTGCAGACCTAAGGTAGTTGGCTAGCCACCAGGCGACGACGCCGGCGGCGGACGACTCCCTAACCCGTCGCACCGTGCAATGCACGCCACGCCGCACCACGTCAGAATCTGGCGAATGTTTTCCAATTAGACATTTTATATCAGGCGGCATTCGTGTTCGTGACACGAGCCCGGATGTCTGAGATTCATTCCATTCGCCGAATTCGCGTGATAGGAAGACTCCTCTGTGAAAGGGTACATAGAGAGCTGGTAATTTTAGTCCGCAAGCCTTTCAGGAATAGGAAGTAATTCGCGATGTTGGGAGAATATTACGGAAGGGGAGGCGTTGCTCTAGACTCCAATTCCCATCTTGCTGTGGCGGACAGCTGGGCTCGGAATAGAGTCTAATTACCGGGAATGCTTAGGCGGTCGAAAGAGCGGCTTCACTTTTCAATTCATTTAGAAATTTATTAGACATGTTGACATGTTGCTTTGCTAGACTAGGTAGTAGACCTTTTCATTTCTTCTCTTTTTTTAACAGAAAAATTGATTCTATGTGTTCCTTTCCTCCCATAATTCCTTCGCTACCCACGACCAGACAGACAGACAAGTAATACAAGTGAGGTGAGCAAGACGAACACGTCTCTCACCTATCTCGTCAACCCCACAGTTCTAAGCCCTCTCGCTTCCGCCTCCTCAAGTGCACGTCGGCCCCCCATAGCGGGTCGCTGTGCGGGAAGCCCAGATCGACGTACTCGGTCTCGAGCATGTCTTTGACCCTCTTCGATGAGGGATCGGTACTTCTGTCAACCCCCACAATTAGCCCCTTTTCTTTCTTCCTTTGACGTTTTTTCCCCCTGTGTTGCTTTTGTCATAGCCTCCGCCGGATGCGGGAAGGGAAGGAAAACTCACCGAGAGCCTTTCTTCACGTGCTCCTTGTCCGTATCCGGAAGCCATACGAGCGCCACCGGACGCGCGATGTCGGTCACGATCTGCTTGACGGGGACGTCCGGGCTGATGGAGACGACGATGGTCTGGTCGTCTATCTCGAGAAACCCGTGCGGGTCCTTCAAGACCCTGATCCCCGCGTCCTCGAGCGCCTTTGTCGCCGCGGGGGAAAGCGCCGGGTCTTGCGCGTAGCAGCTGATCCCGTCCACCCCGCTGTTGTCGGCGATGAGCTCGCGCAGGCTGAGGAGGAGGGCGTATTGCGTGAGAGAAGGGCCGCGGCGGGGACCGTCGCCGTCGTCACTTAGTTCCGTCGCGTCGACGAGCGGGCCCAGGGCGAGTCCCACGATCTTCCGCACCTCTGCGAACGCGGCGTAGGCCTCGACGTACGTGCGCAGCGCGTGGTGGTGCGGCGTGGCCTCCCAGGCCTTCTTGGCGTCGCCGAGCAGCTTTCCGAGCCCAGCCGCGCAGAACGTCCGAGTGGTATTCGTCGCGCTGCTGGTCCCCCCGATATCGACGTAGTCGTAGCCGGGGACCATGGAGAGGTACGCCGTCTGGGGGCTCCAGCTCGATGAGGGGGTCGCGTCGTCCGTGAGGGCCTCGATTGGTCTGTATTGTATCACGACGTTCCTGTCGCCGTTGTAGGATGATCAGTAAGTAATTAACCTGGCTCCCAGGGTAGTTAAGGGTAGGCGAGCAGCGGCATATCAAGGGGAAGGGGGGAGGGCAGTCTGTGTTGATGGAAGAACGCATTGGGGAGCGGTTTGCATGCGTACTTTGGTTTTCGATACCCTCCGTTCCCATTGGGGAGGGTGATCGCTCTGCGGATGGGAACTTTGACGGTCGCGCCGTTGATGCCTTTGATGAGAACCTCGTTGCTCTCCAGCTCCCCTTTCGCATGCTTGTCTATGTGGTCAGATAGTCGCCGGAGTTCTTCTTTGGTAAATAGGGGGGCACCGCTGTCGTAGAGGGACCGGACATCCTGGACGACTTCGTCCATGGTCTTCTCAAGCGATGTGGACATCTTGAGTCAGGGGATCTTTGAAATTAGAGCTGTTGGGCACGTAGTGAACGAGAAGTTATCATGGATTGCTAGGCAGTACTGGGGAATGGTTGATATCAAAGACCGTAGTAAAGCGATGAATTGATTCTGACGCTTCTCAAGTTGAAGAGTCCCAAGGTGCCCAACAATACTTATACACCAACTCACACTGATTGCCACTCTTGATTGTCATAGTATCTGATGCCCAAGAAGGAGATTGTACGTTTGGTCTAACATGGGAAACTGCTTTCAGAGTGGCATTCATTGCTTGAGAGTTTGGTGTCCGTGGCAAATACGAGGGGGATGTGAATTATCACAACACATATTTGAGCGATCTAAGAAGAATCAGGCTGCATGGGTTTGGTGAGTCACAGAAGCAAACATTGTATCACAGCCGTCATTCTCTACGCTAATTTTAAATCGGCTACGCACATGTGTAGGTCACCACATGGATCCCGAAGAAGCACTCACCGACCAGAGCTACGTCGACGAGTGTGTGAGTTTGCTACTAAGTCACAATAGCTGCATGTCTCATGAAACTCTGTGAGGTAGGACAATACAAATGTGTTTGATACTGAAAGCGAAACAGACCGAACTCCTTTTACACCCTAATCATATAGCCACCCGTACATCATACCAATACCAGTGCCCATTTCTAGACTAACCCCCAATCGTTACCGACCTGTCTCGACCTGCATAAGAAGTGTGTTACGAAAACGAGTTGCCTCTCTCCGTCGGGCTATACAAAACTTCTTTCCCTAGCTGCAGTTTCTCCCACAGACAACTGCGATGACGGCTCTTCGACCTCCAGGATGTTGGAAAGGACCGGGATCCTCCTAGGAATATACTTCTTCCTCAATTTGGAGAGCCGTCTCGAGAATCTGTTGGTCTTGCTAGTACCATCCGCGGCACCAGGCTGTGACCCTGACTGGCGTCGTAGAGTTATGTGCTCTGTGATATTCAACGTGAAAAGCTTTATCACTCCGGGGCCACCCTTGTCTCGGGACAGGGCGCGCAGTATTGGGATACAAGATGCCATGATGGAAACTGCGGTCTCAGCAACCGAAAGAATGACTAGCTGAACTGAGTTCTCTTTATTATAAAGATTTAGCACACTATTTATCAATACTGTATGGTGATAAGTCCTCACCTAGGTTCGCCTCGATCGTGCCAGCCAGGGCGTAAATCTTGGCGATCGAGATTACTCCAGCGCTGGAGACATAGTCAGTGGTGAATCCTCATATGCGAGGACGGGAACTCTCACAAGAATCCGAGACTCATAGCGCAAATGGCACCAAATCGCTCTTTCTTGTTCATGTCCATCCTCCCGATGATTCTCCATGGTAGTAATGCCAATAGAATGTCTACGGCACCAGAGTAGGCTTTAGATGATCATACGTTAGTATTCTCACGCTTCTCACAGTTTGTAGAGGGATTCGTACCTGATGCGAAGTTGTTGTATCGAATTAATGTCTGCCTTGGCCAACATGAACCAGGCACGAAGATGTTGAAGTTCTTCTCTACCGGCGTACACTGTACCCAGTTGAAGATGATACTGAGGCCTAAAATGACATTTACCGTGATTATGGCGAACCAGACGACCCATTTCGCCCAATCGTTGGAAATGCGGAGAAGAGTCAGGGCGAATGAAGTCTTGCTGACGGCTGCGGCAAGTATGGAGAATACGCCTGATATCAGCAAGGCCAACAGTATCCGGGGCGTGTTATGCGGGTCGATGTCGTAGAACGGTTTTCCCCATCCCATCGAGATGGCGACCGATGTTGATAAATTACCAAGCACCAGGCTGACCTATAATTAGACTGTAAGAACCAAATCACGCTTCAGGGTGATTCCCAGTTTCCGTACCCAAGACTTCAAATTTTGCTTGTCAGTGAGTGAATCTGTACTCGAGTAGTCTGCAGAGACCAGGGTATAGCAGAGTGGGAAGACTTCAACGCCAGGTATGGTCAAAGCAGAAAGATGCAATGAACCCAATGATATAACTCACGATTGCCAAGAAACGATCATCCCACCATAACCCCCGATGTTTTCGAAACTTAAGCCAGAGCCGTAGACCCAACCATCCCGCCGCCAATACGGCGAGAGCCCACACGCAAGCGTCGACCGAAGGGCCAAAATCCTCGCGGGCTTCGTCTTCTTCTATTTCCATCGGCGGCACCACCCTGCCTTGGGCCAGGCTCAGAGCGGTAGAGTTTCCCGTGTCCATGGAGGCGATTCGAAAACGCAAAATGATCTGTCTTGGATGATTCTCTGCTCTGCGGCGCATTACTTATCGCGAGAATGCATTGAAGAAGCGGAAGAAAAATAAAAGGCCCATATCGCAGATTCCGTCTTAGCCGATGGATCCATCCTTATAAGATCACGGCCGCGGTGACGCCTCCGTATATTTGCCGATTTGAAAGGGGCGCGGGTTCAGATATCACCGCAAACAGACCTAGGGGTGATGAAACGCTTTCCAGATGGACTCTGGCAAGGGCAACATTAAGAATAAGGGTCAAGTAACGAACGCGCGGCACTGCTTCTTGTGACTGGGAATATGATCGGCAGAAGAGAATCGCGCAGAGTAGCACATTTTACACTAGGTCCTGTATCAGCTTGGATAATTTGCTTGATCTACAGATCTCGCCTCGGTTCATTGACGTACAATATACACCGCAGTCTTCTAGGACTAGAATAATTTAGTAATTTTTACTTGATTTTAACCTCTTAGACAGAGTGTCGTATATCTTGTACATCGTGTGGATTACACCCGCTCATAAAATCACAGATACCTTGCTTGGATATGTATGTCGAGATCAGAGCTCAGCGGTAGACTAAAACAGGACCGGCCGGAGATGCCCCGCATACATCATTGCGCTGCGTCGGGTCGACCCACTCAACTCCGAACTTAGGACCAATACTAAGCTACATGGATTACCGGGGTATTAGAACCGCACCTGTTTCATCTTGCGCTCGGGCTCTTCGTTTTTGAATGGCTGCATCTACTCAGCGACTTGCTATGTATGAAAGCTTGGGATACCTTGCATAATGAAGACGATCCGTCTGGATTCTTCATGCCTTCGAAGTTCGTGGGCTGGGTGCCGAGGTTGATCGCTTCCCAATTTCGAATAAGTACTTACTTAATTGGTTGCGCTCATCGATCACTGAGGCCAGGGTACATCTCGGCCTCGATATTACTAGCGATAATTTCATCCGTGCCTACAGACAAGGGTCCAGAAGGCGATCAATCTGGCCATCCGGTAGTGTGCTTGATTATGCTGTAGGAGGCCCGAGTCATTAATTACAAGTGTTTGACAGTCGGACTCAGGAGCCAAGGACCTAGATTGTCTCGGGAGGTGGCAGTACACCTAAAGACTGGTTGATGAATTCAATCTATAAACCTTAAAAAACTGTATGTGACTTCATAGAGCTTACGATTCCAGGGCCGCTAGGTGAGGCGGTGTTGTTATGTGATTAGACAATATGCAGTCCCAATAGCCAATTCTTCTGGAAATAATTGGCTACTTCAGTTTCTCATGTCAGCTTATATTTCACTATTCGTAATGGTCTTTCCACGTTGAGCTCCCAAATTATAACCATGATTATAGTGAAAGGGCAAGTCATCAGGACCACACTCAACACGAATCAAGAGTAGGGTTGTCCTTGACAGCCAGGTTATTCGTCTCAGGAATATCAGGAATCAGGTATATTTTCGCTAGGTCGTGTTGTCTGTAAGTATTCATTGATTAAATCATAACTGCAGATGATCAGAATAGAATAGTTAGTATTAAACGAGGGCTATTTTCTCAAACATCAGGAAATTGATGAGATTTAGGAAAGGCCTACGGCTCGGCAGGGTCTGCTCTTGATAACCTTCTGCTTTCACCGCCACAAGATATACCTATCTCACATGACTGATAGGGCTATCTACTATATGTACCGAGATAACGTCAGCATCGTCTGCACGATCCTTGCACTGGGATAGAGATTCGTCTGCCATACCCATCCTCTAAAGACATACTCGGCTATAGTTCTTCAAGTAAGACAATGGGCTGGGGGATCCCGATGTGCTGTATTGTCTACGAATTACCTCAGACGCTTAGAGAACTTGTGACATATTATTGCAAGAACTAGTACGTATAAGGTATTTACAGCACGACTGAAAACTTCACATCGCACGATGAGTAGGACTAAAACATTCAACTGCAAGACTGCCCCGTAAGTTCGCTTGGTACGGGGATTCTGGGATATGTGGTTAATGATAATATAAATATAAAGATCCTAGTTATAGGACTCTTTGGGGATTGTCGTAGAACGGAAAAGATCATGACCGAGGCCTACGGCTTGCAATCAAACCTATGTGTTAGGCTTATATCTAGCATGTGCTAGCATCATAATTTCTCATGTAGGTCATCGCATTCTAACGTCAGAGAGGGTCTCGGGAAACCACAGCGGCTGAAAGGTAGACACATATGAGAGTACGGATCAAGTCCGAGACCAATGGTTGAGACCTTGGTGGTGCGACGACCAAAAGCCAACGAACACATACTCAACCGCTGACAGCATCAAATATTAGGTAAGGTAAAAGTCAGTACCGTGAGTTGTAAAGTAAAGCTGACAGCATTATTTTCTCTGGGACTTTCACTTGATCACCTGTTACGAACGCATACGTGTGTTGAGCTTCGAGGGCTATGCTGACAAGGCTGACGTTTACGCAACAACATTGAAATCTCCGGTTACACTACGTATTGCTAAGCACATAAAGCATCAGTCTAAATTAAGAAGCCAATTAACGAACGCCTCAAGCGAAATATGTTAGCTTAGTTGAAGAATAGGGTATATGATGCGGGCAGAATAGCTCTCAAGCTTGCCGGCACATGGACAACTCATTTTGGCTACCAAGGGGCGGGGTCATATTTCTTTTCAATGACACATACATCTCATCATGGGCTCACGTGGGCTGACATTGTTGCCCACCGCCTCGTATAAGCTCCGAGTCCTGGGTTAACCAGACTCAGTGTGAGATATGAATATTCTATAACTAATCAATCCAATGCCAAACGAGTATAAAAGGGGTGGAATCCCCCGATGACTATCAGAGAAGTTCCGAGCAGTAACATAAAGCCCCAGTTGCACAGGAAACTTCACACGGACAACCAAGAATTGATATCCTAAAGCCCAATCATACAGAACTCCACAATGCAGTTCCTCAGCTCCCTCGTTGTCGCCCTAGGCCTCATTTCCAAAATCCAAGCCCGCCCTACTGAAGACCGCGAGATAGTTGTCGCGCACTTCACCATGCACGGCGGCCCTGCCTCATACGAATTGTTCGTTCCTACAGATGGAACAGTGATTTCAACTGGTATGTGGGACATTACATAGTTGAAGAGATGTAGTAACTTGCTAATATCTCATATAGGCAATGATCTCTCGATCAGCATTATCGACACTCCCAACTATGATGCCATCTCGCTATGCACTTTCAACACCGCCGGTCCGAAGGCGTTGGTCGGATCGGTCACTCCTCAGGGTCTCAAGCAAATCACCGTTGGGCCACCGCAGCCAATTCTCAGTGTCAGCTGCCGAGCTGAGTGAGAGGTGTAAAGACAGAGACGTTGAAAGTCGGCGGAGTTGGATGCCGAGCGGTAAATGACGATGGGTCCCTACAGCAGTTTCAACACTTGGCCTATTGAGAACACGAATTTACGGCCACTAGATCAGATACATAAACTTGGTTTTCATCAAATCAATACAGATTGCTTGCATTATATCTAGATAAACGCGAGGCTGTCTTGCAGAACTTGTCACTGTTATCATGTAACATCTTCCTAAATTCAACGATGAGGGGATTTAAAAACCGCTACTAGCGATCTTCACTTGATGAACATGTATTGCTAGCTGTGAAGTGTCTAATGCGCCCGACTAGGAGCAAACCATCATCTGACTATTCCCAAGGACTTGACGGCGAATACCGCGAAATGTCGTTTGGCATTGTAGACAGAAGTGGGAAATTGGTAGAACATTGTCTACTGTAGAATCAGTTGTGAAGATATGAGAGTGATCATTGCCCGAAACATTGAGCCTTTCATGGCACTACAGGGCTAAAACTTAGGTACCTAAACGAAAGCAAAGTGGTATAACTAAGTACTTACCCACTGAGTAGCCCGGGGAAGCTTGTATGATATTTCCAGATAAATGCATTGTATTTAGCACCTGGTAGATCCTGGCCCAAACATTCAAGACTTCAAGTGTTCTCTCTGTGACGTGGCTTTGTTTCTGCAACTTTCACACAAGACAAATTGAGAGAGTTCCTAATGAGGAAGTGTACTTGGCGCTAATCGGTCTGCCAAGGAACAATTCCCACAATTAGCCGCAAGTAGCAGGGGATACCGGGTACTTAGTGAGGTAGTGTAAGTAAGTACTTGATACTTAGGTATCTGCCCAAGTGTACGCCGGTTGACAAAGTACTGAGTAACTACCTACTTAAGGTATCTAGACACCTACCCAAATCTAGCCTACCTCCTACCAATCGTCCCAAGAACAGGAGATGCTACATAGGTACTTTAAGCATGTACGTACCTCTAAATGGATGTTCAGTGTAAGTGTATTGGCTCACCAGGTGCCTACCTACAGTATGGTATGAATAAGTAGATATCTCCAGACTAAGCACGGTAGATATCAGGGCATGCTCAAGGACAAGGATAGTTCTCAGTTGTAACCTAGGTGCCGGCTAGGTATAGGTAAGTACCTACTTATCTGCAGCTTCTGGGGGACCGGAATTGGTGAAGAGTCACTCAAAAATTGCCATGCCCACCACTACATAAGGATTTGTGTCTCAGCCCGAGAGCTTGATTTAGAAATGAGATGCTGTTTTGGGAGGTCAAAGGAAAGTTGAAAGGTTTCAGCTAGATCCTCTCTTTGTTCGTGAAGGCCAAAGTGAGACTCGCAACCAGTGGCTCATGGTGGGAGTTAGAGAAGGCGGTTGTGTTGGCTGCAGTTGTCTGATTGGCTACAGCACATGTGTGAATAGAAGCAAAGGAACTCGCGTAGGGTCCCTCATTATATAGGGGAAAAAGGCCACGCACAAAGGGTGAAAGAGGGCTCTGTACCGCTTTCAATCCTAGTATGTCATGAAAGAGCTAGAGTCTGTACCTCATGTATTTAACAAGAGAGTGTGTTTCCGGGACTTACATGGATGCTAAATAAAAACAATTCGAGCTCGACTTACCCAGGTACTACCAATCGCACTGACCAATTACCACAACACCTGGAGAAACTTACACCCGGAGGCCAACACTTCGACTACAACTTGACGTGATACAACACTACCTACCCGAACACCTATTTTCCATTTTACATGTTTGTCCGCCTGAATCCTTCACGCGACGTTCGTGAACTACAGCTGCCATGTCTTCTTCAAACTCGCAACGCAGCTCCTCCATAAGCGTGGTCGATAACGAAACCGATTGGATGGAAGAGTTCCGTATAATGAATCACTTCTGGAACAACTATCGGATAAATGGTCACCCCGTACACCAGTCCAACCAAAAGTACATGGAGGTGTACCGCGAGTATAGAGCCAGGGACTTCCGGCCATACTCGGGGACGCTAAACCCGCTCTTTTTTGAAGCGATACATTGGGAGCCAACTGAATACTCGGCGGGGGTGAACACTGGCAACAGAATTGAATCAGGGCCAGGCTTTGATGTGATGAAACTTCCTCCGAAATATATGGGAGCTCGCAGTCGATATAAGCAAATGAGGGAATATTTCGGACCACAGCGTTACGAGGCACAGAAGGTCTTGGGCTTCGGTGGCTTCGGCATAGCTGCTCACTTCGTAGATCGCGGGCCCGACGATGCAGACGTTCCCGAGAAAGATATAGTGATAAAAGTCGGCCGCAAGGGGTGGAGGGATAAGAGCCTTGCGCAGGAAAAGGAAATGATGAAGGTGAGGTACCCTGGTCAACGACAACTCGGCAGCTAGCTGATGAGCCACATGATACACTAGAAAGTCAAGGGCTCTGCACATTGCGTCCAAATGATCGACATCAGAGACCCCGGACAGCCTGGGAAACGTCCGCGGACTAGACCCCTACCCTACGAAGATTCGAGCACAGACGGCGACTCGAGCGGAAATGAAAGTCTGAGTCGCGCTGAAGTCCTCAGGACGCATCGGGTTCCGAAGCGCAAGAGGCGACCCCAGCAATATTGGGCCAGGAAACATCGCAGGAGGAGGGAAAGAGATGCAGAAATCCTTGAAGAGATTCAAAGCGATGTCCACAGGAGGAGCTCGATCAAGGACTACATAGCCATGGAGTATATGAAGCTTGGCAACCTCGCAAGTTTGATAACGAAGCTCAATAGCCACGCGGCCCCGGAAGAGCTTAGCCAGATACCGAATAGGGTTCTATGGGCTTTCTGGCTCTGTCGTAAGTGCATCGGCTTCATCATAATCAACAACGAAGGTAGTTACGAGTCTTAACACGTGAGGAACAGTAATCAGAGCATGCATAGCTATGGAGTACCCCCCTCGGAAATTCCACCCCCTTCGGAAACGAACTGGACGCGATGCCGTTGTACCAACCCTACGAGCGAAAGCCAACGGGATGGTACAAGACTGTATAAGACTGGGAATCAAGCTGTTCAATCCGCAGGATTTGGCGCGCTGGGAGTCCGAACAGAACCGCTCCGCAGGTGACGGTATCGAGGAAGACCTCATCGAGGAGCTCCCCAATCCGAACGATGATCCACGCCTGAGTTGGAAGATGGAGAGACGGCAAAACATGATCCATTGTGATCTCGACCCAACCAACAGTCTGCTTTCCCCGCCTACGCAATAATACTTGGTGATCATGAGCTGATAGACTTGCAGTTTTTATTGGTGGGTTCGAACTTGACGCCACGGGTTTCGGCCACTGGGAAAAGAAAACACATGTTGCCAACCATGAAAACTTTCAGTACACGGACAGAAGACCGGGTAGGGTCGGCCGTGAACATGAACTCGTCCCGAGATTGAAGGTAATGAAGATCCTCGTGAAAATCCTGTTAACACGGAAGCGCAGAGACTGACTAGAAACGTCGGTAGGTGGGGGATTTTGGGATGGCACAGTTAATCAAGCCGGAAAAGACCAAGTACGTAAATCTAGCGTCGTTGGAGTAATTATCGTGCTAATTATTAAAAGCCAATACTACAATAAACATCGGGGCATTGGGAAATTGGGAGAACATCCTCCGGTGAGTAATATTCAGGGGACTGGAAGTTCTGGATAAGGGATTTTTCTAATGCATACTCACAGGAATCGTTTGGTGGTGAATGGATGAAAGTGGAAGCAGACCGATACGGAGATCAACTGGCAAATTCGAGAATAGCCGGGTTTTACACTAATAAAACCAACATCTGGCAAATTGGCATGGTGCGTATTAGATTGACAGCCTTTATCGTTAATATCAGCACCTCATGGTGTTAAGACCACCAGTAGTTTGTCCAACTTCGGGTGACTATCAAAATAAACAGCCCATCAGACAAACTAACGTGCTCTGATTAATAAACAGACAATGTGGGAGCTCATCACCAGGTGGGAGCCACCAATACCGCCAGCCCCTCAGCCGCCTTACGAAGAGGTCGGCCGATTTCCCCCATGGGACCCCTACCGTGGAGGGTTTGATTACGACACGCTATTGGGCAAGGGGAAATATCGCAATTTCAAAATCTCCTACTGCCCTCTACTTATGGATCCAGAAGCCGAAGGGTTTGAGTGGATTGATGAAGATTTGAGGGCAACAATTTACAAGTGTTGTGAGTACTTGACAATCCAACCGCCGCTGCCTCGTTATCGAGCATCGAGACGGCGAATGAACACTGCGGGCACCTGCTGATGCTGCGCCAGTATATCACAAGCCAGATGACAGACCGTCGCTGCGAGAACTACTGAAGGAAGCCGAAGAAAAGATAGACGCGGAATTCAAAGGAGAGAGCGATGATTTTATCAGAGAATGGGTACAGTATTGGCTCTTTGATGTTACATTTGATCCCGATAGTTCCGGTGGTTCCGCTCCTCCACCGGGCCCCGACGACTCTCTGTTTGGTGACGATGGCAACCAACCTGGGCCATCACAGCCTCCATCACAGCCTCTATCACAGCCTCCATCACAGCATCCATCACAGCCTCCATCACAACCTCCATCAGGGCGTGAATCGCGGTCGTACGCCTCGCTGTTTGGCTCCGATAACTACCGATCCCCGCCATCGCCGCCGCCTTCTTCTGCTCAACCCGCGGGAGATCAGACAACTCAGGCCGCGGGGGTTCAGGAATCTCAGATCCGGGCGGATGCGGAACTAGCCGCTCGACTACAGCAGGACGACATCAACCTCCCTCGCCAGCAGCTCCAGATCCGATTCAACGCGGACTTCCCCTGGGGTTTCGAGAATATCGAGACAAGCGGGGAGGGCCTGCAATGTGGCCTACTAGCGTTAGCAAGCAGCCTGCAAGCCCAGCTGGGCTCAAATCCAGTAGTCAACGGCGTTGAGATAGACTTGGGCGAACTCCCGAGCGCGGATGACCTAAGGATCCTATACGAGCAGATGAGCAACGAGGGGAAATTTGATGCGTTCAGCTACATCGAAGAGAATGAAGAGGAGGTCAGCATCGTCAGGTTGGGAGAGCTGGAGAATAATTTCAATATAGACGTGCTCGCCGCGATTCTTATTGAATGGGGTAAACGAGCCCACATCGAGTAAGTCACCCAAGCAAGCTATGAGGTGGCGCAGGTATCCCGCCCTGCGTCGCTTTGCCTCGAGATACTAACTTGTCTTTCTTTCGCAGACTGGCGCTGGGGTACATAGTGAAGGACAGAAACGCCCCCTTTTCCACGGCTACGGAGTTCGATAATCCGAGGTTTATCTGGATTTACAACGACGACGCCGAGGATCAGATGGCGATGCACTCAATCGGAAGCGAGATTGTATTGAGCCATTATGAAGGCTTGAGGCCACAGCCAAACCCGTATGGTGTTGATGCTTCTGATCTCCCGGACTACGAGGACTACGAGGAGGAAATCCCGGATAGCGTGAGTTAGAGCGAGAGATACAGGAATCCAGCTCATTGCACAGGACAACGGCTTCTAGATATGTAAAGGCGCTGGCACGCCGAGAACCATGTTTTTCCTTAGCTTTTTCATTTAGTTCTATCGGAATACTATTAGAGTCTATTTATAATTCATGGCCATGACAAATGATTGAATGGCAGCCGAGCTGCCATGAGTTGAAATATCATCGGGCCTGCCCAGGTCAAAGCTGTCGCTTACTGGGGCCCCGTGAATGAGCTGCGTCGTCCATTTAAACATGCTCTTTGTAATTAACAATCCGCTGCTGAACAGTGATTTAAAATCGCCGGCTTTCCAGTTGAACCTGGCTAGGCCGATCGAGGTACCATCGCCCGTTGCTGCTGATTATCTCCTGCCAAGATCGTCGGCACGCACAGGTCGACCTGCCCGAAGAGGTTGGTATGGCAATTGTTCATCTTGGCTGGCCAGATACGAAGCCAGTTCCAGTTGCCGGATCTGGCCCAGTCGTCATGCGGATGGAACGTCGACCCCCTTCGCCGCTCACCCAACAGGAAACAGGGTACTGATAAACGCCAGTTCTAGCCAGTGGCTACTTATGGATACCCGGAGTCGTCGTACAGATGCAACAATACCTACTATATAAAAGCCCTGGATCGGCCGTGATACTCTGATCTTCACTCGCCGTCATATCCTGTGTCTTCATCATACTTCCTGTGCCTCTTCGTCCCCTTCTCATTGAGTAGACACAGCGATCATGAAGCTCTTATACGCCAGCAACCTTCTGCTCTTGGCAGGGCTTAGCAGTTCATGTCTGCTCCCAGAGGAACGCGCTGGCGGCTCCGTCCGCAGGTCCCTTAACCGCCGGCAAGGTAACAGTGGGAAGGCGATCGGGAAAGGTGATCGCTTCAGCGCGGGGGCTTCGTTCCCGCGCGGTATCGGCAGTGGGAATGCGACCGACATGAGCACGATTCTCAACATAAATGAGGTCACGTCCGGGCTGCAGGGACTGGTGAAGGAGTACGGCATCCAAACCTTTACCACGCCGTACAAGACCTACGAAGGCCGGAGCATACAAGGTGCCAAGATTGGCGGCTCGGGCACTTACCACGTCTGGCTCAACGGTGCCATCCACGCCCGCGAGCGCGGCTCTCACGACAGTGTCTTGTACTTCATCTCCGACCTGTTGTACGCGCAGAAGCACGGTACAGGTCTCACGTACGGCAGAAAATCGTACACGAACGCCGACGTGACGAAGGCTCTGAGCACGGGCATCGTCGTCACGCCCCTGATCAACCCGGACGGCGTTAACTACGACCAGACCAGCAACAGCTGCTGGCGCAAGAACCGCAACCCGAAGAGCTCGAGCAGCCGGGACCCCGACACCATCGGCATCGACCTCAACCGGAACTTCGACTTCGCCTGGGACCTGAAGAAGTGGGCGTCGAGCGTGGCCGGCGACGTGGCCTCGACCAACCCCTCGTCCGAGGTCTTCCAGGGCACGGCGGCCTTCTCGGAGCCGGAGTCGCAGAGCATGAAGTACATCCTGGACACGTACACCAAGGTGCGGTGGTTCATCGACCTGCACTCGTACGCCGGCGACGTGCTGTACAGCTGGGGCAGCGACACGGACCAGACGACGCAGCCGTACAAGAACTTCCTCAACACGACGTACAACAGCGTCCGCGGCATCACCAGCGACTCGACGAGCAGCCGGTACGGCGAGTACATCTCGACCCAGGACCTGAGCGCGGTGCAGACGGTGGGAAACCGCTTCGGGGCCGCCATGAGCACCGCCGCCGGAAGGAAGTACACCGTCATGCAGTCCGCCTACCTGTACCCGACGTCCGGCGCGAGCGACGACTACGCCTTCTCGCGCCACATCGCCGACCCGACCAAGAACAAGGTCTACGCCTACACCGTCGAGTTCGGCTTCTCCAACAACCAGGCCTCGTGCCCCTTTTACCCCACCGCGGCTCAGTACACGAGCAGCTTGCAGGAGACCAACGCGGGATTCAGTAAGTGAAATGGCAAATGGGGAACCTTTCCCCCCCCTGATGTCCTCCCTGCCTCTCTCTCTCTCTCTCTCTCTCTCTCTCTCTCTCTCTCTCTCTCTCTCAGTGCGGATTCGTTCGTGATCATCATCCGATTGCTTTGTAATCGTTCGATCTTTCGTCTCATCGGGCCCGTTGCTAACATAGTTCTCTCGCAGTCGAATTCTTGCTCGCTGCAGCTGACGTCGGTCTCGAGTAAAACGGGCTTTCATGTATACTCGGAACCTAGCTAGTAAATACCACCAAACATTCTGATCATCTACTTCTCGTGCGGACATCAGGTTCAAAAGACGCGTCCAACCTACCCCTTGTGCTTGTGTTATGCTATGTCCCTCTATATGTCGACGTTGGAGATGAGATATTAAATGCTGTGTAAGAAAGACGCCGTGGATCGGGATTAAGCGCAAGTCGCCTTAGGACGAAAAGGTATCATCACCAGCAGACGCATTTCCTGTCTGGCGATGATAGCAAAACCCATCGTCTACATTTCAAATGTGATTCATCAATATCTTGCGCGCTGGCAACGAGACCTTATGCAGTAAGCCCGCCTATGGCGTGATCGACACCCAGGGGCCATCCATGTCTGATCGTCCACCGCCATGTTTTGCGCTAGGTCAGAGCAGTCAGTCGATCACGCACGCACCATTTACCATTGAAACGTGCTCGTGCCTCCGTGTCATGACATCGTGAGCGCCGGTGTAGTGTAGACTCGAGGCGCTCCCCATTAATAATTATTTCACGAGGACCCCCCTTCCGCGTACTCTCAAGCAGACTCCGCAATCATCCTACCCGGACAGATCGACCGACAGACCCGAAACCAGCTCCTCAGAGCATTCCTGTACGTCGCAGATAGCAAGTATGTGACGCAGCGGCAATGTGCGCTCGGCGCTTCGTGCCAAGAGTAGACGTCGAGATCTTGTATGCGGCCCGGGAGAGGACTACGACGCCGTAGTCTAATCAATCAGCTCTACGTACAGGACGGACGAGCCGAGCCGCAGGGGTCCTAAACGGCTCAGTCATCCGTCCGTCTAGCGCAAGGATGCTAAGATATAGCACTCCTTGTCTGTGCCAGCCAGCGCCCCGGCGACCGTCGTGGGGTTGGGGATGATGCTTTGCTGTCCGATAGTATAATAACAATAACCGCCGAACTTTCATTTTCAGGCAACTTTACATATTAAAGAAAATATACAAAGTTGACTGTCACTGGAGAAGGGTGCTCAAAAGCGAATGCCGCGGGTTCAATAAATTAGATACCGCAAATGAGACGGTATGGCCCTCACTGAGCTAGCTGAATGAGCAACGCCACGTCGGCGACGAGATATACGCCAATGCTGGGGGTGACGCATAATGAAGAGCAGTGTTTAGACACTATGTTATCATCACGCGGAATAGATTGGTAATAACGCAATATATAAACTCCATGAGTTCTATCACCGGGCGAATAAGACAGTAGAGAAGCAATGCGCTTCGCTTCCTAAGCTCATGTTCGCACCACGCTATTGACCTATCAACCAGTCAAGAACCTCCGAATGACGACGTACCAAGGCACTCTCGACGTCTTCTCGGCGCCCTCGCCATCCGAGAGGCTCAGGGTGGTGCCCGCGAGGTGTTCCCGGCGACCCGTCACGAGGTCGATCTCCGCCAGCGGGACCATCTTGGTCCTCTTCAGGACCTTCCAGAACACGAAGAGCAGCGTGAAGATGACGAGCACGATGTAGTCGAACACGAAGTCCACGGCGGCGAACCCGCCAATGAAGACCGAGTACCCCGAGATGAAGACCAGGAAGAGGTTGATGAAGATCACGAACAGCGTGCCGTACGGGTACAGCAGCGCCTTGTACGGCAGGTCGTCGACGCTGTATCCCTGCAGGACCCAAGCTTGCCGCATCCTCAGATGCGTAATCCCGATGAAAGCCCACGCAATGAAGGTAGCAGCCCCAGATATGCTGATTAGATACCCGAAGACCTTTCCCGGGCTGGACGCGATGTTGAGAAGCGCGAGGAGCCCGAGCGCGTTGGAGAACACAATGGCTCTGACGGGTACGCCGTTTTTCGTCGTGACGCCGAAGAACCGCGGCGCACGCCCCTGGTGTGCGAGAGCTACGAGACTCCTCGAGGCGACGTAGATGGCGCTATTGGCCGAGCTGAGCTGTGCCGTTATCATCACCACGTTCAGCAGGTTTCCCGCGCCGTCCCATCCGGCGTTCACCAATGCGATTGTCCAGGGGGATAGCGCTGATTTGCTAGTTCCCGTGAGGAGGTCCTTGCTGTCGTAAGGGATGATGATACCGGCGAAGAATATTAACCCGATGAAGATGATGAGGATTCTCCAGAACGTCTGGCGAATCGCGCTGGGGAGATCCTTCTTTGGATTCTTACTCTCGGCTGCCGTCATTGCCAACATCTCTGTTCCGGAATAGTAAGCGGCCGCGAGCACGAAGGTTTTGCCAAAACCGTTGATCCCATTCGCAATGACGCCCGGGTCTCTCCAATACCTGAAGCCAATGTACTCGCCCCCTATGGCGCCGGTATTGACCAATATAGCTACCAGAAATCCGCCGAGCACGGTAAAGAGCTTCCATGCCGCCAGCCAGAACTCCATCTCGCCATAGACGACGATGCCCAGTAAGGACGTGCTCTGGAATAACGCCCAGAAGAGTAGTATCCATCCATACGACGGTATTGGCGTCGCCCAGAACGCGAGGATGAGGGAGATGTTGTTGTAATCATTCGCCAGGTTTGTGACCCATTGGTACCAGTAGTTCCAGCCGAGACTGAAGCCGAACGCCGGATCGATAAAGCGGCCAGCTAGTTCGATGAAGGCACCCTGCACAGGAAAGAGCGTGGACATCTCGCCTAGGCTCTGCATAACAAAGAAGACGTCGACGCCAACGATGATGAAGCTGATCAAAGCGCCCACCGGGCCACTATATGCGATAGCCGAACCCGTTCCGTACCAGATCGAGGCGCCGACTATGCCACCAAAGGCGATCATTTGCTACAATTTCATCATAAGTCAATTTGCGCATCGATCGTGGTTATTTTGGCAGGCTTATTATGCTCACCAGATGTCGGTTCTTCAAACCCCGCTGCAATCCATCGTCTATGACATTGCCGTTGTCGGCAACCGCCGTGTCGTACGCGCCATCGCTCACAACAGTAACATCCTCGACTTTCGCAGGGCTAGTTTGCTGCTTCCCCGAGTCTGAGGATGTCGTCCTCACCTCCATTGCGATTTGGAATTATCGACCAAAGAGCTCCAAACAGCTCGATCAAGGCCTGGAGAACACGATGTCGACGCTGGTGGGAGCGTACACGACGAGGCGCTACCCGTGTGTAAATACGGAGTATAACCTGTAGCGTTCGAACGAAAATGAAGTCGGCCACGCACCAGCCTGTCTGTGGGCACTCATTGTTATAAGAGATTTGCACGCCTACTTATAGGATCACCCGCATCGTTACCCATTGCTACCGTACCCCACTCGTCGCTTATCAGGACTGGGATCTCGACTGCATCGATCTTCGCAGATGCGCATTAGTCTGAATCGATGGATAAGAGAAGAACCTGGCTCTATGGCGCCATATCCCGCCATCCAGGTGCGGAGGGTGTGTCTTGTCGGAGGATGTTGTCGTTTTCGGCGACCACGCCCTCCAATCAGTCCTCGAACGCCGGCCGCGCGGCGATAGAACATGTTTCGGGCGCCCGATAATTACCAGCTATCTAAATCGAGCCAAGACGGATGGAACCCCGGAGGGACATCGGGCTGCATGTCATTGAGCTATCGTAGATGATATAGCTAGGAACAAGCTAACTCTTCCTAGCGCCAAGACCAGCCCAGCACGTAATGTCGCCAGTGTCTCTAGTGTTCGCAACTAGATTGTTGATACGGGCTGCCCTGCGGTATGTCGGTTCGCTGATGAGGGCTGTCTTCCGGAAAAGACAGCATCGGGCACAGACAGCCAGGTAGTGAGATTCATATAGATAATCTACTAATTTCCGAATTGGGAAACCCGGGCCGTACTCGGTCATAATGGCAGATGCCATGAATCTCGCACGTGTTTTGTGTATGGCGCCCTCGGATGATGGTACAGCTCTATTATTTTGCGTGGTCGAATTGTGGCATGCAGTCACAAGCGCCATGGAGGCATCGAGAATTCTTCACTCAGGGAGCCTCCTGACCGCGAAGAAGTAGTTTCCGATCTTCTCACTCCCATTCACCTGCGTCCACCCGACTCCGGGCACGTAGACTACGCCCATGCACCTAGGCTCCGCCCATCCAGTCCGACTGTGGAGAAAATGGGTGCGTAACTCGTCCTCGTTGATGTATTTATTCCAGTTGTGTGTCCCTCGCGGTACTATGCGCAGCAGGTCCTCGGCAATGAGGTTCGTCGTCACCCAGCTAGTCCAAGTGCGCGCAATGGTGCTGAGCACAAGCCAACCACCTGGCCGCACGAAAGGGGTGACACGATCCAAGAAGGCGGCTGGATTCGCAACGTGCTCTACCACTTCAAAGACGGTGACCACATCGTAGCCATCTTGTTGAGGGTCCGCAGGGATAGGCAACGCCTCGATCGACGTATTTTGGTATTGAAGCTTGGAGACGAGGGCCGGGTCGCGCCGCGCGTGGGCCTTGGCCACAGCGAGGACCTCAGGGCTTGGATCGATGGCCGTCACAGACAATGTCGAGGCGAGCCGGGCGGCGGACTCGGCAAAGATACCACCACCACAGCCAATGTCAAGGAAGCGCAGCTTCGGCGAAGGGGATGTGTCGGAGCCAGTGTCGGGTACGGAGGCGCGACATTCGCGGATGAAATCGTGGCGTAGTGGGTTCATGAGGTGTAAGATGCGCGAGGGACCTTGGGGATCCCACCACGAAGAGGCGAGCGCATTGAAGTGAAAGACCTCGTCAGGCGAGACGGTAGTGAAGCTGGGATCTGGGTCTGCTGAGCTCGAACTCGACGTTGCCGTACTGCTCAGACGGGGCGTAGATGCGAAGGAGCGCAGCGCTGGTCTCGGGGACGTTGGTGAGGCGGGAATTATGGGCGTGAGATTGTGTCTTATGCTGGGCGAGAGCTTCCGGGGCGTCGTTAAGAGGGAAGCACACCTCCTTGATGCGATGTTCGATGTGATGCTCCTCGTCGAGATGTGCTTAGCCGCATAGCTTCGAGCGCACTGCCAGGCGATTCCACGTATCGTGTGTATCATTCGAGCACTGTGTGTCCTATCCATGTCTCTTTACCTATTAGCGGCCCCTCTTCCTTGTCAGTGTCGCCCGGGTTAATTGATGAAAAAACAGGATTGGGATTGACTCGACGAAGTTAGGACGAAGATGTCATGGGGAAAGCGTCGAGATCCTCATGAGATAGATACACCACCTCGAGATACGGTACACGCAGATAAGATAGTAGATAGGTCGATAGGCTACCGATGTACACTATGCCAGTACCCGCATCGCCGAGGCCCGAGTAATCCGCGGCTCGCTCACTGAATCGTCCTGTTTGTCAGCGTCAGTCATCGAGGCTCTAGCGTACCCAGGTACCTGTTAGCCACTGACTCATGTGGGCTGATGAGCTGCTGAAGAACCTGAGGCGTGGGGCGAGAGAACACCCCGCGCGCGACTGTGCGACTCCAGCACCGATTGAGATACCCGGCTTACATGGAAGCTTACTGACATATTTACCTCTAGGTATCTGATTGTATATATCTGGGGAGTAATTCATAACGAGGGTGAGACGAATGCGAAAAATAAGTCGAGAGCAATATTCCTCAGATCGTCATCTACTCAAGTATATTTCATGAAACAATTCCGTCACCCACGTGCAAGCGCAATTCCTACCAAACGCTCCTCTCAACGTTAGCTCTCCGATTCCTTCAACCTAGACTTCAACTCGGATCACCCAACACCCACGTCGCCGATTCCCCAGTCCAGCGCTCTTCGACACGATCCAATCCCCCGATTACATCCAGCCAGACGATACTTTAGCGAAACGACACGTCGACTCACTTCGACGGCCGTGCCCACACTAGCAATAATACAATGCCTTCCGCGACAATCGACCACGACCGCTTCGACAGCATCCCGGACACTGTCGCCGCCTTCCGTCCGTCTCTCTCCCTCTCCTCACCCGCGCCGCCACACTCCCGGCCCAGAATTGACTAACAGGCTCCGCCCCGCGCAGGCAATGGCGAGTTCATCGTAGTCATGGACGACCCGGGCCGCGAGAACGAGGGCGACCTCATCATCGCGGCCCAGGATGTCACCACCGAGCAGATGGCCTTCATGGTGCGCCACTCGTCGGGCTACGTCTGCGCCCCGATACCGCCCGCGCGCACCGAGCGCCTCGAGCTGCCGCAGATGGTCCCCAACAGCCAGGACCCGCGCGGCACCGCCTACACCGTGTCCGTCGACGCCGCCGACCCCTCCGTGTCCACCGGCATCAGCGCCCGCGACCGCGCCCTGGCCGTCCGCCGCCTCGCCGACCCCGACGCCACCGCCGCGAGCTTCCGCCGCCCCGGCCACGTCCTGCCCCTCCGCGCCGTGCCCGGCGGCGTGCGCGTGCGCCGCGGCCACACCGAGGCCGCCATCGACTTCTGCCGCCTCGCCGGCAAGGCCGAGGCCGCCGCCATCTGCGAGATCGTCGACGACGGCGACGAGATCGCCGGCCAGGCCGTACGGCGGAACCCCGGCATGCTGCGGGGCGAGGGCTGCATCGCCTTCGCGAGGAAGTGGAACCTCAAGGTCTGCACCATCGAGGACCTGGCCAATTACCTAGAGAAGACGGAGGGGAATATCGGGGCGAATGGGAGCTCATGAGAAAAAAAGATAAAGATTTCATAAAACAAACCGCGAACCTTGACGGCGAAACCGCCGCCGGGGCCCGAGTACGCCGGCCCGCGCCGCATTGGGTCGCATTGAACATTATTTATCTCTACATTTACGTTTTATGCATATATGGGTGGCTACTAGAAAAGGGGGGATTACAAGGCGCATATATGAATAAGCTCAAGCACCTGCAGGTGAGAAGGAGTCCTGTTTCGTTTTGGGTAGATAGTTGTTTAGATCTGGTTGATACATATCTGCACATGGGAATAGAATCTACGCTCCAGTAAAAAGGTCATCTATTACCACCCTACCCGATGATGCCCAGAGCAATGACAAGCTGAGGATAGTGTACCTTACTCATGCTCACCTGATAATTTCTGTCTGCACAAGGTATGAAAGCTTCGGCCCATGGGGTAGATCTGCTCTAAGAAAGATTGAACTGCAATATAAATAATAACTGGTAATAACTTTTTCGTGTTGATACGCAGTATATACAGTGTTAAACCGGTAATTGAACGGTTTTTTTTTATGAAGCAGATATTGTAAGGCGAAGTTCTATATGAGGCCCTTGTACCTTGCGTGCACAGAAATCGTCAGGCGAGGTGAGCAGGGATAGGCAATCCTCACTTATCGCATTGCAAGGTAGTATCTCACGTAAGACTATAGTGGCTGAGACGAGGCGAATAGCTGACGAAGTCTCACCATTGCGGACGCTGTAAATTAAGGTGACAAAATGGGGCTGTTCATTTCAATATAAATCCTTGTTACCTGGTTGTAGCGTACCTACGACCAAGCTACTTACTTATCGCCTAAGTGCCAAGTAGGAAGAGTCTGCTGGAGTGGTTGACGACATCGAAATAATTTTGGAAGAGGATTGGAAACGCCATCAGTGGGTAGTGAATATGTGTGTGAACTATCTAAACTACTGGTTTCGTTCTTGAGATGGGTACTCTGAGAAGTGCTAAGTTTAAAACAAAGCTCTCTGCAAACTCAACAGTGCAATTCTTCTTACTAGCAAGAGCATTGGTGGGAAGGTACCGCGTACTAGAACAAGAAATTGGACCAGTCCCACCAATGCTGCTTTTGGCGTAGTGGTTAAATCTGATACATCATATCCGATGGGTTTGAGCCCCTGAATAGGGGTATCGTGATTAGGTAAGCTCCCAAGCTCAACTCCAAGTACAATCGCGAGCTACCAATTCAACATTAGAAGAGGTCAATTGAGGACAGGCATCTCTCGTTCAGCTTCCGGAAAGCCACCTAGTGTAGCATACGAAGTACCTCGGTTGGTTACCTGACCGCTTGACTTACGTAAACTACCTACCTCTTTCATTGAGAAGAAGGACTAGGTAACCTAGATACATTCTGTGCTTGAAAAGGTAAAATTAAGGAACTCGCGACGCCTCAGCAACGGTGATGATGATCAACCTAGTTTCGTGGCGATGCCACGCACAAGGTTATCAGTTCAGAGCGGTCGGCACCCAAGACCTTTCACGGGGGCTTCGTATTGGTCCCTCCTTGTCGTTTCCGTGGTTCATCACGTACCTCATTGATGGTGAGGCGGAATGCTTGGATTCTTCATTCTACTGTATTCAACTAAGCTTCGAGGTTAGGATCACGGATAACTGGCACCATGGTTCTCCCGCCCTATCTTCTTCTACTAATATGCGAGAGCCAACAATGAGTCATTCGTCTCCAGCAACTTCGCCAGAGCCTGTTGATCTACCTAGAGGTGAGGTAGGGTAGTAAAGCCTACCTTGTGAAGTAATTTCATTGGGCAAAGGTGTCAGGAATAACAACACAAGGGGGTTTCCGTGCAAGTATTAAAAGCCAATACTGTATATTTATATACGAGTTAGTGTATCAAGTATTTTAGATAAACATAAAGTGTCAGCTTATTTTACTGCCTAGCTTCAACTCAAGTCTCTAAAGTCAGCGGCCCCATGGAGCGCTTGTATACACATAATGGTACCTAGCTCTCGTATCCGATGTACATGGTAGAAATTATCTTGGCCCATGTGACTGGCTGACTGAGCTAGGTAGAGTCTGTACACATATCCCGATATTTGAGTCAACCATGATGATGCCGCTCTTGCACGGTAAAAGAATCTTGATGGCAAGCAATCCCAGATATCAAAACGGGGCGCCTCCGATTGCAACCCTATGAACACGTTCTTACACGCGGAAGGCTTTGCCAGGAGTGGACATAGTGATGCCCTCATTCTAGAGTGCGTGGTTCAGCCCGAGCCAAGCGCGCGTTGTCGCTATGTGCTTAGCTGCAACCGCCGCCCATCCTTCTGCGTCCATGACAGAGTACTACGAGAATAGATATTACGTGGCGTTATTATTTGGTCAAGAGCTCGCAGGCCTCCAGACCGATATTACCAACTACCAGTAGTATTAATACATACAAGGAACATCCTTCTTCGGAAAACGCGACTATGGTGGCGGCGTATAGGTGGCCGACGTGGCAGATCCCTGACCATGCGCATTGGTGCCACCACCGAATATTCATGACCAATGGTAACGTGATGCCGATATTCCCGTCTTGCAAGTTTTTCCCCGCGACTGTTGGCAGTTTAAGCCTCGCAGGCCAGGAAACATGTTGCCATCAAATTGATCTTACTCACACAAGCTTCTTGACTACGCTTAATTCGAGGATACGGATAAAGTACCTTTCTGCTTCGTATTGAACCATTGTTTCAAAAGCGTCTAAGGCTATGCTTTCATGCCAGGAGATACCCAGGCATACTTGCGTTCAGCGACTTCATCTTCATTAGAGGCTCAGCAAAGGAACACGCCACGTCGGCCACACATCACCAATGAGGACAGCATACTTCGACCTTTACCCTTGACATGTGATACCACGCCACAGCATGCCATTTATTCCAGCCGATACCTAGGTAGTATACCAAGGTATTTCCAAGTTTTTGAAACCGGAAAACTAATTTTCGATGACACATCCCGAACGTGTTCTAATTTTAAAGCAGCGTTACGAAGTATTGGTCTTAAATTGATATCCAGCTGAAGCTTTGATCGCGCTAGAAATAAACAGGGGTATTGAAGGAGATTGATCTGACCAGTCACCATAAAGGCTGATGGACTATACTCGGTTAGGATGGGCTATCTGTATGGGGCTTGAGTTGAATTCCAAGTGGTTTAAAGGTATATGTAATTATCCCCCTTGCTTTTCCTGTATGATAGCCTTTGCTGTAGATTCTATCGCCTTCGATGTCATATCCATCTATATATTTACTAACGTTAAAAAGGTATGCCACGCCATTATTCACTATAAACATAGTGAAGTATCAGTTCCTGCCAATTTAGATGGCATCTCGGGCCAAGGCTGTATAAAGCATGCAACCATGTATAATCAATCTAGGGGCTCGAAGTAATAAGTCCAATACTTAACCCATTTTTTACTCGACACTTAGGATATCGTACCTTCCTTCGTCTACTTGTCTATGTACAATTGCCGTTGAATGCCTAATTGTCGCTTTTCCTTAGCCCCAAAGTTCATTCGACGGGCGTCTTGCGTTTATGGCCACAGCAGCGGGCTCGCTAACACCACTGCATTTTAACTCCAGCCAGCGAGCTAGCTATCTTGATAGCTCCTGATTCGTGTCTCAATATAACTGCTCGTTTTCTCAAATGTGGGCCGCGGGTGGGTTGTATGTTGATTAATCCTCTCTTTGACTCCAACGATGCCCATCTACTGTAGATAGGCACGGCCCGAAGTGGAGTTGATATCAATGCCACTCCACCCTCCTTTCGAATTACACCACCCACGACATGATCCAACTTGACTAAGATTTTGGTACGCCAGATGGTTCGCGTCCGCGTGCCGGTGGGTTGGGTAAATCGGATCTGTTTGCAGATGGCAGTGGCCTTTTCTGCCTTAGGCTGTTAGGCTATTAAGGTGCACACCACGATACAATACCCCTCCTCCTTCAGGAAAGGAAAAAAAGGGGCGAAGGCCAACCAAACCCCATAAAAGCCCTACGATTTTTTAGCAAGCGTCAAGTTGAGATCCCAGCATGGCCGAAAGTCTTAAAGCGTTAAAATAGTATAATGAGTATTGAGAACATATGAAAGTGCATAGATGAGCACACTTATCACTGCAAAGCCGACGGGCTGCCAAGAACCAACAACCGTCCAGAAGCTGACATCATGTACATTTTTCTCAGGCTCCAAACGTACATTTGAGCTTTGAGACTCTGACACTTGGGTTTCCGGTGTTTGAGTTGGGCCCCCAAAGGTTACAATATCACAATTTCCATAAAACTGGTTGCCGCTGCCCGTATTGTTTAATTGAATACCTTCGAGGGCAACGAATTGCCTCGAACAGTTATAGCTGTTAAACGATACCCTAGGTAATGTGTTAACGAGTGCGTCGTTTATAATTAGATGAGTTGGCCCCAGTCGCATCCCCGGTTGTTGCGGGACGCAAATTCACTGCTTGGAGATCGCAAGTAGAAAGAAGCCACGGATTCTTTTCATCAACCACAACGGTAGGAAAGTACATACCCTGTAGACTGCTCAATCTCCTTTCGTAGCCGGATGAACGCCTTCGATCGACCCTCGCCGTATATCAGCGGCATATGTACGTCGAAAATGCCCAGAAGGGAATATGCTTCATCTTCCTCGCGTTTTGCCACGCGTTTTCCTGCCCACGACATTCGTTCACTGACGCTGAAATTTGACAATGGAGTTCCTTGAAGTGCTTGAACAGAAATTCCACTTATGCTGCAAATTTCTTCTCGTAGTGTAGTCTTATCGCCAAGTCGTTCCCCCTCGCGGGAAAAGAAATCGACAGATGCTGGCGCAAGAAGCTCTTGAAGCGTCCAACTGCGAGTAAACCATCTGCTGCGCTTAAACTCCTGTTTCCACCTTGACCGAGAGAAGTCACAGGTTATGGATACGTCGGATAGGTATGCGTAGCATTTGGTGGCTCTATGGTACCACGCGAACATAGAATTGATGGCTTCGGTAAGTTCTGCGCTGCTAGACTTGTCGATGCAGCAACTGTCCACCCAGAAATATCGCAATCCATCTCTTCTGGCTTGTTCTGCACAGAAGCGTATCTTTTTGTAGCCGGCTTTTTCTTTTCCGCCATCGTTCAATATGTCCCAAAGGGTGACCTCTTCGTCGTCCGCTCCCCAAGTGTGCGATAAAATAGCATAGGGGGGAATGTGCCCGCCAAAGACTTCGGTCAGTCCCAAATTGCCACCGGGCTGGCACTGCAAAAGACGCATGAGTAATGTAGAGTTGTAGTGTTAGGAATAAGCAATGCGAAGTGATATTACTCCGATAATGCTCTATTGATAGAATCGACTTATTACTGAATTCAGACAAGCTGGAGAGAGCACGAACTTCTTTACTGTGGAATATATATTACGGAAATGTCGCCACTATATACGCACTATCAGGAGATCCCGAGAAGCCACATACTACTTTGGGTTATCGAAGCTCCCATGTCTTGATGGACTTGCCGCCGCCACCTCAGAGGCATCTTACTAAAGTAGCCACCGTTGTAATCCCGTGTGGGGGCGTCCGAATTTGTCTTGACATGCAGTGTGGATGACGAAGTATTGATGCTGTTGCACCTACCACTAAACAAGGCATACACCGTGAAGGACATTCTTATACTTGCTACTACCCAACACAAATGAAATGCAGGTATGGATTGTCCTAGGATAAGACTGTTGGGGCGAGGCTTTTTTGCGGAGCATCCGAATGCACACATCTCTCCCAAGTAAGCAGGTGGTGCTACTATCTCCTGGGGTAGGGGTGGTGTTAGGGTCAGCAGACATTAAGAGTGTAGGTAGGCGAATGGCGCCAGCTTCCGCTGCCATCCAACCCTAGACCTGGATACCGAGCTGTCCCACTAAGCTTTGTACTTGGGTGGTAGAGAGGGACAATCGAAGCACCTAGCTAGGCAAGCAACTTAGGTAGTTGATTACAGTGGCTGAGGTCCTCTCAGCTCTTCGTTTCTTCATCATTTAATGTAGTTGGCGCTGCCTTCGCTGCTTTTGCTGCTGCAGTTCGACCCCCCTTGGTGCCTTTAATTTGTTTATCATACCCATTTTCTATATTCCATACCGGCAGAACGGGGTAATCGCCCACCATTCCACTATCACCACTTGTCCAGATGGCCCCACTAGGCTTTCTTCACTACATGCAATCTTTCTGCAATCTTAACCAAAAAACAAACTGGTGCGCTTAGTGGAAGTTCCCATTTTCGGTCACACTCCACCCGTTTTCTCGTCTAAGAGGCATCATCAACCAATGAGGCACTCATCTGGCTTTTCGATATCTGACCGACGCAGCTGCGGCGCAGTTATTATCGTAATATGTGTCTCACCGAACTCGGGCTGACTGGAGGATCTAGGCAATTGCATGCGATCTCCTTTGAGGCTCATTCCTTGTGTCTGGGCTTTTTTATGGCGGGCGCTACTAGTGTAGTGCATGAACTATAAAGTACTTACTACTTACACAGGACTCTTGTTGCTGGAGCTACGTAATGGATGCTCGCTTACGAAGTACCTAGGTTAGACTAATATCATCTCCAGGACCCAGGTGTAGCGGTGCTGACCTGAGCCTGGATAATTCCAGGTGGGTAGATCTTCGTTTAAATCTCCTTGTTGTCGTGTACCTATCCCCCCCCCCCGCTACATGCCTATAAAGAGAACACTTTTGCCGTCAACTCCCATTATCATGCCCCATGGGCGAGTACTTTTTGAATCCTGAAACCCTGAAGTCTACTTTTAAAGCCATCCGACATCTTTTGTCATTAGCTCGACCAACTACTCTGGCAAAGCAGCTAGCAACAACTCGACAACCTCAAGGGAAATAATCAGTGTTTACTTCAATCAGGCAGGGAGCTGCATTAGTTACTTACAATGCGAATGCTCTCTCTGTCGCTTCCACCCGGCGGAGGGGCTTCCTGCTGCTTGTTCAGGCTGTCCGCAGAGCAGTGGACCATGCCCCTTATCGTCTCATCCTTTTCAAGGTCGTCAAGGAACTTTTTTGCTGACCGAGACTCGCCAATTCGAGCGACAATGAACACAACGGCTGCCTGACCGTAATGTTGAATCGCTTTGGATTCTTTGCACAAACGGAGGGCATCTTTCAGCGTCCCTGGGGGCTCTCCGTGTGGCTGTCCATGATTAACAGGTGTATAGGCAAGATGCAGAGCCGAGTTACTTACCTCTCCATCAGTGATAATCATCACAATCACCGGCCTTTTCAGCTTTCGGCTCTGTGCTTTTTCAAGTATGGGGCCAATGAGTTTGTTCTTCACCACAGTACCCAACCGTGACCCATGCTCGAATTGAATTTCCTTGAATTTCTTGTCGATATCTTCGGTGGAAAGGTGGTCAAATTCACCAGTGTTGTCCCGTGTGTGATTGAGAAACCGAATAGATACACCTGTTCGTGTAAGAACACTCGCGATCTTAGCTAAACGCTTGAGAGTATTTTCAAGCGTCTTCTTCTTAGACCTCATCGAGCCACTGTTGTCTAACCTTGCGTTAACAATAGCCCCAACGCATAAGAATGAACCAAACAATATATAGTATTACATGTACGTACCGCATAATATCATGAAATCGAACATGTTGAGTTTCACAATTTTGGGAGCCAGTGCTGCATCTATTTCAAACTCGGCATCGACCCTGTCTGCCAGACCAGAAGCTTTCGCCGCAAGCTCTTCATAGTTGAAGTCAAACCCACTTAGGCTTTTAGACGTAAAGTTGAAGATGTAGGACTTGTATTCTGTAGCGGTTGTAGGTAACTAAAAAAAAGAATCTCTATAAGTTGACTGGTATGGTAAGTTGTCAACATCAGAAAATAACATACTTGCTGCCCGCCAATCATCGTCTGATTAGTTGTAGCATTATTCGTGGTGTTCCTCTGTCGATGGTTGTATGAGCGGTCAATATTTATGTCTCCAGCAATATTGGCCCTGGGAAATTGGTTGCCATTGCCTGTATTGTTATTCTGAGTCGCGTTATCCATTGCATTAAACTGGGAGGAGTGATGGTTGCTCTGAAATTCATTGCCTGCTGTCTCATTCCTCGTATTGGCATCTTGTTGGCGTTCCCGATGAGCACCCTCAGTTCTAATTGGTAGCTCTAACTGATGCCCGTGGTGGTAGCAGAAATCCGATCCATTCCGAGGATAAGCTCGACACGGTCGGCCTTTTCTATTCGTCCCGTGACAGTATTTGAGTTCTGGCATATTGACTTGTACAGATCGTGGCAAAGCACACAAGTCTCAGAATTTCCGCAAAGGAAACCATGATTGTTAGCCAAAAACGAAGCGGAGGAGAGATATCACCCGAATTTTATTCATCGAATGCAACCCCCTGAAGATCTACACCGCTATCTGAGCGTCCGTCGGGCGGAACAGGTAAGAAGTCATCAAATAATGCCAATATCCTATCAAAACTATAATCGGCATCCGAGCGAAGTTACCTTCCAAACACGATATTAATGCTAAGAAGCGCAAGCAGAAGCACAGGCGGAAGCGTAAGCGTAAGCGTTCGTTGGTGGGATTGATGGTTCAATCCTCCACATGAAGTAGGCTGGGCGAACATGTTATCTCATCGCAGACGACTCCTATTTGACAGAACTGCCGTCGACAGGCAGGTGGCGCATGGATAGATGCTCACCGGACCAGTGGTCCCCCACCCCGGAGGCAGGCTGAACCAAACTTCACTCACCTATGAAACTGCCCCCAAATCTTTTTTGCACTTTTGAGCTGTATTGGATGTTGGAGACAATGAAGTCGGTGTAGAATATTTATATTTTACTGTTCGCGCTGAATGCGTTTATCTACATTGTGTATCAATGTAGATTATGAATCCCTGCGAGTCCAGACCACGGTGACAGTAATCAACACCGGCAGGGTGGCATGCAGGTTTATGTAGCTTGTCCATCAGAATTTTTGAAAACGACTTAGATATTTGACGGATCGTACTCTAGCAGTAATTTACCTCGATATAAGGCAATATCCGTTTGTAGCTGCCTCGAAAAGAGGAACGTACAGCTAAGGCTAGATAGAGGACGGATTAACTAAATGCAACAAATGGCTGTAATATTGCACCACCTCATTATTTTCCTGGTAGCTTATTTCCATGGCAAGAAAAGCATTCCTTAAGGCTCGGTCTAACCTCAGCGGTACTATCAGTTAGGTTGGGCAGGGTTGCGTTGTGTCGAGTTGCATTGGGTAGAATTAAGGCCTCAAAGGGTGCTCTAACAACACGCCTATGAGTGACCAATATTTTATCTCTAGTGCTGACAAATACTGTCGTAATTCATACCTTCTCTGCCAGCGCTAGAGATTCATGCAAGCTGACTTGTTGATCGAGGCTACCAACTCACAGACCCGAGTTCGGAGGTATAGGAATTGCCCCCCATCTCATATATTCCCGGAGCAATATATAAGGCTCTGTATATTTGGTCTTGTTGAGAAGTGTAACCCAGTACCTCCTCATTGTTTTTTTCAACTCTCCAAACTGTACCGCCGACTATAGACTTGACGAAATGGGTTCCACTATAGCCCGTCAATCCTTCAACGAAACCATTAAAAATATTGATAGCGCTATTACAAGCTATCAAGCCGTCAAAAATGAAGGCACGCTAGGAGATACCTTTCACCGAGCAGTTCAAGCGCTATCCCCTGCCGTGAGGGTACTACGAAAGCTACCACCCGAATCATTAGTGTACTCGTTGGAGCCTTGCAGCAGACTCGCAAGTGGGGTTAAAAACATCTTGAACGCCGTCCAAAGTTCGAGCACTTCGGTGCTCGAGGCCTACGAGGTAGCGATACGAAAAGCAACGATGCAGGCAGGCTATGAAGTGACGGTGGAAGGATTGGTTATCAGGATCATACAATGTGTGTGTGAACGAGCAGAGGGAGATAAAATGGAGCCAAATATTGCGGATGAAGTTCGACGATTGCGTGATACGATGAATGAGTTATCGAAAATGGCGCCTTCTAGGCCGAAAGAAGGGTCCCCTATCAACGCGAACGCCTACGGCGAGGCACATCAGTTCATTGCTGCCCGGGACGCTATTCAGCATAACAATACTGGTGCCGGCAACCAACTCAATGGGGGCCATTTCAATGGCCCACTGAACTTTGGTGCGCCAGCGCCCCCCACAAAGAAAGCGAAATAAATAACGGCTCTTATTTTGTTTTGACTAGTTGGCGCCCAAACCGCGTGTTTGACTTATTTGGCGAGATTTCACATGTTGTTTAGTTGGAGTATTTGACTAAAGAATGGAATATAAGTGGAAATTGGAGTTTCTATACCTACTGCCTTGTATTTAAAGCTGACGAGTCGCCGACAAGCTTCCGAATAGCTTCACATGCCGTAATAGCCCTTGGCGACCTATTAGCATCCCATGGTCCATTTCTGGAGTGGGCCTAGTGGACCCGGTGGGCTTATCTACTAAGTGATTAAACAAAAAACATATGCAATAAATAACGCGAGATAATAAAATACAATATCACATATAATAAGATATGAAATATGGCTATAAAAACAACCTTAATAATAAGTATGCCACGTTTTGTTTTAAATTTACAAGGTGAAACGGGTTAAATGTAGATAAATAAATCAATAAACAGTAAAGTATAGTAAATTGTTTAATGTTTTAAATAAAATTAACCTTTTATTTTTTTTAATTTTTTAAATGATTTATTATATAGTAAAGTAGGGTGATCCTACCAGCCACTTTATAAAGCTGCGTACTACACTTTAAAAAGCTAGACCTATAAGGCTTACGTTAATTTATACGCGTTATTTTCTATATATTCGTTATTTTTCTTATGTTTATATAATAGTTCTTTTTTTTTAATTACAGTAGTTTTTATTACCTTTTATAAATAGATTTACAACCCGTTTTAACCCTCGAAGTGCTTCTATTTGACTACTTTATCTAAATCTCTATGAAGTGCCTACTAAAGTTAGGTCTCCAGAGTACGTGGACGTGTAGGCGTTCCCCGTTTTAATAGTTAAAATAACACTTTGCTTGGTTTCCAGCCATCCCTGCTATAACCTATTTTATTTAAGTGACAACAATCGTAAACAATGATATTAAATGTAAAGGTTACACTCTATAATAAATGTAAGGCAAATAGGCCCTTGGTATCCAAGAATGACCTCAATCAGGCCTTCCTTGTCCTCGCCTTTCGTATAGATGCCCTCAACCTTCAGACCACAGCCTTCGATTAGCCTACGCCATTCACTCTCGGTGCGCTCCTGAGCTGAGATTTGAGCTATCATGAAGAGGTCAAGCGCGACATGTTGCCAAGAGGCTCCTTGGTCGGCAACCACCTATAGAGAATATGAACATGCCAATTATTAACGCAAGAAGAAGCGACGGGGCACGTACACATTCACTTATCAAAATCCGAGAATACCCGGGTTCCATGGCGTCTTTCAGATGGCCTAGAATCTGCCGACATTGGTCGTCAGGCCAGTCGTGCAAGCCGGAGCGCATGAAATAGGCCCGCGCCCCTTTGATCGGCTGCGGCGTGAAGAAATCGTGCACCTGCAATACCACCCCGCTGTCCGCTACGCCCATTCCATTGGCAGCGTCGATGACCTCGGGGATTTCTTGAAGCACAAGCGTGCCGGGATACCGGGGCACGTGCTCGCGGAAAGCTTGGAGAATCTGGCCTGTGCCGCCGCCGACACCCACGAATGCCGACGCGTCACCCCCTTTCAGTCCGTTGATGAGATGGTCCTGTACGGGATACATGTAGCTCCAGCTTGGACGATGAAGTCGAAGCGCATGGATATAGGCGTGGAAGACTCGGAAGTTCTCTGGGCGCTCGGTGAGCCAGGTGAAGGCGGAGCCGCACTTGTTCGCATGTTGGAAGGGTCCGTCCAAAGCGTTGTCGGGGTTTCGGAACCCAGTGTTCTTCAAGTACGTTGGTAATTGTGCGAAGGAAAGAGCTGTTATGTCAAAGCTAGGGGCAATGGCAATCAGAAATGCATTCGAGATCGGTAGTTGTAGCCTGTCAGGCGAGGCGCACATGCTAACTCACCAGTGAATGATGCCACCTTGATATTACGGCTTCAACAAGAGCTCCGTCAGTTTGTTGGGCAAGTATCTGTCTGAGCTGTGTTCATCGAGCATATTCATCGACACGCAAGCCCGAGCGACCCGTTTGACTAGTACCGGGGATGCTCCTGTGACGGCTGCTAGCTCCTCGCTGGTTTTAGGACATCCGTTGTCTTTCATACTTGTCTCGAAGATCTTCAAGTCTATGGCAATGCGTGCGGCTACGTTACGAGTCGGCTGCGAGACTCATATCAGCTCGAAGATGGGCAAAATTCCGGGTGTTGAGTTGCTCGTACCAATGCCTAGATATTCCACAGGAGTGTTTCAACGGGGGTTTCAGCCGCAGCAATAAGCTGTCTCGCACTCTCGACGAGATGTCCTCTTGCAGTGGGGTCCCCTTTCAGAAGCTTAGCACCGTCAGAGGCGACTTGGTCGAGGGCGTGGACAATGGCATTTTGGTCTATGCTCGCCATCTCACATAAGATTACCTAGTCGACAGGGAGTGGAAGATAGAATCAATGACGTTCGTCGCAAGTACAGGAAATCGCCAGTACAACTGCCATCAACAATCTTGAAAGCAGCAACGATGAGAAGTTGTGTTGGCAAATCGAGCAAAGATGTCAGCAATGGATTTCAATTGCCACGACCCCGCGGGATCTGCGCCAAGACAGCCCGTTGACGAAGACCCAGCCTTTCCAGACAGAGACATGAGCTACATTTGAATGATTCCTTGCCAGGAGACGAGGCATCACTGGCGCTGCGTATGATATGTATCGCAATGGTGCGTACTTGACTTATGGTGAGCTGGTGGTTGAACGGATGATGCCGGTGTGACATACAGATTACAGGAATCATTGGTCCGAGGTTAGATGTACTCCAATTGATGCTTAATGGAGGGCAGATCACACTCTATGCATGTACCATCCTAATGCGGCTCTTTAGTGCTGCCGTGTTTTCTGATTTTATAAGTGTGTCGCCGGCGTAGACGATGCAACGTCGAGTAGTCCAAACCCCCTCAGTTCACCGGCCATCGGACCCGTCATCCTTATCACCGACTGCTCTTGGTTATCGTCAAACTCATTCCCAACATGGTGCTATTTATTTTCATCATGTGCTATATTTACCGTAACAATACAATCGGCCTTTACACATATGCCTAGGATCTCTACAAATGTTCCCACACACCCGCACCCAAACCTCCGTCCATCGAATACACTCGATAAGATTCTATTGGCGCTGAGTTGGCGCCTAATCGGATACATTCGATCGTATTGCACCGTTTGCCTCCCATACAACCGATTCATATTCTTACGCACCGAGCCGTCGTGTAGTACGGCCAGCTGGCAACTGTGAATCATTATGTGCTCGTCTCCTGAACAAAATGGAAACAGCCCCTGCCCCTTACCCGTCATAATCATCGGTGGTGGTCCTGTTGGCTTAGTCGCAGCGCATGCTCTCTTTAAAGCAAGGATAGACTTCTTAGTCCTTGAACGCCGTGCAACAATCGTGGAGGATGTCGGGGCAAGCATAGTAGTGCATCCGGGAAGCCTACGTGTATTATCACAACTGGGCTTGTTAGGCCGCTTGAGAGAGGAGAGTCTGGATTTGGACACGGTACAGGTCAGGGGACTCTCAGACAGGCGTAGCTACGGCACAATATCCTTGGGGCAGACAAAAAAAGAGTAAGACAGCTTCTAAAAGTTTGCTTTCCTCCCAAGCCAATATCCATAATCCACTCTTTTAACATTTTCCGCATAAACCCCCCCGTCCTTGACCGCTTCTAACTTGGATAGATTCGGAAGCTACTCTAGAGTGATTCACCGAGCTCATCTTCTCAAGATCCTATACCACAGTTTGACAGATGAGATGCAATCGCGCATCTCTACTGGCAAGACGGTCATCAAGATCCAAAGTAACGAAACATGCGTCGATGTCTCTTGCGTCGATGGAAATACGTACCACGGATCGATCGTGATCGGGGCTGATGGCGTAAATAGTATCGCAAGGAAAACTATTCACAATCTTACTGCAGACATAAATTGTCTCCTGAGTGCCCAGGCCCAGAGCGAGCACCCATTCGTCGCGACCTATAGAGTTTTATGGTTCTCAGCTCCTCGGCCAACTAGCTTTCCCCCTGGGCAAGGAACGATCTCACATGGCAAAGGTGTGTCTATTCAGACAGTAAGTGGCTCTGATATTCTATGGGTTTTTCTATATGAGCGGCTAGAACGACCCGTGAAGACAAAGGCCATCTATTCTGCGGACGACTTGCACACCTTCCTAGGAGAGTGGAGTCACCTGATGGTAAATGATCAGGTGGCCCTGGGAGATATTTTTATCACCAGGTATCGTGCTGGACTTACGAATGTGGATGAAGGGATCGCCCGAAACTGGAGTCATGGGCGCATTGTTCTTGCTGGAGACGCTGCGCACAAACTTACGCCAAACGCTGGCCTTGGATTTAACAATGGTGTCCAAGATGTGACCGTCCTTGTCAATGAGCTCTATCGTCTTTTCGGGGCTCAAGGAAACGCAGATCTACTGGACTTGACTCGGGGTTTCGAACGATACTACAAAACTCGACTGGAAGCTCTAAACAAGGACCTTCGAACCTCCGCACTGAGCATCAGATTCTCTACATGGGAGAATATCGGGTACAGGATTTTTGACCGGTATCTATTGAGATTCTCGCCTTCTTTGCAACGATTCTTAATCACATACGGTAACAAGGACCGAATTCGTGCAGGACGAATATTGACTTTTATACGGAGTAAGGAACCGTTTCATGGAGATATACCGTGGGAGTTCCCCTCACAAAGCCCCGAATAGCTCGAGACGTTATCCCCCTCTATTGCATGGAGTTATAGCCTCATGGCGACTATCGACATGGACCTGGAGCCCATCGGGCCGGGCCCCGGACGTGCGGACACATTGTATCTGCATTACATACACGGGTACACTTGCCAACATCTCATCTGTGCTGCCTCAAGCATTCGTTGGAAGTATCACTCATGGATACGGACAAGGGACAGCTCCATAACATTTGAGACGTTGAATATTTTCGCTCTTCTCAATACCCGAATGCAGAAATCGACGCGTCTTTTAGATCCAGGTGGCGACCCCATGAAGAAGAGACCATCACTCAGTTTCCTCATCTAGCCCGTCATGAAGGCGTCCCGTTCTTGATGAGTATTTGGAAAGGCTGCCCTCGTCGTCACTTGTTTCTCCCCGGGTTTAGACGAGGAAGGAGACGTTCTGGGCGTCCCAGCCGGTGAAGTTGCCACTCAGGTGCGTCAGAGCTATCCGCGAGGGGGCTGTTCGGGAAGTCTTCAATCGCTATAGATTCATTCGGTGGAGGGGAGGTGGTTGCGAACGACGCGCCACCTCGGCGCAAGTCTACTTGAATATCGAAATCCCTACTCGTGATGTGGCGATATAGGTCTGTGGAAAAGGGTAGCCTAAGTGAAAGTAGCATTATTTAGGGCAGGAGAGGCATATCCCGGGTTTAATTGTTCTGTTTCACTTATACAGTGCGGTGTCGGTGCTGCTGATGGCAAACGGAGGCCCGGCGGCTACAGGCAACGTGTGATCATCAAATTGATTAATGCTTTCAAAATGAGCTACTCGGCGGAACTCGATATACCATCTTGTTTTTCCATGTTACGCGGTGTAAGGGGGATGATGCTCTCATCTCTCGCGTTGTCCATTCTAGTCCCCTTTGAGGATAATTGACCTAGCAACATTACCTAATCCAATACAAGACTTTCTCACCTTTCCCAGGGAGGCTAGATTCCCGGTAAGAAGTTCGCTACTAGTTCCGATGAGCTAGAAGTAGTGCGTTGTAAGACTTTCGCCCCACGTCACGTCACTTCGACGCCATTTTGTCAATCACCACAGTGCACCGAGGTCCGAGTCACCGTCACCGTCAGCATCACCTACCTCACAGCAGCGAAAACCCCCAACATTTCACAGGTAAAAACCACCACGATGGCGTCGGTATCTGCTGCTGTCATCGGCTCGACCGGCCTCGTCGGCCACCAGATCCTGGCGACGCTGCTCCAGCTCGACGCCTACAAGACCGTCCACACCATCTCCCGCCGCGCCCCAAAGACCGAGCCATCCGCGAAGCTGAGCGCCGCCGTCGAGACCGACACGACCAAGTGGGCGTCCCAGTACGCCGCGCTGTCCCCGTCCCCGAAGATCGTGTTCTCGGCGCTGGGGACCACGCGCGCCCAGGCGGGCGGCATACAGAACCAGTGGAAGATCGACCACGACCGTAAGCGCCCCTGATCATGGCACGGCCCCAGGGTGGTCTTTTTTTTTTTTCTTCGCCGGGGTGGGGGGATTCTTCTTCTTCCTTAAGCAATGGCTGACGCGTCGCGCCGACCAGTGAACGTCGAGCTCGCCAAGGCCGCCCACGCCGCCGGCGCCGAGTCCTTCGTGTTCGTGTCGTCCGCCGGCACGCGCGGGCTGCTGGGTAACCTCGTGCCGTACTCGAAGATGAAAAACGGCGTCGAGGACAACATCAAGGCGCTGGGCTTCAAGCAGGCGATCATCCTCCGCCCCGGGTTCCTGATCGGTCAGCGGGAGGTCGTCCACGCGGCGGGTCCGTTCCTCGAGTCGGTCGCCCGCGCCGCGAAGACGTATCTGGGCCAGGGCGCGCAGGACAGTTGGGCACAGGAGGACCAGGTCGTCGCGCGCGCTGCCGTGAGGGCTGCGACGCTGGCTGCCGAGGGCAAGGCGCCGAGCAACTTCTGGATTCTCGAGCAGAGTGATATCGTCAGATTGGGCCGGGACGAGTGGACGGCTTAGACCATGCGCTGTATGTGTGCTTGATTCAACTGTATTCCGTTTTCCAGGTGTTGGGGCGTCTGTACGGGGTATCTGGCCACAGGGGGGGGCATCGCTACTCAAAATATAATTAGATCAGTGTTAGTGTATTGATCGACAGGTCTATCCACGCCGCCGCCGGGCCCAAACAAATCACATAAACGGACTCACCGTCACAAATACTTCTAATAATCGCCCAAGAGATGTGAGATTCAATCTGGGAGGGAATTCGTATTCGAAAGACATCCGTTTGGGAAATAATATTTAATTATTGACGCGTATGTCGTCTCGGAGTCGGAAACACACAAATGCACCCGTTGCTTTGCATGCATGCTTGGGCGGGGGTTTGATAGGCTAGTCTTTCAGCCTATCAGATGCTGCTGTTCAAAAAGCCAAGTCTTCCAGTTGCTATCGTTCACTACCGACCGGACACGAGCTTCGAGCCACTCGGTATTTCCCCAGAATCCCCACGACGCCTGGAATCTGAGCCAATCCACAAGCGCCGTTTCCCAGTGCCGGACAAAGAGATCCCAGTCATATTCCCGGCCGGTGCCGGCAAGCAGACTCTCGCGATATCGCTCAAGAAGCTTCCGCTCGCCTTCGTCCATTCCCAGCTTGGCGGTTCTACCGTCGTCCGTGAGCATGAGCAGTGGTACTGAACAGGTGAACAGTTTCGCAAGATCGCATACTCCGAGCCCGAGGCCGACGTACTGGAAGTCGTAGAACGCGACTTCGGAGCCGGAACGTGTCGTGAAGAGATTCTCGGACTTCACATCGCCGTGGATGAGGGTTTCGTGGCCACGTCCTCGCGGCGTCAGCACATGCGCTACCATCTCGGCGATGGAGCGCCCGTGGGGCGATACGGGGTCGCAGAGTATTGAGGACCATTCGGAGTCCCTGTCGGCGGCAAGAGAGGCGTACTCTCTCCGCCTCGTTGCGAGATACGTATACCCACCATTTAGCCAGACCGAGCGCCCCGGCGCAGCACCACGTCGTCTCCTCTCCGCTTCCTCCAGAGGCGGCAGCAATAGTTCTTGTAGCGGCATTGGCAATAGATCCCAGGACTTCTTGTGGAATGCCGATAGCCAATCTAACGCAGCGTGCACTTGTGCTGCATCTAGCACGGCCCTCTTCTCCCCAGCAACGGGGTATTTACGTCGAAGATCAGTCATCAAGGTCGCTGACACGCCCTCGGGTGTATCAGACCCAGGCTTTCCCTGCGTGGCAGCGATGGTGAGAGCCATGGGCAAGTCCCATCCGAGCCGAGGTGCAATGGAGCCGTAGAATTCTTGTTCAACGGCGTAGCTCATGACTTTGCGGAGGTGGCCCTCGTCCTCGACGTCGGATGAAGCCGGGGGCGGAGAGATGAGCTTGAGAATGAGCGGAAACACCTCGCTTCCGTCGTCATCGACCACGGCGATGTCGCCATACGATTTACGCATCCGTTCTGCTGCGGCCGTGCTCGTGGCCCGCGCTGTCACTTGACAAATGTGCCCGTAGCCGGCCCATAGCGACTGTAGCTTCTTGAAGGCCACGAGCTCTAGTGAGTGCCATGACAGCATCGTGGAAGCCACCTGCTCGGCATCAACTGCATAGCCCATCGTGGACCAGACCAGGTCTTCGGGCGATGCTTCCCGCGGACTCTCGCGCGCGTGGAATGTCGACCAGACGAGAGTTAGAACTGAGAGTACGAGAATAAATAATACTATACGACGATTATCGCTTATCGACAAAAACATGATGCTGCGACATCTCATTGTAGGAACGTGAAGCCACCAGCTGTGATTTGAGATGCAAGTCGTGACTCCTGCCGCCCCGACTGGCCGATTGCGGCTGGCAGTGGCTGGCAACGGCTGGCATTCTAATCCCGAAAATCCACTTGGTGTCACGAAAGCTGCCAAGTATCTTAGACCCGTCTCCATCTCCGTCAGCTTTGCTAACAATGTTTAGGTATTTAGCTGTGGGGCCTAACAATCAAAGAAGCTGATAATACCTAGGTATTCGTAGAATTGCTGGGGTTTACAGTACGTTGACGGTTATGGATAGGCCTGTCATGGTAAAACGATACGTCTTTGCTGTGCCGTGTAGGAATAGCCCCTATTTCCTCGACAGGGGCGAACTGCGAAATCACCTGCGAGGGCCGGGCTCATCATCTGATAAGTCGGTGATACATGGCGGTGCTCTCTCAAACCTGAGAGCGAATTCCACCTCGGATGTCTCACGTGAGCAGCCCCTTTGAAGCCCGGGACCAATACGATCTAGGATCTGCTATTGAGCACCGACGCCACCGTACCACTGCTTCTCCTAAATCTGTACTGGACTCAGGGCAATGCCGAGTATTGCTGGCTCAAGTCTCTGTATCAATGTTGACTGCACTGGATATTGGGAAGGACGGAGGATTGGGGCCAAGGCCTGTGGGCAACCGACTCTGCACTAAACCTTACCAGGTAGAGTATGGGGAGATCTCAGGGCGATCTCGGGTAACTTCATTTTAAAAGCAATCATTGGACAGAATAGGGGGGTATCTATAAACGGATCTTGGTTAACCTGCCGCCGGTCAACAAGCTATCTTGCATAATCATGGGGGATCTAAGCTAGATAAAGCCTTACAGCGGTGCCATGTATGAAGGTGCTAACCCATTTACGTTAGAAAGTAATATGGATACTGAGTTGTTGTCTGTGATGAGAATTCTCTAGCGCCATGCTGATCTATACGTGGTACTCAGAAAGCAAGAGCACTGCTAGATAGAATGGAACCTATGTGCATTCTAGAGTCTCTCTAGTGGGAACCGTTGCCAACAGAATAATTTGTCTACGTGTGAGTACTGGAATGATAATAATAATTAAAACAGAATAAAAACCAGAAAGGGTTTTTTTATTCATGCTGCTGTGAGGTGTGGAAATGGAACTTGTTGGCCTTAATATAGACACACCCACCGTTTTTCGGAAATTCCAATGGTTTAACCACTTTGGAACACTGCCCCCTTGGCTTGCATCAGCTCGTATTAAGAAGTGGGTTGGAATCGCTAGCCCAACCAATCCTCGTGGAATGGGTCACCGCGTCAACGCGTACTGTAGTACTACCTCGTTCAGTACTTATACGAGTTTATGTCCACATTTATACAAGTTTATGTTCTCCCGTGCTCTCCATTTCTTCGAAAACTCCACCACATTCGCTTTTAACCACGACTGTTATTTCCAATTGCTCTGTCCATTTTTGTTTGTTTTCTGTACAGCTATAATACATAATACATTGTACACTCAATATCGTCAAGATGCGTTCTTTCGCCTTCCTCGTTGCCCCCTTGCTTGCCGGTGTTGCACTGGCACAAGACGACAGCGAACACACCACTGTAAGTTGGGTCCTACTGATTCCTAGGACATGTGGAACTTTGTGTGTGCAATGTTGACTAACGCGCCGTCTCAACAGGTCCTCACCATCGGCTTTACCAACAGTGTCGGCGAAGCCGTCACCGCGACCACTACCTACACTTACTTCTACTCCAACCCACTCACGTCCTTGTTGACACAGACCAACTCGGACGGCATCATCACTGGTCTCCCAAGCGGTGGCCTCCCCGCTTTTACATCGCAGCCTGCTGTCGTGACGTCGCAGCCTGATGTTGTGACGTCGCAACCCGCCGTCGCCACCATTCCAGCTGGCCTCCCGGAGGGCACCACGACCATTACGCGGGGAAACTCCTCATTCGTCATCAGTGTCGGGCCCTCCACCACCGTCGTCCTCACCTCCACCTCCACCACAAGCACGGACCCATCGAACACTGGTGAATCCAACTCTGACGGATCCAGCCCATCCTCGAGCTCCGGTGCCAGCGGCAGCAGCCCATCTGAGACGCCGGGCGCGGCCGCTGGCCTCGTCCCGGCCTCGTTTGGCCTTGTTTCCCTCGGTGCCCTGATCGCTGCCCTGCTCTAAGTGGGGTAAATCCATCTATCTATCATCTACCGTCAGCAATCAATCTTGTTACGATGGATACATGCGTTATGAGACGATGTCTTTTCTCGCCATTACTTCTTGTACTATCACCCAGCCGGCCACCGAGAGATTCACGGTGACAGTGAAGCTTATCTTGGAGGCTCGGCTCCACAAACTACTAGCTTAGCATCATTAATTCCAATGAAACAATACGTCACTTAGCTTTCCGCAACAATGTGAACAGCTGAGTCACATTTATCAGGGCATTTGGTTATACAGCAGCAGTAGTTAAAAAGAACGAGCTGGAGCTACGTGTTTATTTGCACTCTCGGGTCTCCTATCTGTGACAGCGGACACTCACGAATCAATAAGAGTGAAGCTCACGCCCCTATACCTGGGCCAATTCTCGCCGACCCAGTTGCAACCTCGTAGACACCCCTCAGCTGCAGCTTTAGTACAATCTCTTCTCTTTAACATACTTTCTCCTAACACCATCGTAGTGAGAGGAACCGAGCTATAGCTAACTCAAGCCGTATATAATTGTCGCAAAGAAATTCCTAGGAACCATATGTCGTAGGATTACCTCTTTCCTATCCCTCTAGTTCTTTGGACATTTCAGCAGGTAAACCGATAATAAAACGATGTGTTATTACAAGACGAACGCCCTCGTCCGAACGTTGTACATTAACGGTCACGTGTGGCAGTAAGAACGGAATCCATTTTCGCATTCTAAAGTCGCCAGTCCTAGAGCGTCAGAGGATTAGGGCAGAGTGAATAATCAGGCCAGTCGCAGCTAGACAGTAGTTGGTACGAAGGGTAGAGGGCTTAGTAGATTCAAAAGGCAGTTAGGGGCTAGAAAAGTGATCAATTAATTCCTGAATCATCTAATATCTAGGGGGGCGAAGCCCCCTATATATAGACAAATTACTCATACAGCCATCCTGCAGGGTAAGTAAGCCTTGTCCACTGTTCCTAATCTCACTTCATCATTATTCAATAGATCCGGGTGTACCAAACTGACGGCTGCTACAGTAACCTGGGACGAGTCGACTATTCGTACGCAGGCAGTGTACACGACGCTATCCGCCGATGCAGCTAGCCTTGGTGGAAGAACCTGGAGTATTGTCCTCCGCAAGCTAGATAAATTAATGACAACCTCACACGTGAAACTTTATTGCCTGACATAGAGGCTTACATACCAACTCTTTAACAATTGTATGCAAGATGTAGTAGAGCTACGAAATTTATGGCAATACAGCAACCCACCAGACGGAATAATCCACTTCCCACAGAAAGAGCGTTGCTAACCGGGCATCCTACTTTTCTTATCCGGGCACCCTTCGGACCGATACGGCCTGTCACACCGCTGACGGCCTGACTTACACAGCTGACACAGCCAAGTTAATTAGTGAATTCGATCCATCGCAGTCAATTTAATCAAATCTATCGCAGTTAATCGGGTCTTCGTTGACCTCGTTGACCTCGTTAGCTTCGTTATTTTGCAGGCCGTGATATTAACTATGCAGTCTGCAATTAACTGCGATACACCGGTTCGAACGAATTAACCGCAATATCCCTTTTTAGCTGCAATTAACGGCGATACACTTATTCAAACGAATTAACGGGCTGTAATAGACCTAATTTCTTTAAATTTGCAATGAAAAGTTGGCCGTGTCAGCGGTGTAAGTGAGGCTGTCAGCGGTGTGGCAGGCCGTATCGGTCCGAAGGGTGCCCGGATAAGAAAAGTAGGATGCCCGGTTAGCAACGCTCCACAGAAAAACTATACACTCTAGCGCTGTCCAAGATGTGGCACTCATTTCAAAGAGGCTGAGCGTTACGATTACAAGTCAAGCTGGTACTGTTCCTTTGATCGGCAGTCACATTCAGCTACAGTGCACTTATGTGAGCATATTAGCTCTGCAAGTTCTGCCCCTGTCGAATAGTCTAGCCCTAGACCGACGAGCCCAGGACCTGGAGCGATGTTCGGGACCTGACGCGAATATTGTGCAATGACCACAGTTCTCTTCACCTTGGTCTACGCAAAGTCAGTAGCATCATAATTAACGGCTTCTGATACAGTGTGTTCGTAATGTGACTGTTGACTTAGAGAGATCTATGAATACTGCCGTTGGAGATTTCGAGCTCGGAGTGTTTCCTCGTGGGGTTTTCTCTCTCCAGGCTGCCATTCTACCGTCCACGAGAACCAGAGTATCTCTTTCTATCTCTCGATTATTAGCGTACTTGACTAACGCACCTAGTTGTTTAAAATCCAGGTTGATAATCTGCCTATTATTTATTGATGGCTCTTTATAAAGATTTGTCAGCCAGGGGGTCTTTAAGATGTGATAGCAAATATTCAAGCTAGATCCCATGCGAAATTCAATGGCGAGATTTGTAACACCAGTATGAGGCATCTCCTTTTCAGTCATCAAGTTCGTAGTGGCGGCGGCGGATGCCAGTCACGCTTGGACTTTTGGCAGTCTCCATGTAACTTTGACTTACACACACACATACATACCTTTATTGATTGGCTGTTTCTGAAGACAAGGCGTTAATATTCCGAACATTCACATCCAAATGCTGATGCCATCATGATTTTGCTGTCTAGTGCTCACCTATCTCTTCGCGCTAGATATTCCCCTTCTCGGGAAAGCTGAGATGTTGAAGAATTACTAATTAGGCTCCGGTAATTATAATCGGCAGTCGATAGCGAATGACTGGGACTGAAAAGTTTACACCGTTAATTACAACGACTAAAGCAATGACAGCAGCTACAAGAGCCTGCCTGGGGATATAGGATGCAGGCGGCGAGGGGGTTCCTGTAAAAGCGACGACGACAAGAGAATAAAAAAGCGATGGCGAGTCCGGACAGTACTCCGAAAGAATTCCGGTAAAGATGGGGGCCATGCTCCTGTGCAGGAGAAGCACGGGAGCTTAGACGGTAGTGCTAATGCCAGTTACCTAAGCACCGATGTGAAAACGGGGCAAACCCGGCAGGGCCTCCACACTGCTTACAGTGCAAAGTGTTCAAGATTACCCTAGAAATTCGTCATTGGCAATTTAGGTCATATAGTAGCTTATCAATCAACTCGAGTGACGATAATAGATTTGTAAGACGATTGATATATATATATATATATAATTTCTAGTTGTCGATGAAGAATGTGTAGATATTTATGATATTGATCATCAGTGATCAGTGTGTGGTTGTTCACGGTTGTAGCCAAGTCGTTTGCGCTCTCAATAATCATGTCGACATCTTTGAGCAGTCTTCTGGTCTCGGGCATGGCCCTGTTTGGGGTGCCTGCTGGGGCGGCTATACAGAATTTACAAGTCAAACCATTCGAAATTGATCTTTCGCAAGGAGTTCCGCACATGCTCGACTTGATTCGGAATACTCGGCTTCCCTCATCCGATTACGTGGCAGCTACTGAAAGCACGAACGACACCGTGTCGACTGGCATGCCGCTGCATACACTCAAAGATTTACGAAATAAATGGGTTTCCGACTTCAACTGGGACAAAGAGCAAGCTTCCATCAACAAGTACGGAAACATCACAAAAACCAGCTGTCTTGGCTGTTAACTTATTTTTGGCAGGTTGTCTCACTTCACAGTCAAGATTGAAGGGATAGATGGTAAGTGTCGTGTACTTCATATTGAGGCCGCTGAGAGAAAATATTCCTCGGCTGAGCTGTTTGGACATCTTGACTTTCTGTACATCTGATACCGTGCGCAGATGAATAGGAGAGCGTTAACTAACTGCCTGTCATAGTGCACTTCGTCCACGAGGTATCCGGCAGCCCGAGTGCAATTCCTATCATCCTGCTGCACGGTTGGCCGGGCACGTTCCTCGAAATGGTGCCCCTGATAGATCTATTGGTACCGAAATCCCAGCCGAAGGGGAAGTCTGCAAATGTCACGTTTGACGTTGTGATACCGTCGCTTCCTGGCTTTGGCTTTTCATCCGACCCGCCAACGAAAGGCTGGCAGGTCAAAGATACAGCCCGCGTGTTCAACAAGCTCATGACTCAGGCTCTAGGGTATCAGCACTACGCCGTCCATGGATCGGACTGGGGCTCGGCTGTAGCCTATTCTCAATATGAGCAGTTCAACACGACTGTCCGAGCCGCCCACCTGAACTTCCTGCCGTTTAATCCGCCGACCGAGGAGGATATAGCAGCGAAGAACGTCACCCTATCCCCTAGAGAGGAAGATGCTGCACGAAGAGGCACCGAGTGGCAAACGGGAGGTAACGGGTATTTCCTTGAACAGACGACCAAGGTATGCCTATTCTATTTCTCACTGTACTTGGGGTTCTTCCCACTGACGCACAGTAGCCTAACGACATCGGCCTCGCCTTGTACGATAGTCCCGTGGGGCAGTTGGTGTGGATCGGCCAGAAATTTATCATTTGTGAGTTTGCTTGCCTCTAGTTATCGCTCCGGTGTAATTATCTAACAGTTGGGCAGGGTCTGATCCGCGACAAGGGACTGGGCCCTCACTGTTGACGCATGATGAGATCCTACGCGAAGTGTCTCTCTATTACTTGACCAAGTCGTTTGTTTCGTCGGTCTACATTTATGCTCAGAATCCCAACGGGTTCAGGGGGGGCGATTACAGCAACGTGAAGGCGCCGACTGATGCCCCTCTCCTCTGGAGCACGTTTAGATACAACATTGCGTTCTGGCCGAAGGAGTATGTTGCCGCAGTCGGAAATTTGGTGTCTTATAAGTGTGAGTCTCACGGCAGCTTTTGCTTGTATTATACTGTAGGTGTTGACTGACTCTATCTGCAGTCCACGATTTCGGTGGCCATTTTCCCGGCTTGGATAATCCGCCTGCCTTAGCTGACGATATCAGGGACATTGGGAAGTATTGGGCGCACTGAGAAAAAGAGTGCAGGCATCACGGCCAAGTCCGAGTATATGGTTGCTTAATCTCATGAAAGCTAAGCGAAAATGGTAGCTACTGTTACTATTCCGGCCACTCTCCTACCGATGTTTAATTGATGGTGGGCTTTAAGGATTTAAGCTAAAAGTTTGAAATAGACGGCTCATGTGTGGGGGACGATGGATCTTGTCATTACACCTTGTTTGAGCTAAATTAACTCAGTATGTAATTGTTCGTGCGTGAAAACTTCATCACGTCTCGCATTAGTTATGATGCTTGGAAGACTTGGAGCTCTTGGCTTTGCGGGGCTCTTGCCCATGGGTTAGGTATCTTCACTTTCCCTGCCTTTAACCGTCAACTAACTATACCTATTCAAGACTAATGATTTGTCACAGTGTAGTGGGTACGTCAAGGGTACAGGATCTTCCCTACTAGGGAGGGATCTCTTCATTTGCTAGATGAACGCCTACGGAGCAGGTTAGAGCTTCTGAATGCCTGTAAGAAAGGCCTCTAGCACTCTGTATTGTAGATAGATTTTAGGGAGCAGGCTTATCTGAATTGACTATCTATGATCCTACATTGTCTAAGGCACTAGCTACCTATCGCTACCAGATCTCCCCACACCTCCCTCAGTTGATTTTCAGTTAATTCTGACGTTAAAGATCCTCAGCGTCGCGACACTTCTCATGCCTTAGTCCGAGGCTTTTGCCACGAGCCCATCGAGTTACAGACAATTCCATTAGACCAGCTAATCTTATGTAGCAAATACTATGGAAACAAAGCACTTCTCTGCTGGGAAAGCTTAGATTCGCTCTTTGCAGGCGTTCCTAGTCAACGCCTCGCCTATGGTCTGACTGATCTTCAAGAGGTGTTGGTCGCGGTACCTGGGGGCTACCAGGGAAAGACCGATGGGCATGCCATGGGAACCATGAAATGCAGGTATATTGATGACGGGCATATGGAACCCCTATTTTGCGGATTAGCAAACGATATGCATCGCAAACAGTTGACAAGGAACTTGCCGTCCATAGAGTATTGAACGCCGGGCTTCCCATATCGCCTAGTCCGAGCGGGGCCTCATCTATGGCGCTGGGGGTGAGGATTACTGAGTATTTCTCGGCCAGGCTATTGATGATCTGACGCATGTTAGCGTGGGTGTCAGAAGCTTGCACACGCTCCTTTTTCGTGTAGTTGGAAGCGTTCTCCACGATGTCGCGAATTTCTGGGGCCAGATCTGTCTTGTTGATCCGGTACTCTCGAAGAAAAGTTGCTTCGGCCTCGCCTATGGTGATGATCTTTTGTATCCTCTTCAGGTTTTCGACATCGGCAACTTCTGGTGGGAAGGCGACTTCCTCGACGCGTGCACCGCAGTTTGCTAGCACTTTCGCAGCCTCGTTTACAGCAGTGATTGTACCAGGGCCAGCTGATCCCCACATGGGAGTCTTGATCAACGCGACGGAAACTTGCTCCAGGGGAGCTTCTTGAGGTGGTTCGTCGTCCCTAAGCGCAAAAACATCCGCAAGTAGCTGGAGATCTCCAATACTACGGGCGAAGAAACCGAAGGTATCAAAGGTAGGTGCAAACGTTTTTTGACCTTCGGTTGAGATGGCATTATGGGTTGGCTTCATAGCAAAGACTCCCGTGAATGATGCTGGGCGAATAATGCTCCCGCCAGTCTGCGCGCCAAGACTCAGGGGCACCTGCATGTCAGCTACTGCAGCAGCGGATCCGCATGACGATCCGCCTGGGGTGCGATTTGGATCATGAGGGTTCGTTGTATTAGGCCCCGAATTCGTGACAGTAAATTCAGTGGTAGTTGTTTTACCTGCGCGGTGTGGACGAAATCAGCTCGAGAATGTATGTTGGAGAAGCGTAGACAAACCGAAGATGAGAGCCCCTGCGGCTCGGAGGATTGCAACCGCAGAGGAGTCGAAACCCGATTGATGTCCCTGGTATATAGGAGAGCCAAACTGCGTGGGCATGTCTACATTGTGTCAGCTTATTGCCAGGCTTTAAAACAGTGGTAAAGATACCTTTTGTATGCATAGTGTCCTTAACGCCTATTGCGAGCCCATGCAGTGGCCCCCTTTCATCCTGTGGCACCTGGTCCAAAGCACGTGCTTGATTAAGGACGGCGGTAGGATCTGTTGCAAATTAGGCATATGGACCTATGAATAGTGAGTTGAGAGGGTAATCGGGAGCATACCAAGATAAACCCACGCTTTGACCGTATTGTTGCGTTCCTTAATGTGATCCAAGAGAGATAGAGTATAATCTTCCACAGTCAAAGTATTATTCTTCAGCAAACCAAGCACCTGCACGGCAGTCAAGCTGTATAGTGCCACCGTCATGGTCGAAGTGTGCGGGCTAGGTACTAGTTATGCAGGCTGACAGAAAGCTGATCGAGAATAGTTGTTGTCGTAGAGTAATGAAGAGAGTGCGCGAGTCCGGGGCGTATCGCAGGGTGTACTGGGACTGTTTCCCCTGCGGAACAGGGCGATGTAAAAGAAGACGGAGAATATCACAGTCAATGTCGCATAGTGGGGGGTAAAGATGCAAGGGGGCGTACTGCAGGACGAAAGCTCGATTAGTTGGTCAATGCTGGCAACTCAGCGCGGCAAGGACCGCACTTAGACCAACGTGACACTCCCTTAAGTACCAACCAAGTCCCAGCACATTTTCCCCTGCAACACCATTTCGCTAGGCTTGTGCTTTGCTATACGTCTCTTGGTACATATTCTTAGCTGACCCTAATAGAACGTTTACCATGATAGACCTAAGCTACATTATAGACTGAAGCTTGATCACTGCTTGCCTGTCAACTACACGAGTTGCTTTTAGCCCTGTGCTGTTAAAAAACACGTAATCGCTCCTATTTTCCTCAATGAAAGCACTAGGAGCTAGACTCTGTACTCGCTAACAATACCTACGTGTCTGGGGACTCGGTACTCCGGAGTGAACATGTGTCAGGGAGAGGCACGTTCTAGATGCTGGCGATGCGGGGGCTAGGTAATAATAGGGGTAAGGACTCAATTGTGTGTAAGTGCTGCTACGATGCTGCACTTCTTATCGCTTCGGTTACGTATCCCCCAGATATTTTTATTGTAAAACTCCGCGACAGGCAATAAGGATGATATGTGCGAAGTGCCTATGACAGGCCATTGAACCCCACAAGGGGGTAAGGCAGCTGGGAATAGATATTAGCTAGAGCATATCGCGTATTATTATTTGGACCGAACTTGGGTATCACGTTAGAGGTTCTGCTGTCACCTGTGACTGTTTGGACCTATCAGTACGACGGAGTAACCGCACCAGCCTCGCATTGCCACTAGTAAAAGAGGAGCGAAAACGTATAGCCAATATATAAAATGAGTCACATGTATACAGAATTTAGAGGTATGAATGAATTCAAACACAATAAAGGACCACAACACGTAGCGAATTTGTCCGGGCGACCTGTTCGCAAATACAAGCCCTCACCAGAGCGGTACGCTAACGGATACACACCTGGAGCTAAATCACTTCACTGAAATTAACAGGAACCTTCTCGATTGGAATGTAATCAGTTCAAATAAAAGTATAGAATAAATAGAAAGAAAGACTGGCGCAAGCGATATCTAGCCATATGACCAATATGTGTAGGCGGCTAATTTGGTGATAGTCTCCTTTTAGCTGAATCTTTTCTGGTCATAGCCAACTAATCAGAGTGGCCTACAGCGTACACTCACGACTGTTGTAGTCCTGGTGTTCTCCCTTTGAAGGCTTTATTCTTGTATGACATCGACTACTAAGACTGAAACCGTGATACTTTACCCATCTCACAACTCGTGATAGTCGATGTTTCAACGTTCTAGCAGCATAAACGCATCATTAATCAATTATGATGATTTCTGTTCATAAATATTAGGGAACGGGCAGACTCAAAAAGATGACAAGCTCAACTCCACGACAGAAATACAATCGTCTTTGAAGCGAGTAAAAGACAATTTACCAACGCCTACAACTTTCAATACTTGTCATATTCCTCCGGGCATTTGGCCACTCAACCATGTGTCATTTGATTAGAAGGTTTTACACCTGCAGCCACAAGTCCGGGGCGGCAAAATGGCAACCCCGCTTCGCCGCTGAATGCCAGTATGCCGTGGAGGCCGGTATCTACGATATACGCGGTCAACTACAGCGGTGCACCGGCGTCAACTTAACGAAGGCCGAGTTTCACGTGATCGGAAGTTGCGGGCGCGCCAGCTGTCGCGTGAGGGTATTTGAAACTCATGGCTTTCAATGCCATGAATGCATGCTCATAACTCCGCCGGGCCCTGCTGATGACCGCACTTGCCTATGCGGCCACAAAGCTTGTAGACTCTGTTGGCTCCCAAACAGGTTCGTTGTCATTACCCGACGTCTCAAGCTCAACGGACAGCTGATTATTCGCATCACGTGGTAGCACCGCTGAGCCAAAATGATTGACATTCATCGTTGTGGTCAGGAGAGGTGGCGGGGGCCTATATTGCAGGCAATCAGCTAATGGGAGGCGCCGTCATCCGCGAGCGTAGGCGCTAGATCTTCGTTCTGGGAGTGTAATATATGTAGATAGCTGTATGAGAGGAACGTAGCACTTGCTATTGGAGGGGAAAGCAGTGAAGGGTAGTGCAAGGAGGGCTAGACGTGGTCATGTGTCCTAATGCGACGTTTAGATGGTCACCTGTCACGGAATAGAACTGAAGCGCTATCACCGGTACACTACCAAAAGTAGAACGTAATCAAGTCGGACACTTGATTGTCTGCAGTTGCATATATAGTACTGTAACATCACTGTTGCTCGGTGGTTTTAATATACTCCGTCGATATGACGGGTTCGGTTGATGTCAACAGTCACTCACTATGAAACTGGCAGAGACCAGTTTGCATGAAAAGACTGGAACATATTTGGTATTTCCTAAGCCCAGGGGTGTCTTACAGATGTTTTGCTTCATATAGAACGCATAGTGATACAGGCCCGAGAGACTTTCCCGTACATAGCATCACTTTCGCTCACTGCTAAATGAGTATTTAACTGCCCTTCTTATCCTGACATGCTACCTCACTATTCTATTATGATAATATTTACTATAGTATCACTCCTTATGATCTGTTTTACTATCTACCCCATCCGCAATGGCAGACTTCTTTCTCCAGCAAGTCATTCACGACGTAGACCATAATCTGGATGCTGATATCATCCTTTTTATCCTCCATCGTGGTGCTTGGTTCCGTATCGACTACCTTGCACAAAATCTTGCCCATTCACCTTATCTCTCGAAACAACATCAAGAGTTCAACGAAATACTATACGAAGATAATGGGGACGAACAGTATCAAGGGGTGGTGGAGCATCTCAGAAGACCATTTGAAGATCTCATGACGCAATTAGCTCACAATCCATGCTCGGAGTCAATGAGACCTCTGTTCAGCTATCTATATCCCCCGTCGTTCATTCTCGAAGCAACAGTATCAGATGGTCACATTCAGCCAAATTTAAAGGGCCCCCTTTCCAGACAACAGTTCAGACGCCCAGGCCAATACATGGGCATCATTGAACAACACGTGCCTTCGTTTGCCTCGAGAGTTAGTGTATACTCATCCCGTCAGGTACAAGTGTTAGCTCATACACCATGGATGGCTCCCACCACAGTCTGCATAGACAATGTCAAATACTTCTTTAAACCCCGGATAGGCCATGGATACCACGAGCTGCAGTCATATAACAAGATACTAATGGCCGATGAGGAGAGCCCATCCTTGCTTCATAGTGCACACATCTGTCGTCTGCACGGCCTGGTTATCGACAGTGGGAATGATGTCCTGCAGCACTATCATCTCGACAGCGACGAAGAAGACGCCTACTGGGATGACCCCCCCGACAGGTTCCTAGTCGGACTACTTCTTACTTGTATCAAGAATGAAGGCACCATGTACGATTTGGCGCCTCGGACCGACTGCACGAATGAGGATCGAGGTCGCTGGTTAAGACAGATACGTGGCTCTGTCCAATCCCTGCACGCAGCAGGTGTGGTCTGGGGTGACGCGAAGCCCTCGAACGTCCTGATCGGTGAGGATGGCAATGCCTACCTCATTGATTTTGGCGGTAGTTATACTCAAGGCTGGGTCGACGAAGACAAGATGGAAACTGTGGAAGGGGACTTACAGGGCTTGGAGAGGATTGAAAAATTCCTCGTGGATTGCTCGGAGAGGCCTAATCGACGAGGTGGTGTGGAAACGTAAGAAGATTCATCATTCTATTAGTTGTATCGAAGAACAAAATGAATACGAAATGAAATTCTCATTGATATTTCGAAGATAGGAATGGTTAATCGGCCTTTTAAACAAATGTGTCTCGAACACAATCATGTAATTATTAACGAGCTTCTAGGGTTCAATCAGTGATTCTTCGACTGTCGAAGCAGTCTGCTATAAAATCGACGCTATAGTTTTCATATCCCTAAGATGGTAAATCCGTAAAAGTACAATATTCGGAAATTAGGAGAATAATGGCGGAAGAAGGACGGAAACAGTTTGCTGAGCAATTCATTAATGGAGTAGCATGCGACGTCGATTCCACTGGACCCGCAGGTATGCATGCATACCAAGAGGTACGTACCCAGGAACAATCCGATCAGAATAAGTACGATCTGATAAGAATACGATCTGATAAAAATACAATCTGATAACAATCGCTGATTTCCAGCTAACCCACTGGCACAACTGGCTAGTGCTGCTAAAAGGGGGTGGATTCGTAGATTGTCAGGACCCCGACCCTGTAAATTGTCATCCTGAGCTCAATTGACAATGGCAAGATAATAATCGAGAGTCGTGCCACAATCCATAAGCATCAACCAACCACCGCGGTGCTTACCGGGATGCACAAACGGCCCAGACAGGTCGCGTCTCGAAAGCGAGCTATATTTCTCGGGTTCAACAAAGTTTCATCCTACGATCCACACATCTCTTAGATCCGTCCATTCATCTCGCCGGAATCCGAGGCTTCCCACCTCCGAGCCGACGCCGAGCGACTTGGATCTGCAGGCCTTATTAGGTTATTAGGCAGCAAAGAAAAGAAAGGGCGCGAATATTTCTGGTTTGCGCTTCAGCGCGCACGATTTGGAATTGAGCCCATTTTGGTAATTGAAGCTGTCGAAAGACTTCAGCCTGACCGAAATCGACCGTCGCTCGGTATCCAAGCCGCTTCCAATGTCGGAAGAAACAATCCCCCCGGGCCCAGCGACGCCGCCAGCGCCTCCGCCTCCGCCAGCGAGAAACGGGGCCGTTGCGAAAAGGGTGCTCGGCGAGCTCGGTCTCGTCTCCTTATGGCACTCGCCCGTCGACGTGAAGCTGCTCTGCGCGCAGCGGTTCGTGCGCATGTTGGGATACGGCGTGTCGACGCTCATCCTCGTCGCCTACCTCGACGCGCTGGGCAACCGCAAGACGGAGATCGGGCTCTTCATGACGCTCACCTTATGGGGCGACACCTGCATCAGCTTCTTCCTGACCCTGTTCGCCGACGCGTTGGGACGCAAAGCCACGCTCGCTCTCGGGGCGCTGCTCATGGCCGGCAGCGGCGTCGCCTTTGCTCTGTTTAGCACATACTGGGTCTTGCTTGCCGCCGCCATCGTGGGCGTTATTAGCCCCAAGTAAGTAGTATGCGTTGTTTCTTCGCCCAACTATAGACTTAAAGCTCTGCAGGCTTGAATTGAACATGAATGGGTGGCGGTGGCTGATTGTGCATACACAGTGGTAATGAGATTGGCCCCTTCCGTGCAATTGAGGAGAGCATCGTCGCACATCTTACCATGCCTGAGAATAGAAGTGATATATATGCCTGGTATAGTTTATTCGGGCTGGCCGGCGCCGCTTTCGGCATGATCATATGCGGTTGGGTACTGCAGTTGCTTACCGATGTTTTCCACTGGGATTTGATGTCTTCATATCGCGCGATCTTCGTAATCTATGCTGGTATCGGCCTGCTCAAACTCTCCTTCACCCTATTCTTATCCCCTTTGGTTGAATCTGAAAAGAGACAGGCCCGGAAAACTCGGGCTCCGGGGCGAGGGGATGAAACGATGCCACTGTTGAACGACGATGGCCCGGATGGCGAACCGCAAGCACCTGTGGAGACCAACCACAAAAGCGGCTTACGAAGGCTTCTTCCCGAGATCGGCAAAGATAGCATGTCTGTCGTCACTACACTCTGTTTTCTGTTTGGCCTCGACGCCTTCGGCACGGGTGTAAACCCATTGTAAGAAGATGATCGAAGAACTTCTCGTTCCCTCTAGTGTCTCGAACTATACCCGCTAACTCCTCTAGGTCCTGGATCACGTACTACTTCCAATGGCGGTTCAATGTCGAAAAGGGCAAGCTAGGCAGTATATTCTTCGTAACACAGATTCTCGCTGCAATGTCGATGATCGTGGCCTCATCTATCGCAAAGCGTCTGGGGAACGTCAAGGTAATTATCAACCACCCAATCGCTGTCCCCATCAATGCAAGTGTTGCTAACACTGCTAGACCATGGTTCTAACCCACCTCCCTTCGCAAATCTTCCGCGCCTTGATCGGCGTGCCGGATAACATGTACGTCGCGCTCTTATTCTGCATCATCAACGCATCCACAGCATCAATGGACACCGCGCCACGGTCCGCATTCCTCGCCACCATCATCCTGCCCGAGGAACGGACGGCGGTCATGGGGACGCTGAACGTAGTCAAGACCACGGCCGCGAGCCTCGGTCCCATCATCACCGGTGTGCTTGTCGATCACAATCTGTACTGGGCTTCGTTCGTGCTAGCCGGCTCTCTGAAAGCCCTTTACGATGTCGGCATTCTGCTCTTCTTCAGACAAAAGGAGAGGGAGAGGGAGAGGGAAGAACGAGACAGGATTCAGAGGCAAGATGACGAATAAAGGGGTGGTGATAGTGCGGTAATTTGGTTTTCGAAAGCGTGTAGATGACAGCTCGTGGGTTTCCCCGAGTCACGTTTGTCCCGTAGACATGCGATAGAAATTCGCTTTCATATCCCTGTAGCGAGTTACAAAAGATCTCAGTACAATACATAATAAATCCACTCGCCCCAACGCTCGGGTATATGGATCTCGCTCGCGTACCAACCGGACCAGGTTCGTATTCGAAGTGCCTACCACAAAGGCCCGAAACCTGCGTGCTCTCACTGAGGACCAGCCCCTCTCCCAACCGGCCCTGGCTTTAACCCACTGGGGTTTGGGTACTACCTACTGTAGGACTTCCGTGGTCGGCTTCAATTGTACCCAGAATTCTTATAGAGATGCGTGGCAACGCAGCAAAAGCAGGCGACAACATATTGTTAGGCGGGGAAGAAAAGTGCCAAACAGCAGTATCATCGCTACCAGCAGATAATTTAGGTATTTAGTCACACATTCATTAACGACAATACGCACACGTTGAAACCCACTTTCCAAGCTCGCTCGCCAGTGACGTACGTCCCTTCATACATCTATCCCACCCGCCCAGTCATACACCCCCACCCCATACACCCACCCATACACCCACCCATACACCCATCCATCCAGACACCAATTTCAATAACTCCTTTTGAATACTTTTTCTGTTTGTTTTCCGTGTTCTCGTTCTTTACTCCTCCTCTCTTCCTCTCTTCCTTTCGGAGGTTCTAGTTCTACTTGGCAGTGTTGAACTTCTCGTTCTGGATGATCTCGACCCAGTATCCGTCGGGGTCCAGCAGGAACGCGACGTCCCGCATGCGGCCGTCGGTGAGCCTCTTCTTCCAGGTCGTGCCGATGGTCTCGAAGCGCGCGCACGCGGCGTCGAGGTTGTCGACGGAGACGCCTGCGGTGCGGGGAAACATCCCACCCTCGTCAGCGTGTCTTCAAATAATACGCTAGGATATGACAGGATGGGACAGGATATAATATGCATGAAAGATAGGCAGAGAGAGAGAGAGAGAGAGAGGGACGGAGGGGCGGAGAAGGCAGAACGATACAGATACAGATCAAGATGTGCAAACTCACAGATATGCCCGAAGCCCTGCGGCTGGTCGTTGCCGTTGTGGTACTTGAACTCGGCGTCCTTCTCGGTGCCGTAGTTCCACGTGAGCTCGAGCAGGCCCTCCTTGCGCGAGGTGAAGCCGTCGGCCGGGACGCCCTCGGGGCCCGGGTAGCCGAGGAAGTAGAGGCTGAAGCCGGCGGCGGCGGCCTCGTGGGTGCGGAACAGCTTCATGCCCAGCACCTCCTGGTACCACTTGAGCGACTTCTCGGCGTCCTTGACGCGGATCATGGTGTGGTTCATGCGGTACGTGCTCGGGTCCGTGGCCGTGGCCGTGGCCTCCTCCTCGGGGTCCTCGGCGCCCCGCGACCCCGGCTTCTGCGAGATGATCTCGACCCAGTAGCCGTCGGGGTCGAGCGCGAAGGCGATGTTCTTCATGCGGCCGTCGGCCAGCTTCTTCTGGAACGCGTACCCGGCCTCCTCGAGCCGGCGGCACGCGGCCTGGATGTTGTCGACCGACACGCAGAGGTGGCCGAAGCCGCGGTGCGGCTCCTTGTTGCCGTTGTTGATGGCGTAGCTCGCGTCGTCCTCGGTGCCGTAGTTGTGCGTCAGCTCCACCACGCCCTCGCGGTCCGACACGTGGTTGCCGTGCGACGCCGCCGACGGCGAGTCGTACGCCAGGAAGTACAGGTCGAACTTGGCCTCGGGGAACGTGAGCTTCCGCACCAGGCTCAGACCCAGGAACTCGTAGAACTTGACTGTTTCGCATTGCAACTCATTGTCAGCGGACGCGTGAACTAGCAGGCCCCGGTCAGTTTTCTAGGTCAGGCAGTGCTGCGTACCAGACTCTTTAGGGTCCTTCACTCGAATCCTGTAGCGTTATTATAAGCATGATATCGCCAGCGTCTGCATTCCCGCCGGCAGACGTACATCGAGTGGTTGAACTTGTAAGTATTGAGATCCGTAGTTGTCGCCATGGCTGCGAATGGTCGTGTTCGCACGTCTGTACTCGATTATCACACGCGTTACTTGTCAGCAAAGCAACAAGCACAACCATGCATACATGCCTCGGTGTCGTGTCGAGGTGAGTGAGGTTCTAGATAGAAAAGGATAGCTTACTTACAGCTTGATTGCACAAAGGGTCGTAAGAGGCGGGGTCCAAGTTGTACTCTTCGCAGCGCTTGGAGAGTATACATGTATAGAGGAGTCGTCTTTATTATTAAACCTTCCACTAGAAAGCAAAGCAAGGACTTGGAGAAACACCAATTGATGACGATCAAATAATAAAAAAGGGGCCCCGCGCTTTCAGGGATCGCGACCCCGCGCGGGAGCTCAATCGATTAACTATCGTCACCATTTTTTACCCCACCTTGGAAGCTGTTAACCGTCTTCACCACTTCGGCGTTCGGCCTTCTTCGCTGTCTAAGAAACCGAATCGCACAGGAAGTGGACCAAAGAGGGCATCGTTGATCTCACTTGACTCTCATCTTGTTCTTTTCTCAACTTATAAGGCCGCACGGCTACTGAATATGCATACTCCTCAGCACGACCCGTTACGCCAGCGATACCCGACACGTGAACAAACCAATTCACATTTCTAAAACCAACACAACCAGGGTAGTATACAGATGCGACCTAGACATACAGAAATGATTTAACGACCGACAAGGGCAGTAGAGGGTGGTCGAGTCAGAACAAGCTGAACAACCTCCATGCCTTTCATAATACCGACGGCTATACTCGGATACATGAGCTAGCATTGTGGGCGCGATAAGCCCCTCGCTTTCATGAACAAGGGGAATGGGAAAAGGGGGGAAATGAAATATGAGGGCTGTATAGCCTGTATAACATTTTTATGTTGAGCTAAAAAGGTTCATGACCATTTGCCCAAAGCCTGCACTTTCGCCATCGAAATACTGGCTCGGTGTGACAAAGAATGCGATTGCGATGATAGCGTAGAGACTCATCAGCTGGCTTCAGTTAGCAGGGAGAAACTCAAACTGCAGCAGAATACGGAATGACTTACCATGGCACCCTCGAGGTAGTTAGACTTTCCATCCTGAACTGTGTAAATGACAACCAAAACAGACAACCCAAAGGCAACCGTTTGAACTAGAATGGTGTTAGACAAATATAGAACCAGGTCTCGCGGGGATACGAACAAGTCTCAAAGTGGAGATCCATGTCGCGATCCATGATCCAGCCCAGAACCACCAAGAACGGTGTTACAAATATGGCTATTTGAATACTTGAGCCGATAGCAACGCCCATGGCCTACACATCATATTAGTGTCGGGATCTTCAAAGCTCACACAAAAAGCAGCGAGTCCTTACCAGGTCCATCTTGTTCTTGACGGCCACTACCACCGCCGTGACATGCTCTGCAGCATTGCCAACGATGGGGATGAGGATAAGACCAATAAAGCTGCGACTGATCCCACCCCGTTCCACTAGGGCGTCAATGCTTTCCACCAAGTAATCGGCGCAAATGGAGACCAGGACTGTAGTTACGATGAGAACCCCAGCAGCAGCCCATGGACTCATGACCGCCTCATCTTCGGATTCACCGTGCTGCGCCCCGTCGCTGGCCACGGCAGCATTCGTCGTTCCATTCTCGCGTTCCTCCCCTTCCACACGTTCGGTTTGCGCAGATCCATTTTCTACAGCAGAAGCCTCATTGCCGAACAAGTTATGATGCGTTCGAAGCTGGAACCAAAGGTACAGAACATAGATGAATAAGAGAATGATGGCTGTGCCGCGGGAAAGCGAAAGCGTGATATCTCGCCCATCTTGCTGATCCTTCTGACTGCTTTTGACGATCATGAATAGCTAGAGCAAGTCAGTGCGAACCAGTCAAAGGAATATGCAGGGGAAGTTCGTACAGCACCGGGGAGAATGATAGATGCGGCTGATAGCGTCATGAGAGAAGCCGTTGTTTGAGCGGTAATTGAGGCAAAGGACTGCTCCATTCCCTGGTTGTTCTCGTCTCTCATGTTGACAATACCACCGAAGAAGAAGCACATGCCCATGACCAACAACAAGTTGGACAGAATAGAGCCGATCATGGACGATTTGACAACTTCGATTTGGCGATCTTTCAATGCGATAATGCTCACCTGAGGTACCTATTAGTAGCAGGTACAGGATAGAACCGGGGAATTGGGGCCGGGGGAGTCAACGCACAATTAATTCAACCGCATTTCCGAAGGTGGCATTGAGAAGACCACCAAGGGCCTCTCCCAGCTTTGCCGATATTTGCTCAGTGGCGAACGAAAGCACGGCGGCCAGCGGAATAATAGCGAAGAAGTTAATGGTGAAAACAGCAACAGGATCCCAATGTTGAATCCCTGCGATGATACCAATTGGCACAGTAAGGAGAAGAATGTTGACAGGGCCTGATCGCGACGTATTAGTATATCAGGACGCGGGCCTTTACTTGTCCAGAGGTTTCTTCTTCGTCTTCTTTTACATCTTGGAGGACAGCGAGCGAGAAACTACGTACTACTCAAAAGGGTGGCCTTTGTGGTGTGCCATACGTGTGCGGGATATTTGACCCATGGGCTTGGGCTTTCGCAGCCGGGGGTATACTTCGAGTTAAAAAAGAATTCCCACGACGGATTGTGACCTTTCGTGCCATGATTTCCCGTGGACACGCTGCCATTTTGGCCTCTGAGAGGAGTGCGCTCATCCGGTGTTCCATTCTCCCCGTGGTGGTCGTGGCCGTGGCCGTGACCAAGGCCGAGCAGACTCGCGGTGGTTGCACGCACCTGCTTCTGGATGCTTGGTAGAGCTGTTTGACGATCCATCGCATCTCGTGATTAGCAAACGACGCACGCTAAAAGAACATTGGCGACGCAGCGTGGAGCAGTAACAGCGAACAGCACCATGCTCGGCGGGATACGGTATAGACAAAGTTTAAAGTAGGCCGAAGGGCCTGGTAGGGGCCCGATATTCACGAATAAAAAGTCGCGAAAGAGCGGTGGCAGAGATATGGGGAGGAAGCGAGGTGCCGACTCATGGACTCGGGGGCCGGAACGGGGGATGATCACGGAGCACAGCGACTTAGAAAAGGACTGGGAGGGCTGAGATATTGGGGGATTGAGATACTCTCAAAAGCCGAGAGAGAAAAGAGTAATAGGAAGAAAGATGCGCCACGAATAAGAGCAAAGCTTATTGCATCTGCGTCGGGGGTACTTACTAGTCGCCATGTCTCCCGAAGTAGACAGACCGAAAGCAAAGCAGACTTGCCTGCGCCCCGGCGAAAATCCTTTTAGGGTTTTTTTGAGTGGACGATGCCGGAGAGTCTTGGGGGTGCCGTGCTTGTTGGCTTGCTGGCTTGCTGGCTTAGAGTCTTGGATTGCTGATGCGGTCAGCGGGAAGTGTGAAAAAAAGGAGAATGGGCAAATGGGATAATGAGATCAATTTCGATTAGCTGGCGAGCCAAGAGGGCCGGGATGGGGGAAGTCCAGCTTCGAGTGAAAATGCAAATTTCTTGTTACTGCGGTGTAGGTAGGTACGAAGTAGGTAATCGGAGGACAGGGAGAGGCTGGGCTGGCTGACTGGCTTGACCTACCTAAGTAACTAACTGCTAACTGCGCGTTCCCGGATATGCCAGATTACATTGGCGAAGGCGCTGAAGACTAAGTACGAAGTAGGTAGAAGATAAACAGAGCGGGACTCTTCTTTGTCTTTGTAGTGAATGCGACGTCTGACTTGTGCAGTTTCTTGGGGTGTCTCCCGAGGTGGTACTTGGAAATCAGCGCAATTACCGAGTCAAGCAGGCACTTTGTCAATTATGAATTCTGATATTGGGTACGAAGTACTTCTTAGTATTTGGACGGAAACGCCACTCCAAGGGAAGTGAATGACTTGGCGGGATTGGCAAAGTGAGAGAGTTCAATTAAATCGATGATGAAAGCGAGTCATTCCAAGTCGAATTGGGAGCTGGCTGAAACAGGTTGCGCCCGTCTTGTTCGCTCACTGTCTCCACAATGACAGGCTTAGCCCCATATTCCTTCCCTTGCTTCCCTTCGCTGAGTTCCTTTCTCTACTCAGCTCGCTAGGTACACTAACCTCCCTGTTCACACCTCCCTACCTAACTCGGCAGGGGCTAGCTACCTACTTTAGACAAGGGTAGCTTGAGCTTGGGCCCCCAACTGATCCAGGTCTCTGGCCGGCGCTGTACGAAGTACCTAAACTCCGCGGCGAAAGGTACATGTAACGGTGCAACGATTCAGCATCAAAAGTCGCGTGGATGAAGCCTGCAATCAATTTAGGTTGTATCAATCAAAACCGGATGCCTAAGGTACCAATTCCCTTCTTACCAGGTACTTAAATTTCAAAAGTGCAAAATCCTACCTACGTGAAATCCGTCGCTCCCAAATGCAAAACGCATATCATACCTGCATATCACATACCGTATCACACATCGGCATCCTGTCTTTGCTGCTCTCTCCCATGCCATCCCTCCAGTCAAATTTGGCTCAGATGAGAACCAAGAGTGGCTGTGTACGTCTTGGTAGTACCTATGTGGGAGGCCTCCGGCTACAGAAAAGTCTTGGCAGCGACACATAGATTTGCACTTTTTCTAATTGGGCGCGTTACATCATACAACCACACTCCCTTACCTTATCCTTATCATTACTGACGGGCGGGCTTAGCTGAGTTGCCGGTACAGTACGAAGGCTCACTGGACAACCCCCCCCCCCCCCCCCCCCCCCACCCCAACCTGCCGTACGGATCATTTCACGCTCATCCTGTGAAACCTGTCAATATTTTCAAAAGAAGAAAATAAAAATAATAACAACACATTTGTTTATTTATTTACTTGCTTGTTTCTTTTCCGATTTACGTTTACTGTTGTTAATATGCTCGATAGGTAAAGCTTGATTGATTAAGTATGAGCCTTCTAACAGCTAACAGCCAACGAAAAACTCCAATCATCTATAAAAGTTGAAAAGAGGACCGGTCACAGTTATGCATCTCGTGGAAGACAGAAATAAGGTGGTTGAAGGTGAGATTAACCTAGGCGAGATAGGCATTATTAATTGTTCTATAAAGTTCTATTTTACCCAAAATCTCCAAATGGAGTATGATATGTGTGTAAGTGTGTGAAAAGGACAAAAGAAGAGTCGTCAGCAGTGTCGACGTCGAACTGATCGACGTGTCAAGACTGTATCTAATATAGGTAGAAGGTAGGTAGGATGGAAGTACTAGAGTCGCTCGATGCACTAAACAGAAACATAAGAGACCAAAAGGAACCACCGACGTCTGTTGCGTCGCGTTCCCAGCCGTTGATATCATATCGCCCTCGACAATGGAGCAAGTAAAATGTACCGGAGAAGAGAAACAGTGAATGTTCTGACCGCCGCCGCTAGGCGGTGAGAATCAATCATGGCACTGTTACATGAAAGCTTTCCAAGGTATCAGTAAGAGCGTTCTTTTCCTTCATCATCGAGTAGGTAATGACGGGTAGACAGTAGATGGGTAGATGGGAAACTCACCAGCAGCGTAGGCCTGGTACCAGGTAAGTGAGGCGCCGCCGTCGAGCCACGCGGGGTCGAAGTCCTTGTCGGTGAAGAACGTCCACGCCGCCTTGGGGTCGACGGTGGCCAGGTTGCCGTAGAGGATGCCCTTCCAGCCGCCCTCGACCTTGTCCGCGCGGCCCTTGTCGAAGTACGTCGCCCACTCCTGCTTCACGAAGTCGGCGCGCCGCGTGAACTTGGTGCTCGGCAGCAGTGGCAGCATGTGGATGCCCTGCACGTACTCGATGTTGGCGCCGAAGTACGTCGTGTGGTCGCACTTGTTCTCGAACAGGATCCCGGCCACCTTGTTGCCGATGTAGTTCTCCGGCTGCACGCTGTTCTGCGACGTGAAGAGGTAGTACTGGTTCAGGGAGCGGGCGATGACCGCCACCATGAGATTGCCGCTGATGATGGTTAGTATGTAGTATGAGGAGGACGTTTAGAAAATGAGGGAACGTACCGGGCCTCCATGTTCGCGTCCTTGACGGTCCTTCCCCACATCTTGATGGCATAGGCTGCCATAGCATCTTCCGAGCTAGACTCCTGATCCTGTTCCCTACTGTGAGCCGTTATCACTACCGATGAATCAATGTTTGCATACCTTTCCATCAAGAGTCTCGTATAATCCATGAGCCCAGCTATGACCGTGATACCAATCGAAGTTTCGCGACACGGGGAAATACTTATCATCCGCGGAGGGGTTGGATATATCCCTGACCATGGTGTTGATGTAATCAACATTCTCTGCCGTGAGCCAAGAGGGATCGAGATATCCTATGATGGCGGCCGCGTAGATGAAGTAACCATAGTGGAAATGGTGGTCATTATAGAAGGTGTTGCCAAAGTCCGCGCCGTTGTTCCCCGTCTTGTAGGATGCCGAAGAGACAATCCCGCCCCAAGCAGCTTCTACACGTTAGGCACATCCTTTAAACAGGACCTGGATGGACGACTCACATTCATAGTAGAGAGGAAATTGCTGCTTGTTGGTGATGAACCGCTTGAAGGCCGCTTTGAGATTGGCCAGCCCGCTCTGCGCCAGCTTCGGGTTTTTAAGCAGGTTGTTCGCCGTGAAGCAGATTGTGGCGAACTTGGCTAGAGCCTGTAACCAAATTGTTTTCAGTATATTGTCAGTAAAACACGGGGTAGTGGAATGGTATACCTTCCCGCTGAAGTACATGGAATCTTGGTTTGACTGTTGATCGACATTCTGCGAGAGCTCTTTTAACGCGACAGGGGTGATCGTCTTGATGGCGGCATCCGACAATGCGCTTTTTGGGCCTTTCGCCGGGTCCCAGGGGGCAAAGCCCATAGAAATTGGCATATCTGGCTCTGTCATCGTCCAGGAGTCCGCAATCACGGCCTTCGCCATGCCCTTGGTCGTAGTCTGCAATTTTACCGTCGATGTCGACTTCATAGTCACACTGTCGAAAGACTCGTAGTGATGTGGTAAGGCGTACATCAGCAGTTTGACATGAGGAAAGCCGCCCTTTTGGAATGTGAAGGTGTATGTTCCCTTGGATCCTGACGATGTGCCAGAGAGTACCATGCCTACAGGATAGGCGCCGGCTGCCGCATCTATGATGGACTCAGCACTTCCGGCATCCTTCGAAACTTGGACGATCCCATGAAATGGTTTTCCAGCTTTCGCCATCCTGCTGCTGGTCACTGTCAGGTCGAACGGATCGCCCTTCTCGGAATATCCGTATACATGCCAAACCTTGCCGTCCTCAAGGTACAAGGTGTACTTTGTGATGCCTGGTTGAGGGCCCTTAGCCGATCTTGTGACAGTTTTGAATTGAACACCAGTCTCGATGATAGGTGTGCCGCCATTATATACGGCCGTCACAAATCCCATACCCTGCACCACAGGAAAAGTCACGAGCGGCTTAGCCTTCGGCTCGGCATGCAGATTGACATTGGCCGAATGAGAATTCAGAGTGTCTGTTGTGAGAGTAGTACTGGAACCAAGCTCCGATGCAGAGAGACACAAAGACTGAATGCCAATAGGATTCAGATAGTACTTCGCGGCTCCTGTTTCAGGCACTGCCTGCCCATAGACTCTCTGGTTTGCCTCCGTATGTGAGATCGCCATTCCCCAGCTGGACGTCGCTCCCTTGCCTTTGGACCATGATAAGGAGTACGGGTGAACATAGGCAGGCGAGTTTTGATTGCCGAGGAAAAAGCTGGCGTAGAATTTGTTAGTACCGTAGGGGCCGGGGCCGCCTACTCCTAGTCGGGGGACTGGATGGTCTTTTTGCTCTTCAAAGATTGGAGAGGGTTTAGTAGTCGCAATGGGGGCCCCGAAGATGTTGGACGAGGCGCGGCTAGTCGGCTTAGTCGGCTCACTTGACATTTTATAGGTAGACCCAGCCGGTGTGAGGAACGATGTTGGACTTGGGATGTGACTTGTTAGTAGAGGGATCGAACTTGGTCTGCCACCAGTCTCTAGGCTCGGAACGACGAATCCGCTTGTATTCGGTTTTGAATCAGGTGCAGGGGCTGGTATCTGTATGACTGCCGAGGATGTCGTGACCGTGAGAACTCCGACAGGTTGATAACCTTCGCGGTGAGGGCCTGCTGTAGCTGCAAGAGGCAGATGTCCTTCTAGGTACCGATTGTGTGATGACCGAACTACTGAATCAGAAGCTTCGGCTCGTTGACTGATCAAGGTCTTGATCGGGATCGATCGGACAAGTATAGGCTGAGAAAGCGTTAGTATCCATCGTAACAACATGGCGACAGAAAAAAAGGACTGAAATGGGGAGGGGGGTCAAGTGGGAGAAATAGTTATCCATATAATTGCCAACAGCGTCGCTGTAATTCGAAGAGTCGCGGGATGTCAAATTTTGCTTAGATCGTCGTCTACAGACTAGATTCGAGGGGAATTGCCGATGCAAATTGAGTAAGGTAGGGAGGGGCTTTGAAGTTCTCGGTGGAGAGTGGGAAGATGAGAATATGAATCTCCAGGTTGGCGCGGATGACCAAAACCCGCCAGAAGGCTTCTATATAATCAATCCTAGAGACAACATTGTAGCGATCCCGAGGAATGAGTCCTGTACACTGGGCGACCGTCTTATGGGTCAAGCCAAAGATCACACCCATGATCTGAGCCCATGAGCTCCCGAGTTGTGTGCGGAATGAAGTGTCTTGAACAAGGACGGAAATTCCCTACCTGGTTTCTGGCTAGTACGCGAGGAGCGTGGATCTAGAGCACGACACTGGAATGAGAGGAAGACGGTAGCCGTATTTAGGAACAGAAAAGAAGGAATAGAAACTAATGACGAGTAACACGATGATGGAAATGATATTCAAGGCAAGATACGTTTCGTAGGGGATTTAGGATCTAGTGACGAACGAGACGTGTCGTGGAAATTTGGGTGATGTTTCAGAGATAAATTGATAGGCACCTAAATGGGATCTGGGGAACGTAATAAACAAGCTCGAGATCCATGATATGCCGAACTGACATCAAATGGAAGCGACCTGTTGAGTTGGTCTGCTTTTGAGTAGATCCTGTCCATGCAGTGGTTTCTGTGGAATCGTGGTTGCTGTGTCAAGTGTTTGAGGCAGATTGAGACTTCTCAACTTACACAACTTGATGCAGGTGGCTTTCCTATCGTATTGGTATTTCACAGTCGAAGAGGGCCCTAGGACTGCCAGGTATAGTGCATAGCATCTCCCAGAACAGCAAGTGGAAACGAACTGAAAAATGAACCACCTTATGTATTAGCCCAGCGCTCTGCTGAGATACGATATTGGCCTTCATGAGCGTAAGTTACTGTGGGCATGACGAAGACATGGGCCAGTCTGAGGATAGGCTTGCTTAAATGAAATGACGGCGCTGAAACTCTCATTTAATGCTCCTCTGGAAGGAGAAAGAGGCGCCGGGAAGCCATTATCAATCAGTAGATTCAATGTTTATAGTTGACATTGGTAGTAGTCCCTATTGATTTAATGATGGCGAGTTTTGAATTGGCAGTTGGCAGATTCATGTGTGTACCTATGTATGCGACTCAGCAATATCAGTGATGCTCCTGTCCTCGAGTGTTTTGTCCAGGCATTATGCCCAGAGCGCGTTAGTCACAATCCTAGCGCATCATATTTGCCCCCATCGCCAGCCGACCTCGAACTCCCCGCCCGCGTGGTATGCTGCACCTTTGCCGCTTTAGCTAAAGTGGTACCAAGGCTGTTCTTTGACCTCGAGCCAACCCCTGGCGCGCTCTTCCCCTCAGCGCTGCTTCTTCTGCCCTCGCTAGAATCTCGAGCTAGTCCGCCGGCTGTCTTCTTCCTCTTCTTCGATCCAGACTCGTCGGCTTCGGCCTGCTGCAACTTCCGACACCTTCGCACCTCTCTATCCTTCAGCACCCAGGGCTTGCTCAGGACATCGCGACGGAGGTCCCGGATCTTGTCCCAAAAGAGCACCTCTTGATTCGTGGACAAAACCCGAGTTAGCTTCCAGATGGTGATTTGTCTCTGGCCTCGAAATAGCTTCACAGTTCCCTTGACGTCTAAAACGGTACCCACATCGATGTCTGCGGGGGGTGGTATCTTCAGGGGTCCGTTCGTGGCGTTCGTATCGGCTGTGTGGGCGAGCGTGGCGATCTTCGCGGGGGCGATGTGTGCGCCGGTGCTGGTGTCATTGTTTCCGCTGTTGTTGACATGCCGTGTCTTGTCGCTCGTGACCGTGGGAACAGTCAGAGTACATTCGATGCACTTTCCAGTGCTATCATCAACAGTATAAACGCGGTGGCCATAGTAGTCGTCAATCGCAACCACCACTCCCGTGATTCGCACCCATTTGATAGGATGGTTCAGACAGAACAATACACCGATATCTGCACAGAAATAGGTCAGAGGAGACGCTTCTATGTATATATATAAGGAACGTATGTACGGGAATGATAAGAGTCCAAGATTGCCACTCACCTTCGAAGCCGGGTTTGCTCTCAAGACCTGGAATATCGGCGGCGCGCAAAGGACACCATTTATTGATGGTGGGCGAGAGGTGGAAGCAGTATTGGGGGTAGTAGACGAACGTTTCAGCAGTTGTCATCGCATTTTGTAGGTGAGGAAGCTATTGGAAGCGGTACTTCTGGGAGGTGACGTCTCGAGATTGCCGGTGCATGGTAAGATAGATAAGTAGCCTGAATGTTGGTGTAATGTAAAAGGGCAATTCGAAGTGAGCAGGGAGAGGCAGGACGAGATGACAGGGGACGAGGACGCCATCAGCATGAGGAAACGCGACCAGCTTCAGGAAAAATGGGGCTAAATAGGTAGCTAAATGGCATTGAATGGTCAAACCACTTGCATCCTAGTAACCGCCAATCAAAGTGCTTAAAGTACCTAACCTCTAGCTGGGTACATTGAGAACGGTACCCGTGGGTTAGACGAGATACGTATCGTGACTCCATGTAGGCACTTAAGTTACTAATAGGCGACGTGAAATCGCCGTTCTCATCTCTCATACCCTACTTACTTGCTTAACTCTCGAATTCCGTGTCTGAGCGGTACCGAACGCCAGCAAAACCCAGTCCTCATGCCCCGTGAAACCAATACAACGCGAGTATTCTGTACAGAATGACAATCCCCGAACTCGCTACCAAAGATTCAACCTTATAAAACAAAGAACGCCATAGTCAAGTAGTTAGGTACCTAGTATGCAACCCTCACTTTTTCGCCTTCTTCAGCCTCGACGCGGCGGCTTGGAATGCCTCCTCCGAAGGTTCGCTCTCGTTTGCGCGACGCTTCTTCCCTCCTCTCCCGCCTGCCGGCTTGGCACCATACTTCGCCGCTAGATTTTCGAGGAACCCTTCGCGTCCCTGCTGGTTGCATCGGATGAGCGCCGCCAGCTGGTCGTCGGACGATTCCGTCTTCTTCCCTTTCTTGCTGCCGAACATCTTGTCGTGGACGCCCAGCTCCTTGGCGTACTCTTCGGCCTCGGTGGCCTCGTTCTTGGCCGACTTGACACGCGCCCGCCGGGATTTCTTGCTCTCCTTCGTGTAAGCCTTGAAGGCCGGGACGTCCTTGCTAGCGATGGCTTCGTCAATTATCTTGCGGAAGCGCTCGTCGTCTTCCAGCACGTTGCTCAGCATGACGGTTTCGTAGATTGCGTCCATGTCACCTTCGTGTTCTTCGTAGGCGGCCAGGATGTCGTCGCGCTCCTCGTCGGACGCCTTGTACTGCGCCGCAAACTTCTCGATCGCATCGTTCGATATCGCGTCGCGGAATTGCTCGCGGTAGAAGTCTGACCAACTGAAGCCATCTGAATCGACAATGGATTCCGAGGTGGAGCCGGTCTCGTCGTAGCGCTTGCGCCGTGTAGGGTCGGATAGTACGGCGTATGCGAAGGCGATGGATTGGAAGGTCTCGTGTGCTTTCTGTTTATCGTCCGCTGATACCTTGTCTGCCAATTCCTGTCCGTCAGAGAAAACAAAGATAACATAAGACATCACCCAAAGACGGGGGCAGATCACTCACCTGGATGGTTCTTCAATGCAAGCTTCCGATAGGCCGACTTGACTTGGTCTGCTGTCGCGGTGCGCTCTAGCCCGAGAACTTGATACGGGTTTATGGTAGGGGGATTGTCATCGAGAAGGTCATCAGATGCATCCATGATGACTGGATTGATCCGTTATTCTGAGACCAGCAGGTTGGATGTAAGGTAGTTGGAATGGAGTTCGCGAGAATGTCGTCTGTTGATGGGAACAGCAGTTGGAGATGAGCCGGCAGATATAAAAGCTTGGGACGAAGTACTGGACCTGGGGCAGGTACATGAGCTTACACACGTGTGTTTGAGACGCGTTTAGTGGAAATGCTAGTACGTTTAGTCTAATCCGGAAAGGCAGGCTACACCGCGGGGCAGTTGCCGCGGGGTTCATAGCTAAGGTCCTCCTACCAATGTAAATCGCGAAGCACCTACAAAAAGTAGGTACAGCACAGGTTGTACATGATAGACACCAACTTCGACAATTCAATGCCCAACATTCACTCGCACCACATCTCGATGCACGTCCCCCGACTATGACAGAGCCTACACAGGACCTGATCCCGGACATCACACCAGGCGACCATGAGGGGTACATGAGACTCGCCCTCTCTCTCGCGACTAAGTCACCCCCGAAGCCCTCTAACTACCGCGTCGGCGCCGTCATGGTAGACGCGACAACGAACGAGGTCCTCGCGACCGGGTACACGCTGGAGCTCCCCGGGAACACGCACGCCGAGCAATGCTGCATAGAGAAGCTGGTGCTGAAACACGCCGCCGCCGCCGGGGCCCAGCTGGCCGAGGCGCTGCCCGACGCCGTCGCGCTGTACACGACGGTGGAGCCGTGCTCGCGCCGGCTCAGCGGGAACACGCCCTGCGTCGACAGGATCCTGGCCATCGGGAGCCGCATCAAGACCGTCTACGTCGGCGTGCGCGAGCCCGAGACCTTCGTCAGCGGCAATTCGAGTCGGAGGAAGCTGGAGGACGCCGGCATCGAGGTCCTCGTCGTGGAGGGGCTGGAACGGGATATTTTGGCCGTTGCGACCGCCGGCCATGAGATATAGTATTAGCGATCTACCTATATGGCCTATCATCTATGTATATAGTTACTCCAGCTATCTTCTATCCGGAGATTGGGCGTTTGGTTTATCTTGCGCATTTATTGGCCGGTCGGTTCATGTAACAAACAGCTGCTCCCACTTCGTCGGCGGCGGAAGGAAAATAGCAGATCTACGAGGGTTTCTGATGTATTAGAACACAAAGCCAGCTCAAATAACCAGGTTATACGTAACCCATAACAAGATTATTTGAAAGCATTATATTGTTTAAAGTACCGTTATTCGACGCAGCTACTTTTTGAGGCTGCGCGGGATTGCTTTCGTTTTGTCAATTTCTGTCAACTACGAAGTTCGGGGCTAGAATCAAGGAGTGGGTGGCTTTTGTATAACCTCCTACAGCCTAAACTCACTCTTTGATTCTGATCCCGATCTTCGCACTCCGTCAATACCTGCCTGATATTAGATTGAGAGCATTTATTCGCAAGCATCGCATTTAGAGAAGTCTCGTACCTAAGGTCGAAAACGGGAATTCGGGCTACGCTTGGAAAGAAGCGGAAGTACACACTCACTCTACTTGTCTGGCCTACTGTAAACCTCCATGTAAAATAAAAACTCGGGGGGTATGGGAGACTCTGTCGGAAATGGAAGGCTATAGCGGTACAGGAGCCACCCAAATACTATGGGAGTTCTACCGCCACCTTCTGAGCCAGATATTGCATCTTCCCCAGATAAATGAGGAAGGTATGGCTCACGTTACTAGCGCCTTCCTTATATACACCTAAAATGGTCGCTCTTTCCAACAGCAGCGGGTGCAGCCCGAGCGACTTCCGTCGCCCGGTTCGTGCTCCATTCGTCTCCGTTGCCCGGTTAGCTCAATCGGTAGAGCGTGAGACTCTTAATCTCAAGGTTGCGGGTTCGACCCCCGCATCGGGCTCAATTCCCGATGCCTCTCAGTTCACTGAGAATAGCACCGATTTTTTTCGTAATTTTTTTCCCCAAAGATATCACTCTTTCAGTACGTGGCTATGTAGTAGCCACTGTCCTTTTTAACGCATCTTGCAAATGTGTTTAATTCCTCTTCAAACGTTATTTTTCATTGGCAGACCAGAGTCACGTGCTCAGTGTGCTATCAATGGTGGTTGCTCTCCTGCTCATTGGCTCCATTCCCACGCGCATTCCGAGCAAGACTTACTGTGAACATCCAACATATTAAAGTGCTACCCTCCACATCGGCGACCGGCAGCGTGGGGGCCATAGCCAGGCTCCAGACTTGCCGCCCGATTTCGTATCCCTCTTACACTACAGGACCGGACCTAGTGTTGTGTGTCTCGGAATTTGTCTGCAACCTACGAGATATGTGAGGTGGTGCAGAGAGGCAGCCTCTCCTCGCCACTTAGGAGCTTGGGCGCGAGAAATTGCCCTGATGAGACAAGAGGACGGGAAATCCCGTTCATCCCATTGGCTCCAGCGCCACCCCCCTCCGTTGTACGGAATAACGCTTCATATAGGTATCATTATCGCTAGGCGCTTCTGGTCGTTGGCCGAATAGCAATTTACGGGCATTCACATGAGTTGTGGATGTATGGCGTGGCACTCTTCATGCTAACAAACCAACAAACGGACCATTTAACCCAAGACAGTGTCACCAGCAAAACCTCAATCATGGCTTTCCCGGCGGCATCGGGACAGAGAGGTGCCCACACCGCCTATACGTGGCCAGCAGAGACTCAATATGCGGCGAATGAAAACGCCCAGCGCTCCCAGATTATACGTGCTACTTACTGTACGGACGTAATCTAGCCGCGATGGTATGAGAGATACGCCGACGAATCCGACCGAGGCGGTATCATATCCCAAACCTCCCTTTGTTCGACACCTACTTCTTACAGTCTGACAGGATACGAGATTGGATCGTTTAATACTTCAGGTTGTGCGACCAGTCGATGACTTTCTCGCAGGCACCAACGTACCAGTCTCGGCTCATCTGCATGACAGAACATGACTCCAATATCTCAACAAGCAAGGGGTCTGCCTAGTATGAGTCATACCTTTGGAGTGAATCCGATTCCATGCCGTTTACTTCGTACCTACCAGTGTTGCAGTCGAGGGAGGTAGATGTTGATGTCACAGTCTGACGACCGTGAGTGTGTGTAGCTTCTAGCCTCTGGCCAACCAGCCGCCCATGCCAAGTCATGGGCTGCAGATCCCCTTGCAGCTGTGCGGTTGGCCGCAGGTCCCTTGTGATGCTACGTAGCGCACTTCGCAGGTAAGGTAAACAAGTGAGGTGTATGCCTCGCGAGCTTTGCAGGGTCTCGTCCACGGTACAAGTCATATCCTGCATAACCGAACCGGATGTGTGAGCCTGCCATTGGAGAAATACATGGCGGGCATCGCTGTCCGTTTGCCCTGTATATCGCTGCTTTTGAGACCAACATACTTATTGCAGTTGTCAGCAGCCAGACTGCAGCCGTCTCATCGCGGGGCTTTAAGCCTACTACCTATGACGAGGCGGTGTGACGATATGTATACGTCGAGGAGAAAGGAGCCGAGCGAAATACTGCTGTTTAGGGTTAGTGGATATTATTTTCATTTCTTTTACAACACTGTAACCTATCAACGTGAGTCTCTCTATCCTGATCTTGGGAGGTACCATTCAAGCTGCTACCTATTGCGTTCCGGAGCTTGTTGAGTCTTTGTGAATCCGCTTTACCGTGAAGATCATCCAGAACGCGGATGCCGCTTTGTAGGTAGAGAAGCTTATCTTTCGCTAGAATTGACGTGTGTGCTGTTATCAAAATGTTCTGTCAAAGAATTAGGCGTCACTATGAGGGGTCCCGTTTTATATATGGATTCTTAAGCTTGTCATCGGAAACGCGGGGTAACTAAAGTAGCCATGTGTAGATACCTAAGTTAGGCAGAATCTTTCCTCCACCACAGCAACCCTTGCCCAACTTGAGATAATGTGCCCAGACTAGTTCAATTATCTGTATCTTGGCTGTGCCTAGGTATTTCTATTCCTTCTACTTATTCCTCCATGTGCAAATCTTCAATACATTTGTGTGTACTTTGTAGTCTAGTTAAGAAGTAAGTACGTATCTAGTTCCAAGATACTGTCTTGTCTGACGCGTGATTTGACAAGCAGTGATGTGATACTCCTAGCAAAAGAAAAGAAGAGACAAAGGTATGCTTGTTTCTGGGTGGCATCAGCCCCTCCCTGTTTCTCCGGCTTCTCTCTAAAACAACCTCTGGTTGTTTTTCTATCTTGGTTTTGTTATACACGTCTCTAAAACAAATTCTCCAGGCAATCTTTTCATGATGTATTGCCATTCTTCTTAGGAGTTGTGTATGAGAATATGCAAATGTGCATGTGAGTAGTTCGCAGCCTTACCTGTTCATTGTAACCCCAGCAAGTCTTCACCCGCATGGGTGCAATATCAGCTCTCCACACCATCCTAGTCAAAGGCGTCAAGACCCTAGTCTACTTATCTAACCCAATCGAGCTTGTGGTCATCTCATTCATCATACAATCTCGCGGACAAGTCTGCGTAACAGCCGTTTGTGGCCCTTTCTCTGTCTGTTTCTTACATCAACTATCAAACGCCTTTCCCCCAAGGCGTTTGCACGTCTGCTTTCCATCCAATTGCCTGAGGTGTAGTTCCGCCGGTACACTGTACCACCAGATAAATATACGTACCCTCGCCACGTCTTGCACCCAGCCCCCCACAACTGAGAGTAATCTTGTACGAACTACTTCTAGCTCGTCGGATATTCCTCCAACCAACTGATCACGATACAAGCTCTCAGTTTTCGGAGACTAGCCTTCTTGCCCTTTCACTAGTGGTATTTCAATACCCACGATTCATTCTCCTGTTTGAACATCCGAGCAACAGCACTTTACCATGAGTGAATACCAAGGGAGAGGCCGTGGGGGAGATCGTGGCCGTGGTGGCCGTGGTCGTGGTCGCGGTCGAGGCGATTTTGACGGTCAAGGCCGAGGAAGGGGCGGCGCCACCTTCTCCGGCTTCCAGGGCGGTGATGATTCTTCGAGGGGTGGCCGTGGTGACTTCAGGGGGGGAGCGGGCCGTGGTCGGGGCAGGCCCGACAAATTTGCAGGCGAGGGCATCGTTTTCAAGTCTGTCTATCCGAAAGTAAAGCTTTGTTTCGTTCATACTGATCTTTAATGTTAGTCCCGGCTCCATTCCACGCCCAGACCCTACCATCACCAAGCTCGAGGACGAACTCATCCGAGCGAAGAATGTTGATACCCTCAGCACCAAGATGGCGCAGGTCAAAATATCTGGCGAGCATGATGTCCAAGATATCACAGGCTGGTTCCCCCGTCGGCCAGCATTCGGCACCCAAGGTAACAATGTCACGCTTTGGACAAATTATTTTAAGCTCGACATAACGGCAAAAGTGGCCCTATTGAAGTACACGTTGAAAGTCGAGAGAGTAGACAAGTATCCCAAGAAGGAGAAGGAGGAGAAAGGCCGCAAACTCCAGCCGAAGGCGAAGGGAAAAAATGCTAAGGATGATAAGAATCAAGGTCCTAAAGGCAGAAAACTTCACAGCATTATCACGTCAGCACTTGGTCAAGTTACGAATTCTGTGCCATTCGCAACTGAGTTCAAGGATCAAGTTATCTCCCTTGCCCCATTCAAGCTACCCGAGAACAATGTTGTCACGGTTCAGTACCGCGACGAGGGCAAAGATGACGTGTACAAGGTCGAGTTTCACGGGCCGGCCACAGTCGATCTACCTGCCTTGTTGCAATATTTGAGAACCATGCACGATACTACAGGCAATGTCTCATTCCCAAAGTTCGAGGATGTGATCGACGCTATCAGCATCATTACTGGCTACCATGCTCGGAGCAATCCAGCCGCGGCAGCACTTGGTCGCAGCCGATATTTTCCCTTACAAGCACCCCCGGATGAAAAGTATGACCTGAACTGGCCGGAGTACAACAGGATCATCCGAGGATATTTCCAGAGTGCTCGCCCTGCGACTGGGCGGATCATTCTGAATGCCAACGTCTCCCACGGAGTCTTCCGACCTAAGGGCCTCGTTTCGGATATGGCGCGCACATTTCGGGGCGATTATGATTCGTTGAACAAGGTCTTATCGAAACTACGGTGTCGATGTAAGATTTTGTCTGAAGACAAGGACCCCAAGAAGTCCCGTATCATACAGAAGGTCATATATGGACTTGCCCAAACCCGGGATGGAGTTGGGAAGGATGCCGAGCCCAACCCACCAAAAGTCAGTAAGAACGGAGCCAATGCGAAGAGCGTCCAGTTCCACCTCCGAGCACCAGCCCCTGCTGGTCTTCGAGGTAACGCGTACACTACTGTTGACGAGTATTACAAGAAACGTAAGCAAGCCAGTCTTTCTATGAAGTTATAGTGCTGACTCCTTTTAGGATACGGATTCAATATCAATCCCGAGTTTCCTGTGGTCAACGTTGGTACCAAGCTGAAACCGGTCTATATGCCTGCCGAACTTGTTGAAGTCTTGGACGGCCAACCTGTGCGACGGAAGACAACCCCAGACGAGACACGAGGAATGATCAACTTTTCCTGCCGATCGCCGTTTGCCAACGCCACGTCGATATCGACCTATGGGCGCGAAGTTCTGGGTCTAGACGACTCCCAGTTCCTCAGCCGCTTCGGTATACAAGTTGGTAAGACGCTACTCACGGTCCAAGGGCGTGAACTTCCACCACCCGCCATTCTTTACCAAGACGCCGCAGGAAACAGGCCGAAGGTAGTCAACGTAAATGAGGGTGAATGGAACATGGAGAGCGTCCGTGTCATCAAGCCCGGTAAACCAATTGATAGATGGTTTTGGGTCTCAATAGACCGCGGACAAAGAGCCCACACGAGACATAACGACGTCTTAGCCAGCATGCAAAAATGGGTGGCTTTTCTACAGTCTCAGGGCATTGCGATCGCATCGAACCCTTTACGATGCCGCAATAATCAGGTGACAGTGCGATACTCAGCTGCAGATGCGCTCAAGCCCCTGTTCGAGGAAATGAAGCCACAAGACCCCCAGTTCGTGTTTGTCGTGCTCCCAGGCGCGAAGACAGACACAAGCATCTACAACGATGTGAAGAAACTTGGTGACCTCGAATATGGATACCTCACCCAAAATGTTCTACAGAACAATCTACTAAAGAACAACCCCCAGCTGTTCGCCAACCTCGGTTTGAAGGTGAACCTGAAGATGGGAGGTACCAACCATAAATTGAGGGATGATATCGCTGTACTCAAACAGGGGCCTTGCATGGTCGTTGGCTACGATGTGACGCATCCGACCAATCTCCCCAGAGACACAGCGGGCCTGCCCAGCATAGTAGGCATGGTTGCAAGTGTTGACAGAGACTTGAGCCAGTGGCCTGCGACGGTTTGGACTCAAGGAACTGGCGTGGAGATGGCAGATAAGGACATGATGAAGAAGCAATTCGAGGGGCGTCTCAAACTCTTTAAAGAGCGTACCGATCGTCTCCCGAAAAACATAATCATCTTCCGAGACGGCGTCTCCGAGGGCCAGTTTCACCAAGTACTTACCATTGAACTGGCTTCGATAAGAGATGCTTGTAAGGCAGTTTATCCTCCCACAGATACTCCCCCCAAAATTACTATCATTGTGTCGGTGAAGCGCCACCAGACCCGCTTCTACCCCACGGATCAGAGGAATATGGTCCGGTCTCGAAACATCAAGAACGGCACAGTCGTCGATCGCGGCGTGACTCTCGCTACCACATGGGACTTCTTCTTGACGGCTCACAAGGGGCTCCAAGGTATGTCTAGTGTCGCAACCCCATCCCGCTCTTTTTTCTCCTGCTAACCGTCGTTCAGGAACGTCCCGCCCTGCTCATTACACGGTGCTGCTCGACGAGGTGTTCTCAGCCCTGCCGCGCGAGCAGGCGGCAAACCAGCTCGAGAAGCTAACGTATGAGCTGTGCCACCTGTTCGGGCGCGCCACAAAGGCCGTCAGCATCTGCCCGCCGGCATACTACGCCGATATCCTGTGCACTCGTGCCCGGGTGTATCTCTCGGATCTGCTGGAGGGTCTGGAGACGCAGTCCACGATTTCCTCGAATACGGCGGGCAGCAGTTCGCTCCCGCAAATAGAGATACATGAGAACGTTGCGGGGTCGATGTTTTACATCTGAGCGGGAGCCGGAAGGATTATGTGTCCACATCTATCTGTGTTATGATTTATCTGATAATTATTCTATGTAGTTACCAGTTATCAAAAATCTAGTGGGGTAGATGGCTTGGCTGGTGGCATTTGATGAGGTGTAGCAGAGGAAGAATAAGAGATCTAGTGTATCCAGAACTAAACAAAAAAATTACAAAACATGTTTAAGTATCCAATAAATGCAGCAAATAGATGCTACACGCTCGCCAGGAGATCCTATCGTCACATCATCCAGCCACAGCCCTAACAGCTGCGCTACCTACTATCCTTCTGAATCTAGGTTATAATTATCTCACGGCCAGGAGAAGAGTGTGGCCTTGGAAAGACGGGATAGGAGGCATACTGTCTGTTTCACCCATCGTCCGGCATCTTATGCACTGGTAACAACAGTTTTATACTGAATACTTCATGGCGACAAGATTTTCAATGGCACGGTACTAGAGATACTATATGGAGCTAACAGGGCACATACCCTTGGCCATACAGGCCTACAGACAGAACCTAAGACTATCTAAGCAGAGAGAACGTCCCTTCTTGCGTTATGTAACAAGGGGCTTGTAGTCAAGGGGATAGGCTTCAATCTAGCTATAGTTCTCTTTAGTCCTTTAGGGTCCGATGATCTTCCCTCTCTCTACCGAGGGCTTGCCTCATCTACAGCTTTCCAGAATGACTTGTCTCTTTGTGCATCCGGATAGCACTGACTTCTCTAATGGTCTTGGATTCATATAGGCAGAGTGCATTGCCAGGGTCCTTTCTACAGTGCGACACCTTCGCCGTGTAACCTGCGATAATGTCACGGTAATACTATATATGCAACTGCAGACAATCAAGTGTCCGACTTGATTGCGTTCTACTTTTGGTAGTGTACCGGTTATAGTGCTGCAGTTCTATGCCGTGACAGATAACAATGAGTCTATTCTAGAGTTACCAGTAGTAGCATTGACTCGTAGTACAGTGACGGAAACTCAAGGAACTTTTCTTATTCATATATATGTCTTTACATTTAGCCACTTTATCAGCATTGCCCATTCTAAAGAAATAGTGAACAGATTGCTGGTAATTGTTGAAGTAAATATCATCTATTGTTCTACTACCATTCTAATTGAGTATTCTGCTCAATAGAAAAGAATATAGAAAGTGGTTACATCTGATAAGTCTAGTATATAAGGTAGATACTATTATTAGGGTTACTTCGTAGATGACTTAATCCATTGTACTTTTCTGCAGTGAATGCATTCAGCCTGTAATCAAGTACTTAATTACATACTATCAATACTGGAGTACAAGTATTCAGGCCATTCTCGTAGAATAGGACTACCTAGTTTGTAGTTCTGAAAAGTCTGAGTTGTATTATTTCTAGTTCTCCTAAGCAAATGTAATAAAGTTTCTATCATAACAATGAAGCGCATCGCTATTGTAGATGCTCTGACGGAAAGCTATATGGTATGAATGCAAAATTCAAAAGGCCGAACATTGTTTATTGGTAACAAACAGTAATCTTGTTAAGCAAGTGATGTGGTACCAATGAAAAAGCTAGAGAACAGAGACTCTGCTTATTTCATGGCAGGAGTTTCTCCTTAGTTTAAATATCTTACTCTGCCCAACAAAGTAGCCACACCTACTTCTTTCATCAGCTTCATACAGAACGCAGAACACTTTTGAGATATTATTGCACAAACCTGTGGATTAAAAGCAAAAGTTACCCCTTGCTTCACCATCATGGCCTTGGCATCGCAGGGGGATCCAACCTCCTACCTTGAAGGGCTTCCAAACGAAATCCTTCTCAATGTTTCTGAATCACTGGCTCCACAAGACAAAATCACCATGGCCATGGCATATCCGACTATCTTCATGAACTACAATCGTGTCAACATTTTCGCAATTGACGCGCATAAACATATATCCCACGAGACTTACAGACACCTCGAGGCTTACATCAACACAAATTTGGGCTGGCCTTTGATTATTGAAGCAATATCTGGCAATGAGCTTGGTCGAGGTCATATTGAACGCATCCTCGACATCTACGAAGAAGTCTGCGTGGAAAGAGGAATCCATCCCCACACATTCCTCAGCTCGACCTTCCGAAGATATGACCAGGGTCTGACGCCAACTGGGATCTTCTGTCATCTACCTATACGCACAGTGTTCAGTCCCCTCCACATGGCCGTCATTAAGGACCGCGAAGACCTCGTTGACTATCTTATGAAGCGAGGTGCCGACGCAGCTGTTACAGCCTACCCGGAGGGTACGCCACTTGAATGTGCCTTTTGGCTTTCCTACGAAATCGAGCCGGAAAAGTTTGAACGAAGGCGCCGACAAAGTGGCCAATGGCGGAGGCGGCATAAGCCCCTGCATTTTGGAGGATGGACATACCTTGAAGAGAACGCCATTCTCCTGTCAAATAGTTCACCAAACACAGCTTATTTGCCTGATCTATCAGCAATTTCCCCGGAGATGCGCGGCGCTTATGACGTGAGCATGGACCGCCTTGCGTGTCGTCTGCTAGAGCGCTTTAACAACTCTGGCCAAGCTGGCAATCTCAAAGCCAGTGCTATAGAACAGCGGGACGATCTTCTTTTCGATTGCATCCGTGTAGGAAACATGCCTCTCACAACCAGACTCTTGTTGGAACAGGGTGCCAACTGTCGGCAGCGTCATGGCCACCACATAGACCTTTGGTGCCTTACCATCCCCTTCAGCCATTTTAATTTGGCGTTGTATTATGGCCCAGGGTGTGGGCGCTTTTCTGGTCCTGCGGCCGTGCTGAGATCGGAAATCGAGACAGCAGGCTTCCAAACACCTCGGACAGAGCTCGCCCAGTCTCTTGTCACTTTGGCCAATTTTGCTCGCCGTGACAGTGAAATGGCTGTATTGGACGAGATTGTGAACGAACTTTTTGAAACGGGCCATGTTGAAGGGCTGCAGCTACTTCTTTGGTATTCGATAGCAGGAGGGAAGAAATCTGCGGGCACAAGAAAGGGGCTGCTGCTTCGCGCACTCAAATTTAATGGCATCGCAATGATCGCATTACGACACGCCATTTGCTACAGAAACTGGCCTACTGTGGACGCTATCCTCGAGCACATGTCAGACAATGAAGAGTCCATTGACGAGCGTCTTGCGGGCCATAGAGACTATGATCCCCAGCACGCTATTTGGCACGAGACACCATTGGCAGTCGCTCTGGCACAAAAGAATTATCTCGCAGCAGCAAAGCTCCTCACTGCTGGCGCAGATCCGGGCAAGGTGCCCGTACATATCCGACATCGAGTCCACAACATCGAACAGGAAGTGAAAACGGGGCATATCGCAGACCTTAAGGGGTTTGTGTTCGGGAATGGAATTGCGAACGACAGGATATCCATCACCACGATATCCACCACCGACGCGGATGCAAGAACCACCCTGGAATTTGTTTTTGAACGCATTCTCCGAGACCCGGCGCACCCACTGGAGCCCCTTGAGGGGTGCCCTGAGAAGGATTCGGACCATAAAAATCTGCTCGGTATGCTGAACAAGATGATGGTCCCAAAAGTACTGGCGGTGGATACGTCACGTAGCGTACGCCCAGTGGCTTTAGTGGGACGGTGGAATAGGCTTTGAGAAAACCCAACCTATGGGCCTCTAAAAAAGCCTATAGGTTTTTGGCGCGCCCCTAAGTAGGCCTAATAGGTTGGGTTAGGTTGGGTTATTAGGTTTGTTGCAGCTCTAAGTGGGATATTGATGTTGTTGTGGGAAGAAGTCTAGTACCAGGCATCCACCGTGAAAGGTAGCCCTTATACACTGTCCGTCGTACCTGCCCACAGGTTAGGTTAGGTTGGATTATTAAATAAAATATAAAAAAAAATCTGTTTATTAAGCGGTATAAACGTTTTTATAATCTTTGTAAAAATAGTAAGCACAAATCACAGTATATAACACACATGAAATCAGAACATCAAAAACAAATTAAATCGCGCCTAAGAACAACAGCCAATAAAAACCCCGCGTTTTGGATACCCAGGTACCTAGGTACTTACAGTAGTACCTTATCCAGCCAGCTATGACGTCATAACCGTCATCACTTCACCACCCCCAATCTTAAACCAAAGTTGAACAATTAACCAATTAACACCACTTTAACATTGTTAACTTGTCTTGCAACCAATACCTGGAAGCTCTGTCTAAGCCTCTAGATATTTGATTATCTATCAATTAGCTAGAAGATCCCCAAAAAGAAGATAATTGGCCGACCAAACACCACACAACGAGTGCAGGAGCTCAAGCCTCAGAGTTCTAGCAAAAGCGCAAAAGCACAACAGCACCAATCTCTCCATCGTCTCAAAAGTCATTACAGTCTCGCAGAGAAATCCTCCCGCCGGGCTCAACAAATCGACCCATATCCAACTCAAACTCCATCTCCGGTGCATCACCCTACCTGGACTACGATACGAGACCTATTTACCACGAACCAGTACTACAAAACCGCCCCAGGAAACCCACCGCTCTCCTCCAAGCTCCGACACGGATTATTTTAACCAACCAACCTACAAACCTACTAACCATGTCCTCTCTACGCCCATCAATTCTCCGAGTAGCAGCGCGCGCCCGCGTCCTCCCGCCTAGCAGCAGCAGCAGCCGCCTCCTGCACCAGGCGGCGGCGCGCCGGCTGCCGTACAAAGACGACATGGACCGGGAGTCGCTGAAGCCCAAGGCGCACGAGAACACGCAGAGCGGCACGGACGACGAGACGGCGGCGCGCCACGGCGACGCGGCCTTCAACCCCGACAAGACGGCGCCCGAGCACGAGAAGGACACGGCCGGGAAGGGGAGCAAGCGGAACCCGCTCGCGGCCAGCCCGGCCGACCACGGCTTCGCGAAGGGCGGCCAGGATGGGGGCGAGGCACAGCCGAAGAGGGGCGAGGCGAAGAAGAGCGGTGGTGGGGACCCGCCTAAGGCCGGGTAGGTGGCATTGATGGGATGGGACGAGCTGTGCTGTGCTGTGCTGTGCTGGGCTGTGTAAAAGCGTGAAGAGGGGAGAATCAGTAAGTGTGGGCTGTTGAACACGTCGTGGAAGCAGTGCCTCTTGGTATGTTACATGGTTTATTTAAATTTCTGCCTAATGCTAGACATGAGGGTATTGCAGACAGATGCGACGATGCCCGCTCGCATCAAATACAACGCAAAACTGGTATCCTACGATACAATTCCTATCTGGCCTCATGCCTTATTCTTAAACTGGGTATTATCGCCAAACGCTCGATTTGGGGGGTTCATATTCACCCTTGTAGATTGTGTACATCGAAACTGTAGGGGTTCTCTTTAGCCGTAGAGCCCATCGACATCTTCGTCCTCGTCTTCTTCGTCTTTCGATATCTCGACGACCTTCTTTTTCTGTGTAAGTGAAAGAAAGTCAGTGCCTGCTCGATCGGAAGGGCCTTTGACGTGATACGATAGGCGATAGGAAAGCACAGGAAGAGAGAGAGAGAGAGAGAGAGTCGCCCATGGGATAAAATAGGGATGAGCCTCGTACGGTGAGATCTTTCCGACACATCGGACACGTGCCCTTGCCCAGCAGCCAGGGACCGACGCATTCGAGGTCGAAAGTGTGAGAGCCGTGACAAGGGAGCTCGACGACGAGGGGGTAGGGGTCGTCGAGGAACTTCTCGGCGCAGATGGGGCAGGCGCCGTCCGGATTCGACTGTAGCCTCTTGCGCGACACACGGTCCAGGCTGTCGAGGTAGGCCTGGTCGACTCCGGCGATGTGGTCCGGGGGATGGGCGACGTCGGCCTCTAAGGTCTCTATGAGCGAGGAGAGGAAGACGCGGTTCTCCTGGTTCCGGGCGTCGACGGCGAGCGTGGCGAACTGGTCTTGCAGCAACTGGAAAAGGCCTGCCATGTCGACGGGCGTGGCGCCAACGCGCGACGATGACGAGGACGAAGCCGGGTCGGGGGCGAGCTGGTGCAGGTGGGAGGTGAATGTTGACATATCGGGACGCCGCCGGTGCGGAATCGTGGCGCCGGGCTTGATGCCGTGCTCGACTGGATACGATCATCGGGTGTGAGCGAGCTTCCGATCATCTCACCTAGATGCCTCCCCATGCCTCGGCCGGGGACTGCGTACCTTCGTAGGGATTGGTGGCCATGATGGCAGGATGGTTTCTAGCAGAGCGAGAGGGCGCAATGATAGAAAGATCGGTGTGAGAGACCGTGGGGTTGAGAAATGGTGTATTTACGGTATTGAACTTGGTATTAGTCGCAACAAAAGAGTACCTAAGAGAGAGCAAGTGTTTTGTAGAGGAGAACATGGATGTATCGGCCATTGCCCCCCCACTATCGCAGGCACAGCTGAACACGCAATGGCTACACCAACCCCGCGATGTGGGGTATACATTCTTAGCACTCTGGAGGGGCATCAACGGTCCCTCATGTACCTCCTACACTACCTGCTATCTGGTACATGGTTGGTCGAATCGGTTGACTGACCCAGCGTAATAAGTTTAGGTACGAAGTACGAAGTACAAAATTGATCTTGATATTTCAACGAGTAACTATATGTATCGAGGTACTTTAATATACCTATATATCCTCATCACACCCCCAACATCATCCTCATATACCATCCAGAGCCCATCCAGCCTCGACTTATCCCGGCTGTTATTAGCCACTTCTCGATACGTAGATGGATATCTATTGTGCTTGGCATGATCCTGATTGCATATCCCCGTAGTTCGCATCGCATCCTGGACAATCGCCATGGGCACAGATGCGGCAGGTCTCAAAGATGCAGTTATTCCGGTGGCTGCACATGCAGCATTTCCAAGTCATCCCAGCCATGATCTGTGTCCGTCTTTCCTTTTCCCTTTTGACTTGTTTTTCTCTCTCTCACTCTCTCTCTCTTCTCTTGCAGCTTTTTGTTATTGTGATGTTGTAGTAGTAGGTATGAGGAGACTCTTTGGTGGTTCGGAGAGATGAGCGTGGAATTGTGTGTGCTGTGCCGAGATGGAGACCAACTTTATAAATCCTCATCCTATGTGAGATTCTTTTGTTGTAACTTGTGAAAGCAGAGAGCCCTTATTCTCCAGTCGACAATCGTGGCACTTTTGGATCCTTTCTTGTTCTCGATAGGACAAACGTCCCACCAGCGAGCGGTCAAAGAAGTCGAGGCTTCACGAAGCCTTGTTCTACGCATCGTCCACTTCGAGCGACTCAACAGCCGCGGTGGCTTCTATACCCTTGCCTCAGCTATCTAGGGCAGGGCACACACCGCTCCCTTTGGGGCGCTTTTCTTTTGTGCGCCTTTTGTGTGAGAAGGCCCCGGACGCCACGTGGCTTGCGATGCTCATAGCGCGCCGAGAGAGCCCAAGCACGGCCGATGGTTCCAGTATCATGTTTCACTATCAACAAGAAGGAGCATCAACAAGAAGGAGCCTAGGGAGCGAGCGACGTGAAACGATTCATAGACAGCCACGAGAGCTAATGCACTGCGAGTCATGATAGTCCCCAGCCCTTCATCCACTTCGCCAAGTGCTCTGCTTTCACCGGCGACAACTCCCTCGCCGTCCTACTTCCCATCACCAGATTCCGCTTCTCGATGACCACGTCTCGTCCCTCATCGCCGTCTAGGAATGCCTGTTTATAGAAATCAATGAGCTTCACACCGGGATTCTCATCTAAGACGTGCGAGCCCGTGCCTTGGCTCGTTTCTAATCTCTCGATCCAGTCAGCCAGAGGCACAGTCTCAGGCACGACCTTTTTCACCGCCGGCAGAAGCTCTTCCCAAGATGTAGTCAGAGGATTCATAACGTTGTATACGATGGCATCTCTGCTCCCACGCCCCGCAATGTCATCCATGAGCTCACTAACGATCTGGCCGAGCACATCGACGGGAATCCACGCCACCTTCGCTCTACCAAGAGACGCAGGGGCGACACCAAGGTACTTGGAACTGAGGAGCATGGACGGCGCCCATTCACGGGCATTCCACACTCCCGGGCCCTCAAGCGGTCCGGCGACCTGCCCCACGCGGAGAATGGCGCCCTTGCCACCACCTGACGACACGTAACCCTCCATAAGCTTCTCACAGACAAACTTGGATTGTCCGTAACCCTGCTGTGCGATCGAGCCCGCCTCCTTGGTGTCCAGCACAGCCTCCTCGACGACGCTGCGGTCTCCGGAGGCAGGGAACGCCGCCGCGATGCTAGAGATGAACAGCACAGCCGGATCTCGGACGCTGTCTTGCGCGAGCTTGAGGATGTTGAGAAGACTCTGTATCTGGGGCTCGAAAGACGTAACAGGCATTAGGAAGTTGACGGCATACGCATTGTGAATGATCGTCGTGGACTCCGCCTTGAGTGTCGTGTATTCGTCTGCTGCTAACCCCAGATTTACCTTTGCTAGGTCGGCCTGTAGAAATCTGACCCGACTCGTCTGCAGCTCCGGGAGTCCTTTCGCTTCAAAAGAGGAAATTTGGCTTGCCTGGCTACTTGAGCTGCGACTCAGACAATACACCATCTTCACCTCATCCCTGGCCAGAAGCGCGGATAAAATATAAGACCCAAGAAAACCCGTCGATCCAGTGAGAACGACGATTTGGCTCTTTTTATGCCTATCGCCCAGCATCGACGAGATTTGCGCCTCGTACTTAACTAAAAGATCTCGAACATCGTTCGTGGTATTAGATTTTATCGGCGGATCCGAGCTGCTAAACTCAGACAAGGCCAGTGTGAGGTTTTCTGCTAGCTTGGAGATAGTAGTGGAGGCAAATAGCAAGGCGTAATTCACCTTTCTCAACGCTTCTTCTGAGACATCACGTTGGCGAAGACCTGCCTTGATGCGCGCCGCGAGTACGAACATCGATAAAGAATCCAGTCCTTTTGCGAAGAGATCATCATCAGGCGCAATATCGTCGTTTTCCAGAGTTTCGGCAAAAAGAGCGCCGAGGAATGGCAATAAGTCTTGAGCACTCGTGGATATAAGGGGCGGCAGGCCATAAGTCAGTAATCCCTCCTCTGCCTTCGCGTACAACTCTTCAATCTCACCATCGTAATCGGCTATGCTCAACCTTCGCTGAATCGTCCCTTTGCTCGCTCGGCTGAAGGGCTTGTCCGGCGACGTGAAGATGACCAACTCTCTGGGCACTCGCCCGAACTTTGGGGCTGCTTTGTTGGCTTCGTTGATCGTCGGCCACAGCGCATCCAGCGTTTTTTGTCGCTCCTCCTCGCATTTTGGTACGGATTCGGGCCTTAGCTCGATGAGCAGGCATAGCCTAAAACGATGGGATCCAGCGACCAGTGCGCCCTTCACCTCGGGGCGAGCACTGATGGCGTTTTCAATATCCGTCGGGTCCATCTTGAGTCCGTTCGACATAGCAATCCAGTTGTCTATCCTACCGCGGAACGTCCACCAGCCATCCGAACCCTCGATAGGGGCGAAGAGATCAGCCGTACGAAATACTTCAAGATGCGGGCAGTTGTGAAAGTAGGCTTGAGTCCGGTTGATCAGGTCTGTGCGAGTGATCACGAGCTCGTACAGCCCGGGCATGACTTCCTCCATGCGATTGCCGAGGTTTATGAACTTCATACCGTACCAGTATGTATTGTCACCCGTGGATTCGAGACTTACGAATGCGTTAGTTGGCAGACTTAACGTGGAAGCCAAAAAGATGACAGTAGCAAAGCAATGTGAATTACATATATGTGACTTACTAGGGACCTGCACCCTCCGTGCATCCGTACAGAGGGAACATGTGCGGCAAAAGCTTGGCGAGTTTCTCGCCCAGGATCGGATTCAGTGGCCCTCCAGAATAGGCGACGTGCTTCAGTTTGGAGACAGCAGCCAACATGAGCGGGTCGTTCAGCATGGCTTCTAGTATCGAGGGCGGCGTCAAAGCGCTCGTGGACGAAGACGCCTCCAGCATCTTGGCAAAGCTGGTCGGCGAAAGACCCGTGCCAGCAGCAGGCAATACAATCGTAGAATCGGCCATGAGAGATCGAAACAGCATCCCGATCCCAGCAAACTTGACTCGTTTTTAGTCATGTCTCCTAGTCGTATCGTATCGACCGTGGTCTACGAGTGTTGGAGGCTTTCACTTACGTGGTAGAGCGGGAATGGTACGAATACATTGTTTCCCTGCAACGTTTCGTACAGCAAGTGTGGCCTTTTAGGAGGCTGGGGTAGGGTGCTGAAATCGAATGGGATAGTTACACTCAATATCGCGGCATGATTCCAGTAGATTGGCTTGGGATGTCCTGATGTACCGGACGTCTTTATTTTACCACGTCAGTACAGCTCTCGGCCAGATTATTCGATATGTATAGATCGAAGCCACTCACATGAAGGCCCACTAGAAAAGGCAAATATTAGCTGCGAGTCATCCGACTGGGGTTTTCACATCATACTGCGTTATTTGAAGAGAGTGAATCGTTCATTGTGCCAATTACAGCAAAATTAGCAAGGAGGATAATAGGCTATGGGCTACTCACTACATGGCTTGTGTCCGATCTCGTCAAAGGTAAAAGGAAAAGGAAATTCATCGACCTCATCCGTGGTAAACAATTCCAGGTATTCGGGTGTTAGTATCGATTTCATCGTACTGGGTATTGACCCCAATAATGACCGGAGAGAACCGGAACTCTCAGGCGCATAGAGCAGCTTCGTCGCGCCTACGGTCGAGAAGAGCCGTAAATTGGACGGGACGGTATTGCTTGGAGAGGGACAGACCACCTACAATCCGTGAGTCTCTACGTACATCAGCAAAAAAATGATAAACTCACGCATTTGCCCAACCTCATAGCAGCTAGTAGCCATATCAGATAGCGAGCATCGCTGGGTCCCATATACAAGAATCTCTCATCGTCCCTCTCTAGACTCCGATGGAGAAACCAAGCAGCCCTGTTCGACGCATTGTGTACATCTTCGAACGACAGGTGGTCGAGTCCGCCGTCTGGAGAGACTACGGATACCAATGGTCTCGCCCTCTTCCGAAACCTTTGGACCAGATTTGGTAACAAGTCTTCAGTCGCCCACTGCATTTTTTTTGACTCGTGATGAATAACGTGGGTGATGTGGTGCAGGTTGGTTTCAAGATGCAAGCCAAGATAATGACGTAAAGAAATATAAAACGAAAGAAAAGCCGTTGAACCGAGTTTCTGGGAGAATGATATATCATATATAGTATTAATATCGGGAGAACTACTATAACCGTAACCTCCTCCACGTCGCGCAACATACTCCCTAGGTAGGCTCCCACCTTAGACGTCGCCTTACAGCAAATAACACCTTGGACTAATACATGATTAGCTATGCGCGCCTACCAACAAGTCGCTGGTATGCGGGGAAATATACAAGGTCCAGGCATTTCAAGGGTTCAAGTGTTTTGAGTGAGCTAGCGGACGTAAGACCCAATTCGCGACGCGGGCGCTTGTCAACTCGGGTACCTCGGGAGCGCCACCGGCCCCCCTTTCCTGCATGAACCACCATCCCCGCGCTGGGCCCCGGCACAACAAATGCTAAATGCTAAACAGAACACGGGGCATGATTGCCCAAGACGTTCAGGTGCCTGGAGGTAGCTCGGCATTACGAAGTAGAACTGGGAACTCAAAGTGATAATTCCAGTTCTGAGTCTGTCGACACGGCAACCCGAAGGCTACCTTTTTCAAAAGTACTTGGCAATCTGCCGGAAACCCCTGATGTGGAAAGGCGTTTCTGTCTCCTCCGTGGCAAAAAACAAACAACAACACGAACGAACTATTACGTGCTTGACCCAGTTGTCACGCGCGCGCTTCAAGCTTGTGATTGAGAAATCGGCTATGTTATTTCAGTTCTTTTATTCTTCCTCCGGTAAATTCGGTCAATCGCCTGGCGCGCGCGAGTCCCAGCACCACCTAGCGTGGGCAGGTACTGACTCGCGCTGGCGGGTCAATGACAGGATCTTGCCGAGGATCTGATGTAATCTACATACGTTCAATTGCGGAGGCTGGCCTGGCTGCTTTAATACAAATCCTCAATTCGGTGTCTACGCTTAGTTATCATTAGTCAGTCAAGCCCGAGAAGCGATGATAAATACACAGTCTCTTGATTTAAACGAGGTGTTAAACAATTGACAAATTTGCAGGGAACACATGTTTGAGAGGAGCTCTGAAAAATCTCAATTAATCCTAGATAAGGAGGAGGACGATGCCTCAATGACTATTCTAGGGCCATACAACAGTCTCTAATTTCTCATGATGTTCAATGAATTTTATCAAGAATCATGATGTGAAATTTGACGGTATCGCCTCGTGCAGCCCATTCAGGCTGGATGCTGATGGTCTCCCGCACTTGGGGCGGGTACATCGAATAGCTGAATTGCATTTGTTGATACAGGGCCTCCGTGCCAGGTTCGGTCAGTATGACAACGGTCTCGCGTCTCAGGACTAGGGATAAGGCATGCTGCACCAAGGTTTTGCCGATATTCTGGCGTCTGAACCCATCCTTGACACCCAGATAAGACATTTCTGCGAGAGGTGAAGATTAGTACATACTCGGAGAAGAATTAATAGTTAACGTGGATGGATGCTTACCCCATAGTCTGTCTCGCTCGTGGTATCGCACGTGACGGTTCAAATGGCGACGTAGCTTGTATGTGAAATCCTGATCCACGCGCTTGCTTCTGGCATAGGCCTCGACGGCTTCCGCATCAGAAAGAGAGGGGAAATGAGGCCGGTGAGTCGGTTGCCTCTCCGACAGGGGATCCGGGTTGGGAAATTCGCCGGGAAGTCGAACCATGACGACAACTCCCACGACGTCTCCTCGGTAGATGGCCTGGTAAATATGAGCCCCGTCCTTCAGCATCCTCTTGAGGACGTGTCTCATATTATCGTAGTCGATCCCTATGAGGGCGTCCCTAAGAACTCCCTTCTTCGCGTAGCCGCGAGATGTGAGAAGCACGTCGCTCGAGGGCGAGTCGATCTGGACTTCGGCAATCGATTTTGCCGCGGCGCTGATTTCTTCATCGATAGGCTTGATTTCATCCAATATAGGATAACTGGTGCCGGGTCTCCGGTTGCCGATCGTCTTAACCCAGACTGTGTCGCGTTTACGGTAGCGGGTCTCCCTGCAAGTCGCTCAAGTTAGAAGATGAAACTAACAATAAAACGCTTCCGCCATGCTACAGGGACGCCAAGAAAAGAAAATCAAGATCGATAGTACGTGAAAAGTGGGAGCTTAGCTAAGTTAAGTTCGTGGAATCGAGAATACATACGTAAAATAGACGGCCTCAGCCGGACGAGAGCTATGGGCCGCTCGAAACATGGTAAACAAGAGTCCGAGTCACTCTATGTTTATAGCGTATGCGTAGAATGTTGTGATTAATTCGTACGTAGAGGGGGAGTCGAAATCGTTGTTGCTCGGGGTTGTTCAGAGATGGAGGAGAGAGTATAAGTTCTTTTTCGCTTGGAGCACTTCGTATCTCACCGCTCTGTATAGTAATTGACGGTGAGCAGAATAAAATTAGCAAAGCTTACACAGAATAATCAGATTTTAGTATAATTTATAGGATGACCGAAGACAGACCGTCGAATACAGCCGGTTTGAAGGAAAAACAGGCCTTTGTGAGCAGCTACTTTCGGTTGGAAGAAACTGATAGCCCCTTTATCCCTAAGACATAGACGTTGTATCACGGCAACAAACAATCAAGCAAGGGAACCAAGGAGGGCAATCTAGGCATGACGGCCCTTGTCAACTCATAATCCTTTGTCAACGTACTTTCAACAATATGCTTTCATGACAACGGTTCCATTACAGCTGTTACTGCCTATGTTATGCGTAGCTTCTACCTTACTGACACTTATAATATTGAATATCGCAGGTTAGGTCCGGAGCTGAATGGTAAAAGACACAGGCCTTGGTTAATGGGTCAAACAAATCTGTAAGGCAGGGGTTTGTGTAGCTGTAACTGTGGAAACGGAAATGTTGTTGTTAGATATAATGCCAGGGAGGGTGCACGAGTACGACCTTCAACACAGCGTGCCCAGGGGTAAAACGCTTTAATATGGTATAATATTTCATGTGCCACTATAAACAAATGGAAGTCGGATGATAGCTTAGGAATAGCCTATAATAAGGACCAAATTCGACTTTATTTATACATTACCATAATGGTGTGTGTCGCATTGCCAACTCCTATCGCCACTTGTGAATCATCTAACACAGACTAGAAATCTTTCTTGCGCAGTCGAGGGAATTCTATCCTTTATTATCAGGTGTTCTCTGTAGGGTTTCAAAACAGCCTAGTCATACATCCCTGCTCCTGGAGCAGGTCGTGATATAATTATTTATAAGCGCGATAGAGTTTCTGTCAGAGTTACTTTGTGTCTTGCTGTAAATCTGAGCTTAAGGACTTAGACCTCAGTGCCGGTCGTTTGACCAGGAAGCCTGTTGGGGGGCGCGAGGTGCTTGTGGGCAGGACACAAGTGTTGATGGCGAAACTTGACTCATAGTTGTAAGATGTAAAGACTAACGACTTGAGAGATAGTATTGTGAGAAAGAGTAGACCGACTTTCTGACCAAATTGTTGAGGGAGGGCAATCAGTGAAAGAATAAACGTAAGGTGGCGATTGAAATGATTTTGCATGGACACGTCGATATTTTTAGTCGACTCAAACAATATATATAGTAGATTTACTTGTCTAAGCACTTCAAGATTATCTAAGTAAATGACAAGCGAGCATCAAGAAAGCTAAGTCAGCTTCCTTTCTCGCCTCCGAGAAGCTGACGCGACTAATAGTGTATACGTAAGCTATGAGTATTGATGCTTAATGGCATTGTTAACGTATGCGCGGCGTGAAATCGATCTGCTCCTTTGGCTTGTGTCGTTCTTATCACCAGTGAGCGCGCCTATTTTGGGGCTGGATATCGTGTTTCTACACCCTTTACACCAGTGTCTGACGCATAATGGTAATATATTTTACTCCTATGTACCAGCGGGGGACAGGTCATGATGATAAGTTGCAGCGGACATATAATATGTCGATGCTACTTCAATGTAATGGGCAACCGAGTTATTTTGTCAAACTTAAGGACGTTCTGAATCATTGTTCTGATATTATGACTTCGACACGCCAGGATGACAAGTCGCCTCTCTGCTTGACTCACTCCCGGGTTTCGAATCGTAGCTATTTGCGCATTCTGGTTCGACAAGAATAACGCACCTATGCTCATTTCCTTAGCCTTGCGCTCATCTTATTCCCATACGTAGGATAGACCAAGCTGTGCTTATAGTGCGTCTTGAATTTCAGAGCAGCTTGCGGCACAGCGGATGTCATTGAAGAAAGAAGAAGCCTCTCAGTGTGTCTGGCGTAAGAAAGCGAAAGCTCTCTGTTTTTGTTGAAGACTGGAGGGGCCGAAAACTTATTGTTCTTCAAGACGAAGAGGGGATTTTCACGTGGGGCGAGCTTTGAGCCTTCGCTGACTTTCCGGTGTATGATAATTCAATAGTCGCAGCGGGCTTAGGCGTCGAGACAAGGGTAGCGCTCCCGTGAAACGTGCCGGAGATCGCGGCGCCGCGACTCCAATATTACCATACAAAAGTTTGCTGTAGGAGCCATCTTGAAAACGTACAGCTCACCTCCGCGATGACCAACCTGCTTGTAAACTGGAGAATGTTTTAGTGAAATGAAAATTGTCAGAACTAGAAATTTTTGTTTATTTCGTATGCCAGCACTGCTTCATATATCAATCGCAGTCGTCGTTCTCCAAGTGGCTAAAGCGAGAGAAAGGACGAAGACCCAAGTGGGAAAACGCTTAAAGTCAGATGAGGGTGAAGAAAGGACCCGTACCAGACCATCGGTACCGCCGAGATGAGATGCTCCAGGGATCAGGGAATTATGGGGGCTACTACTGCGACGCCGGTAGCTCGGAGAACGGAACGTGAACCGAAGGCCCTCTAGTGTAGAAGTCCATACAGTGAATATACTGTATGTTCACCGCACTGTCCTAAAGTTATCCTTCAGCGGGATTTTATTCTGGCACCTGTCAATTTTCCTTTGCGATGATCCTGCTTATATGCTTTGCTTACACGTAGGTAGTATGGAGGCTATGCTACCTCTTTCTAATTATATATACTAGAATGCCTACGAGAAATAGTCACTAAAATGTTCAAGTTCGCATCAGATAACTAGTAGAATAGTGTACTTAAATATGCCAACGTTGCTTGCTATCGTAAGCGGGCAACTGTCTGATAATAGGATTCGAACATATCTCTCCTCCTTTGCCATATCGAACAGGGAACCTAACTACTTGTACAATAGGTACCTAGTATTAAGCAGGTCCCCATACAACCACATGGCAAAGCCTGTCAAAAAAGGGGCTTAAGGCGTTAGTTGCCACACTACTGTAAGTACAGGTATAGGGTGGGATAATTATAGTGCACCAATACTAGGTCTTCTAGGATAAAGTAATGTTAGCTCTTTTGTTGTTGGTCAGATACACTGGATTCTAGGAATCGGTACTGAAAGGCCACGATGCCTATGAAGGCGACGAGGAATTATATATGTACACTCCGCAACATCCCCGGCCGGCGGAGTGTAGGTAGTTGTTATCCGGAACGGCATGCCGCCCATCTCTACACTACTTTAAAGCGAGATATCTTCAAATTGACCTGATTCCCTCGCCCCTCTTTATTTTTTCTTGGCCACGACGTTACTTAAACCTTGCCCATGTCCCCCACCTCAAGTACACTAATTCCATACACAAGAGGCACAGTGTCTGAACTACCTGCTTCCCTGCTACCTAGTCGAACTTGGTTAGGTGGCATGTCTCCTTCAGGGACGGGTTGGAGCATTCTTCAGACTAAATGGGTACACTAGAATTACTCCGTGCACTAGAAGCAGTTTGGAATGTTTCGAGAAGCAAGAGCACGGGCCTGATACTTAGTGCTAGATACCGAGCTACAAGATGTAGGTACACTATCGAGACTAGGTAGGTATGTCTTTGTTCACTTTTATGCACTGGGGGTGGCTTAGATAATCCTGGAGATTCCCAACCCCTCAAGACCCTGACAGACACCTGACAGCGGATATCCGGTTACTGTCCGGTGTTGAGCCTATGAGTTGACAAGACCCACCTGGAAGCTCTAAATTAGTCTACCTACCTAGGTAAGTTTGGTACTTAAAGCTGTCCACCAGGAAGTTCGCACTTCAGTGTAAATATACACTACATTAATATGTATTAGAACAACTTCTTCTATCCCTGAGCTACTGGAGGTATTATGCAGAGGCCGTATATTATTTTCAAGTTAGTTCTTGCCCATAACTTTAAACACTTAGTTGAACACAAAGCACTAAGATGTCTGGTTTAGAATACATGCCTACTTATACCTCTAGTGCGAGTTGCAATGGCATGATTTGCAATATGCTTTGCAGCATGTAAATTACCTATTAACAGCCCAGGCTCAGTTATCCACAAAGAGAAAATTCATCGAGAAGAGAACAATAGAATCATACAATCAAATACCCAATTAGTAGATAGAATCCATCTTCTGCAGTGCAACATGTAGGTACCTGGCTATACAATCACAAAGTTGCACTATTGTCCTGCCACATAACAAACTTAACATATCCCAACAACATCCATCGCGGTAATCCCTGGAAGATGGCTGGTACCTACCTACCTAGTTCAATTGGCAAAGACTTGTTGGTACTTTGTACTTCGTAGATAAGCAGACCATTATTGTGCCTGGTTGGTTAAGTGTACTACTGTAGATCACCCAATACTTGCTAATACTATTGGATACCTCTTAGATATCCACGGCTTCTCCTTATGTATTATTCAATGTCTACTCAGTAGGTATATCTATATGCCTGTTGTTGCCGCATTTCTCTCACATAGCCAGGATAGTACCTCCTAACAGGCTACACCGTCTTGTTGACAAGATGACTTCTGCTGAATTTAGGATAGCACACGGTTGGCACAAAGTAAGGTAGGTACGGTAGGAGGTACTGTATTTGGTACTTGGCAGATGTACACCTCTGTCATGATGGACTAGGTAACTCATCAGGTAGTAAGCCACATGTACTAGCCACAATAATTGCTAAGATACGTACCTCATGTACCTTTCCCTGCGTCCACCATACTTTGTATCTGTCTGTACCTCTGCATTCCGATTTTTTCAAATTGTAAAGGGCTCATTATAAAAGCAGAAGTACAAGAAGCACCTCCTACAGCGAATCCATACATGTCCAGTTAGGTGTGAAGTACCCAAAGAGGTACTGTATACAGTGCCTTGAGCTAAGACGGTAAATGCCCCTTCCCTAAGGTGGGTAGTGAATGGGCCTTGATAGAGCTCTAGCCTTTACCTGATTTGACGGTTCCCCATTTCTTATTTGCAGGGTCGTTTCGTCACCTCTAAATTTATTGTTGTTTTAGTAAAGCTCTTTATTATAACCAACCTGGGGTTACCTACCTATTTTTGCGCCCACGCCTTCAACAACCCTCTCCCTCCTCAACTGTCTGCCAGGACAAGCACGAGCTGTGTGGACTATCGTCAATACCTACACTACCTGGACAGCATCCATCTTGTCTCTTCCTGCAGGGGGCTTTCCTCTCTCCTCTCCAGCGTCCGCCGCGGCTACGAAACGAAAGAAACCAACCAAACCAACCCATTGCATTGCATTGCATTGGTGAGTTTGGCCCATCCCGTAATCTCCTTCGACCTGCATCTCAGACATCTATGCACGCAGCCTTTGTGTTTGTGACGCCTCGCCTGGCCTTGCCCCTCGTCCTCCGTCCCTCGTCGGCTGTGCCCCGGCGCGCATGCACTGGCCTTAGAGCCACCCCTTTGACCCCGTGCCTCGGCGCCTCTCTGTCCTCGACCTACCTGTCTTCGGACTGCCCCCAGATCCGTGCTTCCCCAGGCGTCGTTGCTCTCGGGGCACATCGCCACTAACGAGACCGCGCCGCCGGAAAGAGACCAGGCCCCATCGAATCTTCACCCACCGCCTCGACCCGTCGACCCCCGCCCCGTCCTCCTCGCCGTCCTCTTAGACGCCCACCATGTCGGGTCTACCGCCCTCGGACGGTGTCATGGACCTAAACAGCATCATGGACAAAGACAAGGCAGCCGTAGCCGCCGCCGCCGCTGCCGTAGCTGCTGCTGCCGCCGCTTCGGCCTCCGCGTTCGAGCACCAGAGGCAACACGAACAGCAGCACCAATCGGAGCAGCAGCAGCAGCAGCAGCAGCTCTTGACGCACCAACACCTACAAGCTGCCTTCGACCGAGCAAACTCGCCCCACGGTTCAGAGACCTCATACCACTCGGCGCATCGCCCGTACGGCTCGCCTTCCGCAGTGCCAGGCCAGCTGCCTTTGCCAGATCCCAGCATCACCCCTGGCATGATCATGGCTGCTTTGCCCCCGGCCAGCCAGGGAATACCCATGACATATCCCAAACCTGTCCAGGCCCGCCAGCCGCCCGTCAAAGCCTATCCTTGCAGTACATGTGAGAAACGCTTCGCCCGCCGGAGTGATCTTGCCAGACACGGTGAGTCCTTCGAGTCCTTCGAGCCAAGCTTGTGATGTTGCGCCTGCATGTACTTGGCTGATCAATGCGGTTCTGACTATTTCTCTAGAACGAATCCATAGTGGAGTTCGGCCACACGTCTGCGACTATGCAGGATGTGGCAAACAGTTCATACAGCGTTCAGCTTTGACGGTGCACCAGCGTGTTCACACGGGCGAGAAGCCTCATATGTGTGAGCGCTGTGGCAAGGTAAATTTGTCCAATTGCGCTGTAGACGTGTTCCTGACAAGTTTGTAGCCCTTCAGCGACAGTAGCTCGTTGGCTCGGCACCGGCGTATCCACTCCGGCATGAGGCCTTACCAATGCCTTTACGCAAACTGCTTGAAGACTTTCACGAGGAAGACCACGTTGACGCGCCACCAACTCTCGCACACGGAAACCCTGGAGGAAGCTGCCATGGCGACGGCCAAAAAGCTTACAGAGCAGGCCAGTAAGCTGGCTGCTACTAGGTCCGTCCATAGCGACGGAGGCGAAGCCCCCGCCCATTCCAACCATGTATCGCCTTTGAATACGCCGTCTCCCGGCCAGCGACACATGTCTGCCTCCCCCGGTGTTGATCCTGGCGCACCCAACTCGATGCGCGCCAGCGACTACTCGTATATAGGCAGCGGGACGCTCCCAGCCCACCTGCGGCCTGACGTGCACACGCAGCCCTTGACGTCCGTAGCGAGCTTGACGCCCGGCTTGCGGCCGACTTCTCACCCCACCAGCTTTCCTCCGCCGCCGACCCTCGAGCCGAGTATCGAATCTCATCTCTCGGCGGGAGGCAGCACTGGGGGTAGTCCCCACATGGGCAGTGTCGGCTGGCAATCGCCCTCGCATATACAGTCGCCCTCCCACATGCCATCACCTACATATAGCAACAGTGGCGGCAACGGCTCCGTCTACCCAGATTTAGAATCGTCATTCGCTGGCAATGCACTGAGTCCTATGTACTCTTACGGTTCCCAGATTCGGCGAGCCAATAGCACGGAACCTTCGTCGTCCACGTACGATGTCAAACCACGGCCAAGCGAGCTTTGGGCAGGCCAATAGGATGGCAGCCCCGCTGACTTCGAGCTGATAGACTTTAACTTGCCTCAACTACCGGCCGAGCCGTCTCCACTTGCACCAGGTTTCGACAGAAGTCTGACCTTCATATGGCATGAGTCGAACTCGGTACCTTAGTACTTCGGGCATATATCCCATCTCATCCCGAGGTATCTCGAGATAGCTGCCGTGACATGTACGTCAGGTGGCTCCTGTCCGGGCTTGGCGACATATAGCACCCTGAATATAGCGGTCCTATCCGGTACGGTTCAGCCTCGCATACTTCACTCGCTACGCCAATCTCGGTGGCGTTGTATAATCACCAATCACTCGCACACCGCCATCAAACGGCGGAACAGACGGGCGAGATAGAAGATATTGGAATTGAATTTGAGTAGCGACCCTGTGGGCGATTGCTTTTTTCTTTCATTTCTCGATTCTATCTTTCCGATATAGACTCGGTAGGCTAGGTAGCCTAGATGACATTGCATTTTTCTTGATAAACGGCACAAGCCGGGGACTGGCGTGGAGTTCAGGGGTGCAAGCTAAGGGAACAGAGCGTTACGACTTTTGTTGATTTGCCATCGTCTCTTAACAAGCGACAAGACCGAGGGGAAAAGCGAAGAAGGAAATATAGGGAGGGACACAAGGCGTAGCAAAAATGGGTCATATTCTCTTGTTATGGCTCGAGGATAGAACAGCTAGGCGTTCTGGGGGCACCCGAGGGCAACGCTTAAGTGCCCGTGCCAGACAGGGATAAAATATGGTATGAATGGCGATCATCTCGAGGCCCAACAGACCATGTCCATACCTATGAAAAGGGAAGATGAGAGGCGATTAAGGATTTCTCAGGGCATTCGCAGCTCGTTCGAACCGGAGTTCGAAAGCGACGCCGGCAATGGTGGCGCGTGCCGTGTGTGGTATACCTTTACTACCTAACCTACCTGTGTACGGTGCATGTTCATCTCGATGCCTCTCTCATATCTCGTCCGGACATAGGTTCTAACGTCGGTCTCCCGTTGCGGCTGGCCTATGCGGCTGGCCACGCTCCCGCCCACGACCTAATGTAGTAGTAGGTATACATGCACTATGCAGCCAGTGATGTCACTCCGCAGCAGAGGCTGGTTAGTGTAAATAATAAGGTACCAATACATCCCTAAAAGGTGTCTGGACGACGGTGCTTGCATGACGACTCTGCAGGCAGGAGAAGCAAGCAAGGTGATTCATGCTGACGTCAAGTGTATACCTACCAGCATACATACCTACTTTACATACACTCCGAGTTACCGGTAACTTAACTCGCCCAAAGGTCGGCGTCTCACCAACCTTCCCTTCACTTTCACCTACACCTACCTAAGTCCATCTTTAAGTCTATCTCCGCTCACCGACCTACCCGACTTGGGCAAGTGAGTGCAAGTACCTTTACCTTAACACATCTCCTTCGTGCGTGCTCGCTTATAAGTACCTATCTCGCCTATCTGATCTGATTTTATATCCTTAGGTGGCCAGGCACCGATCGCTTCCGTCCCATGCTTGTCCCCCATCCACGGCTACACTTATCTTGACTTGCAGCGACACAACTTACACCCACGCCTGCTTATTATACCTTACATATAGGTCCCTGCTTGTCTCAGGTACATCCCGTTTGTACCTTTTGCATCGAGTCCCCTTCTTTCGGTTTGTAGATCACGACATTGTCGGCGAATCCTGTAGCATCCCATAGAACGATGAGTCGATGAGTCGATGAGTCGATGAGCCAAGCGCAACTTTTATGATATTCGACTTGACATTGTGTTACCTCGCCTTAACCCGCCTTTGTCTTTGCCTTTACCTTTGTCTTGCCTTGCCTTGCTTGAGCGTTGCCTTGTCTTGTCTTACCTCATCCTATTTGACCTCACCTAACCTCGCTCGATCTTTACCCAACCAACGCTGCCCGGCTCGTTCTGCTCTACTCCACCCCAGCCGACCCTGGACATCGTGATGCTTCGGGCCGCTTCGACTCGCCGGCTTGGCTTCCCGTGGCCTTCTCCACCCGGTGGCTGTCTTTGAGCTTCTAGAGCATTCCCCCTCGAAGCACCCGACTAATACAGTTATAGCTGTTGCTGTCGGAAGCCTCCCGGGTTTATATGACCAACCATCCCCGTGTAAGTCCCGATCGCAGGCGTAGGCGCAGGCGCAGACAATAGACGAGAATTCGGTACCGCCCACACCACATCTACTCCGTCGCCGTTCGATTGAATGCCCAATCCGCGTATCTTCATATCCACCATCACCACGCCTACCGCACGTCGAGCAATAAGCCACGGCCTGATCCTTGACGACAAGTCCCTTCGGGTAGCTAAAGTATGCCTATGTCTAGTACCGGCCCAGACAATGAAGCTATGCTCGTGTGACCTTGTCCTGGGCTGTAGATAGACACGCTGGCTATAGAAGTACCGCCATCACACCTTGCGCGCTCGCCGGTTCTCGTCGACCGAGGACGGAATCGTCATGCCAGCGTGGAATCCGTCGCTTCAAGGGTTACCGTCTTCAGTCTCGGGCTTCCCACGGCCCGCCCACTGACGGCTATATCCAATCCGTGACCGCAGTTTCCGCTCCAATGCACCTGTTTCATGGACAGCTGTGAACCTGAACCTGCAGGCCTTGAAAGCGCACCCCCCCCCGTCTCTGGCTTCTACCATCCCCGCTTCTCCCGGAACTTAGTCCACATCGTCGAGTAGCTCTGCCTATAGATTCCTGTGGCTGCACTGCTTTCTCCACAAAATCTAAATTGAGCTTCTCGATGATCTAAGTGGTGTCTTATTCTCTTCTGTATTTCTCAACATTACATTCCGTTCTATTTTGGTCCGGTGCGGCTCTCGCCAAGTCGCGGTCATAGTGATACCGACGCTCTTCTCCCTCCTCCTCCTCCGCCTCCTCCTCTTCCTCTTGCCATCGGCGTGTCGTAGGGGAACGGGTCCCGTATCTTTCAGGCTCGCTCGCGGGCTTTGCCTACCATTCAACAGATCGATCCCGATACCGTTCTGAACCTATCTTATGCTGGCTCATAAGCGGACAGTATCAATATGCAAGTTCAGGATCTTCTCATATCTGAGGAAGAGCCATCCCAGCGTCAACCGGTAGGGGGGAAGAGTGTTGCTCAGATCAATGCTGCGCCCCCCGAAATTAATTATTTCATCATCGAATTCATCCACGACACCATCTGCCCGTTCTGTTATATCGGCATGAAGAACTTGTTAATGGCAATTGACAAGTACAAGTCGAACCACCCAGACGCTGTATTTGAAGTCACCTGCACGCCATTTATTCTTGCACCGAGCGCCAAGATCAGCTGTAAGTCTGGATGCTGCCCGCTCGTCTTTATTCCCTCTTCACGTCTTGTAACTTGGAGTTGGCCCGATGGTCCCAGATCAAAGGTGATCGCGGAATATCAAAAGGAAGGGATAATCGCTTGATCTTGAACAACTCCAAGGCTTGTCGTCTACATATGCAAGAAACGCTCACTAATGGCCACATGTATCCTCAGACTGCGATAAGTACAATTATTACAGCAGAGAAAGAGGTTTACCTACGAGCCGTTTCGGAGTATGGGATCGACTTGGGCGCAATGCCAACATCAGATTTAGCTGGAAAGGCATCACGGGCAACTCGCGGAATTCGCATAAGCTACTTCGCTTTGCGCTCCAGAAAACGCCAACGAGACAAATCAGCACTGAATTAACAGTATATCGACCGACCCCGAACACCCCTCTCTATCCTCCTTATTCACTGAGGGCTCCTAATCTACCCGTTTCACTTCCGCAACCCCGCGGGCCAGACCTTCAGATGCGCCTTTTAGACGCCATCACTACCAACTATCACGAGCACGACAAAGATCTGTCCAATCCACAATTCCTCATGGAAATTACGAAGGAAGTCACGGGCTTCTCCGAGGACGAAATTCAAGGAGTGCTTGATAGCGCAGAGTGGGACCACACGATCGACATGCTCTCCTCGGAGGTGCAAAATCGTGTAAGTGTGCGCAGTCAACTTGCTGGTCCCATCATTGCTGTACCCACCATGGTGATCAATAGGAAGTGGGTGTACGGGGGCTTCCAAGAGGTGGCCGAAATTGTTGAGCAGTTTGAACTGCTCCGACAGGGAACCAACCCCCGCCGAGAATACACCACATCAAGTTTGGTTCTCGAGGGTGGCACCGCGGATACGATTGCACGCGAGGCGGCCTTGAAAAAGGGTAACAATGCTGGCACCAGCACCGGAAGCACCAGCAAACGATAACGCGTCGCCCAACAACGATATCATGATCAGACCATGCACTGCCAACTAGCTCGCATCACCGAATCCGCCATGCTTGTCAAGCGCAGTCGATCAAGGCGGGTCATTTGGTCGATTTGCAGGAAACCCAGCGATGACGGGACAACTTTTTTTTTGTTTTTGCGATGATTACTGATCATCGCCTCCCACGCCGCGGGGCTTGTCTGCAGGATCACTCATGCCCCGCTTAGGTAGCTGCCCCTAGTACCCGGCACGAGATACCATGGCGCGAGGGACATGTCCCCGCACAAACGAATGAAGCCATTTCAAGATGTTGAACGCCGGCGTTTTTTTTTTATGCGCAGGGTTTGTAACATACACACGCTAGTGCCGCGATGTGATGTACTACGCAGGGATCGAGCGCGCAATGTAGATCGGGGGAAGGTCGAAGAGCCGAGACGCCGCAGACCAATCGATTGGTTATCAGGTCCTCCTAGCCGCTGGGGGGATGCACGAGCATAAGCATAACCCGGGCGAGTCTCAATGGGGTAGCCGAACAGACGATACAACCTGGGCCGATACGGGTATAGGTGTAGGTAGGTTGAACCTACATACATTCCCATTCCTTGATAATCGCTCCCACTGCCCAGCAGCACGATGCCACGATCTACGGATAGGCGCATATTCAGATTGATCGAGGGCTGATACTTACCCAGAGGGCACTTCACCCTATCTACCTACCTACCTACCCACCTACCCACCTACACACATTCACAATCACATCTACACTCAACTCAGCTCACACCTGAACCACACAACACGCTCGCACTCACACACGCATACCTACTTACCTATACGATACGTGTACACATATATGGTGCATCAAGGTGTATAACACATGCCAGTTAAATAGAGACAAGATATCCCCTTGCTATTATGGATGGCTTTAGAATTTGGGGATAAGGGGGGGGAGGCATAGTGAGTTAGTTAACTGGCTTGTTTTTATCTTTTGCGACACGATACCAAGACTGGCTGGCGGGCTGGCTGGCTTCACGCTTTCGGGTCACCGCCAGTTCGCAGTTCAAAGCATTTTATTCCCCCTCATTGTTTGATACCATCGGGTCTACTAGATAGTCAGTTAGCTAGCTATGACGCCAACTCGCAGGTACACGCATGCGATGGTGTCTTGAATTGTACTCTTACTATCTATTTATACTCTGCCGTGTTTTACGGCGTCGTCCAACTTTATGGGCTTCTACGGGAACAAACAATAAACAACAACCGGCAACTCTTGACTCTCAGGCGCGGGGGTGTCAAGTGCTGGAGTGATGTTGTGTCTGAGAGAGATATCCGTACGTTATAGCTAGGAGAGCGCATGGACACTGCAGCCTTGAATCAAACTATATTCCTTCTTTTTACATGTTCTTATGTAGGTTTCTCTGTGTGGCCGCTTTTTCATGTAATAGAAAGGGAGATTATAAAAGACTCGAGTAAGATAGTGAGAGGGAGGGATAAGGATAGAGTGAGAGAGGAAGGGGCAAACGTCAACATTATAAATATGTTGTATGAATAGAAAATAATTAAAGAGGACGGTGAGACTGTATGTATTTTTATATGCTAGGAACTTAGCAATACAGTCAAATGGCCCGAGTTAAGTTAAGGTGAGTTAACTTGCATTATCTACTCATTATACCAAGTAGACTCAGGCAACTCGTCTTATGTATGGCATAAGACAAGACAGTGGAAGGGAACATATTATAAACCGTCTGGTTCTATTTATATATCTACCGGCAGGTATTCAGTTCGTACCGTAAGCGAACTAAATATCATGGTCAACTACGAAGTATATAACCCGTGTTTCTCTGTCCAGCGAATTCCAGGTCCCCGCGGACGATCGCTATCTCTGTCACGGTAGTAATTATTATATATAAGCAGCTGCAGACGTGTCACCTTTCATAGCCCTTTTTTTTTTACCTTGCACTCGAGAGTCTAGACAGCCCCTCACGCAGGATACTTAATCCCTAATCACACATCCCCCTTTGAAATCTCATTGGTTTGCCTCTCGATTACCTACCTACTTCTCTTCTTGATTATAATTATTACTTACTTACTTCCCCGTATTAATATATTTTCTCATCAAAACAGGTGTGGATGTGTGTGGCCGGGCGGGCGGGTGTGATCAGTGTATGCGCGTTTAATTGACACCTTTGTCGTGCTCAAGCCTGATGCTGCCTATTTAATGATTACTCAACAGCCAAGCCAAGAGAAACGATAATCAATGACGTGAACCGGCACCCTACCCTATCCAGACGGGACAGCACAGCAAGGGGGGGGGGGGGGGGAAGGGTCGGAAGGTGATGAGTAATCATACGAGATTGGGTTGAGCGGAGTTGAGTGCGCTGTGCGCGGGGGTACTGCTTGCTTGAACCTGGAATCGAACGTATCATGCACCGAAAACTGGGTTATGTCGGATAGTGATGACAGAGAGAAGAGGATGACAGGACAGGAGAGAGATTCAGGGCTGGCTGGCTGGCTGGACCTACTCGGTAGGGTATAGTACTGCAAGCAGTAATTACGGGAGAAGGAGGGCGAGGACGAGAGAGTCTCGATCTTCTCCCACGCCAAAATTACATTAATCGGAAAAGGGACAGGAGCAAGGGGCAAGGAGCCAGGCGTATGAGGAAGAAGGACGGAGAGACGTATAAAGAAGCCTTTCCTTGCTAACACATTCATCCTCTACTTTATCTACGTCTATAACACCATCCCACGCACCTTTATCATCATAGAAGCAAGCGCTTGACGAAACCGTGTAGATAAAAAACGAAATTTCTAGGTATACTATAAGTGACCTGTATAATTCGGATAAATAGTAATTAGATGTACTCCTCCCTCTCTTTACACACAATAATTACCCCCAGGCCTGGCCCTGCCCGTTTCCTTTCACGCTATTCTAAAGGGCTATGGCATCAACCATGCCTACATACCCCCTAACCTACGTCGATCCTCGTGATTCACAATAGCCCCGGGATGGGGGAAGCGTGGTGCCCGACGTCGAATGTAATGAGTGGTTAAGATAGTTGCCTACCTCGTAGCGACCCTAACTGTCGAGGTCATGCCATGGTGGTTGTATTGTTGTTGTAGAGGACGTGGTTGGACCTGATGTCCTAGCCAGCACTGTAACTACTTTATATACTTACCTACTTAGTAAGGTATACATAGTGTAGGCCGTGACTAGGTGCCTACACTAACGGTCTCGAAATAGATGTAACCGATTCATACCTTTGTACGGGCTTTTGCTCTACGATGACCAACCCGGGTTGGGGGGGGGGGGGGGTTGTTTTTCTCGTCTTCAAGCCGTTATGTCATATTGTATTCGGGGGATTCTTTTTTTCTATTTTTTTCTCTATTAGATACTTCCTATTCAAGAAAGAAAGCACGCAAGTAAGTAAGAAGTAAACGTTAAAAACATTCCATGAGCCGTGTTCGAGAGAAACAAACAATGGGGAGAACAGCTAGTTACTTAATTATGGGCAGAACAAGGTATTAGATGATGCATAGGTAGGCATCTTCACATAAAATTGGGAAGAGAAAAGGGGGCGAACACCTTTTTATAGGTGAGACATACATCTCGAAGCCGCGGGGAGATATTCCTCTCCTTCTCTTTCTGTCTCCCTCATGAACTTATACTCTTCATTAAAGTAGTTAGTTACCTAGTTTATCTTGGCAGTTAGTGAGTCTGATTCTTCGACCAGACAGGCCTTTCAATGCGTTGCCGATCGCATCCTTAACACCCCCCGTCTTGATAAGGTCGTCCATCCATCGACCTTTTCGATCGTGCTTCGGATGATTTGGTTCAGAATGTCTATAACCGTGGACCCGATAGTGTTAAACCCGCTGGCGAGTTTCCTCGTCTGTAGGGAAATGAAGGTCGGCCCGGAGGCTTGTCAACGCTGCGGCTGGGGACTGGGGTGTCGTCAAGCCGTTTTATCCGTGTATTCTGAGGCTTGTCAATGCTGCGACCGAGGACTAGGGGGTGTCGTCAAGCCGTTTTATCCGTGTGTTCTCTGAGCTCTTCGATCGCGTAGCGGACGTTGCTCACCCCGCGCGACGCGTGTCTCGATAGGTGTCTGTTCGGTTTTGTCGTCCCGTGGAGTCCCCGTGATAAGCTTGGCTTCGGGTTTTCCGGCGTCGCTCTCGATGCCTGACTTTGTAGTATAGGCAAAGATGTGGTCAGAGGCTTATGTTTCGATTGCTAGGTAGTGAGTGAGATACATACTTACTCATTTACTAATCAAGACCATCAAGTTAAGATGAGCACGTTGTTGTAAATCATATAACCAGAGATTGACGAGATGACCCGGGCACATACATATACGACATCGCAACGCCATTACAGTTCTCACCATGTAATGACAGGAGAGATTCACATCAGAGGAAATCGATAATGTCAGAAAAAGCTAGTAGCTTCAATGATAGACAATCTATCCAGTCTCGCGACTGCAACGCGCGCTCTCTCGGCCGATGTTTTCACTTCCGGTCTGGCATCTGGCATCGTGGCCGACACGCTAGACATGGGAAAGCAGTAAGTACCTTAGTTAGCGTAGAGAGCGGCGTTTACTTCCGAGTTCTCGCCACAGCGACTATACTATCGCCATGCTAGGAACAAACCAAATCAAACCAAACCGAACGCCGGCAAATGCTTGCAAAAATGTCCCTGATTTCCGCGGGTGATTCCCGAACCCCGATGACGCCAATTCCATGCAGCCTTCCCCTCCGTTCCGTATATAATTGATTCCCTGCCTCGCCTCCTCCCAGGTAGGTCCCTCGTAAAACGTGAGGGGGGGTCGTGACCACGTGACGTGACGTGACGACATGAACAAATTTCTCAGCTTCCAGCATGGTCCTCCTTCCAGCATCCGGTACTACCGTTTCATATGCGAGTAATCCTTCAGCAGGTGCGCCATGTGCGCGTTGCTCTGGTGCTTCGGCGGGCGCGCCGTCTTCCTCTTCTTGGCGGCCTTGGCGGCGGCCTTGCCGTTGTTCGTGGGTGCCTCGCTGGCGGGCTTCTGGCCGAGGGCTAGCAGCTTGCGCACCATGTCGTCGGGCGCGGGCAGCTCGATGCGGTGCCACATGCTCAGGAACTCGGGGTCGACGGCGTGGGACAGGCGGGGCTCGTCGAGCCAGACGAACTTGGCGTGGTTGTCTTTCCTGGTGCGCACGACGAGGATCTTGTGCTCGTTCTCCAGGTCCGTGATGGCCTGGTCGCAGTCGGGCCAGCCGTCCTTGAGGTCCTTGACGCTGAGCGACGAGGCGTCCGTCTTCTGCTGCAGGTGCGCGAGCAGCGTGATCTTGTCGTGCACGCCCGGGATCTTGGCCTTGAACTGGTACTTGCCGGTGCGCCAGGCGGGCTCGCTGCCGGCGGCCGCGGCCTTGGCGTTCCTGGGCGCGGGCATGAAGTCGATGCGCGAGTGCTTGTGCATAAGGCCGACGAAGAGCTTCTGCTGGTGCTCGGGCAGCTTGTTGAGCGTCAGGTGGTCGAGGATCTCCTGCAGCGTCTTGGGGGCGCGCTTGGCCTTGAGGAAGTCGACGACGTAGGTCAGCTGGGTCATCATGTGGGAGCCGAAATCGGTGGCCTTCGCGGCTGCGGCGGCGGCAGCGGGCGTGGGAATGGGCGTGGGCGTGGGCGACGCGCGGTCTCTGATGCTGGCATTGTCGCGCTTCTGGCGTTTCGAGGCCGACGAGGGCGTGCCGTCCGACTTGGTGGGCGAGGCATTGGCGCCGGGGGATGGCGAGGGTGGCGCCAGTCGCTTGCCGTTTCCATTGACCCTTGTTGGTGCGAGAGACGACATGGCGACAGGTCGGTTGTGTGCTGGGTGGATGGATGGATGGAGTGGTTGAGGTGAGGATGTTGGTGATCAGCCTCGTCGAGAGAGCGATGATGAGAGGGAGAGGATGGACGTATTTGGATTGTTGTGGCTGAAAGTGTTCTTTATCTTTAAGGTGGAGCTCCCAGGGGAGGTACCTCACTTAGGTACTTCCAGTGTGTTACGTAAGGTCCTAGGTAGGCAACGCAGGACAAAACTTTTATGGACCAAAATCCGGCTTCGGTTAGTGCATGTGGCGGGGTCCATGTGGCTTGAGCTTATCGCTGATCTAAATTTAGCGCCAACCTAGTGCCAAAGAAGGGGCACCTAAAGTTCCAGAGATTCGTTCTATTTACTCAGTGACACCGGATACAAAGAACTAGGTTAGTCTTATCTCAGTATTTAATCTCAAGGTAGCCAGCTCCTATCTTGAATTCATTCAATGGGGGCTTTCAACTGAAGAATCCCGAGGTGGGTGCCACAATTAAGTTCACCGTATGGTAGTGTAGATGCCGAGAGACTCCCAATCTGGCGCTCATCATTGTTGCCTGGAAGATTGTGCATGGAGGGGGTGTTCTAAGATACCTGCCTTTCGCATTCCAGCAATGCGTGCTTCCCACACCATAGACATCGGACTTGAGAGACCATGCTATTGTTTGTATCACTCTGTAGCGAGATTTGAGACACAGGTTTGAGATATGACAAAAAAATAAAATTCGGCACGTTCGTTGCTATGTCTATAAGGCCTCTTCCCCTCCCCCCACCCCCGTTGTGGACAATTTCTAGTCTGGCCCACGAAGGGTCGGTCCAATCGGAAACGGCGAACAGAGTCGCGAATCATCACCGTGGTCTATTATGAGTCGGTGCGGGGTTGGTTATGTGTCAGTTGAGAAAATAAATCATATATCGCCTTTTATATCGACCGCGTCTTGTGTTCCGATATGCCGCTCGGCTCGGGGCAGGGGAGGACATTCGTAGTCCCGGAAGGCACTGAGCGACGCCGGCCCTTCCGGTTGGTTATTGATGGTGAAACGGGGGCATTCGGGCACACTCGCTCAGGCCTGGGATTGCTGGTTCTGCAGGTACTGGTAGCCGAAGTAGGCGACTACAGCACCGACGAAGACGAAGGCGTACAGAGCAGTGCCTAGGCCGGCACCGCTCGTGTCGGCGGGGGGGGAGACGGCCGAGGCGGTAGCCTTCGGGGCGGGGTCACCAGGCTGAGAAGGCGTGGCGCTTGTTAGCAGATGGGCGGGAGGCGATGGCCACGTACAGCGGGAGCGGGATACTCACCTTGCGCTTCACCGTGCCGACGTAGTACTTCTCGAGGGTTTCCCTGGCCTCGTCACTGTGTCCGACATCCTCGAAGGCCTCGGTTGCATCCTGGCCGCCAACGTCCAGCAGGACCTCCTCACCACCGCTGCGGAGGAATGGCACAGTCAGCACAATGCCAGTGGGACCCCCCGGCCCTCCAAGGACAGACAATGCAATCGCAGCAGTAGCAGCAGCATCAAGTAGCAGCATCAAGCGGCAACATGACACAGGAGGCGTCGGCGGGGGAGGCGATTGATTGATCGACGTGGTGGACTTACGGGTGCTCGTCTACAAACTTGGTGGTATCGTAGACCTTGCCGTGGATGACGACAAAAAGGTCCTTCTTCGTGTTGTGCTCCGCAACGTCTTGATAGGTATACTCCTTGTCGGCCATTTTTAGCGATTGAGAGGACAGAAGAGCCTAGAACTAGGAAGTAGTCGAGAGGTTCTGCGTTGGCCGGTGGCGGGGAGAGATGGGCGAGGTGGGATGTTGGGAGTGGTGTGGTGTAGGAAAAGAGAAGAAGCAAAGGTTGCTGGTGAATTCGCAGTTGTTGATAGTCGGTCAGCTGTCGATCTTACGGGCAACAGGCGTCGGCCGGGTCGGCTTTGGTGGACTCCGCCCTGCTCTACGCTTTCTACGTTGTTCTTTTCACCACCTACAACACACCTAGGGTACCTACAACTACGAACTTTAACAGCCTACAGGAATGTACCTAGGGGAAGCTAAGGTACCTCCCACTTGCTGTAGGTAGCATTACCTGGTAAGTACACCTGCTGCTATCTCTACCTGTATCCTGTGCTAAAGTACCGACTGCCCGTTTGATACATGTTGTGAAACCCCCCGCCATCCCCGCAGCCTGGCTCTGCTCGGAGCCAATGAGATGCAGAAACGGTGTTCGCAACCGTCCAATCCCGAGGCGAGCTGATGCGATGACCGCGAATCCGCAGGCGTCTGAGTTGACCATTGGTCCTCCTTCCCACAAGTTTGCATCCAAGAAATTGCAGAACGGGTCTAAACTCTGAAATGGTCCCAACCCCAAATGTAGTGTACGTACCTCTTGGGTTCAACCTGAACTTCATCACCTTGAATCCTAATGGTACGATACTACACGGCGATGCTAGTGGGTAACGATGATTCAGTGCTTGGATAAAGTACCTAGGTAGCTTGAAATTCAGAACAGAAGCCCCCGTACGGTAACAACCTGTAGATAACGATGGTGGGCGTACCGATGCAGTCCTCCAGGCTTACACGAGGTGCTTTAGGTACATCTTACCTACAGTAAGCAAGCAGTCGGACATAGGTAGATGGACGCGAACGTTAGCCTTCGGAGCTATGTAGGTATACCACTTCATGGCAGTACCTTATCATATACGGAGCACCACCGTAACAGCTGCGATATACAGACCGAATACGAATACCCTCGAACATTGGTGGATTCTATTCGGACTGGTAGCTCAGCTACCTAACGACCTGCATGGTAGGGCCGACACTGGGTGTTGCAGTACAGCCGCTTTAATTAACTCAAAAGCCCTGGCTTCCTCGCGGGGGCAGGAGTTCCATCATTCATAACTCGCTCGGATCCGCACGAATCCGGTACTCCGCATGGCGTAGAACAACCCGCCTCGTGGTGTGGGACGAGGAACGGCCCATGCGGAGCTCCGCAAACCAACCCTCTACTACCTACTTCTCTCCTCTAGCTCATGGCGCATGATCCCATTCGGTGTGTTCTCAGCAAATGGTGGCTAAGCAGATAGGTACCAAACAAGTACAATAGCACCGAGCGACTCCTCGCACCAACTTATCTCCTTGAACTCCCACCCCCGATGTCTTGTCCCACCCGGTAGCTAGTCACCCTGTCCCATTCGATCTTCTGTCTCGTTACCGGAAGTTGTCTGCGTAGGCTCTTGAAGACGCCCTCGCTGAGGTTCGCGAAGCCTCTATTCAGCTCTTCCTGGTACTTTTTCTCACCTGCCGCGATCTCCTTCGTGATGCTCGCAGCCGTGGCCGAAGGTATCGAGATGTCGACAGGCTTGCGGGTCAATAGACGCACGTTCCCATCTTCGTAATAGTGCACGTCGGCTCTGATGCTGCCCTCGAGGCGGCCCGAGGAAGGGTCCAAGGTATACACGGATCGCCATCGTCCGTTCCTAGTTCATTCACGATAAGCTGCCGTTCCCCGATACCGTCTCGCAGCCGTAGAAGCCATACCAGAAGTTATTCGGGCTGTATTTGTTGGCCACGATGATGATGGCAATCTTCGTATCGTTTTCGATGGGGTATACGCCGTACGAGGCGCTGGGGTAGTGCTCCTGGACATATGTTGACAGGCTCTTCAGCGTCGACTTCCTGCGCCAACCGTCAGCCGTCTACTTCCCGAAGCCCAACTGTGTCGTAATGAAGTGTGACATCATACACCAAATCCGCCAGCTCGCCAGACACGACGTGGCTCTGGACATCGCTCGCTTTCTACTAGGCGGTTATCATCGAGAACCAGGTAGGTGGTAGGCCCAGTCGAACCTGTGTAGTATGGTCGAAGGCGAAGCTGGAGGCGCTCTCGACATCGAAATAACGGCCGTCGCCGAGGGAGCTGTGCGAACTTATGATGACCTGCTGACTGCCGCCGGGAAGCTTGGCCGTGGCAAACTGCTCTTCGTTGTATTTCTTGGAGGCGGGGCCCAGCTCGGAGACCAGCGTGGGCTCGTTGAAGGTCAAGGCCTTGATGTCTGTGAGGCTGCGTAAGGGAGGGTCGGCATCTTGGCCATGTCGGTGGCGGAGTTGCGCATACCGTTAATCACGTCTGCCAACTGAGTACTGTTTAGCTTCAGGGCTGTCCAAATGCCATGGCTGGTGCTAGCGGCGCAAGCCATTCCCTACCTCTCCGGGTGGTGCGCCTTCTACGAAGGACTCGATGGTGGCGAGCGGGGAGGCCATCTTGAGGGTTGGCACTCTGGACGGCGGTTCGGCCGTGGACGAGCAGGTAGCAGACTGGGCGTATAGGTAGTGTGTAAATGAACGGCGCGCAATAGAGTCTGAGCCACAAACAGACCTATGTGTCGTGGTAACAAGCTTGTCGTTATGCCACCTTTTTCTAGTGTGAATGTCGAAAGACTTGAACGCGGGGCAAAGATGGGCGAGTTGAAGTTGACGCCAAGCCGCCCTCCTGTCAATTGAGGGTCCTAACCTAGGTTCTTACCTAACGTTGTACCACTTTCCTTGGCGCACGACAAACTGGGATTAGTGCTTTCGCCGCTTTTGCTCAGGCTCGGCTCAGCTAAAGCCTGGAGAATTCAGCATATCGAGCTTTTCAGCTAGGATATAGAGCAAGTTCAATGTTGGTACGGGTATACCGCAAAGTAATGGTTGTGTGTGATTCATTGTTTATGCTTTATTCGTATTCTATTATCAACCAACTATTAATTAAATTTTTGCCCATTTTGATATGTGGTTTTAATGAAGACTTACGAAGTACTTGCTCACTACCATGGAGAGAACAGGTATCTTGTTAGATTTAATAGCAATCAGTAGCAGTACTAAATAACCGCAAAGCTACTAAAGAGTGTATTCTCATCATCAACAACTTTGATTCCAACCTAACTACTAGCTGTCATAGGAGCTAAGACCTTCAAGTGTCTTTTCTTCTTGTTTACCAAATCATACTGACGATTCATACTGTCTTAGTGTGTCCGCACGCCGCCTTCGAAGATGCGAATCCACCTCCTAACGCTCCGGAGAAAAAGCATCGAGACCAGATTCATGTCTTTTAATTGAATTGCTGATTGCATTTTCAGGATGAAGAGTTTTCTTACCCCAAAACTCGTGTTGATCTCATGTTCGCGAAGTCCCTTTTTCTTTCAAGGAACGCGAAATGCGGTACGGCCTGTCATCACAGATGTCGGGAGCGAATTGGCTGCGAGGTAGTCGTGTACGAGGCTAAGCAAACCGATATCCTTCCCTATAAATAATCATCTCAGTCAGTCACGGGGAGATCCCACAAATCAAACACAACTGTGCGAGTGATCACCTTTAGGGGCAATGATAGATAGAGATACGGGGAAATACTCTTCCCTGCCCGAGATCTTCGAGTGAAAGGAGCATTGGCCGACTATGAGTGCAGTCAGTTATTTCGAATCCTCAGGTACTCAGAACGTAGATTGCAATACTCGGGACTATCATATTTGGTACTCCGGAGAGGGATGCGTGGAGGTTTGAGTCGAAGCCTTCGTAAGACCGCAGCTCAGGGGCCCTAGACCTATATTAATCATGAATGAAGGGTAGTGGAGACCGGACCTTACGGTAGATATTCGTCTCGGTAATCAAGCTTGTATCGAGGGGCGACGATAATGGTCTCATCGTCATTAAGAAGATGCCGAAGAAACCAATCGTTGTGCGTTTTGACTTCGGTTGAGGCTTCTTTTTTTCGTTCATCCGACATCGACCTCCCCTTGTTCCTGGGTGGATAAAACATTAGAGCTTGAAACGGTTTGTGAGTACAAATACTGCCTCACCACAAGTACTGGGTGACTTTACAGACGTATGGGTCTGTATCGAACTTCGCTTTGTATGTCTCTCGGAACTCGGAAAGGTAGCTCCAAAACTCGCTATATATCAAGTCGATAAAAGTCTACAACTTCGTGAATCAAAAGGCCACGAACTTCGAGTAGATAGTGACTTACTGTGTTGAAAGTTTCAAAGAAACCTTTACAGGCATCCGCGGGTCTCGTAGCGCTCCATGTCTCCTCAACAGACACATCCAGTTTCCTGGCCCCTAGCCATGTCGCTAGGGAAGAGACCCATTCCTCTGCAAGCACTTGGACTCCCTCATGATCGGCGTGGTATTCTCTCGGAAAGAGAACTCGAGTAGGTTTCAGGTGCTAATCGATATTTAGCGCATCTCATTCGTATGATTCCAGGCTTTATCTCACCTGATCACTGGAAGGGGTTTGGAGCCAATGGTGGCCAAACTCAAGCAGCGTGCCACTGCCCCGACCGAGAAAGCCAGGCGTGTGAAAGATACTAGCTCTCTCTCATTAGTCTCGCGACCCTAGTTGAAGACTAAGTACTTGATGTAGAATATACCCGCAAGGAATCACGACGTCAGGAATTTGTTGACCGTCATGTGTTGGCCGGAATCCATAGACACCGTGGGCCACAGCCGGGTCCCTTATACTCCCCCCAGCTGGGTGAGGAAACATTAGTGGCAATAAATGCACAACAGCTTCCAGAGCTAACTCACCATCGGTTCCCAGCGTGATATCAAGCCAAGGGTATGCCGCCAACCCGGAAGCCGACCCGGTGCTGCTGCCCGTCGCGGCGAGGTAGCCATCGCCTCGTGAATTGAAAGGGTAGAAGTAATCGCACCAGTCCCCAATTACTTCCTGGCTGCTCCCAAACTCGACCGTCTTGGTTTTACCCACGATGACGCTGCCGAGATCAAGAACAGACTGGACGGCGGATGAAGAGGTCTTCGAAGCATCATGGAGCATACGATAGGCGCGATTACCACAGCCCGTATGGACTCCTTTCAGATGGAAGAGATCCTTTATTGCGATTCTCATCCCAGCCAGAGGCTTCTGCTTCGATTTGGTGGTCCTGAGTCTGGAGGGGACGGCCACGCAAAGAGATGACGCACCGAATGCTGCAGCATTCAAATTCTCATAACTAGTATCCAAAGCTTTTAATTAGAGTAGCCGGCGACAGACGGGTCTATCACGTTCGCTGATTTGACGTACGTGTGGTTATCGCCTTGTGTGGGAATCGTGCTTAATATGAACGCATTTTTGTCATCGGGAAAGATCCTCCATGCTGAGTATAGACCACAGGCCGAGAAAAAGTATGGACCTGGAAGGACATTCTCGGTGCCAGGCAGCTGAAATATCACGAGGCAACCCCACGATGCCAGTAGGTCCATAACCGGCTCATCAACCGCCGACTCATCAGAGACGAGCAGGACATGGCTCAGAAAAGCGTCGCAAAAGACGTCGTCCTTCTGCTGATACGAAAGATAAGCCTTTTCGAGCTGATATTTCAGGGGAGACGTCCCGTGCGGGACAAAACACGTGAGTGTATCCAGATGAGGCGAGTCTGTCAATCGGACTTCATACTATAGTATACGAATAGGGTCATTAAAATGATCGGGACCGTGGACCAAACCAGGTGTCTTACATCGCATTGGCCTTGGATCGCAAACGCTTTATCGCCTAGCTGTATTACAGAAGTTGTTCGCAAGAGGGTTGGGCTGCTGTTGCTGGAAGCGCCACTGGTGGTGGCCTTGAGACAGGGAAAAGGGGGCGATGGTAACCCAGACGCCGTATCACGGCTGTGATTTCGGAAGGGCACTAAGAGCGGTATCTTTCGTATGGCCATCGTTGCTGATGTTAGATTGGAGGTCTGGAGGGCCCCGTGGTCTAATCGGTCTATATTAAAAGGTCTGAATGCCCGGGTTTTTTAGGGTTTTTTTTCAAGAAGAGGGTGTCACGAGCCGGCCACACACTGGCAAGGGATAGCAACATCCTGGCAAGGCGAAGTCATAGACAGACTGACCTATCTACCAAATATAAGCCACCAACGCACCAAGTTGCATACATTGGGGTCCTGTGTCATGTTATGAACATGACAGAAGGCTGGAAGCTAAAACATTTAAGTGAGGGATATCCTGCCAGCTTCTGAGCAGGTGTTCACCATCCGCCACCTAGAAAGGATGTCTCCAGAGCCATGACAAGACAGAAAAACAAATCAATATATATTTCGCTGATCATGGGTTCGCTATGAGGCAGCGGGTGCTCAAGCCCGGCCATCAATAATCGCGTCTTCAATTATACAACATACGATGCATACCTAGGCACGCACAAATACTTCTATGCATCCGGATCTACCTCCCCATTAGTATTCCACTAACTTCTTAATCCCATCGTATATCCCTATAGCGCTGTTAGTCAAGCCGGAATGGAATGTCTTCGTCTCTCATCTTCTAGCTGCTACTTACTGGCAACATCCGGTATGTTGAACTTCTCGAACACCAGCGGCATATGTATGCTCCAGCCCGCCACACGTGCTATGGGCGCCTCGAGCCGCAGAAACGTTTCTGGATCGCCCTGGATGGCCGCAGATACCTCGGCGCCTATGCCGGCGTTGACCATAGATTCGTGCACGACCATGCACCTCCCCGTCTTGCGGACGCTCGCGAGCACGGTTTCCCGGTCCCAGGGATACAGCGTCCGCAGATCGATGAGCTCGACGGAGATGCCCAGGTCCTGTTCTGCTTTTTGGAGGGCCGCCTGGCACGTGTACAAGGGCTGTCCGTAGGATATGATGGTCACATTTTCTCCCTGTTTCAATACTTCGGCCTTGGAGAGTGGCAGGGTATATGGGCTCGTGGGCACTTGCTCCACGGCCGCTCGGTATAGGATCTTGGGCTCCATGAAGATGCACGGGTCGTTGCTCCGGATGGCAGATAATAACAGGCCTTTCGCCTGCAGCGGTGACCTAGGCATGATAACCCTGAGGCCAGGTATGTGTGTGAAGAGGCTCTCGGGTGACTGAGAGTGATATAGGGCGCCGTGTCCAACGCCACCGCAGGGCATCCTCACCGTCAAGCCACCGGCGCTTCGCCCCGTCTTTCCCTCGCGGTATCGGTATTTGGCCGCCTCGTTGACGAGCTGGTCGAACGCAGGGAAGACGTAGTCGGCAAACTGAATCTCGGCGACCGGGCGCATCCCCTCAGCAGCCAGACCAATGCCGAAGCCCATGATGCCCTGTTCGGTGAGCGGCGTGTTGAATACGCGGTCTGCCCCGAAATCCTCGGCGAGCTTCATGGTGCAGCGGAAGACGCCGCCAAAGGCGACGTCCTCGCCAAAGATGAGCACGTTCTCGTCTTCTCCGAGGGCGGTGGCTAAGGCGTCGTTGACGGCCTGAAATAGGTTCATCCGCTTCGTGGTGCCATTTTTCACCTCGGGCGGCAGCTCTGAGCTGCCGAGGGCGGTCTGCGGGCTATGTGCTAGCAAGGGCGTCGTAGAGTAATCGGTCGGGATGTTGAGCCGGGCATTTGGCGGGTGTGTCGAATAGGGTCGGTGGTGGCATACTGTCGCTGCTCTTAGAGGAGACTGGGAGGGCAAGGAGGATGTTAGCGCTCGATGTAGTCGGCGGAGCGAGATGCTGTTCTTCATTGCGAATCGGGCCTTGACTAGCCAAGGATTTCCACCATTGACGACTATTCACAACCAATTGGTGATATGTTTACGGGAAGAAGAACAAGCCGAGAGGAAAGAGTGAGCTGAGCGACTCTCATCGTACCTCCTGTAGGTGTAGGTAGTGTAATATGCCGAGGGAATATCGCTTAGCTGCGGCATTCCGGTTGAACTCGCGCCAACAACCCCGCCAAGAGCCGATCCGTTATGGGGACCCCATGAGAGCGATAAGGGCGGGGCCGATTGTTGCCTGGTCAACAGCTTCCGGGTATATTTCCTGGCATCGTAGCGACTTGTACCAAAGTACTTTACCTACCTCGGCGGTGGGAGCGCTTGGTTGACTCAGGTTGTCTTGCATTTGCGGGACCTGCAAGCTGCCGCCTGTCTGTCATCATTGCAGACGCCAAGACATTCTCTTCGATTCCCTCCAGAAATAGATTAGACCTTGCATTCCAAGTTCCAAGTGCATTCCTCATGACAATTCAATAGCTTGCCTGGTCACATTACCCCATCAACATGGCACCCTACGACGACCATGACCCGAGAGAGCATCGTCATCGTAGGGACTCAGACGCGCGCAGAAAACGCCATGAGGGACGAAACTCGCGAGGCCATGGCACCACGTCCACTTCCGAAGGTTCGCGCAACCGCTCAAAACAGAGGCTTTCTATAAATGCCCTAGCCGAGCTCAACGAGATGAATACGAGAGGTCACATCCCAGAACCGGCGCAGGCCCGTAGACCTGAACGGAAGCGAAGAAAGCATCGACGAGGGCGAGACGAGTACGAGATCGTCGACACAGAATACGAATCGCCGCGCAGGGAACGTCGGGAACGAGAGAGGGTACACGAAGCCAGAGAAGCAGAAAGGGAATACCATTTCCCTCCCCAAAGAACAACAAGGCACAGGCATAACGAATACTCCGAGTCGGAAAGAGAGCCCGAGTCACCGAGGCGCCCACGGCGGACCCGTGCACACGCAGAACCCGACTTCGATGATGACGACGACGACGACGATGATGGAAGGAACTACCCACGAACAGAACGAGAAAGGCGACACACTAGGAGGAAGAAAAAGAGAATCGTCAGCGGTGCCATCGTCGAGGAAGGCAGATCAACTCCCGATTTACGAGGCGGTATCGCAAGCAAGCACAGTAGCTACAATAGTATCGAGCACGAGAAATCGCAATACTACAAGGCTCCTAGGTGGAACAAGAAGAAAAAGAGATGTATGTCAACACAAAAAGTTTCTATTCTAAAGGTCCAATCACTAACTGCATATTCAGGGATCGTAGCAGGAGTTGCCCTCGTCGTGCTCATTATCATCATCGCAGTCGCCGTCGTCGTGAGCAAGAAGAACGCCTCCGAGGCGCCGAAGAAGTCGGGCGTCGGCAGCGTGGATCCGGACAGTGTACCGACGGCCGCTCGAGGATCATTGCTTGACCCCTTCACGTGGTATGATACCACAGACTTCAACACCACCTATACAAACGAGACGGTGGGCGACCTGCCCGTCATGGGACTGTTTACGGAATGGGACGACTCCGAGGCGGCGAACGACAAAGTCCCGGCACTCGACAAGCCCTGGGGCAGTTATGCCGACAAGCCGGCGCGCGGAGTTAATCTCGGCGGTTGGCTGTCGCTGGAGCCTTTCATCACGCCCTCCCTCTTCAACTACGACGTCCGACTCGGCATTGTGGACGAGTGGACGCTGTGCAAGCATCTCGGGCCAAAGACAACAGCCTCGACGCTCGAGAAGCACTACGCCACCTTCGTCACGGAGCAGACCTTCAAAGAGATACGGGACGCGGGGCTCGACCACATCCGCATCCCCTACAGCTACTGGGCGGTGCAGACCTACGACGACGACCCCTACCTGTTCCGGATATCGTGGCGATACCTCCTGCGCGGCATCGAATGGGCCCGCAAGTACGGGCTGCGCGTGAACCTCGACCTGCACGGCCTCCCGGGGTCGCAGAACGGGTGGAACCACAGCGGCCGGCTGGGGCCCATCGGCTGGCTGAACGGGACGAACGGGGATCTCAACGCGCAGCGGTCCCTCGACGTGCACGACCGGCTCTCGAAGTTCTTCGCGCAGGACCGGTACAAGAACATCATCGCGTTCTACGGGCTCGCCAACGAGCCGCAGATGGTGCAGCTGTCCGCCAGCGCCGTGGTGGCGTGGACGGAGAAGGCGTTCGAGCTGATCCGCGGCAACGGGCTGGCGCGGGCGAACGTCGTCTTCGGCGACGGCTTCATGGGGCTCACGCACTGGCAGGGCCTGCTGACGGGACACCCGGACCTGATCCTGGACGTGCACCAGTACGTCATCTTCAACAACGGCCTGATCGGGCTCACGCACCAGGGGAAGATCAAGTACGCGTGCGACGGCTGGACGCAGCAGACGGAGGAGTCGCTGAGCACGGCGACGGGCTACGGCCCGACCATGTTCGCCGAGTGGTCGCAGGCCGACACGGACTGCGCCCAGTTCCTGACCAACGTCGGCTGGGGCAACCGGTGGACGGGCACCTACGACTCGGGCAACGCGTCCAGCCAGGCCCTGACCCCCATGTGCCCGACGACGGACGGGAGCTGCTCGTGCAACGGCGCCAACGCCTCGCCCGGCGACTACAGCGACGCCTACAAGCAGTTTCTGCTCATGTTCGCCGAGGCCCAGATGACCTCGTTCGAGAAGGGCTACGGCTGGTGGTACTGGACCTGGGACACCGAGTCCGCCGCCCAGTGGAGCTATCGCAAGGGCCTGGCGGCCGGCATCCTCCCCGCCAAGGCGTACGACCGCGGCTTCAGCTGCGATTCGGACGTGCCCGATTTTGGAGACACGGGGCTCGTTGAGACATATTGAGTTCGATAGATCGAGCGCTCTAGCCTAGAGAAGGAGGCTTTGGATATAATGAAATGCACTCCCATATTACGGGGTTGGAGTCAGGGTTTTTTGTATCATTGAAGGCTGGCGTTGGTGCATAGGCGGTTTGGTAATGTTGGCTGGTTAGCTGATCACGAAGTAAATTTAAGTACGCCGTTTTTGATATCCAAGAAGAGCGAGTTTCTGTTGGTATACGATGAGCAAATAGGGAGATTTTCCTGGCGCACACTGATTACACAAAGCATATAGTAGTTTGTTATTTTAAAGGAAACTATGGAGTATATCTGATCATGCAATTCACATTGCTTCATGGACGAACGATTTCCTCGCAAATCATTCATTGAAACGCTGCTGGACTTAACGTTCGATAGTATGGCATCCACAAGACAGCGCTCTGTCTGTCTAGATGGTAAGCAAGGCGACCGTGTCCCAAAGGACCATCAATCCAACTGCTTAATCTAACTCATCCATCCTGTAATATTCCACTCACAACTCCTGGGCCTATATAAATAGACCTAGCTTAGCACGCCCCTAATCCACTACGGAAGGCTCGCTGAGACTACAATCTGATAGTCCAGCCTGGGCGTCGTCAAATACAACACCACCACCACCACCACCACCACCACCAACAACAACAACAACAACAACAACAACAAGGGGTTTCTACTCAGCATACCCACATGCATATGAAACCTTGCACTCTGTGGGGACTGGAGTGCGCGGTTTCGTATGAAAGACTAGGTACTGTACCTGCTCATGCCATCTATGACGTCCCAAATAAGACGGGATTTGATAGAATCCCGCGGACGTATTATCAAGGGGAAAAGGCCCAGAACCTGGAACCTTGATTAAGAGCTCGCCAAGGCTACAATAAAAGGGCAGACGGACCTATCACAGCCACAGCCTTGAAAATGTTGCCGGGTAGTCAGTCCAGGCCCCCACGATGTAACCAAAGGCATGTCCGCAGCAAGGGAGATCCTGGTGCCTGCCCCCTTTCGCAAGGATTCCTAAATCTGCCCACGATCTTCGACAAAGCTGCCAGCTAACGAGTGTGACTTCAGCCAGCCTCCCAAGCCAATTATGGATAGACGAATGAGACGAGGGAGAGGGGAGGGGGGATAGACAGGTGGACGAGACAAGGCCAAAAGAAATGAAGGAGCCGGGACCGACGAAGATCGTTGGACGTTTCCTGAGCTGATTGGTCTGGGCGGTGGACTGGGCCAGCGAGGCGAGGGCATCTGCTACCGAGGACCTAGGTATTGTAGGTAATAGCCTATAGATATCATTTAGCGCTGGCCGAGAGAGAGAGAGAGAGAGAGAGAGAGAGAGAGAGAGAGAGATAAAAGGGGGGCCAAAAAGAATCGGAAGATGCAATCACGCACGGTAGATCATTGATAATGCAAGTTGGCATACATACACGAGGTTGGACAGCGCCGGCGCCAGCGAATCTCGACGTTGAACGAGAAACGATGCGGCTGAGACGTGAGATTTTCCCCTCTCCTCCTCTCTTTCGTTTCCCACCAATAAAGCGACGAGAAAGCGAATAAACAAGTAACCTTAAGGCCCCCCCCCCTCCAAACACGAGTATTAGTAGTTAATTATTAGGTAAAGAAGAAGCATGAAAAGGCGGGATGGACAAAAGAAAAAGGCCTCGAGGCTTGTTCTAGACAACCCCCGCAATGTATCAATATTATTCATTGCGACTCCTTGGTTCATGGTACCTGACTAACGCACCGTGATGGGATACCCGGCGCGAAAAAGGACTGAGCTAGACGAACAGCCATTCATATATAGACAGATAGATAGACAGGTAGATAGACAGACAGAGACAGATACCTACGCTGCATGCATGAGCGAGACACATGATGCGTACATACCTACCTTACATACTTTACCTAGGTCCTACGTATGTAAGTAACTCAGGCGTAGCGCGGCGCCTGACGCCACAGACGCGGCGGAACCTAAGCGCAGCGAACGAGGTTAGGTAGCGAGCTCACCGACTTCCCCATTGCGAGGGCATCCACATACGGGCTACGCCGCAAGATACTCTTGGGTTCTCTAATTATCTATTACATACCTACATACGCACATACATGCATACGTAAGTACATATATGCATTCATACCTACGTACATACATACATACATACATACATGCCTGTCCCTGTCCGCCCGGTTGTCCTATTCTCATGGGACGAGACGCTGTCGCCGATCATTTCGTGCTCGGCGGAGGGGGCTAGTTACTTAGTTGATTAAATATTACGCTCGGCGCGAAGCCCGCGAGATCCGACAACATAACACGGTGGGACAGAGGATGTAGATAGATATATAGATAGATAGATAGGTAGGTTTGGCATCGGATCGGACCGGACTGGATCGGATCGGATCAGGCGTCACGATTCACGCGTCAAGCCGCGTCCGATACCCGAAATCTACAAATTGCCTTGCCTTGCCTTGCCTTGCCGCCTTCCTTGCCTTTCTTTGTATTGCTAAGATCGGGACGATAAGCCGATCCCATGAGAAAAGGGGCGAGGAGGAGGGAAGGGGGAAGACGAGGGAAGACGAGATCTGGGGAGATGAAATGAGAGAAGAAGGGAACCCGGGAACCAAAAAAAGATCTCCTTCGTTCGTATCGCCTCCCTGCTATTACTTGATTAATGACATGGACCCCGGTAATAATAGAGAAAGCGGCTCCTGATGCCAGAGCAGTGGCGTCTTATCGAGATCTGATAATTATTAGGATGGCTAGGTAGGTAAGGTAGGTCGAAGTCCTGTGCACTAGCTCCCCGTGTTATCCTAGCACACTGTATTTATTCCCCAGCTTCCAGGGCTGTGAATGTATTACAATTGAATAGGCGGGCAAGCCGGTGGCTGGGTGATAATTACTTGCTTATAATGTTATGAATGCCTTCTGACCAGGGTAGCAAAGCTGGAGGAGAGTCAAGGGCCGTGTCGTCAGTCCACCTACTATTACTCATTTTCATGCTGGCCATGCTTCCATCTAGGTGAAGCCATAAAAATTTGATTTACATGAGCTTACACAACCCAGCAGAAGAGCAATGCCGTTAGTTAAACCGGTCTGATCAAGACCATTATCAATCCGCAATGGTCAGTGAGTAATTTCTGTATGGCCATTAGAAGCTTCTTGGTGGCGTTAAACAATAACATAGCCACAAAGCTCTAATTAACCCATCCACTACTAACTCAGTGTTGGTAAAGTTGGCCGAATCGTATTAGTCTTATCGACTCTGTTCACACGCTGTCAGGGTTGGGGATTTTCTTAACGGGACACTTCTTCAGATTCCCAAGTATGGAATCAGTAATGTAGCATATCTATATTTCATGCAGGTAACTATTAAAATGCACGAGAGGACGGAGTCACCGTGAAGCATAGCATATAGAGATATGTACCAGTGAATGCCAACTCCTTCAACTCAACTGATGTTGTAATGAAAGGGCAGTTTAGGCCTGACGTGATGGAAGTAGCGGTGTATTTGCATCATCAGTAGTTGAACACATCCGTTCGAATTATTCCCTGCCTGGAGGAATGTAGTTGGCTTGTTAAGGCAGCCAGCTAGCTGTAGGTCAGCATGTCCTCTCTGCAAGAGGATTGACAGCACAGCATAACCAGGATACGCTGGGCTGCTGCTGCGATGACGATATCGAATTAATTGTTAGAAGCGGAGACTACCTATGGCATTAGAAAGCAGAGCCTGATCTGCAAATAATCCCACCCCACCAAGAATCATACCTTACTGACTAAACTATCTGCGTGGGCACCACCTGGACTGTGAGTGGGCAAGTTTGCTGAGTGGGCTCCCCCTTCGTCTAGGTAGCGAATGAATTTCTCCGACTGGCCAATATGGCCCGGCGCCTGCAGTTCAGTGCCGTGGGCAGAATCGTAGGGCAGTTCACCAGACGAGGGCAACACGGCAGAGCCGAGAGAGGGGGACACACACCACCACGCAAGTAATAATGTCTTAGATCAATGCGAACATGTCTGACATGACTGATAGACACAATATCGACCCCTCTCATGCCACCATTCACGAGGTCCCGAAGTCAGTGACTAATATACTTTGTTCGATATGCCGTTTTTTTAGTAAGTCTGAATGCCTGAAATAGATATTCCGAGCCGACATGTTGCTTGGGAGCACTCTGAGTAGTACATTCCAAATAAATGGGGTGTTGGGTACCTGTGGCCATTGGAATATAATCGGCACCAGAGCGTTGTAACGGATAGACAGTGTTGCATCGTAGTGGCTGTCTACTCGTGCAGCTCGCGCTGTAAGAGAGAATCTATCAGGGTTATGTTTTGAGCCGGAATGCATTCGGAGAAGACCATTCCAGGGTTGCACCAGTCCAGTCTTGATCAGTTTAGCTGACTGCAGAATCCTTTGAATTACAAATCCCAGCACGGCAGTGGGACAAAGAAGGCAGATGGATGCACAGATCTCCCCTACGTGTCAATCAGGAGGGGATGCATATCATAATCCACTGCAAGCAATTCCTCGAATCACTGTAGGACGAGGTCGGCGACGCCCAGCATTCGTGTTGTGTATCACAAAACCCCCGAGCATTGGCCTAGCCGGTGTAGTTGTGTTGGATAGCTTGGCTCCTCCGAATGCGGCCAACCGCCCTGGAGTTTGAGCCAACCAGCGCAGACCGACGCAGGAAAAAGAAGGCGTATCAAGCAGTTGGTTGGAAGATGCCTGTTAAGGATGGTGGACTTTATTTGGATGCCACTTTTGGCGTAGGTGAGCTAGATAGATAGTCTTTGTATCTGATAGGGACGGTAGCATGCCCCAGATGCAAAGGGCGATCCCTTCCCCATCCCCCAAACTGTGCCCCAAGGTAGCAGGATTTTATAGCTGTCCAGTCGTGGCGGACTTCCAAGGGCAAAGCACGTATCTCCCGTACTTTTGATGTGCGAGTCAGGATGGAGGCAGTGTCAGTAAGTACCTACCACTTCCCATGCCTAGATATGTAGATACTTGGCAACGCATGTGTGAACGGCAGTCGAATACAAGATGTGGTATATCTGGCAGGGCCAAGAGATACTTGGTATAAAAATCGAAACATCGACGATGATCTACACTACCTAGCCGTAGAAATGAAACAAGGGTGCTGTAACCACGATCGGCGTGAATGACCCTGCGGTTGAACAGGGTCAGTTGGAGCATATGGAAAAAGACTGGTACCTTGTTGGCTTATCAATGAAGGATGGTTGCAGCGAGGATCTTCAGGCACGGCACAAGCGACAGGGTCGGCCCTTGTATCCATGACCATCCATGGCACTCGTGGCATTCATGGCATCCATGTGCCCACAAATGCTCTCTCTTGGGCATTCAGCAAATTGAGCGGCCACTGATTGGCTCAGCACCTTGTCGGCTGGTCGGGCTCTAGAACCGGAATCTGAGGCCTCCGTCGAATAGCGACAACAGGAGATGCGCGTGTCTATCAAAGCTGAGAAGCCCACGGATAGGCGTAGGGTAGTATGGCGGACGGATGGGGAAGGCGAGGGATGTTTGAGATTGCGTTGCATCTTCGAACAATCGAACAGCGCATGGAAAGTTCGGCAGAGCCAGGCGGGAAAGCTTGATTTGACAATCGAGGCCCGCAGCCGATCGAGGTAGTGTTGATAATGCGGCTCGAGCCGCTGATTGCATGGCTCGCACACAACAAGCATTTTCACTTGGCGACTGCACTTGGCTGCTCACTTGGCTGCTCATCTACCAGCTCACCCACCTGCTCACCCACCTGCTCACCCACCTGCTCACCCACTCGCTCGCCCACTTGCTCACCTACCTATCTAAGCCGGACAACAGGAGGAGCATCGGCGGGGTAAGTAGAAGTGCCGTGTTGGAGACCATGTCCGCTCCCAGTAAACACGGAGGGAGGATGTCGGGGGCGAACTCCTTCTAAGGCATGACTGAGCCGGCAGAGGAGAACGGGGTGCCATCTCGAGAAAGTGCAGCAATCAACTGCCCAGATAAGATTGGGCGAGTTGTCAAGAAGCTGTGGAGGTGGGTAGGTTCGTAGGTATGTAGGTACCCTACCAAAACGAACCCGAGGTGTATCGGGAACGAGCGTCGGCAGGGGGCCCGAACCAGGTGAGCGAGGATAAATGAAGTTGAATAAGTCGAACTGTCTCGAGTGGAACGAAGATGTAGGACTTACTTAGATGTATCATGTCGGTAGAAAGGTGACCACAGACTGGAGATATGTACGTACCTCTGTAGGTACATGTATGTGGTAGATACATTGTACAGGTAGGTATCAATTTTGTAGGTGGTACGAAGCACATGTACGGACATGCCTATATTGATGCTAAGAAAGTAACCTACCCCACACACCTGAACACTGGCAACATGACTTGAACTTTCCATGTTAGTCCCCGAAGCCAACATCTCAGACGTTCTCAGGTAAGGGAAGTAAGTACCTACCTACCTACATCTTAGTAACCTTGCTATGTCCATGTGAGGGAATGGTGGGGGTTGTTTTGTAAGTCAGGTAGTCATGTATTGAATTAAGGACTTAATTAAGTACATAAAGTACAACCTACGTGCAAGTATTTAACTTAAAGACCAACGCATGTAAGCGAAAAGACGCCTGTGGATGTTCGGGAGGCGAGATATACGTAATTGCGTGATACAATTAGTAGCTAGATATTCGTACAAAGTAGGCATCGTACCTTCATACACATCTACCTCGGCTGGTCGAGGTGGAATGAGAACAAGAAACGAGATGATCGCGTGATCTTTTCTAGTCACTTATGGGGGGAAGACAGGAGGCTGGACATCAGGAAAAGGAGATGCGGTGCTTATGAAGCTGAGAGAGGACCTCTAGGCTCTCGCTACAAAGTACCTTGGTGCGATCCTAGACCCTTGGCGCTAGCACAACATGTGCCTGACCAGGGCTGAACAGGCTGGGCTGGCTGGCCGTTGGGCAACCCTGACTGCAGAAAGCAAGGAGATGTGGACTCATCCAGCTATCGGGGGATCTGACTCATTTACTTAGGCGAAACCATGCAGTTATGTGTAGCTATTTACCTGTTAATAACTTACCTACAGGTACCTAGAGTTACCTATTGGAACTTCTGGCAGAGTAACTGATAAAGGTACTAGGCCCAGAAGGGCAACTGTGGTGGGGGTGCGAAAGGGTGCGAGGGAAGGACGAGGGCAGACCCCGCGGCTCGGCCCTATGGAGCCTGCATGAAGCTCACAAGAGCACTTGCAAAAATTGAAAAGCTCGGAACCCAGCCGACCAATGATGTGGCCGGCTCGGCTGTCCACAATGCCGACCGGTATCGTCAGTCGCAAATCATGACCCCCGAGCGCCCCCTCCAACGCCAATCCCCCCCGTTACACCAACTGGACCTCCATCCCTGGACCTCCATCGCCCTTGTCCACTCATCACCCTCAGCGGCGGCCGGAGCTGCATAACCGCTGTTGCGTCGTAGTCGTATCCATCCTCTGCCATCTCTCGCCTTGTGATGCAAATTCGACTTCACTGACAGACGGCCTTTCCAGAGTGCAAAATCGTATGTCTCCTGTTCCTGTGACTATGACAGTCGCCATTCCGCGCCACCACTGATTCCAATTGGCTTACAAGAACTCGTTGTCCGTCTTTGATTCGCCCGTTCCAGAGACTTGGTTGCGCTGCCGGCGTTGCTGACTTCATCCTGAGCCTCGACTAAATTTTTTTTTTCTTTATTCTCGATTTTGTCCTCTGTGGCCTCTGACCCTGCGACCACGAGCTGCCTCTTCACCCCAGCCCGTCTGATCTCTCACACGGAGCCCCTTCATAGCCACTACTTCTATTGTCTTTATTGCCTCTATTGCATCCATCGTGCACATTGCTTCTGCTCCCGGCACACCGTAGGCAACCTGCACCGTCTTCCACGCCGCCAGTTCACACGGCCCTGACCCTCTGCAGCGTGGCCCTGGGAGCCCCCCCGTCACCGTCGCATTCTCCTTTTGCGCCGTTGACGTCTGCGCGTTCACAGCCGGCCAGCTCCCATCAAGGGGATATCCTCATAGCCGCAGAGCATACCGGTAGGACACCATTAGGACACCCGTAGCATACCGCCGGGGAGACACTGTGTAGGCTGCACACGCTCTCGGCACGTCTGGATACGTCTGGATACGTCTGCATTGACGACCGGTTCAATATTTACATGTACATACGCTCGAGGTCGCCGACCAGCTATCCGCCTGCACCTCGGCCGACCATCAGATCCCAGGTCCACCAGCCGAGTCGTCGTCAATCCATCTGCCTGCTCTACTCCCTCTCCTCCTCGGTCTAGTCTAGTCAGCACCCAATGCGAACGGCTTCAGAAGCACCGGCTAGCTGCAGCAGCATCGATCATCCTGCGTACCATCCCAGCCAGACCCCCCAGTGCCTTATCCGCCGCCGCGTGACTCCATGAGAACAGCTCTTCTGCGCCTCCGCGTCACCGGCCCGTTCCCGTAGCACCCAGTTGGCCTTGCTGGCGAACCTCTGCTGAACCCCTCCCCTTTCTCCCCCCCGGGCGCCGCGCCATTCTGTGCTAAGGCCGTGGGTCCAGTTGCTCATCGGTTCCCAAGTTGTCCGGCTCCCGTTGTACAAAAAACGCCTCTTTGGCACGGGGGCCTTGCCCATTGGAGTCGACCCTGCTCGCCAACGCTGAATACGAGCAGACGCCCGTGTTGTAGCCCGCCCCTCAACCGCGTATTCTTGGTTTATTTGGGCTGAAGAGGGCCGTTGCACCGCGGCTGCACACAGCACTATTGCACACGAGCTGCCTGCGTCTCACGTACGCGCTAAGTATAGCTCGACACCGTTTGTCAATCTTGGATACTCAGCCTTCGTCTGTATTACTGGCCTGCACTCACCTGAGACCGTCGTCCCTGGCTAGCGGCCTCGCCCCCCCTAGCTTTATTAATTAACAACACGCAAAAAGTCGTGACTTCATCACGGACTTAACGACAATATTACTTCAGCATCTCGCAACTGCGTGCTTCCAGGGAGTGTGGTTACGCCAAAACGAACCGGGGCTTGCTTGGGTACCTCTCGCGACGTGGACGCTGGGTCTGGCGCGACTCTATATAAAACTAAGACAGCATGCCGGGCGACGTGCAAGCCAACGGGGCTGAGGTCTCAGACACCATGTCTGATAATGATCTGGAACCCGACGAAACCGATCATTCCGTTAAGCACGAAGGCGACGAGATGATGGCTGAGCAGCGCACATCACCCGAGGCTGGGACGGAGAATTCCACTGAGAGCAAAAAGAAGTATGACCCTAAAGACCCTCATCGCCCTCGGCGTAAGAAGGCGAGACGTGCTTGTTATGCTTGTCAGCGGGCCCATCTGACGTGCGGTAAGTCTCAGCCTCCGCATGTAAATGCCGATAACTCCATCAAGCCTCTTCCTCCGCCCGTCCCTTGCCCCCACATGAAACCCCCCACGAAATCGAGTTTTGCTTCAGAATGACAAAATGCCCGAACTTCCCTCCCGAAAGACGTACTCATTTTCAACGTAGGAGATGAGCGACCTTGCCTGAGATGCATTAAGCGTGGTCTTCAAGGCGCTTGTGAGGACGGAGTACGGAAGAAGGCGAAATATCTTCATGATGCCCCTCCGGAAGCCCTCCGCCCAGTCCTAGGGCCGAATTACAATCCAAATGCTGGGCCAAAGCCGACAAACGGCGGGCATGCCACCAATGGCGCTGCAGAAAGCCCGGCATACTACCCACCAAGCGCGAATTCCACAACGTATCCTTTGTTCGCAAGCGGTGCGCAAAACATGATGGCAGGGATGCCAGAGGGCATGACCTACGGCAATCAACAATCTCCCGCTACCAATGGATTTCAAGCTTCGAACAATGGTAGGCATATGAATAGCATTCCCGTCCACCACCAGACCTCTGCCGAAATGCCGAATCAGTTTTCTCCCGCGTTGATCGATCCGAGCAACCCCGCCATCTTCAATTTTGATCTCGAGGGTTTGAACTTTGGCAGCCACTATGGGGCGCTTGAGTTTAGTATGTTGGGCCACATGTCCTCTGGTGCTGCCGAGACACCACCGCAAGAAGCCATAGCGCAGCCCGGTAATGGCGATGGCGGATACGGACTTTCACCGATGTTCTCTAACGGGACCGGCCAGTATAATCAGCTTTATGATCATGGCCTAGTTGACAACTTCATGAACATGGACCAGAACAATGCATACTCCCAAGGTAATCTGCAGCATGGACTACCTCACGCTTATGCCGTCGCAGCTGCCGGTCCGACGCCCAGCAGCCTAGCTAGCCCAGGCACAGACAATACGTCCAGTCCCCAGCCGACAAACTATGGGTTCGACAACTCGCCCGGAGGTAGTTATACACCCGCTGGCTCCCAACCTGTCGCTCAGCCGCACAGGTCAAAATCGAAGCCTACAAACTCGAATTCGCACGACAAGTTAGGCCCGCAGTCGATCATGGCCAAACGACGAGACCCTTCATCGATATACGAAACCGTCAAAGAACCGTACCCGTATCTTACCGGATTTCATAACTTGGTGGCCTTTGTTCAACGCAGGTTCTCGCCCAACAAAACCCTACGCATCGCCAAGTCGCTCGCCAGTATTCGACCCTCGTTCATCGCATGCACTAGGAACCTCAATCGGCAGGATCTCATCTTTATGGAAAAATGTCTTCAACGCACTCTGTTCGAGTATGAGGATTTCATGGGACGTTGCTCCGCTCCGACCATTGTATGTCGAAGGACGGGAGAAGTGGCCGCCGTGAACAAGGAGTTTATAGCTCTTACCGGCTGGACGAAGAACATCCTACTTGGCAAGGAGCCTAATTTGAACGTCAATCTTGGTCGGTCCGGATCGGAATCAGGCAGTCTGCCCAGCAAGTCTGAATTTACCACACCCAGGTTGAGGAGCATCCAACCGGACATGATCAAGATACCGGAGAGGGCCACGCAGTCCGTCTTCACTGCCGAGTTCATGGATGATGACAGCGTTCTACAGTTCTACGAGGACTTTGCGCAATTAGCCTTTGGGGATAGTCGTGGCCACGTGACAAGGAAATGCCGGCTGCTCAAGTATCGGACCAAAGAGATGAACGAGGCGCTGATGAACGAAGAACCGCCCCAGAAAAGCATGCAGAACAGTATCCTCAGCAACAGGGTGACCAAGATTGACGGGGAACACGGGATCGCTAAGCTCGGCAAGGACGGCAAGATCGACTGCACTTTTTGCTGGACCATTAAGCGTGATGTGTTCGATATCCCAATGCTTATTGTCATGAATGTAAGTGACCGCATCCCTCTCGTGACGCGCGAGGCACGATCTCTAACATGCCGCAGTTTCTACCTTGCTACTATCGTGACCAGGATCAGCTCGCAGTTTAATATTTGCCGCATAATTCCATTGCCATTTTTCTTTTTTTGCGCATCTTCGGTTTCTTGTTCATAGACTTCCCGCATACGCTGTATATCCTAGGGGACATTTAGCTTCGGCTTGGATGAAGCATCGGCGGCGTTTTGGATGGGGCTCGCATATTTAGAGTCCTTCTCCCATATAGATTTATGGGAGCTGGTCACCGTTTCCCCCCTGTTTCCCGATTCCATCCCACCATTTTTTTTAGCATAGAACAAACGAGAATACGAAGCATGATGTTCCTGCGAGGAATAATAGTCCCGGTGTCTCGCGGCACCAAGATGATGATATGCAATGCTCTATCTCTCTTTCTCCGTCTCTCCCTATCTCTCTCTCTCTCTCACTCTCTCTGTGTGTGTGTGTGTCTATATATATGCGACATGTCTTGCACCTGAACGCCTTGCAGTCCGCTCTCCAATCGCCCGTCTATAGAAAGTCTTTTCTCTGAATAGGTATCCCTCCGGGAACGTACATATCAGCCCGAAAGCATAGAAATGTGCGATTTGTTTTCCCCCTTTTATTGCCGCCGGTGGTCTGCCTGTCCAAGATTGCCCGTTACCCGCCTAAGCCTCATATACGCCGCTCGTCCCTCGTCTCCATCTCCGTCTCTGTCACCGTCACCGTCACCGTCACCGCACGAGCCACGAGCCATCGAGAGTGCCCTTCGCAGGGCCACCGCCACCGCCGACGACGCCCTCGGCGGGGGTCCAGGCGGGGCGGGCCAGGCTCTGGCGGGCGACGTCGCAGTCGATCCGGATGTCGTCGACGAGGGCGTCGAGGCCGCTGTAGTCCCTCTCGTCGCGCACGAAGCCCAGGATCAGCAGGCGCATGGTCGCGTCGTAGAAGTCGGCGCCGAACGAGTGCAGCACGTGCACCTCGGCGGACCGCACGCTGTTCTTGTAGAACGGGTTGTAGCCGATGGACATGACCATGGGGTAGATCTGGAATTTGGTGGCGGTGGTGGTAGTGGTGGTAGTGGTGGTGGTAGGAGGAGTGGTGGTAGGAGGAGTGGTGGTGGTAGTAGGAGTAGGAATAGAGTCGGGATGCGTCGGCGGCAGCGCGAGAGAGGCCCAGCCAAAGTAGACGCCGGAGCGCGCGTCGGCTATCCAGGGCGTGGCGGCGGCGTCGACGGGCAGGTTCGCGGTCGGGATGCCCAGCTCCTTGGAGCCGCGGCCGAAGCCGGAGATGACGGCGCCCTCCATGCGCAAGGGGAAGGGCGGCTCGGGGCCGGCGTCCGGGTAGAGGATTCGCGGGCGCGGGTCTGTGATGTCCGCCATGGTTTTGCGATCTATCTGATAGGTCAATCGGTCGGTCGGCCGGGGTCGGGGTCGCGGGCGGGCGGTTGGTGGTGTCGAAGAGAAGAGAGGGGGAAACGGGAAGCCTGTCTGTTGTATGGAATGGGTGTGATAGACCTGTGTAAGTATCGAGGCCGAAGGAAGAGAGTACTTAGGCAAAGTACCTGTACTCAAGATAGCGTACCGGCTTAGGTTGTTCTAGAATGCTGACGAAGTATTAACCGGAGCAGATAGCGGGTCTCCTCTATCTTCTTAGATAACTTACTTTAGGTACTTGTACTTGCTGGCTTAGAGATAGGATAGGGCCGTTATGAGTATCGTATAATCTGCTTATTAATAACTACATGTAGTCTAGTACGTATGTACCTGAGTCGCATAGATGACTGGAGTGCGAATCTGGATCTAGATGTCGACAGACGCCGTTGGAAAAATTACTTGCTTACTTGTAAGGTACCGTTATCGAAATACCTATAACGGTAACTGAACCCTGCGCTAAAAAGCCACGCCAATGCCAGTATACGAAGGATCCCTGGGATCGCCAAAGTTTGGACGCTTTTTATGGTACATTGTGATTTGCCGCAAATGCCACTTTCCCTTTTAAGAGGAGGACTGCCACCTATTGCTTAGATAGATACCTAGGTCACCTCTTAGAATAAGTCTGCGTTCTTGAGTAGGTAAGATATTGTGAGTCACCGGACATCGGTATTTTGAGAAAGCCGAGGTCCAGTTTCAACTATTACACCGCAGCGGAAGATCCGAGAAATGACATAGCTATGTTGACATATGTTCTACAGTGAGTTCAGCAGTTGGGTTGACGGCAAGAGGAAAAGTTTTGATGTGTGCATCATGACAGAATTCTTGTGACCGACTTACACCGCTGAGATGTGTCCGGCCTAACATACATACGAAAATAAGTCGATCACAACTAATGGGACATAGCTTCACCCTCGGGTTTTTTGACAACACATAACACATAACACACAACGCATAACGCACGACACCCAGGGCCTAGGTTGATACACAGAGCATCGAACAGAAGCGCAACACTTGTTCATACACGGTACCATCGCCGTGGTCTTTATATTCGTGCCCAATGGCCACTTTCCAGTCTGCATTAGTGAAGGGAGCGTTGTGCCTGATGCAATCCCTAGGCAAACTAGAATGTCTCGGCGCAAGTCTACACGGACCTATGATCTGCCAGATGAGTGGCTCTTCTCCGAGCATCGAGTGGGCGAATGTTCCACACATGGGTGAACTATCATATACCCAAAGACTTGGTCATACCTGACAGCGACGGGACGGGCGTATTGCCTATGTCGACTCGAAAGCCCCCTTTTTGTTTTGCCGTGCTGAGATCCCACCGTCGAGTTTTATGCTAAGTCATCATGGCAATTCTTGTTCCCTTACCTAAATGTCATGTTTTCGTTCGTATTTTCGCTCGAGAAGCAGACCGCCCTAGTGAGTCTGTTCCATTATAAAACTAGACCGCCCTCCCGTGTTCACAAGATGCCGATATCACTCAAGTACGCATTTGTCGCAGCACTAGACACCCCCCCAATAACCCAATCACGCAAGAGTCATCGGAAACAAGACTATTTATTCTATTCAATCCGATACGGCATCGATACTACACCTCTCAAAGCCACCAGAACGGGAACTCGGAGCATCGATGTGTCTCGTAAGGCTGATCAATCATACCTGCCCCGTGTGCGACACGGTCGTCTACCAAGGCCATCGGAGAACTCGAAAATGCGAAGAAGTGCAGAACGACAAGCCGTGTGAGGGCCTGATCATCACTACCTCGGCAAATCCCAGGGACACCGACTGCGGATATCACCGTGAGCAAAACCGTCGAGCACCCGAGCACAGCTCATTGCAGCTAACCGCTAGCAGGTATCGGAATAGCTTCGTCCAAGGTTAGAATGGAGGATCGGCCTGTGATCAAAGCAGAGGGCGAGACTAAAATCAAGCGAGAAGACTCGCCCACAACAACCTAGAGGGAATAGCCAGCGTACAACGGAAAAAAAAGAAAGACAAAAACGTATAGACTCGTATTCACGTTCGCCACTCTGTGCTTTTTCGCCTTATTGCCACTTTCTGCCGTGAAAATTTCCACGTGCGCGTGACTGTTTATTTTTCGTCAACGACAGCCGTTACTGCGATTACTCATCGTAACAGTATATATTGAATTAAAAGCTGTATCGTAATTAGTGAGACACCAATAGTAGCACAGAGTTTATAGATCAAACGAGACAGTCGCTTTCCCTTGGTACGACGCAACGTCTCAGCTACACTATAGCCTCGCCTTTCCTGTGGTAAACGGGAGCTAAATAGAGCCCAGGGGGCTGAGATCCAGGGAACAAACTAGGTACAGGGCTGGCTGATTGTCACAGTTCTCTTGATAAGACAATGTACAGCTGTTATGATTCTAAACTCATTTACTCCGTGGAAATTGATGTTGTTGTTCTAGCCAGGGAGCTAATGCTGCACGCGAAGCCGTGTCCCTGAAGCTGAAAACTAATTACGCCTCGTTCTCAAACATGAATGTCACAGCTGGCCATGTTTCGCACTAGTTGTGTTACAATAGCTACCTCGTCTAGGTCTTTGACGATGTGAAATTGTATGAGAGAGTTTGCATGCAAGTTTCATATATGAACCATAGACTATTATGGCTGGTGTCCTTCATGGTTTTACACTCGAATGTTTGGGTAATAATTATAACAGGACATATCGAGAACTCCAACATCAGTGAAAATATATCTCGGGACCCTAGAATCAGAATCCCTCATCCCTCACAATCAACTCATAATTATCAAAAGGATTCAAGCTGATTATATACTAAAATGTATCATTCCATCAATAATAAAATATCATCGGTCACGTGTGTTGGCCGTTTTCGGATATAGGAGCTGTTCCTGTAGAACACGGTGACGGCGCGTCCTTCTATTATGGCCGGCCTGAATGCCCGGGCGCGCAAATTGACGTCAACGGCGCATTCGCCAGCTTTTTCGGACCTGCCGGATCGGGAAGTCGGAGATCAAGACTTGACTCCCAATGGGGAGGCATTCGGTATACATTTTCTAAATTCTTCGAGTATAGTACTGGCTGATCAATGAGATAAAGGCAAATCGAGTAGTACTAGAAGCTTTCGGTGTGTCTTGGTATCTAATATCTAACCTCGCAGGCTAGATACAATTAAGTGGTAATTATTACGCAGCAATATTGATTACTCTTGCTAAATTAATACCATGAAGTTTGATAAATAAATATGCCTCGCCCGCCAGGGATCTCCATATCCTAATGGGTTATATAAGTCAATTATTCGAACAACCGTACTGCTGCAAGCCAGCCACCCAGCCCACATAATCATGCCAAAGCACCTACGAAATAAACTGTGCATATGCTGACGGCAAAGCTAAGAATGCCCCGACTCTCATTCATTCACAGCTGTATCCCCAACGTTGCTCTTCTCTTCATCAACTAATATGCATTAATGGCATCACATAGTTCAGCGACGGCTTTGCGAATCGGGGCATAATGACCTTCTCCGCGCCAGTTCCTCGAGGATCAAGCCTGCATTTGCAGGCCCCTTGAGCCAGTTGAGTATCCAAATGGATCAATTGGGGAAAGGGAGTACGGGTATTTGGGTTTGATTGTCGACCTTGATCTAGAAGGTGCGGCCTACATGCCGGGAACTCAAATAGATTACTCCAACGTGTGGTTCCAAGTTCTTGGCGGGCCATCGGCTTTTGTGCCAACCAAGGTCATAATCAAGACGTAGTCAAAGCTTCAAATTTTTTAACCGAGTGGAGGATCCAAATGGGATGGGTTTTCGTCGATCCCTATCTCGATCTGATGAAACGCGAATGTCACACTGCCAAACCCAGTTGCCTAACCCAGAACTCGCACGGGAATCCGGCATGAGCGGGCCTACCACCTCTCGAAGAAAATGGTCTATCTCTCTGCCGCATTGAGGCTACAGATGCGGAGCGCATAATATGCAAGTTGCCGTTCTGGTTGACTGCAACCCGCTTTCTGATACTTAGCATAGAGACGATCAGAGAGAATTTACCTTCCTTGTGTCATAGTAAAATGGCCCTTACATCCTCGACACCCTGTCAACCTACCAGGCGCTAATCCAGAGCGTTAGGCCCAAGCTCTCAGATAATGTGCTTTTCCAAGTCAAAATATGCTATGCGCCTACGTGGGTGTAAATTATCATTGAATATGTCCCCAATTCCGACAGTGGGAATCAAATAGAGTCCGTTTAGAGTACTACACCTCATGCCGAAGCGATATCCGCTACGTGCTGCGATAGGGGCTTGCAGAACATTCCTTCTTGGCTGCATGCCGGAAGCTGTTCCATGGTTCACTGCTGCAGAAGGTGCCTTACGTTCGATTGGAGATAAAAATAAAAGTATCGCACACATATATAAGTATAGCCAGGTGTATTAAGTTGATTTCTCTGTAGAACTGGACTATTAACGATACCCTACTAGTGTCGTCTTACTGTAATTAGTCTGTCGTTCATATTACAGCCAGTCCTAAATAAGTTACCGACCATGAACGACCAAATTCCTCATCATGCGGAGAATTTCAATACTCAGCTTTCCGACTATTCGCGAGCCCACGAGGGGAAGACTGGTCCGTACGCTGCGGACCTTGAGGTCGAATGCCTCGTCGTGGGGGCCGGATTTTGTAAGTAGAAGGGCGGTTCTCTCGCTCACTTATAAGACCGTGACGTTTTTAACGGTGGATCTCATGGTCAAACAGCTGGAGTCTTCATACTAAAGACGCTTCGCGATCGTGGACATAACGTCGTCGTCTATGAGGCAGGGACCGACATTGGAGGTACTTGGAGATGGAATTGCTACCCTGGAGCGGGTGTCGACACGGAGGTTCCTGCTTACGAGTTCTCTTGGCCCGAATTGTGGAAGACGTGGAATTGGGAATCCAACTTTCCTAACTATCAACATATCCAGGCTTATTTCGACCACGTTGATAAGGCATTTGATATCAGGAAGCATTGTTCTTTCAACACTGTTGTCGTAGCGGCTCATTTCGATACCGGTTCGGGGCGTTGGACTGTGAAGACGTTTGATGGTCGGACTGCTAGAGCTAAGTATCTCATCCTCGCAACTGGTTCTGTATGCACCCTCTTACACCCATGCTTTTGTCAAGCCAGTATGGGTTGCCGGGCTAGAATAAGGAATATCAATAGCTCTAGACTCACCAAGCTGATGACTGGTTTTCAACCACTAACCTACTGCGATAGACGGCAAACAGATACATCCCTCATTGGCCAGGTATGGAAAAGTTCAAGGGCATAATTCACCATTCATCTTTATGGCCGGAAGAAAAGTTTGACGCCCAGGGCAAACGCTGTGCTGTCATTGGTACAGGCGCCTCAGGGGTCCAGATCGTCCAGGCGTGGGGTCCTGTCGCCAGCGAGGTCAAAGTGTTCCAACGCACGCCCAACCTAGCTCTCCCAATGCGGAGACGAGAACTCACAGCGGCAGAGCAGGAGAATGCCAAGAGACACTATCCTGAAGTTTTCAAGTATCGAGAGAAGGTTTTTTCCGGCTTCCTTTTCGATTTCTACGAGAAGAACACCTTCGACGATACCCCGGAGGACCGCGAAAGATTTCTTGAGCAACTGTGGAATGACGGCGGCTTCCGATTCACGGCTGCTACGTACAAGGATAGCTTCGTGAATGCCGATGCCAACAAAGAGTGCTACAAATTCTGGGTCAAGAAGACTCGTGACCGCATTGATGATCCTCGAAAACGGGATCTGCTTGCGCCATTGGACATGCCCCACCCCTTCGGCGTAAAGCGTCCGTCCCTCGAAGTCAATTATTTTGAGCAATTCAATCGCTCGAGCGTGGATGTTGTCGATGTTCGTAACAATCCCATCAGAGAGTTTGATGAGACTGGAATTGTTCTTCAAGACGGTACCCGTCACGATTTTGATGTGATTGCAGTTGCAACTGGATTTGTATGTCTCCTCCAGTGACGATCTCCGAAGCAGAGGGGTACTAATATTATTGCATAGGACATCGTCATCGGAGGTGAATATTTGCTTCAGTCTAAGTTGCACATTTCTCCATAGATGTATAGATTTAACTAATCGTCTTATATTATTCCTTAGCTATGACGCAACTTGGGCTCGAGAGTATCAACAAAACAAAGTTGGAGGAGGAATGGAAGAGCGGGGCCGAAACATACCTCGGGCTCACCGTCGGCGGCTATCCCAATATGTTCCACATATATGGTGTACATGCACCAACCCTTGTGGCAAATGGTGCCGCCATGGCCGAAATTCAAGGCCGCTGGGTTGCCGACTGTATTGCGAAGATAGAGAGGAACAAGATTAAATACATCAACCCAAAGCCTGAAGCTGTCAAGGTCTGGAAAGCTCATATCCTTGAGCTGAATAATATGACTCTGTTCCCTACTACAACCCATTCGACGTATATGGGTGGCTCCGCCCCAGGAAGGGCCCACGAACCAGTCTGTTACATGGGTGGTGTGCATCGTTATGCGGAGGAGATCCGGACGGCACTCGACAGTATGGATGGATTCGAGATAGTCATGATCTAGTCTCGCTCAGCTCCTCACCTTCAATCATTATACGAATATATACCTCTCCTTAGAACGGTGTCACAATCTTACTGACGGACGTATGAGAGGTCTAGTAGAATTAGTTACGAGGACTAAAGCGTATGATGGCTAGCTCAACAGTGCAATGAGCACGAGGAGGCTACACATTCTGTTCGTCTTTTCATACGAGAAGAAAAACAGAAGAAGAAAAGAAGTCTAATGGACAAGGGTTGTTGATGTGAAGAGCTATTAGTTAGGTCCGAACGTAATAGAAGGGCCTATCATGAAGTAAGAGGCAGTTTCTGTCAGTGGGAAGTCTGGACGGTATTAAACAATTTCCTAACGAAGAACACAGTTATAAGTAACGTCGTGGCTATAAGGTCGACAGCAACACAGCTCAGGTCCTGGTTATTAATGTTCTACAACGAGCCGACTTATACCCGCGCTTTATTTCAACCTCGCGTGATTCATTTATAAACGACCTATCTTTCTACTCTTCTAGTCGATTAACATAGGGAATCGGCTCTAAACTGGATAGCCAATGTCGCCTGGGTCATTTCCATGTTAGTCATATATTTCGTGTGCTATAGAAGTCTAAATGAATACTTTCTTCCCATTCTCGAGAATAGGCCTGTGTCATTTAATAGAAAGGTAACTAAAATTTATACACTTCATAGCTTACTACTATCCACCCCACGGATGATAACAGAAGCGGCCATCAAAATAAACTTACACCATAGAATATGACCCGAGCCTAAGTTTTCCCAAGATCGTCACGTGGAAAATCTCAGCTAACTTTGAACTCGTGTGAAAAATATAAATCAATAAGCTGCCACGCTGTTTACTCTTCTTTCTTTCTAATCAAACATCATATTCGCTTCACTGTATACCATATTTTGAGCACACCATTTTGGGATCATCATCTACCACTTTTGCCAACATTGGATATTTCCAGTCGCATATTTTCTCAGAGATCTTGGCAACAATACTCGCCTTCTTGTATGATCGATTTGCCGGCAATATACATCTTGTATCATGGCACTAACGCCTCTTGGTAGGCCATTACAGAATACGTTCCCCAGCCGCCTTGGAATCGCAAGGAACGCTCCTGCTATCAAGCCCACCAACATCAACACGGAAGAAACATGGCATCCTCTACGAACTGGCGCGTACATGCACGCCGGCCACCTCAGCAGCGCCCCTTCTCAAATCAAGCACTAAAATTTGACTGGCAAGTTGGCGATATTGCTTTTCTTAAGTCGGCCGATGAATTCAGCCAAGCCGAGCGGGAAGAGCTCCTAGAAACTGGTCGCGTTCACTCTAAGGCAACAAAACACCCGGTCATCATCCTAGACCGCTCCAACGATTCGCGATACTATATTATTACAACAGTATCTGCCTACTCCTCGGACGAGCACAACCAATACATGGCTCCATGGAAACAGAAGGTCCACAGCCGTAAGGATGCCAACGGATTTCGAGCGTTCCAAGGATCTGTCAAACCAAACAACAACTACAAACACCTGTTTCTTGCAGACCAGAAACAGTGGCCCAAAGTTCAGACCTCTTGGGTCTACATTCACAACCCGCTTCTCGTACCCGCAACAACTCTCATCCGCTACAACAAGTGCCAGGGCCGGCTACGCATGACACAAGAAAGCCTACAAGACCTCATTGACCACATGGAAGCAAAATCCTGGCCATTTCGAAAACAGAAAATGGAGATGAAGACAGCGGCCGAATCGAGAGAAGCGGAAAAAGCAACGATGGAGCAAAACTGGCGGCAGCAAGATAAGGAGAACATATCTCCGCTTGGCCCATGGCATGGCAAGACTACGCATGGCGCCCCCAAACCATTCACGAAGACAAATCCACAGAGAACCGGGCTCAGAAACGCCGGTAATAAGGCCCTCGGCAACAAGCCCACTCAAAAGATAACGGCAGTCACATGGACAAGCATTGTCAAGAAGAGTACGACATGCCACCCCCCAACAGCAATTATCTCACGACTGATGATATGAAATTAATAATTATAGATTACGTTGAGGTCGGTTAGATCATCACCTGAGACCACGTTGAACGGCGGACGGATCGCTACGCTACGCGTCCCCTGGGAGGCTGGGGATACTGCAGCGCAGTACACCCACATCACATCAAACACATGCGGTCTATGAGTCAGATCACAGGGTTTTTCCGCGTCGAAGTCAAAATCACGCGCGCACACGCACACAACAAAAACAAGGAGGAGCGTGACAGTATGCTCTCCATTCGATCACCCAATACCAACAGCGGTGTTCGACTCCAAAGGCCGCGCGTCAAAAGCAGGACGATACCACAGCGAGGCCTGCCTTCATAAGAGGCACTACGGGGCGCTACCAAACTTATCTCCGCTCCACGCACCCACACGTGCACTTCCGCTCCAAGGACGGCGGTATACGATAAAGACACATGCGCACGCGCAGACACACACACACACAACAAACGCTCGATTCCCCGGTTGCCAAGAGCACCGGCTGTAATCAGCCAAACGTCCGAATCAGCATTGCGAAAACTGGCGCCCATCCAGCAGCAAGGCACAACAACAACAACAACAACAACAACAACAACAAGAATCTTGATGTATTCTATTCCCCAACGGGATTTTCCTCGTCACCTCGCTTTTCCACCTCCCACGAAGGGGGTGGTTTTGGTGCTGGTCTGGTCGGAGGTTTTTTATCCTAACCCACCGTCCCTTTATAGGGCGTGTGGAGGCCTATAGGGCGGTCAGGTCTAGGAAGGGAGGATCGTTTGGGTAGTTCTTTTATATGCTTTTTTTAGTCTGGGCGGCTTATTCACAAGCGACACCGCCAGGCCTCAGATAGAAGCTCATGCTCCCCCAATACATGCGTTCAAACCAATCTAGGTACCTACTACTGCGTGCAAGGCCTGTTGTGTGAATAGAACACAATTTATCACCATCAACGAGCGACGAACACGCCGGCGTGTTCGTTGCCGACTCGGCGCAGCGCCTCACGAACAGGCAGCAAGCAGCGCTCCACCACAAGCAAGACTTGTCATTATTTTTAACTGTTCAATATAAATTTGATTTTACAACCACAACGAACTCAAGGCTTGAATTTATTTCGTACAGTGAAACAGTTACTTGGATTTAACTGGTTACTTGCCATTTTATTTATTTTTATTAATCAACGAGAGGTAGATGTAGAGTAAATCGGAGCCAATTTCGTAGGTATTGTTGGTTTCATCGCAGAATATTTTGTTGCGGGTCGCTGGCGGCGCCTCTAACAGAATCATAACTTTCCGAACTCCGGGTGCGAGTAAGCCGAATCTAATATTGTCAACAACGGTGAGTTTCAAGTATACATAATCAGGCCGCGTGACGCTGGTAGAGATAAATATCGAGATAATTCTATCCTGATATTACTAATCATCGACACCGATGCAGTGAACTCTGGCGTAAGAACTGGGGTATAAGCCCTAAGCTTATGGACCATGGTTACTGTCGTGGATCTGTATCTATTGATGAGTCATTACTCTTAGCCGCTAAAGAAGACCCGGAGATCTAAGGGGGGATCGTGTGTGCCCTGCCAGCTAGCACACCAAGGTTCTGTTCCTGGAACTTAAACCCTGAGGCCCGGAGAAGCGGATAAGCTGATACAGGGTGCCTTGGATTGGAGCTTTGACGGCTATTCTATCGTGTACAATCGAGGGAGCCGAGCCACATGGTTCACCTAAACCATAAACGTCTGGGCATACGATGCCGCTGCCTTAGCGCGATAGGTATCAAAGCGAGGTCACGCGCTCGCCATGATCTCCGCGGCGCGTCACGGACAATTTAACCTCACGGCTGATGAGGAGCATGGCGTAATGTAGTTGGCATTACTGGCCTAGGGTGCTTGCTTCCCCCCACAGGAAATTTAGTTAGAAAACCACAACCGGTATTGTGTCGGGCAAAGCCCGGCTGGGTGGGATTGCGGTTAAGGTGGCCATGTATGAAATAGGAGAGACAGGCGACAACCATATAACGCTGATAGGAATCGAACCTAACCGTCTGTATAACCACTGGCAGGGCATCCACCCTGTATGATGATCTTATCAAGCTCGAAATTGGCACTCGTGACCCGACGCGTCAATGAAGCGTAAATAAGGTGACAACTACCGCAGTGACGGCTCACTAGTAGACTGGATTATTATGGTTTCGGGTGTCAGTCTAAATATAGTCACGCGCCGAGTGCCGGATATTAGGGCCCTGGTGATATAGAGAACAGGCGATAATATCATAGGTTCTGGCCCATGAGTAAACTATGGTGGTTTTGTCGGGCTAGCGTCTCTCGCGTTATTGTTCGGCGTAGTCATGAACTCCTTCAAGGCGTCTACGCCCATGTACCTGTTGGTGCATTAGCATTGTCCAATCCCGATACTCTCTCATCGACTAACGCATTCAGGAGGATTTCCGCGAACTCGTCGACGTCCTCGCCTCTTCCGTTCTCGATAAAATCCTCGAAGAAGAAGTTCGAGACGACGAAGTGCGGAGTCTCCTTCCACGCGATCTGGAATTCGGCCGGGGAGCTAGCATTCCACAGAGAGCGCCCGAGCGTCCAGCGATGGACGTAGGCCCACGGATTGTCCAGGTCTGTGCTGATGTTAGCCCAAAGTCCAAACCAAGGTTACTGGCTGCCACTCATTACCCGGTTTATGCTCCGGATCTCTGAGAAGCTCGAAGAGACTAATAACCGTATGTGCGATGAAGATCGTCCTACGCACGCATTCGCCGAATATCCATTTCTGAGAGGCGAAGAGGACGGGTTTATTAGCGAATACATCTCCGATGAGATGGAATGCCATATACGTACCTCCCACTCGATCGATGGTTGCTCTCTTACTGCAGCATACTCTAACTGGGCCAAGTCGCCTAAATTGTTGCGGATGTGGCACAGATCGTCGAGCCATGTTTTGAATAGTGCCATATCTCTCTCACCCTGCGCCCTCAAAGTGACGTCCCCGTCGAAGAGCCGAATGATTTGGTATAGAAAAAGGGCCTGTGAGCGTGCAAGCTTCTCAATAGGCGTCGACACAACACGACAAGCTTCGGCGTCGACGAGGTCACGCGCACTATCTGAGAAGGCTCGCATCACTATAGGGGTGTTCGTTGGTGTACGGTTTGCATAAAGCACACAGGTTGTGAAGCACTGCAGTGTCCGGGATTAGTGATTGGCATCCCGATTGTCGTCTATGTGTGTGTGTCTTGAGCCTCCATCCAGCCATCGAGAACGAAGAGAGCAGAGAAATTGAAGGACGAGTATTTACCGATACGATGGATTGTGGCGTATACATGTGATAGAGGCCCCGATGCAGGAAAGGGGTACTGTTTTTCGTAGCCATTTCCACCGTGAACTCCTTCACGCGATGCAAAACATAATATAGTGATGTCCTGGGGTCGTAGATATGCCAGGCCTCAAGTTGCTGCAAAGGTAGTTAGGCTTAGGGAAGGAGGTATAAGAGTGAGTTGCCGCCTCTGGGGCGCGACTTGATAGACCTCACTCACACACATCGCCATCTTATCCCACGCTCTGACCACTTTGCCATCGGCTGGAGTGGCTGGGCGGTCAGGTAAGTAGCTTTCCTCAGTTCTGGTAAACCATCGGTCCGAGGACGAAGGCCCAATACTGGCCGGAAAGTGCATGAAAGTGTCCAGAAAACTATCGCCGGTATCATGGGTGGTTTGAATTGCGGGTTCGGGAGCACCGCTGGGATGGAACCCTGTGGATATAGTCTCGAAATTGTCCAGATCGAACGATAGGTCACAGACGTTCAAAGGGGAATAAGTAGGACTCTCCTGTGATAAGACCTCTGTGCAGGGAGTCGGCTCTCTGGCACGCTTTCCGAGTCGAGCCGTCGTTTTGGACTTGCTCAAGACGCAAGTTATCTTCTTCTCTACGCACCGAGAGCACGGCGTCTGCCGGTCGCACCGCCTCTTGGCCTGGACGCAACTGTCGCAGTTTTTCTGCCTGGAGGAAGACATGCCCGCGCTTGCTGCAACAGCGGGTCCCATCATTTTCCGCCGATTCATCTGTTGCCGTGGATGGGAAAGCTATCCAACTTCCATTGAGATTGAGAGGTGTTAAGCTAGGAGAGTCCGTCAGCGGAGTTTCTAAGGCGACCGACAAAGTCCGCAGTGTGCTCCACTGCGGCGGTGCCAAGACTGGGTAACTCCGCCAGTCAAAGTTGCAATCCATCCCGGTTCCTACTTGTTTGTCTCGCTCTGCGGTAGTGAAAGTGTTGTCCACTCAGCGATGCTGAAACTGAAAGTAAAAGTGGAGGCTGGCTGACTAGTATGCGATAAATGAGCGAGTCAACGTCGGAGGACATGAAACTGAACGCGTGGATAGACAGGTCCTTAGAAACTAGGTATGTCGGCGTACGGATAGCGATAGAGACATAGTGGAAAGAGTATCGCGAGGAACGACTACATTCTTCGTCATGCCAGTCATACTAATTCGATTTCGTCATGCGTTGCTGATGCAATTTTATATACGAATATACGAACGAACAATGGCTGACTCCTCGTATTGATCAGGTTGAATGGTATCATCATCGAATCGTTCTACTTCTTGCTCATCTCTTCACATCGCTTTCGAGGGCGATAGGAATCTTCGGAGGTTTCTGAACTCGGTTCAACCTCAAGCTCAAGCATAACTCGGGCGATGAAGAATCCCATCGCCAGCTGAGAGAGAAGCGGCGAAAATAGCATATTATTCTCAAACCACTGGCTTACTAAACTGAACAATTTTGAGTGAGTGGGATTGAAATTGATTTCACGGGGAAAGGCGGCTGTCCATCATCTATGGATATATTGACCAGACCAAGTCGTGGGAGTGACTGCGGCCCTGCCGGGACACATCGCTTCGGAAGGGTGCCATCATATGCACGACACCCACGTTCATACCGTGGCAGATATCATAAGATCGCAATTATAGGGTTGGATGGGATGATAGGATTTAAAACAAAGTTCTCGCCTGCCTGGAATAGACCAGAGAATAAGCATTAGGTACCTACTCTCTGCAGCCCTTCTTCGGGAACAAGGGCGGGTCCAGGTTCCGATGAAACAACGTTTTAACATCGTTTAACATGCGTGCATGGCGGGAGAGTGAGGTAGAATCTACCGATCAGATTGTGACGTTCCATGTGACAGGCCGAACGCTCATTGAGTTTGCAGTTGCATCTCGTCACGGTCGTATAGCCAATATACGGGGTGATCTTTTTCAGCTTGGCGGTAAAATGAGCAAATACTTTGCGAAGTGGAAAAGAAAACGAGCATCGAAGACGAGGACGAAGAAAACATGAAAATGTTTTCGAAGGTGGCGTTCTAAAGAGTAGGTAGGTAGATACTTAAAAGCATCTGAGATCCAATCCTGGTAGGTACGAAATAGTGTACAGTGTAGGTTACGGTGTACGATGGGAATACACCTACCGGTATACCTATCTCTTCAGATCATTTACCAATGAAGTATCATTCCACGAAAGAAGTCTTGCACAGCCACCACCAGATGCAGAAACAACCTGCATGAATCAGCACGATTCCGACGCTACGGTCCGAAGTGCAACGGCTGTTGTGGATGGATAAATCGTGCTAGTTGGTACACGTGTCGGCAGCATTGAATCTGCTTGGCGGGAATATAATAACCACAACTGCTTATCAGACAGCAAAGCCTGTGAGAAAGGATACCTATCTAACAGATAAGTTTGAGCGGAGTACTTCTTCTTAGGAAATATTTAATACTGGGAAGTCCGGGGAAAAGAAACGCTCAGCTCCTGACTCTTGTTACAGCCTTAACCATCCAAGGTGGTGTAGAGTGCCTAACCTACCTAGTTTGTACCTACTTGACTCATCATCGCTTTTCGAGAACCATTGGATCACGGGCCAAGACCCGCATGAGATAGATATACCTCTATACCAAGTGCCTACCTCCTCAGTAGTAATCGCCTAGAGATGCATGATAAATCTATCGAGGGACTTAAATAGAAATTGCATGGTCTAGAGTAGGGATTCCTTCTTCTTTCTTCTTCTCTCTTCTTCTTCTCCTCCGCTGCCTCCTCTTCCTCTTCCTCTTCCTCCTCCTTATCAACTGCATAAATGAGCCTTGTTGTTACCTACCACCTCAGGTAGTAATCATACAACCTGAAATTCTTCATATGGGGGCGGTATTACTACCAACGTGTAAAAGTCGCATGCCATTGCTCAACTGGGATATTGCTGGATTGGGCAAGTGGGTCTTCAAGGTACTAGTTAGTGCACGCGACGTGGCCATAACAGTGTAAAACCCAGATTTGTGGATAACCATTCGAATTTATTGCGCATTTGGGCAAAATTGACAATACCCAAGGAGCGCCCAGAAGTATGTCTAAGGAGTGTAATTTCCGGTTACTTGTACCAAGAGAAATAGTATGTAAATAGTCCAAGCCATGATGAGGTTTCCAAGAGAACGCAATTGCCCAGATACTGCCCAGAGGCTGATATAGGAATGTTTCTCAGGACTGCCGGGATTACCAGAACGCATCAGAACGCGTCAAAATACTTATTTAAAGTTGACTGATGTAACAGGGGATTAAGCTCAGATTCTGCCTGTTAGCGGCTCGCTTTAGTGTATCTCCGGTACCTTATATACCTTGTACACTACTGCTGACTTCAAGATTGTTAAATCTCTGGTGTCTTCGAGGAATTGAAAGACGTCATAGGCGTCCTTGTGCTTAGAAGGTTGATACCTAATTTGTACAGCATCAGGAATTTCCAACTCCGGAAGAAAAAAGCGCATTGATGTGGCTTCGCCCAGGGATTTATTCTCGTGTCGACTATTGAAGAAAACCAATGTTGAAGATTGCTGGGCTTAGGTAGCGAAATATGCACATTGGGTATAGCCTACCTAGGAGAGCTGACATACCTCATGTACATAAGCTACGTTGTATCTGCACAGTGTTTTGTTTCATTCTTCTTTCCACGAGAGCTGCATCGAGACTCTGGCAGTTCATTTGTAGGTACACTTACTTTCTTCTCCCTACCTACCAAAGTAGGTAGGTAGTCTTGTAGAAAGGTGCGTTAGGCAATTGGGTATTCTTGCCTTGACCGAGTACCTGCAATAAAAAGTTAAGTGGCATTCCCTTGGCAGCATGAATCAAAACCGGCCAGGCCGCTGGGCCCTGGGTACAGTTCTTCCTCGGCTCTAGAAATTGAACATCTTCCCTTGTTCTACAGTCTCACCGACAACAGGCCAAGATAATTCTGGCCCTTGGTAGCAGACACAGCCGGCTGGAATTTGTAAGGTACATACCTACTCAGGGAGACATAATTGGACATCTTTGTCATTGCTTTTCAAGCACTGTAAATTGAGAGAAATCTCACTGAGAGATATTGTGTCAAAGTCAGGTACGTGCATATATCTTGTCATCACTTAGTACCGCAGTAATTACTTAACGGAGGGGTGGAAAGAGTGTATCACAACGCCCCAACTGACGTCACTAATATCTGTCTTCCCAGGCTACTGAGTTTAGTTCTAGAGAGCAGGGAGGTACGACACCTTACGATGAAATTGATATACACAAGAATTGAGGGAAGGCAAGTGACTTCAAGTTCTATGCCTTCTTTTGTGCTTTTGTAGTACCTAGATACCCAGGCTGATCCATCAACTGCGCACTTCACGTAAAAGATAAATTGGAGCTAGCGCGTAGATCTTGATTGCGACTAAGGATTATGCTTGCAGAGCTTGGAACCCCAAATATGACTAGGGCCCTAGTGTACACAGCCTCCCTTGGCGTACTACTCAAGGTCGATCAGCTCTCCACCCTTGATGTGCTGGACATAAATTGAAAAAGGGGCGGGACAGAGGGTTGTTAATGGATATATGTGTGGTCGGTCGAGGTGTTTTTATCTTTTTCTTTCTCTGCTTGCAACTAGGTATATATATATATGTCTGTCTGTAGCTACCTAGGTACTTTACATACCTTCCTTAGTACTTATGTACTTGAGAGGCACATATACATTATGTATGCAGCATGCTACTAACCTACGGTACAGCCCGTGCATGATGTACCTGTCATGAGATGGTAGGCACTACCTTATGTACAGTACAGTGGATGCGCCATGCCACGCTGTTGTCATGGCGAGCTGTAATTTCCCAACTAGGCGAGTCGGGAGTGACCATAAATACCTCCCGTGCCGACTGCACCTACATCATTTAGTACAAAATAGGTAGTAGTATGAGACAAGAGAGATACGGCACTAACCAATTCAAGTATATGCTTACCTATCTGGATGATGCCATTTGTGTACGTACCTGCAGAGCAAACAATTAATTCGAGGGCCTGAGAATTCTCTGCTCTGGATGCTCCGTGCATGTACCCAGTGTCCCTTTACTTTGTGCTTTGTGCATTCTTCATTACCAGGAGGCAATACCACGCTCTCTACCTCTCCTGCCGCTCCTTACCTGACACCACTCTCTCTGGTCGTCACTTTTGTTGTTTACTTTACTCACAAAGAGACACAACAATCGTGTCTGACCTGCACCGCCCGAGTCTGTGCTCCCGAGTCGCCACTAGAGAGACGCCCCATTGTGCATGTTGCCCGGGGTCTCTCCTCGCTGTGCTCTCTCTCTCTCCTTTGAACACGATCTGGCTGACCGCACACCTACATCTACAAACAGGGAAGGTCGGCTTCTGTGTGGTCGCGAGCTGTATACATAACTTAGCCTCACTATCATTCCTTTTATCGCTCCTAGACGACACGACAGACACGACAGACACGGCCAGCACCACGGCCAGCAACACAGCCCTCCTCGGACAATACACTGACGCTATCGCCTGGCACCCTCTAGCGACAACATACCATTACTCTGTAGTTGGCTTATCTGCTACCACCAAGTGCATTGTGAATCCCGCATTGTGCATTGGTTGTTGGGCATTGGGCATTGGCACGGACCAGGAACACAGCTCTGGGTCCCGAACGAGTCCATGTCGCGTCGATCGCTGTAGGCCATACAATCTACCGCCTATTGCCTATTGCCTGCCATATTTCATCTACCATCCGCTGGAAGCAGGCTGACCTGGAGCATATCGCCCACGGTGCTCAATTAGCCGTCCTCACCTCGCTCAGCGTCCACAGTTTCTACGCCACACTGTCCAAGTGCACCAACCGTTGGGCATCTAAAGATCAATCTGCAAACCTTTGCTTCGATAAGCTACGACTAGCCGATGTCAACAGCCCTATGACGAAGTATACTCGAGACAAGACCCTTCCACACCAACTACAAGGGCCTGCTTATCAACACGCCGTTGTTTTTCTTGGTTGATTCACCACCTCAAGATTTAATACGTTGACCAATTTCCCAAACAAGACGCATCATGTCAGATCCCCAAGATCAGAGTGCTGAGGGCACACCGCGAAGGCCTAGGGCGTGAGTAGACACCCAACAACTTATGAAAGTGATTCGGGAAATAACGAGAGGGGAGGGAGAAAAAAGGAGCCCTGTTGCTACAAGACTGAGCTTCTACTTACAAGTTTCTCTGTAGGCCTACGATAACAATTGACACAACAACCGATTCCGAGCCATCTTCGAGTTTTCTTCCTCATCCGTCGGGGTCGGCTGCTGACGAAACAACGAGTCCTACTACACTTGCTGCCAGCTGGGCGTCGTCTGATAGAACGCAGAACAATTCCACAGGCACCGCCAATTCGTCTTCCCACTACGAAGTTCGCGCTTCACATTCATTTGACAGCAAAGATAGCCGACCGACGAGCCCCCACAACATATCGAGCCCCGTCACATCGCGTGGGAATGAGAAAGGGCAGGCGTTTCTATCCGTTCCGACTAATCATCGGTCACGGCAAAACTCCGTCGATAGTGAGGATGGATTACGATCAGTCTCCTCGCAGGGTGACTCGGTTGCCGAGAAACACCCTTCCAAGCCAACCTACGATAACGAGCACATTACCAAGGACAGGGATGCGTTGAAGCCGGACCAAGGCCGAGAAGAAGATTTCGAAGTCGACGCGAACCCCTTTGCGTTTAGTCCCGGCCAGCTCACCAAAATGTTTAACCCCAAGAGCCTGTCTGCATTTTATGCGGTAGGTGGCCTCCGCGGCCTAGAAAAGGGACTTCGAAGTAACCGTACAACGGGCCTAAGCACGGATGAGAGAAACCTGGATGGTACAGTCTCTTTCGACGACGCGACTGGCCGTGAGTCTTCCAAGCTTGCGAACGAGGGGGTTAGTAGTCCAGACTCACCGATAAGACGGAAGACAACGGGATCTCGTCAGGTTTCGGATGATGCATTTGTCGATCGAAAAAGAGTTTTTCGAGACAATCGTTTACCCGAGAAGAAGGGCAAAAGCTACCTGCAACTGGTTTGGATCACCTACAACGACAAGGTGCTCATTCTACTCTCTGTCGCTGCTGTTGTTTCTCTGGCAGTTGGACTCTACCAAACATTCGGGCAGAAGCATACGGCCAACAACCCTGGTGTAGAGTGGATCGAGGGCGTGGCCATCATTGTTGCTATTGTCATCGTTGTTCTAGTAGGCTCGTTGAATGACTGGCAGAAAGAGCGACAATTCGCCATATTGAACAGGAAAAAGCAGGATCGAGTCGTGAAGGCCGTTCGTTCAGGCAAAACCGTTGAGATTTCGGTTTTTGATCTGATGACTGGGGATGTACTTCACTTGGAACCCGGCGATCTTATTCCTGTGGACGGCGTGCTGATCAATGGATACAATGTGAAGTGTGACGAATCGCAGGCGACCGGCGAGTCGGACGTCATACGGAAGCGACCGGCTGATGAGGTATTTGCTGCAATTGAGAATGGTGAGGATCTAAAGAAGCTGGACCCGTTTATCCAGTCAGGCGGCCGCGTTATGGAAGGAGTAGGGACCTTCATGGTCACATCCACAGGCATATATTCCAGCTATGGAAGAACGCTGATGTCACTGAACGAAGATCCCGAAATCACGCCTCTTCAGTCGAAACTCAACGTGGTAGCCGAATATATTGCGAAGCTCGGAGGCGCCGCCGGTCTTATTCTGTTTATCGTTCTCTTCATCGAATTCCTCGTTCGCCTCTCCGGAAGCACTGCTTCGCCATCCGAAAAAGGTCAACAATTCATCAGAATATTCATCGTCGTGGTTACTATCATAGTTGTTGCGGTACCGGAGGGACTGCCGCTTGCCGTTACGCTAGCATTAGCTTTTGCAACCACCCGCATGCTCAAGGACAACAATTTAGTCCGTCATTTGAAGGCGTGTGAGGTTATGGGGAATGCTACGACAATCTGCTCAGACAAAACCGGGACACTAACACAAAATCAGATGAAAGTCGTTGCAGGAACAGTTGGTGCCACCCATCAGTTTGGAAAGAGCAGGTCCGAAGGCAATGAAGATATCACCGAGAAGGAATTCGCTACATCTCTCAGCCCCAAAGCTCATGAACTGCTTCTCAAATCGATTGTTTTGAACTCTACAGCTTTCGAAGGCGAGGCGAACGGCGAGCAGACATTCATTGGGTCGAAAACGGAGTCTGCTCTCCTACTGTATGCCAGGGATCACATGGGGATGGGACCCGTTAGCGAAGAACGGGCAAACGCCACCGTGTTACAGATGATTCCTTTCGATTCCGGTCGAAAGTGCATGGGTGTGGTAGCTCAGCTCGACAATGGTGCAGCTCGGTTATACGTGAAAGGCGCTTCCGAAATCCTTTTGGCCAAGTGCACAGAAATTGTTTCGGATCCTACGCAAGATCTTTCCAAGTCCCCCATGACACCTGAAACCACTGAGGCACTCAAAGGCGTCATCGAAGGTTATGCTTCGAATTCTCTGAGAACTATTGGTATTGTCTATCGTGATTTTGAAAAATGGCCACCACGGAACGCAAAGCGTGTCGAGGGTGACGGAAACCAGGTTGTTTTTGAAGATATCTTCCACAGGATGACTTTCATCGGTATGGTTGGCATCCAGGACCCACTGCGCGACGGGGTCCCCGAGGCCGTAAAAGAATGCCAAAGAGCGGGTGTTATCGTACGCATGGTGACTGGTGATAACAAGCTCACTGCTCAGGCCATTGCTAAGGAGTGTGGTATTTTGCAGCCGGATGGAGTAGTTCTCGAGGGCCCCGAATTTCGCAACATGAGCAAATTCGCTCAAAGTGAGGTTATCCCACGGCTTCAAGTCTTGGCTCGTTCTAGCCCGGAAGACAAGCGGATCCTCGTGCGCCGCCTCAAGGACATGGGAGAAGTCGTGGCCGTGACTGGAGATGGAACGAACGATGCTCCTGCACTGAAGCTTGCGGATGTTGGGTTTTCCATGGGTATTGCCGGTACTGAGGTAGCGAAAGAAGCCTCGGCTATCATTCTTATGGATGACAACTTCGCTAGCATTGTCAAAGCTCTGAAATGGGGTCGGGCCGTCAATGATGCTGTGAAGAAATTCCTTCAGTTCCAGTTGACGGTGAACGTGACGGCTGTAGCTCTCACGTTTGTAACGGCTGTCTCTAGCAAGGACGAGAGTTCTGTCCTGACCGCCGTGCAACTCCTTTGGGTCAATCTCATCATGGACACACTTGCGGCATTGGCGTTGGCAACAGATCCCCCAACTGACAGCATAATCGACCGCAAGCCGGAACGGCGAAATGCCGGTATCATTTCACTTACTATGTGGAAGATGATTATTGGACAAGCCATTTACCAACTCGTAGTCACATTTGTTCTATACTACGGCGCAATCTCCATCGGTATCGCAGCACAGGAGGACACCAACACAGTTGCTTCCACTCGGCGGGACAGCCTCGTGTTTAATACTTTCGTGTGGATGCAGATCTTCAATCAATGGAAGTAAGTTCAACTTATTCGATATACCCCTTGAGGCCGTAAACTAACTGCAGTCAAGTAATCGTCGGTTGGACAATCGATTCAACATATTGGAAGGCATAACGAGAAACTACTTCTTCTTGGGAATTAATGTCATTGTGATTGGTTTGCAGATTCTTATCATCTTCGTTGGCAGCACACCCTTCAACATCTCATCCCTGAAGCCGTCCCAAACTGGACCGCAGTGGGCGACTGCGATTATTTTGGGTGCACTCTCAATTCCTATCGGTATGGTCATCCGTCTTATCCCGGATGAGTTGATCCGGAAGTGTATCCCGGCGTACTTCAAGCGCAAACCTTCACCACCTGGGCTCATGATCTCCGACGAGGAACGATTCAATGACTATCCAGAGGTGTTTACCGATGTTCGAGATGAGCTCACGTTTCTCAAGAAGCTCAAGGGCGGCCGTCTTAATAATCTCAAGTTTGCCGTACAGCACCCTCGTGAGACTTTTATGTCCAGGACAAGGAGCCCCTCCCGTTCTCGGTCCAACTCCATGCGCGTTCCACATACGCCGACTCGGGAGGACAGTTTCGGGGCCGCTTCGCCAGCTCCTACACCTGACTCCCGGCGACGGTCTAGGTCTACGAGATCCCGCTCGAATTCGGCTCTGGGTGCACCGACAGTGATGGCCGGCATCATTGCTGGGAGTGTAGCTGCCGGGTGGTCGCCAATTGAAAAGAGCGGAGACCGTGATTTCTCGCAGCTCCCTCGCCCTGCACCCTCTCCTCTTTCACATCGAGAGGGCAGCGGGTCTGAAATCACGCCTGTTTTGACAGAAGAACCGGTAGAAATGGACGAATCGGAGACGTCTAGGGATGTGCCCCAACTACGCGTGCCTCAGCCACCTCCACAAAAGCCGAAGTCTCTGTCTTAGGCAGTATGAATACTCGTTTTTTTTTGTTCTGTTGAAAAATACCCAATAGCGCTTGATCATGGCTATTCCCAATGTCGTCGACTTTCGCAACAACCATTCGCTACGGCCCACAAACTGGCCCTCTAAGACCGCCAAGTCTTGGCGACAAGATGTTCGCATAACGACCTCAGTCGCCTCTCTAGGGTGTATGGTATATGCAGCCTCGTCGCAGGTGCACACTAGCTCTCCAGAAGGGATCTCTTCGTGCCGTGAGCGCGCAACCGGGCGATGCACGAGGTTAGCATACCAGTCCCTCCAAGAGAGATTGATTCCACAACGCCCCAGTCCTCTCTCCCGAGCTCCTATCTGAGCTGACCGCCACTTGACAGCCAAGTTAGCTTTAGGGCACTGTACTCGGTGCGACCAGTTGAGGTACACCCTTAGATGACTATGGACTGGACGAATCTTCAGGATTCGTCAGGCTTGTCGAATTACGCTTTTCAGCGAGAGCCTACAGAGCATCACAACGCCGTGCGTGTACTTGTTTTATTTTCTTTGTCTGTACAATTTACAGAGTAGAAGGCAGTGTGAGTGGGGGGAACCGGAGTAGCAATAGATACCAATTACATCGTATTATTGCCAAGCAGAAGAATTCAAGGTGATCGACGCCCAAGTAAGAGTAGCTAACTGGATTGTCGCAATTGCCCACATGGACAACTGCGCCTCTGAACATGTGTCTGAAGGTTTACAGGCAGATTACTGATGCTTTGCGGGCGGCTACGAATAAATCCATTCACTTCGAACCACTCCCCTAGTGTACCCTGCTCGTTCTTCGAATAGCTCTATACCTCGACGTCGCTGGCGTCGGCCAGGCCTTCTTGCTTTTTCGATACAACTCGCTATCGAGACCCATAACAGCAGTAAAAGTAACGGGGATTCGCAACTATACTAGAAAGAAGGGCTAGGTCGGCCATGTGCTATCCGAGAAAGTGCAACTAGGATCTCACTCAGCGTTCAGTCAAAGTAAGTGACGGCGCATTTACAACAGGTATGTATTCAGGGCTCAAGGTGCCCAAGTGGGCCACTAACAACAAAACAATATGCGTGGGCGGGGTTCCCAACCGATGCAAAACCTACCGGAAGCACCCAAGTATCCAACCTAAATGATCTATTTGTTTTTTTTTTTCGCCTGAGTTGTACAGCAAATGACGAAGACAACACGAACACCACCTTGTAGCCGCCGCGGCGGGGTTAGGGATGAATGAAATAGGCCTTGCGCAGCGATATGTGTTGTATTAATTCAACAGGTTAGTTACTACTTATTTACTACAGCAGGGAGGTTGGGTCAGCATGCCGTCAGAAACAGTGCCAGGGAACAGCAAGCGTAGATGTGATGTTTTGTGTTGTGATTAGTTTCTAGTCTACGCAAGTAGTTTCTGCCAATAGGCTATAGCAGACTGCCCATACCTCTCGACAGCTGCCTACCAGGTCAGTAGTACAATCATGACAAGGTTCTTCTGGTGTCCATAATGCGCCCATTCCCAACTATGTCCGCCACCGATTCTCTTCATCACATTTAGGCCGAATCTTGACAGACCCGACCGACTGACTCCCTTACTGACAGTGTGATACATGATACACGCCTCGAAGTGCCACAGCTGATTGATTTGTTCTGCGAATTTTCCAAGATTGGTTGCCGCGCGCGACAAAATCGGCACTTCTACATGAAATGATAGATCCGTTTGCCCCTCGCAAACACACCCACACGCGAAACGGATACTACACAGGCCAGCACATTGCTCACGTCTCTGTGATTGTGTAGGTAGGTTGCTCGCACACAGCTATCTAAGTAAGTAGGGCACCGCACACTGGCTCGATGAGCCGATATGCAGCGAGAAACCCAAACCAGAAAAAACCCCCACATATAAATTATAAAATAACCCGGAATGGTCCGGAAAATTGGAAGCTAGGGGCTGTAAGGGGGCTTGCTACGCGACCGACTTTCTAAGACAATATCTCGCACCCAGGTCTCCAGGGTACTACTACCTCTGCCCCAGTAGTGTTGTCAGACAGACAGATGGGCGGGTGTGGCATGGAGTTGTCAGGGCATCGGGGCTTCAGGGTCGAAACCAAACAGACGAGGATAATTAAGGTATGCAACGCAGAGGGTCGGAAATCCAACATACATATCATATGTATCTAACGAAGTGCCAGGTAAGTTTGGTCTATCTATATATATATTCCCGGCAGCGGAAGGCAAAAAAAACCATCAAGCTTAGCACGCGCGATTCAAGCCCGTGCATAACAGCCAAGAGGAGGAAACATGGTAAGCGAATTGTAGAGAGACAAGACACCAGTGATGAGCTGACGAAGTATTTAAGTCGGCGGGTTTTATTACCGACGCAGGACTGCGAGACAAGCAGACAATGCTTATGCCAATATCATATCAACCCCAACTCCCCTATCGAGAGCAGCCTATAACAACTACGCAACTAATATGAAGCGAGCAAGCAATAGGATGCTAAGTGGGACAACCACGGAAACTCGCGCATGGCAAAATCGAGAGCCGGGGAATAATAAATAGTGTACGCACGCGGAGGCAAACTCACTGATGCTAAACTAGTCTAGATAGGTACGAAGTTCTATGAGCATCATCATCAACACCACTAGGTTAGTTACCTAAGTAAAGTACCAAGACAGGGCAAAAGGGCTGGCTAGTGGTGAATAAACCGAACAGCTCCTATTCATTAACAAGTAAGTAGTAGGCATCTAGGCAATTCCCATTTTATTGTGCATCGAACAAGACAACAGACAGATAGGTATAGGTATAGCATTGCGATCCGCCCCTGCCTCTCGCGTTGGCTGCACTGGGCACTTGAACATAATAAACAACATACAAACAAGTACTTCGTGGTGAATGAAACGTAGATGGCCTGATCGCATTGTATTGTATAAGTACACACACGGAGGTGGTGGCAGAGGCGGAGAGTGAGTGATATGTAAGGTACCTTCATATAGTACTTAACTTAGATAGAGACTTAGACAGAGCAGGTAACAGTGGTGGTAGTAGCAGCAGCAGTGGTGGCAGCCCAGGCAGTGGTGGCATATAGGCAGGGCTGGCCTGACCCAATCAGCAATTTGCTTCCTTCTTGAACTGGACAACTTCCTGTCCTCGAGTCTCAAACTCTCTTTTCATTTTTTTTTCCCATCTAGTTCACCTTTTCTTCATCCGCGAAAAAAAAAAAAAGACACATACCTAATCTCGCGCAGATCATAAAATCCCACTTCCTCTGTTTCCTTCTCAACTCCCACCCATCTCTCCGTACCTCATCCAGAATCGAGCATCCAGCTTGTCTCAATCTTTCCCGCCCATCCCTCGTCTTGTCTCTGGTCTCTTTCCCCCAATCTTTTCTCGACAGATAGTTGAGACCTTACCTAATCCGCTTCTTCCCTTTAACTCGGGCTGACTTGCAACTTTCCGAATTGCCACCTTTTATTCCACCCCCAATCTTCCTGTTGTTTCCCTTCTTCGTCTCTCTTTCAACCTTTTGAGAGAGAACTCGCACGAACAGAGGACGCGTCAAGACAACACGACAAATACACAACACCACCAGCTGGCCAACCACCACGGCCCAAACACCACTTAATTCCAATTTCCGCAGTGTCTCGATTTCTAGACCAACTCAACTTACCCACACTTTCTTCCGACCGTACTTGGGTATTTTGTTTGACTCGGCGTGGTGTGTACCCAAGCAAAGCGCTGCCTGGTAAACTCGCCCTTTCGGAATCCATCCCATTTTCATCTCTCCTGTTTCATGATTCATCAATTCCTTCTCAACGCACACAACAACGCAATCGCCGAGTTCCGTCCTTGTGTGGTTCCGTGGTTCCGTGCATGATACATACCGCGAAACCAAACCCGTGCACACACTCTAGTTACCTTACTTAAGTCATCCATCCTTATTTCCCGCCTAGCCTGTAGTACCGTACCGTACCTACTTGGCTGCCTCTTCATTCATTTCACTTTTTGTTGTCGTAAACCCTGCTCAGTGCTGGCTGGCTGTGTATGTCGCCCAGAACCGCAACGACGATGAAGAAGGCAAAGCAAGATCCCGGTCGCGTCAAGAGACCCTACACTAAGAGGAAACAAGCGCAGCAACCGCAACAACCGCAACAACCACAACCGCCCCGGCAACAGAAGCAGCTGAAGCCGCACCCGCGACCGCAGCCGCATCTCGAGCTGGCTGCTCATTCTCATGGCCCGGCCCACCACCCCGTCCACATCACCGAGGTTGTCGACGACCAGCAGGTCGGCCATCTCCCGCTTCCCCAGCCTATCCACGGCGACGTCTCGGAGCTGCAGGACCGGGTCAACGACCTGGGAGACTCTTGGGAGACCGAGTCCATCTTTGAGGACATTATCGATGACCTCACTCACGACACATTTCCCCCCGACGGTAATTATTATCCCTCTTTTTTTTTTTTTTTTTTCTTTTCTTTTCTTTTCTTTTGGTTTTCTTTTCTTACTTGTTTCCTTGAATCTGTTACTTTCTATTTCCCAATGTGCCCGGCCCCAGTCGACTCTCGCCGTCGATGATACAAACGGCAACTCAACTCACGCATAGTCTTGTCTGTTCTTAGAACCAACAACTCGGCAGTTTTTTTTTTTTTTATCTCATCAGCCCATGTGCTAACACGCTTCGCAGTGGACGCCTGCACGCCTGAGCAATCTGTCAACTTCCGCCAGCAGCTGCGCGCCATCGGCCCCAATGAGTTCTGCCAACTGTACATAGACTCGGGGGCCGTGTCGGCCAAGAAGATGCTGACGGCCTTCGGCATCCGCCCCCCGGACTTCCTCGAGGGGCGTCCCGACGAGGCCTACCTGGGCCTGCTCACGCTGGCCATGACGCGGGAGCTGACCAAGCGGGCCAAGATCATGACGTACAACTCGGTCGACGACGCCGTGCGCCTGCTGCAGACGTCGCGCAACATCGTGGTGCTGACGGGGGCGGGCATCTCGACGTCGCTGGGCATCCCCGACTTCCGCTCCAAGGAGACGGGGCTCTACTCGCAGCTCGAGAGGCTGGGGCTGGGCATCAACGACCCGCAGGAGGTCTTCAACATCGACGTGTTCCGCGACGACCCGACCATCTTCTACACGGTGGCCAAGGACATCCTTCCCGCCACGCGCAAGTTCTCGCCGACGCACGCCTTCATCGCCCTGCTGCAGAACCAGGGCCGGCTGCTGACCAACTACTCGCAGAACATCGACAACATCGAGGCCAACGCCGGCATCCTGCCCGAGAAGCTGGTGCAGTGCCACGGCTCCTTCGCCACCGCGAGCTGCCAGCGCTGCGGCCACCGGGTGCGCGGCGACACCATCTTCGACGACATCAAGGCGGGCAAGATCCCGCGATGCGGGAAGTGCGTCACCACAGCCACCCTCAGCGGGCGAGGAGGAGGAGGCGTGGGGAGGCCGATGAAGCTCAAGCGCAAGCGATCGCACCACAACAACGGCGCCTCGTCGTCCAAGCGGTCGCGGCGTAACTTCGACGACGACTTCGACGACGACGACGATGATGATGATGGCAAATACGACATGCCCCAGGCCGGTGTCATGAAGCCCGACATCACCTTCTTCGGCGAGCCGCTGCCCGACGAGTTCTCCAAGCGGCTGGTTAAGCACGACCGCAACCTCGTCGACCTTGTCATCGTCATCGGCACGTCGCTCAAGGTGGCGCCCGTGTCCGAGGTCGTCCCCTTCCTGCCCGCGCACATCCCGCAGATCTATATCTCGCGCACGCCCGTGAGCCACATAAACTTCGACATCGACCTCCTCGGCGACTGCGACGTCATCGTCGCCGAGCTCTGCCGCCGCGCCGGCTGGGCCCTCGAACACCCCATGATCCCGCCCGGCCAGAAGGTCGACATCAGGCTCGAGACTGGCTACAAGAGCCGCCACATCTTCACGCCCGCAAGAGAAAACGCGAGCTCGAACACGCCGCAGCCCACAGCACAGGCACAGGCTGAGGCGGAGGCGGCATCGGAGTCGAAGACGGAGACCCTGACACCAATGGACACGGAGACGGAGGGGGCGGAGGAGGGAACCCAGGAGCAAGGAAGCGGGAGGAAGCGCCGCGGCGATCGCAACAGCTCCTCTCGCAGGTCGGGGGTCTCGACCATCGCAGCGTAACTCAACTTCACCTGCCCTTCCTCAGTCACTTCGCTAGGATTCACGCAAATGAAAAAAATCAAGAAATCTCTCTCTCTCTCTCTCGTCACAGAAGACATCATGGTATTTGCCACACAAAGGCGAACGTCACGGGCGAAACGAAAAACGGGCTTCTTGCTTAATCTCTCTCTCTCTGCTACTACTACTACTTTCATGCATGGTGTTCTACAGATGGGTTCCGGCGTTTTTTTTTCCCGTCTTCTCTCTCTCTCTCTCTCTCCCCACGCCCTCGACCTCCCCTGTCGCCGCTGTGCCCTGCCGCGTCGATGATGATGAGTTGTTGGCAGATACCTCTGTTTGTTTTTTTTCTCTTGTCTTTCTGTTATTCTTTCCCTTCTCATCTGGGGATGGAACGGCGAGTGTGTGCGGATCTCCCGGCGGTTCTGTGCTCACCTCACCGCGCCACCCACGAACGAGCGAACGAGCGAACGAACGCACGCCTGTCTGCCTGCCTGCCCGGGCACCTATCTGCCTGTCATGATCCACATCGAACTCGTTCCGTGCACCGCGACTACAATTCATCTCCAATAACGCAGTGACACATGTCGGCGTACAGGAGTCACATACAACCCGTCCACAGACGCGCAAACAGCGGTCGAAGGATGAGGAGGGGCTTTAATGACGTGTCGCAGGGAGTGTCTGTCAGATTTACATTCAATCATTGTGTTTCCGGGCGTGCAAATTTGTGTTGTGTATCATCAAGCAAGATCAGAGCGTGCGTGCGTGGTATTACCCAGACAGGCCGAAGCAGAGAGAGACACTGTCTCTCGAGAAGGGAGAAGAAAAGGGAGGGAGAGATAGGGGGAGAACGGAAAGTGGAGAAGAAAGAAAGAAGAAGAAAAACCAAGGGAGAAATGAAAAATGAAAAAGAAAGTTCTATTCCCGCATTATTGATTGGGTAAGTGTAATTAGGTGGTAACGGAGGCGGGGCGAGAGGAAACGGGAACCGGGTGGGGGGAAGAAGAGAGAGAGAGAGAAACGGTCCAGGTCGATTCTCTCTAATTAAGGTACCTATCTGTATCTACTTATCTACCTTGTTCCATCGATCCATCAAATCTGGGCGTTCTAGGCGGCCTAGACAGAACAGAACAGAAAGAATGGAACACATGAATACACAACAGGAGAGTGGGCTTACCTACCTTAAGTACTTACGCTGGCCTGTAATTACCTATCTAATCACGACGTTTCTTCTGCCTCTGAAGGAGAAAGAAAGCGGGGGCGACTGTAAATACTTACCTTACATTAAGTACGGTACTTTACTACTTAAGGTACAGAGAAAGTAGGTACATACGCAAGTCACCGTATGCCCTATATACTTTACTTGGTAATTACCTAAAGTAACAATCAATTTCTAACCTGCAAAGTACTTACCTATTTAGCCTGGCGACTCAGGTACGTAGATAAGGTAGCCTCGGAATGGGGGGGGGGGAGACGCCCCCCCGAGCAAGACAGAGAAGGTAAGAAAAAAAAAAAAAACAAGGAAAACAGAAAACATCATACGAGAGGCGAGGGGGAAAGGTTTTTTTCTTTTTTTTAAAAAAAAGGTGAGTGGAACATACTGTGCCACTATATCTATCTTTCAAAGAAAACGGGAGAAAAAAAAAGCACAACTCACCAATTCATCACACTCATGCGACCTAGCTGCAGAGAGAAGCGAGGCATCTACCGGGTTACGCAGCAGGGTCCGTGTGGGGGGGGGAGGGTGAATCAAGCCTATCTACCTCGTACCTACCCTAGGAAGTTGCAGCGAGGGTGATGGGACGAGATGAAATGGAGTAAGAGATGGCGAGACTTCCCCGTAATAACACATGAATTAAGTGTTGAGATAAGATAGTAGGTATTTGATCACAGGCACATGTACACACGTGCAACGTTCTCATCTCGTTTCTTTTTCTGTCTTGCTTCTGTTTTTACTTTTATTTCTATATTTTTTTTCTTAAGAAAAAACCAGGCAGGGCGTAATTAAGTCGTAATAATTACCGAATGAATAATGCTGAGTAAGTATACTGCTGTGAGGGCATAACTCACGTTTTTCTTGATGGTTTTAATTACCTCTCGATTACCTGATTTACTAACTTGACTCATTACTATATAGCTGCTCGCGAGACTGTCTTTGGGTTTCGAAAGTTTGTTGCAAATATAGTTTCCAGCTGATTATGGAGAGGGAATAAGAACAGAGGGGTTAAAAACGAAAGGTTCGACTGAATTGTAGCATAAAGGTTATCAAAGGTGTACGCAATAACATTGTGTCTAGATACGAAGTTCTCGACACATCATTATCTACTGAGGAGGTAGGTAAATTTCCCTATAAGTAAAAACGGGCAATATTGAGCACCCGAGAGTCCAGAGAAAGGAATGGGAAAAGACAAGGACTAACTACTTCGTAGGACTGTGCAGTCTCTAAAGGACACACTGTCCTCTATACAAATTACCTGCCACACCACCGTCAAACTTTGCTTACCCCCGGGCTAAATGGAACAGTGTAGGCTTGTAGAAGCCACGTAGGGCTGTTGCCCCAACAACCCCCGCCTGGTCATACTCCCACAGTCTTTGTCACAGAACAGAAATGCGGCACTGCAGCGGTAATTATACTAACCCAAGTAGAACGCTGTCGAGTCGGACGCTTAGCTGTGTGCGGTTGCTTGCATAGTATTTTAATAATCTGTTAACGTTGATATTTATTTCTAGGTGGTAAGATTGTGTCGTGTTGTTTGCTGCCTATGGAATTTACAATTTTCCATGGCGTTACTATCACATACATGTATTTTTTTTTTATAAAAGAAAATCACGTAATCTTTGAAATGAAAGCATTATATTATTCTTCATGTTTATATAAACCTTCATTGCATTTCCCTCAGTTACTCGACGGGAAAAAAGTCCATAGGTTGAATTCACCCACAGTTATTAAAAATAAACGATATCATACAGGTTACGACTTGTAACAAGAAACCTGGTTTCTTCAGTGTATCCCCTTGTTTTTATACATAAGACCCATGATCTATTGTTGATTAAAAGCAGTGTCGCAAGCAGTTGTGGGTTTTCTTTTATCCCGTCCACTTAACTTTTAAGACTTCAAATGGTGAGTGGCCACGACGGCACACCAGCAAGGCCTTGAAACTATTCCAGTGGATAAGAAACACTCTTTGGGGCATATTTGTGAGCAGATATTCGAGGCCTGGGCCGAGGTGGGCGGCTATGTGCAAATATCGTACCACTAGGCCACGAGGACAGGCCCAGCCCCTCCTCCCCCCAAATATATGCATTCGACCTGGCCTCTGTTGTAAGCCCCTCGTTAAGTAGATGCATGATCAAGCAGGGACAAAATTTTGGTGACGTGAGAATCGTCAAAGTTGAAATCGAGGGGGAAGTCCAGGTTACGTTTGGTAGAAGGCGCAGGTTCGACATAACTAAGCACGAAAGTAAGGCCTTGGGCGGGTGTTAGCCGACAAACCCCGTGACAAATAGGCAGAAACGCAGTTACAAACCATAATCATGGGCGAGGAACCGACAGTATACGACGGCGTTGATTATGGTTTGGATAAAGTAGAGCTCAAGTTATCTACTTTGCGTGCCTTGTCATCAGAGACTGTTGCTAGGCAACAAGCCACTGTCCCCTCGGCCACCGTCCCTAGAATAGAGTACCAATCGCTTACGTCCACTACCGTAGGTGGATAGTTCCTTTCCATGACCAACACCCTCGTTCCCCAGAGTGTTGGCCCACAAGCCTGCTGAGCTGGTGGGTGCACGGTTAACGAAGAGGGAGTGCATGGTCATGAGAGTGAAAGGGGGGTTGCCCAATAGCTTACGTCGCAAGCAGCGATAAGTAGGTTTGGATGTTATACTTTCGGAGCATGACGGCACGATCAACCAATGGCCCCCAGAACATTCAGTGAGTGAGCCAGGCACCGCCTAGAGTACGTAGTAGAAGGCCACTCGTTTCTACTTCAGGAGTCTGTCACCGAGTTGAAGTTCACAGAACCCAAGCGTAGAGTTGATACGCAATGTAGTAATTACAGTAGAAGAATACTTACATTATGAGCTTGTTTTAGACATTAATGAGTTGAATAGAAGAGCGCTCAGGGGGTATATTATCGTAGGCAATAGCCGACAGTTTACCGAGCAATGCGGCTCTCGAGTCCCGAGCACTGAGTTCCAACTATTTATTTCCTGCGCAGAGTCTCCCGCACAGCGACCAGCCGCACAGAAGTGGCGTCCCCATGCCGATCGATGTCGAAGGCCATGAGCCCGAGCGGCACGCTGGCATACGTGTAGTCGTCGACGTCGAGCCAGCTCTCGCACGGCCAGTAGAACTGGTCCTTCGGCAGCGTCTTCGTCTGCGGCTGGTAGATGGCCGAGAAGCCGACGCGGCCCGCGCCGTAGAGCTGGTTCGGCACGAGCCGGAAGTCGACGTTGCCGAACAGCGCGAAAACGCTCCCCAGGAGGTCGACGCCGCTGGCGACGTACTCCGTGACCCGGAGGCCCTTGAAGCCGTCCGCCGCGCTGTCGTCGGCCGTGACCGTGATCGACGAGTTGCCACCCGCGGTTGTCGAGGTGTACCGGCCCGCGAACTTCGCGCCGGCCTGCTCCCTCGCGATGGCCTCCAGCGCCGGGAGGAGCGTGTTGACGATCGTGTTGGGCAGGTCGGACACGAGCCTGCCCCCCGCGGCGCTCGACGCCGAGAGGATGCTGAACCCGAAATCGTAGGCGGGTATGAGGAAGAGGACGTCGTTGTAGACGCCCCAGTTGCCGCTCTTCGTGTACAGGTCCACGCTGTGCCCGTTGATGCGCACGCGGAAGATCTCCCATCCTCGGCCCACCGACTGGTCTATGGTGTCCACGAAGCTCGTCGCCGAGAACCACCGGCGCGTGATCGCCTCGCTCATCAGGCTGCTCTTCAGGATTGACCTGCCGATTACCGCCAGGTCGTTTGTTGTCGAGAATCCGCCGGCGGCACTATTTCACGCATGTTAAACGATATTGATCAAGGACTTCGCGGAATGACGAAGCTACTATAAGCGCAAGACGCCGTACGTACCTGTTTAGCGGGCCGAGAGCGTCGTCCCAGCCACTACGTGCGATGCCGGCGCCGGGGATGACCGAGTCTTTGGTGACGCGCCGAGGGTTCCCCATGGTCGTCGAGGTCAGGCCGAGGGGTTTAGCTACGCGCTTGGCGAAGATGTCTTGTATCGGAGCCTTCAGCATGTTTTCCAGCGCGAGGCCCAGAACTGCGAAATTCGCGTTGCTGTACGATGGCGTGTAGCTCGGCACGAAGCTCGATGCCAGATTCGCGACCTTTCGGATGTATTCTGCGAGTTACGGTCAGTGTGGGATATTCCCAATAATTACCTACTTATTAGGTGAGAGAAAAGGTGGAAAGTAATACGCACCCTCTCGTTCACACGGTACGTAAGATATGTTAGTCGTGAAGTACCCGCAGATGGGATCTTCGCTCTTGGGCACATGGATGCCGTTGGCCGGGTTATTGGGCAATACGGCGGCCGCCATGGCGGGAAGGGCGGCGGTTATGTAACCCGGGATGGCCACGTCGTTCAGAGCATCTGCCATGGAATCAGCAAAAAGTCTCACAAGTCAGTCGACATGTGTGTAGGCAATGAGTTACTCACAGTCTCTACCGATTCCGGTCAGATACATGGCCAGATCGTTCACCGTAATCTCGCTCCAGCTGGGCGCCGGATAGTCCTTCTGCCGCGTCTCGTAGTGCAGCAGCTGCGGGACGAAATCGGAGATGGGGTCGTTGAACTTGCGGTCTCCGTCCGCGATCAACCACTGGTAGACGGTCAGGATCTTGGTGATGCTCGCGATCCGATATATCGAGTCGGCGTCGACCTTGTTCGAGCCGAGGCGGCTCGTCGCGACGGCGGGGTCGGTGTGATGGAACTCATAGAGCAGGCCGTCGTCGGTCGTGCTGAACATGCCGATCGAGAAGGTCGTCTCGTTGTACGGCGCCTGCGCGAGGTTCGCCCGGATGAAGGCGTCGATGACGCTCGTCGCGTTCTGGAACAGCGCCTCGGAGCCCAGGTCCGTCGGCGCTGGGAACTGCGGGCCCTTCAGGGGACATATCCGTTCCTTTGCTTGCGCTCCGGAGAGGTGCAGGCCGAGGCCGGCGAGCGCTGCCGTGACGTGCCAGTGTTTCATCGCTGCCCGTTTTGTTCTCTTCGCGGTCCGCTGGTGACGAACGAACGTGGTCGGAGGCGCGAAAGAGAGGAATACCCCCGGGGAAATGTGTCGATCGATCTCCTATGCTATGCTACCCTATATAGCACACCTGTTTATCTCCAGGATGGCGAGTCACGAACCAATCGATCCCCTTATCCCCCGCATTGCCGTCTATCCGCCGGATCCACCTCTTACACCGAGATATTGATAATAGCACCATTGCCAACGGCCGATTGTGTTGTAGGATTGCCTTGACTTTGGCTTTAAGGTCGGCGGACGTGTCTCACGTCGCTGGGACTCCCTCTTAGCAAGATTGAACCGTGTCGAACCGGAAGATTTAGCCTGCATTGGAGTATGGTGCTTACCCCTGAACCTAGTCTACTACACTACACCACTATCGCTGCAGCCAGCTAACTATATCTGGACCCTGAGCCGCCGCCCCGGGACTTGTGCGGATCAGCGTAATCATCAGCCCATGGAAAACGATATCAGCTTGTTGAGGGAGCTCAGATGCTACACTACGTCGATAAGTAGGATGCGCTACAAAGATAGGCGATACTGCATAGAGCTGCTATCAAATTCGAAGCCTCGCTTACAAGAGATTCCGTTCCACTTAGCAGAAGGTGGTGTCCCTCCTTCAACTAGACCTATTGTTGCTAGTGTGCACGTGTGTCGGTTGCTACACGGTTTGCATGGGCGATTTTCCGGATGGACTAATTAACGGGCCATATGCCACAAGTTCGACGAAGTGTTGAAAACGAGCTCCAGCTCAAAACAGTCAGCAAGAGGTCGCATCCTTGGTCTTCGGGCACAAACATATATGCCTTGACGTCTGTTAACAACGACAGGCACAACGATACAACCTGTGTACTAGTGTATCGAGGCATAATGATACTAAGGAATAAAAGGCCTAGGGCCCGTTTACATATTAAGAGGAGCTAGTAGTAACTGGCAGGGTCCTAGGTTTAATAAACTACCTAGCAACTATAGCTAGGTCACTTAATGTGCCTATAAAAGCAGGTATCAGTCGTGGATGGATCGACCTATACCCGGCCTTAGAAGCTGTTACTGATTCCTAGTGCAGCGACTTCGGTGGCACGAGTGTAGTATTAGCTAGTAAATCCCGGGGTTTCCGCGAAAGGGGTAGAAGGGGTGAATGGGGGTACTCTCTAAGTAGAGGCAACATCGTCCGGGGCAGGAGAAGCACTACGCCCCGGAGGCTGAACCGTTCCGTTTCTTTCGATACGGCATCCTGGTGGATGAACACGCCGATGGCAGAACGGAGGCCCGGCTGTTGCGAGCTGAGAGGGGTCAGAGGGGTCAGGGCCGGTAGAACCCGTGGGACCCCCGCACCACCACAGTATCAGGAGTCCGGCATGTTTCTAGAGCGGACACGGGATGAATATCATATGCTGTCAGCCATCAACTTTAAATTGCTTGGCCCTTAGTGCTCATCGCGCCTGAGGTTACGCGGCCATCGATAGCTTGATTGTGGGCATTCAATTGGCTATAACTCTCGTTGGTCCTTCAAGGCTTGGTGGCTTCCCTCCTTCCTCCTTCCTCCCGAGGAGGGTTTGCTTTGCCTATTAAATATATACCTAGGACTTAGGAATGGAAGGTCCCTTCCTGCATCCGGTCAATACTGCCTTTCTGAGGGCCTTGGATTTATATAGGGAGAGCGCATTTCCTGGTCTCAGAATATCTAGCAGACCTTCGTATCCCAAAGGGGTTTGGGGTGGAGGCAATTTGCTTGTAGTCATGGTAAGAGAGAGGCTTCTCGCTTTCATATCAAGCGCTACAAACGGATCAACCTGCCGTTGCCCTCATATAACCCACCCCAAGGTTTCTAGCAATTTTCTGAACCCTGCTCGGCACATGATTTGGGCGAAGGCTGTCCAAGATCAGTCAGCCGCCAACGAAAAATAAATACCCGATCCAGTTTTCCATGAGCATGTGCTCTACGGAACTTTCAACGGCCATATCGGATTCTGCGTCCTCTAGCCGTTTCAGCGACACATATTGCAGAATAATACCGACATTCCCTATTATAATCTCTTTCGCGCGACTACTAATATATCAATAAGAGACATTTACCAAGAGCAAGCGGCTCTATAATTTCAGTGGAGGACTCAAACAACTCGTATCCTAATATATGACATCGCAGACGCTGACGAATCCCTGATCTTGAGGCCAGGAGGAACCAGCGAATCTAGGCTCTGGGTATAAAGAGAAAAACTTGAAAAGTGACAACACTGCTAAGTCATAAACAGTGTCAAGGTGGGAGGGGCCATACATTATAATATAATAACAGATACTTCATAACGAGAAAAAAAACGTGAAGGGGAGTAAAAATGTGAAGAGTGTAGGTTTCGAATTTCTTCATACTGCTACACCACCACTACTTTTCTCTGCTGTAACGGCGAATCGAACGCCGGTCTCAAGCTTGGAAGGCTAGAATGATAACCACTACACTATTACAGCTTCTCCGATTGGATGGCGCGCGAAGAATTCGGCTCCATCACTATCGGTGGTGCCAAGGTATCGCGGGTCCCCCATCTAAACTTGACGGAGGGCACAAAACGGTGCAGCTAAGAGATAAGTAAGTAAATAATCCGTACTCGAAATCCTAGGTAGCATACTTAATCTTTGTCGAAGACAGCCGCCAAGTCGTCTCCAATATTTAATATGTATATATTCCACCATGCCTCGTATGTTGCAATATTAACCTGAACCTCGTCTTTAAAGTTTACTACTGACCAGGTATATGAAAGCTTGCTGAAGTTCTCCATCCGCTGTGCTATTTTACTGTTTTATCAAGCAGGTTAAAAAAAGTTAATAAAAAAAAACTATAGAGTAGCTCGTTTTTACCGTATGTATATTTGCTCGTACACCCTTCGCGCATTCTACACAATGACTAGAACTTCTACCAATACAACCGTCTTTAATTCTTGGCCTTCTTAAATGTTTCCGCACAAATGGCCTTCAATCGACCGCAAGAATGGTCCCCGGAACCATATCAGGAAATACACACATACCTATCCGACATCGACATGCTCTAGCCCTACCCTTTACCTTCACCGACGTACTCCGCCGCACCGGATGAGGAATCTCGGGCACGGTTCTTCAACTAAAATTATGCCCACAAAGCATTAAATGCCTTAAATCGTCTTACAACAGACGAGCTCGAGCTCGTACGTAGACATCTTTCAGACTTGTATTACGAGGCTGCAGCTCTATGTTTACGATTCCAGCCGCCATTCTCCCACGGCTGGTCGAGGACGCTGCTGATGTCAACGCCCGCGCTCGTCTCCTCGCAAAAAATATGACCTCGACCTATGGAACAAGCAAACCGCCGTTTATTTTATTGGTGACTCGCGCGATTCAGGCCACGGCCACGGATATACAGACTGGCGTCTGGGCGCTTACATGTACCGCGAGTGGCACCGCGCGCATGACAGCCGACCGAACCTGCAGCGTTACAGCTTCTTCGCCAAGGCATTGCAGGTAACGAAATCCTCAGAGTCGTCCGATGTGGCAGCTGTCATCGACATACACCGGCGGCTATGCGACTCCATATCGGACTAGTTGAATAAAGAGGTCATCTTCCGCTACCATCTTCGCCCTGGAGAAGTGGAGAAACCACGAACTTCCCGCAGGCAGGCATAGCGAAGACGTGGCGTGAGCACGGCTTCACCATGGTTCATCTCTTTCGCGCCGTCTTGCTCGTGGCAGACGAAAATGTTATTCCCGAGACGTTCCCAGTGCACGAGCTCAGCGACGATAATACGCATAGGGAAATGGCGGCATGGCTGGAACGTCTGATGCCGGAGTGCCGCGTGTTAATGGTACGCACTGGAGATGACGCGCATTTAAGCAAACTGTTGCGGAGAAACGACGCCGTTAATCCAAAGTCTGGACGAACGGTATATATCTGCTCCGTGACACAAACCTATATCTTTCGCAAGCCTTGTAGACCAGGGGGATGGGTCCGGTCAGGTGGACATGGTTAGGGTGACGGTCCCTGTCGCTATACGGTTTTTGCACGAGCTGCAGGTACAGGAGGAAGCTGCATACGTTGATCTGCGGCGCGTAGCAGACAGAACGACGGAAGAACGCCAACGTGCGTGCCGCAAATGGGTGGACAGCGTAATGCGCTCTGCTGAAGATGTGGGCATGGACGGGAATATATATACTTGGAAAGCTGTGAGGAGGATGTGGGCTGCCCGCGATGGAGAGACGTTCAGCGACGGGCAAGGCGACGAAACGCGTCTTTTCCCTCTTTATTCCTGGAAATGCATATGGTAGTGCTTTATAACTGATTCACTCGGAATCGACACCAAACAGCATAGTAAAAATGAATAATACCACGGATGAAAACTCCAAATTTTCAAAGGGGAAAGTGACGGGGAGGGAAAGGGGTTCAATGTGATGCCCCCCTCACATAATAGATCTCGACACACGAGGAAAGAGCCTGCTTAGCAGAAAATGATCGTACAGGAAGATACCTGTAGTCGACTCATACCTAGATAGTGATGAATAGCTAATCACTCAAAGCCACTGAAATCAACTCGACAATCGGTACATTAAGTATGTGAATTAAGTAATTTTTATTAAGCTATCTACTTTGTGTTGTTTTCACGAACCCCGCGACGGCAAAGAGAGGGGCAGCGACCATGGCCCTGAATGACGACGAGACTCGAAGAGGGCTCGCTCAAGCCAACAATCCTGCGCTCAGAGCCTGCAATGGGCGTGCATGTTCTTTTTCAAGGGGGTTCTCCTCCCGCGTCCTAGCCATCGTACATCTGAATTTGCGATGGGAATCAAGGCAAATAACCTTAGGCCGAAAGGTAAGGTGGTCATGTCGTTATGTCCACCTTGGTCATACACTACTATACTCCGACACGAAACTCATTCCATTCTCTGCCCGTCATCATCGACTTCCTGTCTCACGACGATTCATCATCTGTCAAATCGATACACCCCAATGATCCCCCAATACTGCCAAATCCTGAAGGTCTGTCCTATAGCCCGGCCATGATGGTGTTATAGTGGGACCAAGCTGCGTCCCGAGAGTGTTTCAAGAGAACGTCTTCGGTAAGTGGCAGGTTGAGGACTCGGTTGTCAATCGACTAGAGAGAATCAGTCAGATGGTCAAAAGATTGCAAACGGGATACGGCGGCTTACCTCTCCGACCTTAGCCATGCCGGATACTATCCTGGCGACCTCGGAGGCCATTTCGGTGAGAGCTGCGTACTCTACTATGCTAGCCTCCGGTGTGTTACCGTGCATGGCGGGCAACCCCTCGAGAAGGTTATTGACCAGCGTCCGTGGAGGTGCTTCAGCACGTCGGTAATAACCCATGAGCTGTAGGAAGGCCTTGTAAACCTCACCTCCGACATTCCAGTCAGGAACATGAACGTGTCGGCCCTCAAATTGCTGAAGAACATCAGCTAGCCCATCATAGTCTCGTTCGATGATCGTTCTTGGTGCGACCTCTTTGACAAAAGTCCGATGGGCTTCAGCCCATGACTCCGCGCGAAGCAGGCATTGAACTTCAGCTGTCGCATCTTTCTTCGCACTCCGCATGTACAGCGCTTTCGAATGCCAGATCCACTTGGTGGGAATTTTAAAATCCACTGCCAGTTTTTTAAACGCCGAGGAGTCATCGTTGCCGATCTGTGCAGCGTGTCGACACAGGTGATCCTGGATGGCCCTGGCACGCGCATCCGAATCGGTCAGATGCAGCAGCACGAAAACCGCTTCCAGCCAGCTTCCTTCATTCGTTAACTGCGCGGCGAAAGAGATTGTCGCTGCGTCAATCTTCTCGGCGGAATTCTTTCCGAAGGACAGTCGACCAGTGGACACAAGTGCCTGACCGAGTTGCCAACAAAGACGATAGTCGAGTGGCGACAACTGAGAGTTTTCTGGACGAATGATGGCTTCAAGATCGGCCTGGCTGTCGGAGTACAGCTTCAATAGGCCCCAAAGAAGGTCTTCTCTATCCTCTTTATGCGGGTCGTCCCAAATGGCGGGAATACCGTGTTGGGCGAACCACACAGTAGGGCGCAACTCCTTGTCTTGCTCAACATCTGCCTTATATTTTTCGAACGCTTCGGCAATGCCACCTTTCCTTGAGATCGCATACCAGAGCCTCAAACCGAAAGCCTGCTGCCAGTTGAGACCAAATCTCTTAGAAATCAAGAAGGCTTCTGCGCGATTTTCCGGGGCACCCTTCGTCCCTTCACACGCGCATACGTTGCCGCTAAGCATCTCATACAACGCTCGAATTGGCTGCGAGAACTCAGACAGAACGTTGGCACTATGCCACTCTCGGAGCTGATCTCGTAAATCTTTCTTGAAACCATCGTCCGTTCCGATGAGGGTGACCAAGGTAGCAAGGCGATAGTTTTTCCCTTCCAGAAGGAATTTGCATGCTTCGGCCACGCGATGGCCAGATAGTGCTGCCAATGCTTTCTCCTCGTGTGTATGTGCCATTGTGACCGCCTTGTTTGTGCGCTCTTCCACCATAGATTCCCATAATTTTGATAAGCTCTCACGACGAAGCTTCTCGGTTGCGTCTGGGTCGGCCTGCAATTCTACGGGAACTTTGACGTTGTCAAATAGAACGCTAGCGAGCTCCCAGACTAGTCGCTCATGCTCTTCGGCCGAGTTCTTGGTCCCACTGGAAACGGAGAAGTCCTTGAGACTCAACCTTGGATTCAACTCTACGGCGGGAACACCGTTGACGAGGTGGGTTTGTGTCAACTTTGAATGGACATGTATGGCCTTGGCAGACATCTGAAGAGTAGATTAGTAACTGTAACATTATCCTTCTCTATTCTTGAGCTTACCTCGTTGGCAAACTTGGCAATCCGAATGTCTTGACTCTCGGATACAATACCGCCTTTCATGACAATCATGAGCCCATTTTTCTCCGTTGTACGGCTCGATCGATTAAAGTCGGAGGCGCTTGGGGTAGCCGAAAAAATAAGAGCACCACCGGGTCCCCAGGTAGGCCGTGTTGTATCATGCCAAGTCCGAGTTGCAGGATCCATATCGCTCTCATCTAGATGTTTGGTAATACGTTTGTACGGCCACTATATGAAGGAAATCTATTAGTATACGTGAGCTCAATTTGGATATAGCTACAGACTATGCCCCTCGCTTTTCAACTGCTGAGACTAGAATAACATAAAGTTAAGAACCGACCTTGATGCCTTGTGGTCGATCTGAGGCCTGAAGATTTTCCGCTGGAACTTTTGCCTTCTCAAATAACGAATTCATGAGATCAATGCTGGTCGCAAAGCCCTTACTGTCGGAGGCAACTCTTTTCTTTGTTGGCGATGCCTCCCGAACGCTATCTCTTGCTGATCGATAGTTATCCAGTTCGTGCATGCTCTTGAGCAAGGCTCGATCACGCTTCTGGGGGCTTATGGTCTTGCTGAGCATATCCATCCAGTCGTCGCCAGCCGAAACTTGAACTTTGAGAGGCGTCGATGAGATCTTGATCGCACGCATCCTGGCCCTCATGATACCGGCGGGGGTTTCAGGGACAAGATCTGATTGGCTGCCGTCGAACGAGTCTTCGTCATGCTCCGCGGCGGGATGCTGCCCAAGGTGATCACTCGCATCATCATCTACCTCAGACATAGCATATTCATCGTCTGTGGCAGCTTGGTCCATTGGAACAAGTGCCAGCGACGGAGAACCCGCGGAGCGATTAGCTAAAAAAGACGGCCTTGACGCATTAACCTCTGCCATCTCCGATTCGCCACTCCCATAATCATACTCGTTGGGCTCAAAGGCGCCTGGAGGAAGGGGATGCTTTGCTGTCTGACTCGGACTCCCGTCTAGCTGAGGATATCCAGGCGACGGAAATTTGTGGCTATCCGTTGCTCCCTTAGAAGCTTCCGGTGCTATATCCTCCTCCTCCTCTTCGCTATCGTCTAGACCGTATGTTGTGAAGTGTTCGACAGAAAACTTCCATTCGCCCGTGCTCTCGTTGTACTGCTCAAATTTGGTGTCGGGAATCTTCTTCAGACGCTCAACATGTTTAGTGATCGACGTTGGTCTACCAGTTCGCGAGGCACGCGGCCAAGCATTTTCTAGGGTGATGAGTGCCGGTACGTTCAAGCCCTTGCCGACTGGAGGCTTCTTCACAGTATGCGGGTAGACAGTTGCAGAGCGAGGAGTCAAGACAACAATGCCATCGAAGATAGCGTCGAGATTTATGGCTGTAAGATCCACGGGGACTTTGAATTTAACGGACCCAATATGCTCACGGCCCACGGTGAAGTCTGTCACTGTCTGGCGCTGGACTCGGTTCATGCTCTGAATCTCCTCCTTGGTTGGGGACATCCAATAATCGCCCGGCTCGCCGTCCCGGGGTACAGCTGGATTGCTAACCGGTGGTGAGGCGACTTCATTCTCATGGACAATGGCGAGCTCATTTCCCTTGACTTGTTCCATTTCAGAGGCCGATGAAGTGACAACTGGGATAGACCCACTCACGCCGTTTGTAGTCTTGGGTCTAACATACCCAAGTTGCTCTGCGCTTGGAGTCAAGTTGGGTGAGCCATTGCTGGCACTTCCGTCTTCGATTGCTTCGACGTTCGTCGTGTCGAAGCTAACTCGCTTCGCTAATTTACGAGCAGTATTCAGAGGATCCGGGGTTAGTTTGTCCTTGGTGGGCGTGGAGAAGAGATCGCTGCGAAGATCCTTGTTAATGATGAGTTTCTTAACACTTCCATTATGATGCATTTTCGACCCTGAACTAGCTGAGAATGCACCAGGGAGCAGAACGCTGTCTTCAACATTGAAGCTGCGCCGGAGGTTGCTTGTGGACACGCTCTTTCCAAGATTGCGAGATAAGTTTCCACCTAGGAGGCTCTGAGACAAGGCGCCTGGCGTGCTAGCAACGCTCGAGGGGCTGTTCGGGGTACCATATGTGCTGTATGAGAACCCAAAACCGCGTTTCTGAGGCGTGACAAATCGTGAAGCCGACGCGGGATTAAGCTTATAGTACGGCAAGACTGATGGTCGTCTCGACTGCTTCTTGCTTGTGGGTGTAGCAAGCGGCCCAGGGTTCACAGACTCGTTACCGCCAATATTTGCGAAAAGGGTGCCGAATGCATTGGGGTCATTGATACTCGCTGTCAAAGACGGCGCGTTAGACTGAGATGCTTGGGAAGCCCCAAGGAGAGAGCCACCCATCATGCTATTTTGTGGCTGCTGAGTAGCCGGAGTCCCGAAGACGGATCCCTGTTGCTGGGAGTTTTGGGTCCCGAAAAGACCACCTCCTGTTGACTGCGCAGGCGCTCCAAACAAACTCGGTTTTTGACCTGAATTTAAGGACCCAAATAAGCTGCTAGTTTGTTGTGGTTGTTGCTGCTGCTGGGGTTGATTATTCTGCAGCGAAGCAAAAAGTCCACCGCCAGTGTTAGCGTTTTGTGTGGTCCCAGCAGCACCGCCAAAGAGGCCACCGCCAGTGGATCCAGTCGCAGGCTTAGTATTGAAAAGACTGCTTCCCGTCTGAGCCTGGTTCAATTGGCCAAACGCGCTTGTAGTACCGGCATTTCCAAAGCCGGTGCCTGTGGCCGTGTTCGCGGTGCCAAATATGCCTGTTCCTGCCGGTTTCGGCTGGCTACCAAATAATCCCCCAGCTTGCGGCTGTTGCTGCTGCTGCTGGTTCTGCGCGCCAAATCCGCCAGCGTTGCCAAATGCACTCGTGGGTTGTTGGTTGGTCGTGCTGAACAAACCTCCGCCGGTGTTGGTATTGCCAGGATTTCCGAACAGGCCGCCGCCACCGGTGGTGTTTGAACTGGCAAAGGCGTTGTTGGTATTGCTACCAAATCCACCAGTATTCGTGCCGGCGGTTCCGAAACTGAAACCCGGCTTACTTTGGGTATTGTTTGCGAACATACTGCCAGTAGTATTGTTGTTTGCTGTACCGAATGCGCTGGAGTTAGCGGTTCCAAAAAGACCTCCAGACTGAGCGGGTTGTGATGTTGCCGTGGCACCGCCAAATAGACCACCGGCGGGGGTGGCAGGCTTACCAAATAAGCCACCGCCAGTATTGGAGCCAAAGGCACTCGTACCCGTGTTGGCTTGGCCAAATCCTCCTCCACTCGAGGCGTTATTGCCAAACATGCCCCCGCCAGTATTTGCAGGCTGTGTGCCGAAGGTCGAAGTGGCAGGTTGGCTGGCGGTACCGAAGCTGCCGAAGCCTGACCCGACACCGAACGTATTACTTCCCGAAGCTCCACCAAAGCGACGACCGGAACCATAGTCCACGATCCGAAGTTCTTCGCTCGACCATTTCTTGTACGGGTCCAGGAACAGGATGCTTTGAAATGAGTTTTGAGCGGTGCCCGAGGCGCCTTCCTTTTCTACAAAAGGCTGAAAATTGGTCATGTTGGCGGTGCCTGGGGGGTCGCCAACGTTCCCTAAAGTACTACTGGTATTGACCAAGGTGTTACCGCCAAAGCTGCCAAATGCAGATGTGGTACTAGTATTAGGAGCGCTGCTACCGAAAAGACCACCGGACGTGCCAGTTGCCGGGGCTCCAAAAGCTGACTTGTTGGCGTTATTGGCGAAAAGAGACGTCCCAGTGCTGCCACCACCAAAAGGGCTCGATGTTGATGCATTGTTGGCGCCGGGGCTGCCGAAGGCACCGAAGCCACTGTTTGATGTTGTCGTAGTAGCGCCACCAAACAAGCCGCCGCCCGCGGATGTAGTGGCCCCAAAGCCTGAGGGTTTGGCGCCAAAGGCCCCGGTATTGCTGGCGGTTCCGAATCCACCTAGGCCGATATGTCAGCGTGTCGCTTCGCACAGACGAACTATAGAAGGGGGATGAATAAAGCGAGGTAGGAAAGAGACGAGCGTACCGGTCGTGGTTGATCCGAAGGCCGATGGTGTGCCCCCCGAACCGAAGAGGCCACCGCCGGTATTGCTAGGTGAACCGAAGCCACCTGCAGTATTGCCGGCGTTAGCACCAAAGCCTGGATGGCACGCTCTTAGTCGGAGATCCGAGGAAGAAGGGCTAACAAAGGGAATAGGGACTGACCTGTATTTGCGGTATTGTTGTTGTTGGTACCGAAGCCACCAAAACCACCAGCCGTATTGGTATTGTTGCTGCCAAAAGCACCGCCGGTGCCACTGGCGCTGCCAAAGCCGCCAAACGACATGGTGGTGGTGCTCGAGTGCGACTATTCAGAGGTACGCGACAGGGGATGAGCTGCTGGATCGCGTGTCTGACGCGTGAGGGTAGTTGATGAAGGATGGCCCAGCTAGGCCGAGGGAGACATGGAAGAGATGCGCGACGTCGCTATCGTAGACGTGAACGGGCTACAGAAAGCCAAGAGAGGCTCCTCGTGCTGGAAACACGGTCTGGTGGTGGTGATGAGCTGCTATCCAGAGGAGGAGGACTAGGGATGAGATTGTCAACTTTTTTTTTCTTTTTTTGGCTTAGGTTGCGATAGTACGCCGACGCAATCCACTCCAAGTAGTAGGGAGTCGCGTGGAGCGAGAAAAAAAGGGAGACACGGAGGTCGGGAAAGACGCGGGATCGACAAAGGTGGATGAATTAAGGTCAAAGACGAGAATGAACGAATGGGAATGCAGGCAGGAAAAGAAGAGAGAAGGGATTGGGTTGAATGAAGGGGTGACTGCGAACTGCTGCCAGGTAAGTAAAGCAGTAGGTAGAGGTAGGTAAGCTGGCAGTTAATGGGTTCTTGAAGAGGCGGATTGTTTGCGAAATGCCGCGACGGGGCCAGGGAGTGCAAGTAGGCAAGTAAGTAGGAGGTAGGTGGTAGGTAGTGGTGTAGGTAGAGGTAGTAGGGGTAGCCTGGTAGGTAGACAATGGGTGGGAGACGGGACGCCGGGGCTGGACTGGCTGCTTTTGCTAGAAGAGTAAAGGCAAGGTACGATGTGGAAATGAGTTACCTAGGTACATGTAAGTACCTACACATATGATATAGGTTACCTAGGTACCTAGAGGTACTGCAGGGCGGATGGCTCTGTGCGGGCCACCAAACAAATTTCCTAGGCAAATGGGAATTTGTCTTCGGTGGTGGGGCATCCGTGGGACAAGGGGCCAAGACAATGGTCCAAGCTCCGAGCTCTTCTTGCTCGCACACCGTAAGCAGACGGCTAACACACTGTATGGTCTTACAACAAGCCTAGCTCACGCAGGCAACCCAGAGGCGAATGTATCTCGCACTGTATGAGCACAGGTCCCTGATGCAGTTCGTGGTCAGACTTCAAGTTATCACTTGGCTGTTAGCGAGGATAAATTATCATGGATAGGACACAGACGATGCAGTGCAAATGGGAGTAAGTAAGGTACACTACAACCATACGCAAGTACTTACTGAGCGGAGTGCGTGCAGCAAGAGAGGACATTCATCAAACGCACCAATCAGATGAACAAGACTGGAGTGGTCACGTACGACGACAACAACAATACGGAATCTTGGACGGATCCAATATCCAACAGCTTAGATTGGCCAGACACGTACAGAGAGACTGCAAGGGCGAATTCGCGACCAAAGTCACGGTGATATTGTCTATTTCGTTCCTTTACTACCTACGTAGGTCTTGACCAATGGCTCTGTCTAGCTGTCTAGGGCAGATCTATGGCGAAACAAAAGAGGGAAGTTGTATTGAGAGCGAGGACAGAGGTGATGGGAAATTTATAGTTGACTTGAAGCATCTAGACTTGCTTTCTGTTGCAGGCGATTGTTAAGCAAGGCAGATTTGGATTGAGGTGGTCATTGCTGCCTAACAACAGCTAGCCAATTGTTGCTCTTCGACCAGCAAAGGAGGTACCTAGGTACTCACCACCTGGGTACCGTAGGTACAAGTAGGTATCAGGTATATATTGTCGACGTTTAAAATAAGGTATAGGCTAAGCACATACAGTTAGTGGCTTGCACTGGTGGTAGGTACTTGGTAGATACATGGTGTTAGGCACAAAAGTGTGCTAGATCATTGTACCTACTTGAGTAAGAAAAGGTACCTAGGTACCGAGGGACAAACATGATCAAAGGGGACGCGATTTGACTGGACTTGACACCGCCGGACACGGCAACGCGCCAAGTCTTGTCTCCCCAGCCACCTCTCTCTCACCCTCAACAACTCCAGCGAATGCGCCGCGCCGCCTAACTACAAGCTCCTAATATCTCTAATCTAATCCCGCCCTTCTCACGATAGCCTAGCAAAGCTACACAAATGCTTCTACCTGCCACGAAGTTACCCAGTCACTCTTCCCCAATCCTCTTTGACATAACGCCCTATCGCAACCGCTATGGCCATTGCTTCACTCAAATCTGAAAAACATCCGCTACGACAACAACAACAACAGCAGAAACGACAACAGCAACAATAACAATACGGCCGACTCGTACTGTTTATACCTGTATAGAACCAACCATCTAGGCTTAGTTCACTCTCTTGTCGTCAAAACATTCTTGGCAGCCATTATTTCCCTTTACCGCGTCCTTTTTGTTCATAGCGCTTGCTTACTATCTACCTACCTACCATTCTCGATTGAATAGCCAGAGACGGCGCTCTCGAGGGGCTTTTTTGATATTGTTCATTGTTTCGGAAGAAACACGTGACAAAGGCACCAATCAATCACTCAATCCATCAACAACAAAGAGCTAGGTAATCCGCCATTCCACACAATCCACGCTCGCTTTTTTGGGGGTCGCCGAGGGTATCTCGTCTCGCGTTGCCGGGTCAAGCTCGCATCTGAACAAGGGAGGCCGATCAGTCCACCACATATACCCTATTCGTTCATTCGCTCGGCTCGGCTCTGCCGACGAACTGCGATTGAACCCTCAGAGCTCAAGCCCACGTCCTCGGCGTGGAATACCCAGACACAAGGGCGGCTCCGCCGAGCTGCTCTCGCGGCGCATAGGTAGCGAGAATGATGGCGTCAGGGATGAACAACTACGCCAGCGGCAGCATCAACGAATACGCCGGCACGGGCATGCACGGAGCGTCGACACGCGCCGGGCCATCGCGGCCAGGCACGCGTTTCGCCGCGGCGGTGCGGAACCCCGAACCCGCAGAGCCGTGGGATCAGATAAGCGACGAGCACAGAGGCGAAATAAACGACTGCGTAAGTGTGCAAGCCCGCCCTCCCCGGAACATTGCGTAGCGACGCGACGCGATGCGACACGACGCGACACGCTGCGCCGCATAGCGGACCCATGCGATAAGAAATAGGACACCGAGCTGACTAGGACCTTAACCTCGTACAGTTCCAGCTCTTTGACATGAACAAGGACGACCAGCTCGACTTCTCCGAGTTCCGCTACGCGCTACAGGCCCTCGGCTTCAGCAACCTGACGCGCCAGGACCTGATCGCGGCCTTCAAGTCGATGGCTCACGCGAAGCCCAACTGGACGCCGCTGCCCTCGATACCCGGCCAACCGGCACCCGCCGGTGCCCCCGGCGTCGTCGATCTGAGGCTGTCGCGTGAGGGCTTCCAGACCATCGCCGCCCGGCACGTCGCCGCCCGCGACCCGCGCGAGGAGCTGCTCAAGACCTTCATGCTCTTCGACAAGGGCACTAAGGGCATCATCACCGTCGACGATCTGCGCACCGTCGTCAAGGAGCTGAACGAGGACGTGCCCGAGAACGAGATCCACAGCATGATCGAGCAGTTCGATGTCGAAGGGAAAGGGGGCGTGAGCCGCGAGGAGTTCGTCGGTATCTTCCTCGACAGGTGACACGGCGCTGTGCCCGGAACGGCAGATCGCAGATCGCAGCGAGCAATAAAAGAGTAGTGGTCGCTCTCGTCGCTCTCCCCTCTCTCACGGTTCCGCCGAAGCATGATCAAGACCTATTCAAGCGGGACCGCGGACCTCAGAAGTAACCAGAGGCAGGCTGAGGGTAGACGATAGCGGCGCGGCGCGGCGTGGACGAGATATCAAGGCCGCCGACAACGACAAAACAAACGACTCTCATCTCTGCGAGGGACAAAAGAATGAGGCACGCCATGAAACTAGCACCGAGGGTCCAGAGAGTCGTAAAGATATCGTCAAACCCAGGGCATGGACAGACATGCCATGCCGTGCCACGACACGATACCACGCCAGAGCGCTAGAAGGTTGCGCGTATAATAAATATAATAGAATAGCACCGCCAGTCTACTCGAACCCAGACTCGGAGTCAAACTCAAAGCTCACACAACTGCCAAAGAGCAAGCGAGGAAAGCCAAGCCAAGCCAAACCAAGCGGGACGCGAGACTGGGGACGAGTCAGAAGAGAGCAAATGAGTTAACGAGCCAACGAGGATGGGAAGCCTACCTCGAGGAAGAAGAAGAGGAGGAGGAGGAGGAGGAGGAGGAAAAGGAAAAATCACGACGATAACAGATGGCGAAGATTCGAAAAAAGAACTTCCGATAATTGTATATAGGTACACACACACATACCACATGCCACACATACAAACACATACATGCGCAAATGTACATACATACGCGCACACCCATCGTCTCCTTTGCACGTACTTACTGCCTGTCTGCCTGTCCTCACTTGCTTGGCTAAGGTACCTAGGTTAAGTAATCTCAGGTAATCCTTACTACCTACTTCGTATACTGTAATTCCCACCATAGCTGTGCCCGTCCCATCATCGAGATTGATTGGAAGTCTACCTACATGTTGGCAGATATACCTGCCTGGGTACATGACGGACAAGCAGTGAAACAGACAGATAGGCAGACAGGTTAGACGATGTTAAGCAAGAAGGCTACTTGGGCTAGTCGGTCAGTTGGTCTCCTCAGCCTCGCTGCCCTTAGCAGGGGGGGTAGTATAAGTCTAGTCTAGCTAAGGTTGTCGCGAGAAGACCATCCAACTCCGTACGTCCGTGCTCGGCTCTTCTTTCCTTTCTCTCGTTCGTGCCCTGAGCAGCCTTTTCTCCCATCTATCCTCGAGCTTTCTCTCTTTCTCTCTCTCTTTCTGTTCCTTTAGGTTTCTTTCCTTTCTTTTTTTCCTTCGCCCCTTTATTTTCGCCGGGGTCCCTCGAACAAGATGGACATAAATACCTACCTACCAACCTAGAACCGATAGCAGCAACGGCACAAACAGAACAAAATAGTACGGATGCATGGATGGCCATGGACATGGAAAGAAGTAACTAGAAAAAGATTCCAAGAATTTCGAACATGCTCAGAACGCAGAAAGATGTGAGATTCAGTTGGTAGTAGTAATCGCGATGCTTTACTATACAACAACAGCCTCCCCTGCAATCTCTCTCTGCCTCGCCTCGCCTCGCCTTGTCTTGCCTGTCTTGCCTTGCCTGTCTGTAACAACGCCGAGTGTTTCTCCTCTTCCACTCCTGCCAGCCCGTTTCATGCTCCTTCTGTCTTTATTTCTTTCTTTCATTTTTTTGCTCTCTCCCCCCTTCTACTAGGAGGTAGATAAGTACTTAGGTAAGTAGCACCTATCGAGCTATCTCTTCAACCACCCTGCTCCACCCTCACCAACTCGTTGCATGTAGGTATCAATTGAAAAGAAAAAAAAGTGACCACACGTCAGCCAAAATGGTTCATCTTTGCTTTGAAGGACGAAAGTGCTCCCATCACAAATCTCCCCCCTTCCCTCCCCCAACCAAAATTCAAAATGCGAGAGGTTTGGGGGTATAGAGAACAATATACACTCGACTCGTTCCAGCTAACCGAGATCCAGGAGAAACCGACCGTGGGAAAAGAAGTCGACGGCGGCTATCAGGTAGCGGCGTAAACACGGAAAGTCTAGAATTGTATGAGATCTTGGCCCTGTTGGTTGCTCTGATGTTGCGGCCGGGCGGCGAAAGGGTTGTTAGGGCCTCCATAGACGTTCGCGCCCATCATTGCGGGACCGGTGGCAGCTGGTATTTGTTGCTGGTTGTAAGATACTTGCGGCATACCCGTGTACTGCGTCCTCAGGAAAGGGTTATTGCCGGTAGCCTCGGCGGTCAATCTCTGCGCACCAGCGCCAGCCGAGTTAACGAATGTTCCCGGTGCTGTGTGCTGAGCTGGGATTCGGAGGTCGCCCGTGTTCCCGAATGTGTCCATTCCGTCACCGCTAGCCAGGAGAGCATTGAGCCTCTGCTCATGTTCGTTCATTGGCTTCTGGAATTGAGGTTGAGATTGGATAGGAGATTGGAATGTAGGCTGTGGGGGTGGTGTGTATGTTTGAAGCGTCTTCTGCTCGGGCAGACTCTGGAGCGTATTGAGAGTGGGCAGGGACGGCGCTTTAGCTGTCTGTGGGCGTGCGAACGTGGAAGCGAATGGGTTGTTCGAGCCCGTCTTCATGGGCTGTAAGGGTGACTCGACAGCGAGATGAGACGTATTATTGCTTGCCCAGGGATTATTGCTCCCTGATTGGGCCACTGGTTCAGGAGACGAAGTCGGCTGTGGTTGGTACGACTGTAGCGCGTAGGGATTGTATCCGGTTGGTTGCATCTGCTGAGCCTGAGCTTGAGCATGGGCCTGGGCTTGGGCTTGAGCTTGAGCCTGGGCCTGAGCCTGAGCCTGAGCTTGAGCTTGAGCCTGGCCGTAGGGATCATATATCCCAGTTGGTTGCTGTCCGAAGCCATTTGAATAGTTGGCAGCGTTGGGGTATTGGGTAAACCCGTTATTGCCGAATCCTGTCGGTTGTGACTGTGTGAATTGGCTTTGATCAATCGGATTTCCTAGCCAATCGACATTGTTGCCCTGCTGGTAGCCCATATTCATGCCTGTAGGTTGAGGCTGGGAACTTGGCGTGGGATCACCGCCGAACAGCGAGGAGGCGTTGCTCTCTTCCAGTTCCCGTTTCCTGCGCTCTTCTTCCTCCCTGCTAAGTTTGATAGCCTTGGCAAGGTCGTCATCGTCCTCGCTAGCACCGGCTTGGCGGCCTTCCCGCTTCCGCCTGTCCTCCTCTTCCTGATACTTGCTCGCCTCGATCGCTAGTTTATACTCGGCATCCTCCTCCTCGGTAGGCTGTCGGGCGGAACGGTGCTGTCGTTGGCTGCCCCCAGGAACCGTGGACGGGCCCGTAGTGGGGGCAAATTCCTCGATGCCGGTGACTCGGGATTTCCATGTCTTCCTGTCGCTTCGCTCGGCGCGCAGTCGTTCTTCGTCGAGGATCAAGGCTGTGAGTTCTTTTGCGGCAACACGTACTGTTGTCTCGTCAGTACGCACTACGTTGTTTGTGGCAGCGAGAGATACGCACCGTTCTGGCCGACGTCTCGGCCCTCTTCATCGATATAGACAAATTCGCGCAGTGTCTTGATGATATAGATGTTTTTCCGGGCCCACGTCACCACCAGTTCCGACCCTTCATGCAGACAATAGTCGAGGACCTTCAGGGCCTTCAAGACGTGTCTCCAATTCTTTCCCTTATCGTTCAATCGCTTGTCGAGCATATCCACTATATCGTAAAACTCGTTTGACCTGTACAGGGGTTAGAGCAGGCTGAAGGAGGACCAGGTTGAGGGGTGTTGAGGTAGCATACGTATTGTACGTCATCTGAGCAAGCTCGCTCATCTGCGTGCCGGTCGGGCCCCATGGGTCATTACTTGTAGCTGTGGTAAGACGGCATCAGCATCCATGGCTGCTATCAGATGCAGTACAGGCGATAGGGGGGACATGGCACGGGCGAACGAACCGTCGCGGACTTTAACCTGGCATGTGGAGTACCCCTTTGTGACATTTTTGACGCTCCTCATTACCTTCGACATGTTGCCGGCGTGTGGTGAGAGGACGAAGGGGAGATGGCGAAACACCGGATACAACAAAAGGGGGGGATATAAGGAACCGAGAGAGACTCGGTCGCAGGCACGTCACCGGGTGTATAAGGGCAGAGCAGAAGAGGTGACACGGTCGCGACGAAATGGGGGGGTTCAGTCGGGCGCTCGCAGATGCGCAATCCACGAGAGGCGGGGATGCGTTCGCTGATGTGTCCGGTGATTGGGGACAAGGTCGTCAGGTGCTGTGGTGGTTCGGGGCGATGAGATGGACGGTGGGATTGAATAGGATCAAGACTGGACTTGGACTTGGACTTGGACTTGGACTTGGACTTGGACCTGGACCGGGTTCGGGCTCGGTGTGGTCTTGGGTTGTATTTCTGGGTTGTAGATGATTGGTTACGCAATAGGGAATTTACTAGGAGGGAGAGGTGTGGCTATGGCCCTGGTTCTGGCAGCGGGAGAATACCAGAGAGAGAGAGAGAGAGGCGCTTTGCGGAGGTCAAGTAAAGATGAATGAAGGGTTGGGTTGAGCGAATGATGGCGATGAGTTGAGGTTGGGAGGAGGAGACGGGCCGCGTGGTTTGTCCTGTACCATGTACCTACGTCTCTGTTAGGGGAGGTGGGTTAATGGGAGGCTTTAGTGTACCTTGCGACTGGAATTGCATGTAGCCTGTACATGTGCCTAGTGAGCCAGTACTGGACTCCACGTGTATAGGTATCTTGCAGGCGATATGTGTACTGGCAGGTACAAAGCTTACATGGATATTCAGTGCATGGAAATGGGTACAGGTGTACTTGCATGTACCTACCTACACAGATGTATGTACATTAGACACCGACACTTTGAGTCTCCAGAGAACCTGCAACAACAAGACAACGTAATGCTGGGCTTGGCAGGTGGGCCTGAAGTGTTCAATTTGGAATAGCGCGGCTCGTTCTTTGCCCTCTTTCGGTCTTTGTTTGCTGCCGCCCGTCTTCTGCCTTTTTTGTTGCCGAGCCTGTGTTTTATGGTTCGTGGGTTACGTGTCTTGCCTTAGGTATGTACTTAGGTAGTGTACTTACTTTCTGCAATTTTGACATCCGAATCCTCTTAAAGTCTACACCTAATAGCATGGATTAATGGCATAATGAAATATTCCCAAAAAATAGACAGGAAGTAGGGAGGTGAGGGATGAATACCTAACGAGACATCCGATCTAGGTAGATAGATGGACAAGCAGAGAGAGGTGCGCCACAACTCCAGGCGCAGACTTAGGAGGTAACCTAGCTTGGCACAAGGAAGAGTTGGAACTTAAAGGTTGAATCATCTGGCTGGGTGTTAGATACATAATGAAGTACATATCCATGTCAGCAGGCACCTTACTTGGAGGCTTGGAAACATGTGAGATTGCTGTAAGTGTAAGTCGTAACGCTCCTCGGACGACGCGCAAGCACGACATACAGTCATAATAACTCAACAAGATGGTTGGACTAAGAGAGTCAATAGCTGCCACTCACTCGCCAGGCCAAAACCTAAATTCCCTCTAGGTATTTCCTTGTAAGTTGTAGGTACTTTGAACTGCCTGGTAGATGGACATGACATGTCATTACTACATGCAGATACTTCTTCTACCTACCTACACTATCAACATTGTCATATCATGTGTTGTTGTTTCGCAGGTGATTAGAAAATTCTCCTTAATACCTACACGTAACCATTGTTGTTGTTTACTCGCTCTCTCAGGTACCTTGGCGAGGAAGAGAAGCCGAAGCCTCACAGCCGAGGCATACAGGTAAGATAATCTTTTTGCTTCTCTGCTTTCACCCAAGCCATCAGACTAGACTCCTTGCTTCAGGCATCATTCCATATTGCATCGTGCAGTATAATAACATGATTATTGCATGTGACATGACATGACATGACATGCGAAGAGAATCAAGATTGGATCGGATCCCATGTTTGCTCGTTGCTCGTAGCTAATAATACCAAGGTCCTTGGACTCAAAAACGCCGGGCTAGGCAGAAATTATAATAACAAGAATAAATACCACCGATCGTGATAATCCGTCACGCTCACGTCCTCCCGTGGACGTTGTCGTCATTCTTTCGGCTCCACCTCCATCATGTCCAGCCACTCGAGCGCGAAGGCCGTCACGATGCGCGCCCAGTCGCGGACGGTGGGCATGTCGAGGTGCGCGCCGTCGTCCTCCATCTTGTGCCAGACGGGCGGGAACGGCATGGGGATGAGGTGCAGGATGGGCACGCCGCGGTGCATGAAGGGCAGGTGGTCGTCCTCGACGCCGCCGCCGCGGCCGAAGCTCGACATCTGCTTCTCGGCCTCGGGCAGGAACGGCCCCTCGGGCTCGGACTCGAGCAGGCCGAGCTTCCGCATCCGGCCCTCGATGGTCGCCATGGCCCGGTACGCCCAGTGCGTGGGCAGGAAGGACGACGGCACCGTCGGCTCCGCGGACCCGAGGAGGTCCAGCAGCACGAACATGCTGATCTGGTCCAGCGGGTTCTTGTAGAACGCGTTCGCCGGGTGCCGATCTGTCTCCCAGCGTTCGGCAAGCGCTCTGTTCGCCGTTGTCAGTCCCATCTCCCATAATAGCCCCTCCCCCCTCCACCTCGGTAGGATAAAGCTGTGTAAAAAAAAGAAAGGGGACGACGACGGGGGAATGAGGGAGGGCGCGTTGAGAAGTCATACCTAGATCCGTAGAGCGAGTCCGTCTCCGACCACTCCAGAAACGCCTCCTCTCCGTCGAGCAGCAGGATCTGGACGCCCATGTCCATGGGAACCGTGCCACCCTCGCCCAGGGCGCTCATCTCCTCGTGCATCTGCGTGATGAAGCGGTCGATGCTGCGGGCCACGTGCATGAGGATCGCGCACGGCACCGCGCTGTCCGTGGCCCCGATGAAGCCCTCGGGCGCGATCTTGCTGTCGTAGTGCGCCACCAGCGTGAGCAGGTTGCTCTGCCCCTGCGCGACCCACGGCGGCTCGCGCTTGAACAGCAGGTTCTGGAACGGGATGTCGCGGTCCGCGGTCACGGGCGTCCGCCCCGTCGAGTTGAACCACTCGACGCTCCAGCTCGGCAGCGCCTCGCGGAAGAAGTTGACGAAGTGCGCCTGCGCCGCGGCCTGCCCCGGCGTTCCCGGCACCCGCGGGATCAGGATTGGGGCCAGCAGCTTGCCGGTCTCGATGTCGAAGTCGTCGCCGCCCGACGGCACGAGCTTGAGGAAGTGGTCCGAAAGCTCGGTGTAGGCAAGCGCCGGCGACGCAAAAAACCCCGCCAACAGCAGCGGCGGCAGGAGCAGTAGAGTGCACGCTAGGAAAATAATCCCATGCTTAACCGTCTTAGCTATCGACTGGCGTGTGATGAGAGTTGCTGCTGGTGGGACGGCTCGTCGTGGCTGGGGCCAAGAATGCGTCATACTATCGATGCTCTTACGTCCTGTCCTGTTGCTGCTACCGCGACGATCCGAAGGCGGCATTCATAGTGAGTGTACTAATGGGCCGACGCGGATTCGAGGGCGAAAACGATGCGCAAAATGCGTCGCGATCGTGGTAACTTCAATGTCTCTGTATGGATCGGATCGTTGGAGCAGGAGGCAACAAGCGAACTAACTCCTCTGCTCTGGAGTCGAGTCGATCTGTACTTTTCAAATTCGGTAGTTCTTGGGTAATGGAAATCAGAAATGAAACACGAAAGTACATGGTACAAAGCGCGGGAGGCTGAAACCGAGACGGCTCAGGGGCCGTTGGCGCTCAAAGTCTCGAACAATGCAGGGGTATGCGCGCTATCCAGGTGCCCCAATCCTGGATGTCGTGACTTCGAGGTACATACTTATTTAAAATCAACCAATCACCTATATCCTGACCTATTGTATCCGCATTGAGCCGACTCGGGGGGTGTGCTGCTCATCAACGATGTACATGTAAGGTATATGCATGCTCATTTATTGCCCATGGATATAAGTAAGTAAGCATGCAGTGATTTAGAATAGGTCGAGTCTCGGCACGACTTTTATTCGCAAAAAGCATTACTACGCAATTGAGGTTTTTGATCTAGGTATCTCGGTAAACCAACCGCCAGCAGACGGACCAGGCCCCTTTCTTTCTTTGAACGCCAAAAGCTCCCGAGAGCACACACATCGGACGCCGCAAAAAACCCGTGATCTCCGTCTTCGACGCCCCTACGCCTGTGTGATTTGTCCCTTGGTTGTTGTTGTTATACATCAGCTCTACGAATCAGTGTATGGTTATGCCGCCATCATCATTACTCTTCCTCGCCGGGGGCGTCTGCGTCTTCGTATTCTTCCGTCTGATCCACCGCCATGTCCATGTCCTCGTCCTCGTCCCCGTCCCCATCCTCATCCTCGCCGGCCTCGGGCCCCTCGAATCCGCCATTGGCCTGTGTCCCAGCTATGCTGGAGGCATTTGACTGAATCGTGTTTTCGGCGGCTTCGCCACCTTCGTTTTCAAACCCGGCGGCAATCGGCTCCACTTCTTTGCCTTTCGTTACCTTGGTCTCGTTGACTTGCACTTGGACTGTGTCGTGCATCTCGTTCTCATCGTTGTCCTGATCAGTCACGACTGCGACGGATATATTCTCCTTCTGCTTCTCGATCCAGGAAGGGGGTAGGCCAGGACCGCTATCCGCATTGCCGTAGTCGCTCTTTTTCGTTCCTTTGGGCCATCGCCCAGGACCTCTACCGGTGCCGCCCGTCTTACGCTTCGTTGTGCTGGCTTTCCTTTGTGTCGGCTTGCGCACACTACTGCCAGTGGAACGGCGCGCACGAGGTCGAGGTCGTGGTTGTGCCGGTGTCCGGATGGCAGAAGAAGGAGCACGTGGTAATGTTACCGGTCTTACCATGCTAGAACCAGCGCGAGACATCCCCGGACGTTTACTAATCGGAGGGAATACTTGAAACCGAGTGACTGGGATATTTTCGTACTGTCGCTGCCACGCATCCTCGTCATCCTTGGCGCTATCGGTTGATGTTTGACCGTCACAGTGACCAGACGGGAGACGACTCTCGTCTTCGTCTTCAACACCATTAGGCTCTGCGTGCACTATCGTTTCCATAGCGGCAATGTCATTGGGTTCTGTGGATTCAAGGACGGCCGGGTCACTGGCAAACAGTTTCTCCTCGACTAGGTTGCTGGCGACGACCAAATCATCTGCTCCGGCTACCGCATCGGCCATGACCTCGACGGCTTTCATATCCTCGTCTTCTTCGCGAGGGGCTATAGCATTAAGGGCTGGGCCGAGCTCAAAGTTGGTTGTGTTGCCTCGGCCCATGACATAGGGCGTCCAGGTCAACGCCTGGGGTTTGAGTTTGACGTAATTCTTGGCCTCCCACTTCGCCACCTCCTTATGGCAGAAAGGTAGATCGACACGAAAGGCATAGACATGGGTGACAGGGTCTCGCACAAGGAATCGAAGAGCCTCGAGCGCGGAAACCACATCATCTGGTGTCATGCCTGTGTCATCAGATATTTGTCTGATGCTGATGCCCCTCATTTGGGCCTTGTCTTCAGGGACATGCTCGATCAGATATTTGCAAAGTATTAGTCTCCAATAGTTGCGATAGGAAACTAATCCCATATCAGACAGTGGTTTCTCAGGCGATCCACTCTTCTCCTCTACTCTAGTGAGTAGATAGGAGAAGTCGATGAGAAGGTGGCCGTATCCCTTCCGTTGATGTATTGGCAGCGTGAGAATGCAGCTAACGTTATTCTGACTGCTGGCCCGTTTCTCTTTGGAGAAATAGCCGACGAAGTGATAGCCGAGATCGTCGTACTCGCACAAGACGTAGAATAGGAATGGCTCAACGTCATAATACAGTGTTTTGGAACCCAGGAAGAGCTTAGCGAGCAAGCACAGATTTTGGCAATAGACCGGATTCTTCCTACCGTCTACCTCGAAGAACGAGATAGAGCCGTGACGGTAGATTTCGTCACCAGGCGGATGCTTCGCTGGGCATTTCAGCTTGTGTCGCCAGGCCACATAGTCGGAGTTCATGTACTTTAAGCAGAATTCGCAAATATAGAGCACACGATTGCGGCTGTACTCTTCGGGATAAGGTGCCGCATACCAGGTATCGATCTCCCAGCCGCCAAACTCGATACACTCGATCTGACTTACGGGACCAGATACTTTCTTCGACTTCTTTACAGGTACCTCCGCCTCGGCTTGCATAGCAAGGAGCCGGTTCCTCCATTCTTCTTCGGCTTTCTGCTTTGCCTCGTCAAATCGTCGTCGATCATCCTTTGTAGGTAAGGTTTTTGTAGTATCGGCCTGCTCCTCTGTCAGGATGCCACCGTACGGCTTTCCTCTCAGCTCATCCGCTTCCTTGTCGTAAAACGAGTAAAATGGCTGCGAGAAACTGGAAGCGAAGACGGGGGTCATGGCTGAGGCTTCGGCAGCAGAAGAAATAGCAGCATTGCTTCGAGCTGCTGCGGCCGTTGCTCGTGATGATTGCGAGGCCGACGTTCGGGTCCTAGACCGCCTCGTGCCGGTGGGTTTTCTGCGTCGTGCTAGAATCCGCTTAAGGTCGGCAGCATTCACTCGCATCTTGAGCATGAGACTCGAGCGGGTCTTCTTGACGATAGTACAAGCCGAGTTTGAAACTTTTAGCCTGAGTGACCGTGCAGAGCGTGGGCGAGTTGCAACGTCCCCGCTATTGGCTTGTTCATGTGGTGTACTGTCGTCGGCAGATCCGTCAGGCGTGTTCCTCCGCCGTTTCCGCAGTGACATGGTATCTTCTTCCGCCTCCGCAGACGATGTTTTCCTCTTCCTCAGCACTCGTGAGCCATCCATAGGGTCTTCGTCGAGTACCAATTGATTGAACATGGAATGCGAATCTAACTTGTTCGAGTCCCGCTGTGAGGGGAGCAGGTCCCGAGTGATTTGCGGCGCTGATCCTCTTCTTGCAGACGAGGGAGATTCGTCTCTCTCCATTTCATTGTCATCATTCATATTGACATCGCCCTCGCCGTCAACATTCTCATCTGCGGTGCCTGCTCCCGAGTCGGAACCAGATTCTTCGTTGTCAATAAGAGGGGGATCCACGGCGTCAAATTCCTCGTCTATCTCCTCATCCTCATCATTTTCGACTGCCTCGTCTGACTCGGCTCCGGATTCTCGATCGCTGAAGGCTGAATCAGAGCTATCGGAAGGCGCACTCTCGCTATCTTCGTCATCGGTTTCGCCTGGTTTTATTTTCACAGCCCCGACACCCTCAGCTTCATCTTCCTCCTCGTCCTCTACGTCCTCTACGTCGTCTAGGTCCTCTTCCGCGTGTTCATCATCTTCTTCGCCGGAATCCTCATCTTCGCGAGCGTAGGGTTTCGGCTGGAAGTCGCCCGCGGCTTCTTCCTCTTCTTCCACTTCGTCATTGTCGTCTTCTCCTTCTTCTTCGCCTTCTTCGCCTTCTTCCTCTTCTTCCTCGTCCTCTTCACCGTCAGCATCAATGTCGAAGGCCTCGTCTTCACCAGGGAAATCTTCCTCTTCGCTCTCGGACTCGACATCTTCGTTATCGGCATCTTCATCGTTTGTGGGATTTGCCTCCACCTCGTCCTGCGGGTCTGCCTCGAGAGGGGAGTCTGGATCGGCTTCCATATCGACATCAAGGTCGTCTTGTTCGTCGTCATCCCCGGGACCCTCGCCGTGCTCAGACGATTGAGGATTTGGATGGGGGGCTAGAGGGGCTCCATCGTCAGCCATTGTGGCGTCTTGTACCGCATCGTCCTCTTCAAATTCGGCGTCTTCCTCGGAGAGAACCACGCTCTGTTGCAACTCTTCCTCGGTGAGCTGTGTATTCGCCATTGTCGTAGCCTTCTCGCAGGTTATGGGTATCTCGGATATGATGCGGCAGCAGACGAGCAATGGAGCGAGTGGGACGGAATATCAAAAGGGTTGCAAAGGAGACAAGCGACCACAACTCTCCAACAACTTGCGCCGACCGGCTTTACGAAGCCCACGACGACGATCGCATGCCACGGGCTCGTAACGAAGGAGGGCGTGCTATGGTCGATTCCGGGTGGGCCAATGCTACGGGCGTGCTCTGAGTGGTTCGCGGTACGGCGGCATCAGGTTTTATCGACTGGGACATCGAACTCTAGAGATTCAGGATCGAGCGCCGGGGCAGAGACGCGACCATTCTGCAGAGTAGAGGTGTTGTTTGGGTACTCGGCTGTATGATGTAGGCGCGGGGAACGAAGCGACGCGTCATGCACCATGGAAAGCACGGCGGTAAATCTCGTGGTGTAGGAATGTTCTCAGAGACGATAATCATAGATAGCTTGGCGAGGGCTCTTTTCGAGGTTGGATGGCGACTCGCGACGAGGCTCGCAAGGTTACGTTGGGGGGTTGCAAGCTCCACTACCTCTTAAGTACCTCTGTGAGTTCCTTCGTAGGTACTTAGGTACTTCATTACTTACGTGCACCTTCACTGTATGCTCACTGTAGGTAGGTAAGTACTACATACACCTAACCTTGATATCTCGCACATGTATCTTAAGGTATAGTACACTGGTGGTAGTTTCCTCTAGTGGGCACTGTATCTGGGGCAAAGGGACCACATCAAGTACCTACCTTCTAGTACCTGGGTACGAAGTACACTATGTCCTCATAGATTCTAGAGCTTTGACCACAAGATTGAGCGCCTCAATTGGCTCTCTGTGATTGGTTTCTACATAGGTTGGTAGTGTACTTCGAATTGACCTCACCAACCCTCAATAACACGACTCAACCTCTTACTTATGTTGCATCAGAGGTAAGCAAAGCTCTTGCTACGACGAAATTTGGGCCCTAAGACACAGCGTAAGTCCTGCGTTGCCTGTCACCTACTCACCTACTCTCCTGCGAGTTATTTTCCCCGGGCTAACCGTCGTCTCCAGCATCGACTGTCATCGACCGACATGCCTGTTCCCTTCGAAGCCCTGATTCCCTATGGAATCATCCTCGCCGTAAGCTCCCCTCCGCCCAATATACTCGGACCGATGGCGGATATGGGTCGCTGAAAATACATAGATGTTCGGCGCAACCGGTGCAGGCTTGTCGAAGCTCAGGCACTGGCAGAACGGTCACAAGCGACCACGCCGGTCCCTTGACCAATGGGATAGAGTAGGCTATGCGATATAACCAGCTCTGATGATGATATACTAACGTCCTTCCCAGCAAAGTACGGGCTTCGACTGAGGGTCCCTTTCCCCCCTTCCGGTGGCCGCAACTGACATGGCGAAATGTGTAGTGATGGACCGGGACCGCCGACTGACGGGATTACTACGAGGACAAAGCGACGAGCCGTTGGCACCTATCGGCTTCGAGTTCAATAACCCTTGGAGGGTGCGTCTTCTCCGAGAAACCAGCGTGGAGATGAGCATTGTGAATACTGATTCAGGCATCGATTAGGTTGAAAAGCGCATGTCATAGACGAACGATCACCGAGCAACACCCGGCCAGACCATTAGAGATTACCTTTACCATCATCAAATACAGCCACCAGACGAACGATACAAATTCTTTGACTCAAAACGTATCCCCTGGGTATCATCCATCTAGTTCTACCTACTGTGCGATGCCGCTGCAAAACCAACCAGCCATAAGCTCTATATCATTATCTCCGGCCGGTTCTTATTCAGGCCATCTAAAAGCATGCAGGCTTGGCAGAGCCTCTGGCTCGACATGTAACCACATTTCTCACAAGTGCCCAATTTCTGCTTTGTTATAATGGGAAGCGCACTCCCTGTGTTCTTTGCCGGCTCCTCTCTGTTCGGTTTCGGACGGCCAGACTGGGCATCGTCGGCTCCGATCATCGTGATCTCCGTCTCGAGTCCGGCCGCTTCAGCAGCCTCGTTTGCTCTCAGCTGTTTCTCCATGGCTGCCATTTCGCCACCTCCTGACCTGCCATTTGTCGAGCCGCACCCCCCAAGATTATCCTCCTCGTCGGCGAGTTGGGGTGAGGATGCCTTGCCATTGCAAACGCAAGGATCTGGCATGGCGCCTGGCACCAACCTGGCCATATCCTCTCCGCTCCGCACAATGTCGAGGATGGCGCTGGGCCGGACGCGTTCTAGATTCTTGATGAGGCTTCTCGCACTTCCACGGAAGGCTTCCGGGCTGTATATACATTCTGTACTGAAGTAGTCCAGTTTCTTGTGATGCGCATATAACACGATCTCCTTCTCGTACGCATACTTGAGGGGTTTGCTCCGCTTGACTTCGCTCGCACTGCTCCCCGTAACAATGCTCGTGCTGCGCGACAGGCGCGGTAGGTCTCCACGTAGCAGGTTCATGAGAACAGTCTCGGCCACGTCGTCGGCGTTGTGACCTGTCACGACATGTCTTATGCCGAGCATCTTAGCGCCTCGATCCAGCGCCTGTCGCCGGAATACGCCACAATACGTGCAGTTGCCCTTCTTTCCAATGGTCTCGACGACCTGGTCCATGGTCCAGCCGTACAGCTCGTCGTAGCCCACAATCTTTAGCGCCATGTCGTACTGCACGGCGTTCCTCTTGACCGTCTCCAGAGAGTCGTCGCGGTAGCCCTTGATGCCCTCGTCGATGCTCAGCAGCACCAGGTCGACCCCGTAGTCGTGCCTCTCGTTCAGCGTCTTCAAGACCGAGGCCAAGACGGTGGAATCCTTGCCGCCCGACGCGCCGATGGCCACCTTCTCGCCGCGGGAGAACAGGGCGGACGAGGTGATGGTGTGGTGCACCTCGTCCTCGAAGATCTGAATGAAACATGCCTTGCAGAGCTTCTGGTGGTTCTTCGGCCGCTTGATCAGAGCGCGTTGGGCCTTGCAGATTCCGCAGAGCACGGGGGGCATCTTAAAGATCCGATGTACGTACACCTTAGAACGGCGGGGCGTATGTGACCTACCACCTGCAGTATAGGTAGGTATATACTATAATGCTGATACCGCGTAAAGAGAATACCTAGTTTGAAAATACTTAGCAGGTTGTAGCTGGTAAGAACAAATGTATGAGGTATCACAGTTCATGCTTTGATGATAATTCCTCAAGTTAGAAAATGACTGTTTAACAGTTCAATCTACACTAGACAGACAAGTACCTATGTTCCTAGTGTACCTAATCCCGTCTTTAATACTTCCATTACGCCACCAAGAGGCTAGAGGGGCATATTTAGTGCGCTAGACTGCTTCGGGTATGACGCAGGTGCAAGCGGGGCTTCACAGCCGACAATTTACCAGCCCACACAAAATTACTTGAAGTTTTCTCCATCCTGAATTTGTTTCAAGATATTCCTTCTTCTTCACACCTCTCAACTTCGTCGACATCTCACACCTCACGACACTTCATTCACCATGGTAAGCTCCTGGACGCCCACTACGATGTGCCTCGGCACTTGAACGAGCCCGGAGGAATTTCAATTTTCTCTTCGAGGCGTGCAACTTCCGCCTGTCGTCCTCGCGACACAGGTGAAGAAATGGCTTGAGCAGGTCTCGTTGTGTGCCGCAAGGTCACGCGCGACCTGTCTCTTTAGAGTTCAAGCAAGATTTCAGTCAATGGAACACATTCACTGATCTCTTCTTTCTCAATGACCAGGCCCCCAAGACCGGAAAGAAGACGGCGCCGGCCCCCTTCGGGTCGAGCAAGAGCTCCAAGAAAGCTCCCAAGGCAAGTATCTCGTCCGATGCGCCCCTGCTGCTTACCGTGCTCGTCTCTCTATGCTAACCTTCGGTCACCAGAACCCCCTCATCGAGAAGCGCCCCCGCAACTACGGTATCGGCCAGGCCATCCAGCCCAAGCGCAACCTCTCGCGCATGGTGAAGTGGCCCGAGTATGTCCGCCTCCAGCGCCAGCGCAAGGTCCTCTCCCAGCGTCTGAAGGTCCCTCCTGCGATCGCCCAATTCCAGACGACCCTCGATCGCAACACTGCTGCCCAGGTACGTACAAAATAAGCGTTTAGTCCCCTACTCAGAAGGCTATACCCGTCCCCGAAGGGGCTTCCAAACCCCTCTACCCCACAACACGTTGCTGACTTGGGTAACACAGCTCTTCAAGCTCCTCAACAAATACAGACCGGAGACCAAGGCTGGTATGTGGAATTCACCGTTGGATATTTCACTTGGTGCATGTGTCGGAGACAAGACTCGGCGTTTGGCCGCCTCTCTCCGCACTTGTTCCTGGTTACTCCAATGGGCTGGAAAATATCCGGTGTAGGCATGCACTAACGCTTGTCTTTGCAGAGAAGAAAGAACGATTGGTCAAGGAGGCTACTGCTGTGAAGGATGGTGGCAAGAAAGAGGACGTCAGCAAGAAGCCCTACACAGTCAAATACGGCCTCAACCACGTCGTCGGCCTTATCGAGAACAAGAAGACCTCGCTGGTCCTGATCCCCAACGACGTCGACCCTATTGAGCTGGTGGTTTTCCTGCCCGCCCTCTGCCGCAAGTTCGGTGTTCCCTATGCCATTGTCAAGGGCAAGGCAAGACTCGGTACTGTTGTTCACAAGAAGGTTTGTTGTCCCCAGCATGTCGGCTCCCGCAAATATGTACTAATAAGTGAATAATAGACTGCTGCCGTCTTGGCCCTCACCGAGGTCCGTTCTGAAGATAAGAACGAGCTCTCCAAGGTGATCAGCGCCATCAAGGAAGGCTACCTAGCCTCGACCGAGGCCACCCGGAAACAGTGGGGCGGTGGTATTATGGGCGAGAAGGCCAACAAGCGCATCGAGAAGAGGAAGAAGGCTCTCGAGCAAACCATCAAGATCTAATCTTGCCGTTGATTCATGACGGGGATAGGAGTTTTTAGCTTTGCACGGTTTCGGCGTTGGATGAGGCAAAATGGAATACCAACTTGTGGATTTGCAATTTACCATTCCATCCTCTGGAGCCTAAAATGACAGCCAAAGTGAAGCTCACTCGAAACGAAAGCGTATTAGACCCAGGTACCCTGTCGTCACGTGCTGTCCCTTAGGCGTAGATCAAAGCGGGGGATATCTCTTGTCTATACCGCTTTTGCGTAAGCGTACCTTGAAGTTGGTTTTAAGATTTGGCAGGAAAGGAGCCAAGCCAAGTAGCAACCCATTTTATGTAATGACGCTGTCTTAGCGCTTCATCCTTATCAGTCCGTCCCAACGGTTTGCATCAAGAGCAAAAGAGGTAACACGAGTTGTCGCTGTCGCCGTCGCCGTCAACGATTCAAGCCGAGAATAAATCGACCCAGAGTACTTCGTAGGGCACTTCAAATTAAACTGACCTGGAGTTCCGTCGTCCCCCCCTCGATACCTGGCCACCTACATGCGTTATACACTACTACCAACGCCAAAACCTCCCATCGCTGACCAAGTCGAGCGGATCCGTCGGTCGTAGTACACGAGGTACTTATTGTAAGTAGTGTGCATACTTCGTACGAAAGTAGGTAGTGTATGTAGGTATTGCGTTTGATAGCGCTGCGGGTGACATCCGCGCTCGCCAAATTTCCCGTTTACCGGGGTTAGAGTCCGGGGGGTTGTGAGGCATGACCTGGGTAACCTAACCGTCCTTATCATAGTTAAAAGCGACATGATGAGCTCTCTCGACAACGGTATGTCGTCTACACCGCTCGCTTATCTGGCCCTTTGAAATACCTTACATGTAGGTACCTTAGGGTAGTAGGTAACTGGAATACGTACTATAAACCGCGTCAGGTATGTCTGATGCTGATGCTGCTGATGCTACTTCGGGCAAGTCCTCCCGGATTTTGATAGAAGTCTACGAAGTTGCATTGCGTTCGCTCCTCTCTTCCTCCTGCTGTGGTTCCTGCATGCGAGTCAACCCCGGACAACCTCTCATCTTAAACAACCGGCGCCAGCCAAAGCCAAGGATGCGTGTGTGACCTTGGATAGTGTAAGGAGGTAGGGAGATAGATTAGATGGACCCGGCCTGCCGGACATTACTGAAATACCGTCTATAGATAGATGGATAGGTAGGACGTTGGCGTGCACGTGGAGGAGACACCTCTCGGTACAGGGCCTGCGAGTTCGACCCAATACATCTAATGCCTCATCCTTCCCAGCCCCATTCAGCTCCTGATATCTGATCCGGGTCCGAGTCTGCTTATCATTATTATAACCTTTTCCATCTATCTCCATTGGAATATATCTATAGTATCACGTTTGAGCGACGAGCCATCTGATCTGCACTGAACACGTCGAACGTCGAAGAGCATCGCATCATCATCGTCATCATCAATCTAGCGCCCCCATCGTGTCCCTCTCCCCTGACGAGCCCGGCTGCCCGTCCCTCCCCCCCCTCCACTGTTTTATAACCGAGCAATTGGCTCGGTAATTCGCAAGGACAGACGAGAACCGCCAGGTCGGCAGAGGAAAACATACGAGCCGAACATCCATCCTGCAAGCATCATACATCTCGGTGCTCCCCGGACGGCGGCCCTCGAGAACGAACCTCGCCAGCGCGTCGGGTAGACCCCCTCGCCCCTTAGCTTTTTCGTTCGTCCGTGGTCGTTATACTTTTTTCGACTGGGTATCCCATCTGCTCCAGCGTTTGGTTTGGCCAAGACGAAGTTCCATCCGGCTTACTCTCGACTCTCAACCCTCAAACCAACCAGCGAACCAAAACATGCCCCACCATCGTGAGTTCAATGAGCACCCGCCCCTCTCCTCCTCCTCCTCCTCTTCTTCCTCCGCCATACCCCCGGCGATGTCCGAACCTCCGCCCAACAGCAGCCAGCCGGGGCAGCCAGCTAGCTGGACGCCTACTTAAACGCCATTCAGGGATTTCGAGATTTCGCATGGGGAGCTAGTAGTCAGTTGCCACAGGGGTCGCACACGCAATTTTTGCTGACCATGGATTCTTCTTCTTCTTCTCCAGAGGACAAGTTCGCCTATGCGCTGAGCTCCAACCAGGCGTGGGCCGGATACAAGGCTCACCAGAACCCCGACTTTTTCCCGAGATTGGCGACGGGGCAATCGCCAGAGATCCGTGAGTGCAAGCAAGCAGCAGCATACTTTACCTCCTACCTGTGGGCTGTAGGCTGTAGGGCTAAGGTAGCTTCTTCGCCCGAACGAGCTCACAAAGTTATTGAGTTCGGCAGCTAAGGGCCCTTCCCCCGCCTATCCTATCCCGCGCATCCTCCTATCTTATCCCTGCATGTCGTCGCATTGATCGTCCGCTGCCTACCCGACCTTACTTGCCCTAACTCCGTTACCCTATCCTACCACCCGACGACGACGGGGCGCGTGCTAGCACATCGCTTCGCATGGCATGGCATGGCATAGTATGACTAACGATTGGGTAATGATGGCGTAACAGTGTGGCTCGGGTGCTCGGACTCGCGCTGCCCGGAGACGACGATCCTGGGCCTGCAGCCGGGCGACGTGTTCGTGCACCGCAACATCGCCAACATCGTCTCGCCGACCGACATCAACACGGCCGCCGTCATCCAGTACGCCGTTGAGAACCTCAAGGTCAGGCACGTCGTGCTCTGCGGGCACTCGGCCTGCGGCGGCGCCGCGGCCGCCCTCGGCCACGACCGCGTAGGGGGTGTGCTGGACGCCTGGCTGGCGCCCCTCAAGGCGCTGCGCGCCGCCCACGCGGACGAGCTGACCGCCATCGAGGACGACAAGGCGCGCGCCGTGCGCATCGCAGAGCTCAACGTCGAGGCGGGCGTCAAGGTCCTCTTGGCGAACGTGAGCATTCACGAGTAAGCAACCCACCTCCCTACCTAGTTAGCTCTTCTCCGTTATCCCGCGTCGATCACGAAGAATCAGGGCAACAGCGGCCCCTCAGCAGACGAGCAGCAATTGCATCTTTCGTTCTTCTTCCCCCCCCTCCCCTCACCGCGCGCGCACGGTTCGTTTGCTAACACTCTGCGTCCTTGTTTTTCATAGGGCAATCCTTGAACGGGGACTGCAGGTCCACGGCATCCTGTTCGACATAGGCTCGGGGCGAATCCGCGATCTGGGATTCGGCACCGCCAAGAAGAAGGATGGTGGTGGTGGTGTTGGTCAGGATGCCGAAGTTGTCCGAGGCAACCACGGCATGCTCGTCTTTCAGCAGGACAGCGCTAGCCTGCACATCCAGTGAGGTTTGGAGTTTGGGAGTGGGCAATTGGCGGGGAAGAGAGGGGCGGCGGCACTACGCTTGGGAACAGGAACACTTGCTTGGGAACACTTGCACCTTTTTGGGTTCGTTCATGGCCGGGGGGGCGGGGTATATATATTTTCTTTTTTTTTTCTTTTTTCTCTGTCTCCTTTCTTTTTGGAGATGGTCGGGCAGAGTCGGGAATGGGGGCAATTCCACAATACAATCAACTTGTTGGGGCTAAAACGGGCAGGTTGGCTTGGGGCCGGGTCGGGGCCGGGGCCGGGGCCAACGTTTTTGATTGGTCACTTGTTGAAATTTTTTGGCGGCTCGCGATGTTGGCGGATGCGAGCAACGAAACGTTGGATCTTGAATCCCGGATCTTTGGAGCTTTGGAGCTTTGGAGTTTCTCCTCAATTTTTTTGTCGGTATATACCTACCGTAGGTATTCGAGCTATCTAAGCTAGCCTATTTTGCCTGACTGGACGATTCTTCCGTCTTGGTGGACTATCGATCCCATCTCTAGCTACCTACTTAAGGTAGTAGCACACATATATGAAGAAAGGATGATATCTTCTTGAAAACATTCTAAGTACGTCATGTTGGTAAGATCATATCATTATATAAGAGATCTCTTATATAATCTATAACCCTGGCTATCCCCCTGTTAAAAAACCCCCCTAATCTTTAGAATCCCTGGGAGGTGCACAAAGTCCTTCCTAGGCTACCTTAAGTAGGTACCTTAGTACCTACCCAGGTACCTATAGCCATCCACTGTTCGCTGCTTGCATTGCCATCCGCGTCTTTTCTGAAAAAGTTCTCCGGAGGACCAGGTTTTTTGCTACTTTGTAGTACTCCAGTCGCTCTATTCATAGGACCTACTTTCCGATAGTTCTAGCCCTATTTATCAGTATCAGGTGCTTTTTGGTGCCCCTCGTGCGCGAGTATATCAACCAAGGACATAGGAATTTCAGCAAGTAACGAGCTGTTTCCGGGCTATGTCTGTACCTAGACTCGCACAGAAGCGGCGCCCTCCATCCGCCCTCGCCCGAAGGCCATATGAACTACCTATTTAATTACAATCTCTGTTTCAACCCGCTGCGACGCACTTATACTCAGTCACTTACTGTCGAAACCGCCAGCCTATGCGGCAAACTTAGGATCCAACGTGAACATAGGCCGCCCATATGAGGGGATCCCCTTCTTCTCGTATCGCATAACCGATACCCCGGCGTTGGCCAAACCCACGAGTGTCATCTCGAAGAACCCGCCCGGCCTTGTGAACCCCAAATGCTACAGCCTCACTATTCCAGCCCCGGTCTCTTATGGCCTCATAGACCTCTCTGGCCGCATAAACAGATGACATATCGTCTACCTCCCATAGCGTTCCAACAACATGAGGAAACCCGGCGAGCTGGCAGGCACTAATAAGATGAATTGTTTCGTCAGCCAGTCTCTCTGTGTTATTGGTACCCGTAGAGCAAGCGGAGAGATAGGCGAGGAACGGTGACTTCTCCTGGAGCCTGAGGTCGCGAAGGTCTACTACTGTTAATGGTTCAGTCTCCCAGTCTTCGAGAAGTAAACTGCTCTGCGATGGTTCCCGAGGGTTCAATCGTCCGTGGCCAGCAAAATGGAATACTTCGCACGTTCCCAAGTGACTCAGCACGTCTTTGCGGCGTTGTAGTGGTCTGATGGGTTCCAAATTTAGAGATGGACACATTTGTTCCAATATCTCCCCTTCTTCTGCGGCAAATCGCAGCACAGGATTTTCCAAGAGACCTGGCGTTTCTTGCATGGCAATCAAAAGAGCTTTCTTGGAAGTCGGCTCAGGTGACTTCGGGTGACTAAAGCGGCGGCCATACATTAGTGACTTTATGGATGAGCTGTAAGACGATATGACTCTGTCAATCACCGATTCAGAAGAGCCTTGGGCATGCCACCCGGCCGCGTGAAGTGGCAGATTGCTGAGTTGGCCGGTGGGGATCCACCATATATGTGGCCATTCATCATCAGTGGGCGTTCGCTCGAGGTGTAGCGCCTGGAGAATCGGACATGTAACGGCGTCCCAGAGCCACCCCAACACCAATGGTAGGCGGGAAGATTCTCTGAGACACCCGAGGTTTTCTTGGATTCCATTTAGACTTAGGCCCGGTAATTCGCAGAGCCGAATCTGATGGGGCTCAATGATGAATGCGTCACACCGATAGGCGCTTGTATTTATAACAACAATAGGGCCTCGATTTGCCGCCGCTTTCAGTTCATCCAGGGAGGGCGGAAGGAGAAACCCCTGGAACCCAGGCTTAGCACGAATACTTTCAATAACCTTAGGAAACCTTTCGCTGGCTTCGTGACGCCTATTGGCTTGCGAGCTTTTTGATACCATATTCTCAGCATCAGCCCGAATGCCCGTCGGACTGAGGATGTTGCTTGGCGAGTCTAGCTCATCTGCCAGGTATACAAACTCTTTCGCTAGGTCTGGGTAGTACTTCTGAACGTCAGAGATGTCTGTTCGCATGTCTAATAAGAGGCCAGACATAATACCGCGACCATGCTCAAGAAGTTCCAGAGCATGATGCGCTTCTTTGCCAGCATTAAGAGCGGCAGCCGCAGCAAACGAGGCTAAGCCACTACCAAAGTCTGCTATGACATGCTGCTGATCGCCTCGTTGAAGAGATCGGGGGCTAATCATCGGGATAAGCTCGATTGCGCCTTCGAGCAATATACTGCATTTCTCCCACGCCGATTCCTCTGCATAAAAGCGGGCAACTCTTTGCGCGAGTTGAACCCGCATTGACGGTGGCGATTTGTCGCAATTCCAACCTTCTTCAAAGCATGAAATCGACTGCGCGAGATCCTGTCTTTGATTTGTCCGCTGGAATCGCTTGTTGAGCAACAGGCCTAGGGTATTTAATCTGGCCGCGCGATCGGGGTGGTCATGGGGGGTCACTTTCACTGCTGTCTCAGTGACCTCCACTCCACGGTCTACGTCCTCAACATCGTCGGTTTGTTCAAATCGTATCATAAGCCAAGCTCCTAAAGTATTTAACCAGGTTCCCCGATCGGGGTCGTCCGAAGGTGAAGTGCTCAGTGCTTTCTGGGTCACTTCTATCGCGCGGTGCAGGTCACCGATTGCACCAGTCCGCTGAAATCTTTTCCCAACCCAAACCCCCAAGGTATTTAACCACACTCGCTTCTCAGGGTGGTCCAGCGGCGGTGTCTTCACTGCTTCCTCAGCCAATTCCACGGCCCTGTTGAGGTCTTCCATCGTATCCAGGCGCTCAAAACGAAGTCCAAGCCAAATCGCTAGACTGTTTCGCCGGCTCGCTATGGCGGTGTTGCTTGGCGGAGTTGCTTCCAATGCTTTCTGAGCCGCTTTGATCGCACCGTTGAGATCCTCCATAGCCCTTAAACGTTCAAATCGCCTGCCAAACCATATGCCTAGGCCATTGAACCATTCTGCCCGATCAGGATGATTTGCTGGAGTGATAGCTACCGCCTCCTCGGACTTCTCGATCGCAGCATTAATGTCGTTCAAATCGCCTGTACGTTCAAATCGCCTGCCAAGCCAATAACCAAGATTGTATAGCCGGCTTGCATAATGAGGACTGCTTGGTGGAGTATTATTTAAGGCTTCAGCAGCAGCCTTTGTGGCATGGTTGAGATCCTCTATGTCGCCCAACCGTTCAAATCGCCTGCCAAGCCAGAGAGCAATGTTATTCAACCTATCTACCTGATCATGTAGGTAGGATGGGGTGGCCATGGCTTCCTGGGTCATATGTATAGCAGAGTTGAGGTCGTCCAGATTTTCCGTTCGTTCGAATCGCGTACCCAGCCAGGTTCCAAGATTAGTCAAAACCACCGCTCGGCCGGGATGATCAGGGGATTCGGCATCCAGTGCTTCGCTAGCGGCCTCTATGGCGCAGTTCAGGTTTTCGGCGAGCCCCGTCCGTCTAAACTGTATGCCGTGCAAGTTACCGAGGTTATTCAGCCTTGAGGCCAGCCTTGGGCTGCCTGGTGGTGTGGCTGCTATGACGGTGTTGGCCAACTCCACCGCACGATTGAAATCGCCAATGACATCTGTTCGCTGAAATCTCATTCCAAGCATATAGACCAAGCTCGCCTGGCTGTTGATTACATATTCGTCATGAAGAGGGCCTGTTTTGATTGCCTCTTCTGTCATCCTGATCGCTTCGTCTAGTTCTGGTAGTGCGTCACTCTGCTCGTAGCTGTCTACCAATTTATCGGCTGCCTCGGTATAGCTCTGTCTAATATATTGTCAGCCAGTATATCATTTTAACCAGGTTTATGAAGTCTCATGTTACCGACCTTAAAGCACCAAGGTTTTCCGCTGACTTTAGTAGTTCACTACTAACACCACCCATATTTGAAAGAAATTCTGCTCTGCCAAAGGCTTTACAGAGCGTATGGTGTGAGGCTAGCCAGTTAATGAAACAACCAGATGAGGGTGTGGTTCAAGTCAAAAGCAGGGACTGGTGTTTAAGAAGCTGAGAAACCAGGTGTATATTGTAGATTCGGCTTCTAGGCTATGTCATAGTCTAAAAACGTCCAACATCCCACAATGTACTCGGGTATATGACGAAAGATTCTAGTGATATTGAGAGGCTGGCTGACCGGGACCTCATATGCAACAGAATTACGCGTAATTAATGAACCCAGATGAGCCGATTCCTAGATTCAACATATAGTAAAGGGGCCTTAAGAGCCTTTTACAGACAGTGCTGCTTGAGGTGCTGAGGTCCGTTAGACCTAGAGATAGATCTTATTTAAACCAATTCATTGACCAGAGCAAGTCACTAATCACATAACCGTTTACAACTTTGGTGCCCGAAAGACCCCCAAATAGTCCAAGGAGGAAGCCTAACAGCTAACATGGCACTGTTTCTAGTGAAATTCTATACGTAGTATTCGGAAAGCACGTGTGAATAGTGGCAATACTGGATTGGCCAGGCGCAGTAGAAGATAGCAGGATATATTGATTGCTGACCGCATGCTCCAGGTAGCGATCATTCTGAAGTTGCCCACTCACAAATATCCGGCATATATCCCAATTCATTTTGGACGAGCGCAACCAGCGCGTAAAATAGTATACCCTATCAAGCCAATCTCAAGGCTCGCCTTTTTGTGGCACAAATGCACAGACATTGCTAAGGGCGGCGATGGCCACGCGGCTGAAAGGGTTGCCTTCTAATGGATTTTCTGCATGAATACCTATCGTTGCCCAATTAGAACTGGCCACGCTTTGTTTCTGTTCAGCACATGCCGTCAACATCCATGTGTAGGCCCTGTCAAGACGGGATTTGCACAGCGCAGCTGCATTATACTCAAGTGGGTTGGTCAGCTTGGGCATTTCCCCCTTAAGTTAGCAGTTTCTGCAAACCCCCTTGTCTTTTTAGCTCAAGTCATGTCGATACCGCTGATCTGAGCTCTCAACATTGTCCTTCTCTGAAAAAAAAAAAATCAAAAACTTAGGACACAATGCCACCGCATGAGCGACAAGCTTCGGGTCCCTCCCCGCAAAATAAGGGCCGGGCTAGACGGCTTGTATCAATTCTTCTATCATTTCCGTATTCTATGATTCTTGGAGGTATCGGAACTCTCCGCCAGGCTGCAAATTGCTTGCTCCCGGCGAAACACCCTCCACGCAAGGCAACTAGCTGCACAGAACACCCCTCTGCGGATAAGGCCAAACTAGCAGTGGCCCCGGCAAAACGTGCTTTGCTCATCGGCAGCTCGTACAAGCCGCCCTGCGAGCTGCCTGGAGCTGAGGATGACGTCAATATGATGATTGACGTTCTCAAGAATCACGGATTCGCCGTGGAGGATGAATGCTTCGTGACAACTGTCTGCGGCAGTGCTGCTACTCGGGAACGGATTTTGAATGCGTGGGAAAAACTCATATCGGATACCTGCAATAATGACATTGTAGTAATCTACTACTCTGGGCATGGCGGGTTGGCGGATCCGCAGACTGCGGATGTGAACCAGCAGGTGTCGCGAATCCAATTCATGGTCCCGTACGACTTTGACATAAAGCTGGAGACATGGAAGGGGATTCTGGATAGCGAGATCTCGCACCTATTGCGAGAGATAACAAGGAAAACTCGCAATGTCACTTACATTTTGGATTGCTGCCACTCTGCCCGTCTGGGTCGCCGTCCGGGCGGGAAAGGCCGGCCAAAGGCTTTGATGCTGAAAAAGTCCGACCACCGCAAGCTATTGAAGCACGTGGAAGAGCTTAGAGCAGCAAAAAGGCTTTTCGAAGATGATAACTGGAGTAATCCTGATGTTGTCCGGATTGCGGCGGCAGCTGCTGATGAGACTGCTTGGGAATTCCCGCTGGGTGAAGGTTCCGCAGGCGCCTTGACGGCTGCTCTTGCTCCTTTGATCAGATATCCGGGTGGCCAGGCGTCTTGGCGGCAGATTATGCTCGGCGTAGCTGCGATAGTAGGAAGGCAATTTGAGAGAGACGAGAAACCACAACAGCCACGATCAGCCGGGCCTGACACTCGTTTTCCCTTCACATTGGAAAGAGATGAATCTAAGGCATTCCTTGCGATAATCGACACTGATCATACCACAATTCAAGGTGGTCGAGTCCAAGGAATCCATCAGACTGATAGATACAGGCTAAGACCGCTCCAGACATCAGAATTACAACCGGATACTGGAACAGCTACGCCTGTAGAAGAAGAAATCGAGATCGAAGTCGACGAAGCCAATGGCTTTTCTGCCTCGGCGGGCGAGATATCAGACAAAAGTTTTCCTTTAGGCTTGGCGTATGCTTCCCCAGTGCGCCGTTCCCACCGGTGGCCGATCCAATTTCCAGGCAGCCTTGCTGGTGGTGATGTATGGCTACATGAATCTGGCTTTTTCAGAGAGTGTGGCCAAAATGAGAGCCCTCTTGTTGAATTTCAACTGCTAGGTGACGAAGTTGTGCTGAAATCTGGAACATTACAGCTGGGGCGCAGGCAGATAACTGATCACGTGTGCTTGCAACAAGCGATCGGCGAACTCTTCCCTTATGCCGAAATGCTTGCTCAAGCCCAGTATCTTCTGAAGTTAGAGCCGGGAGAAGGCACTGAGAAGTTTACACCCAAGGTGGAAATTGAAATTGGTCTAGTGGTTGACCGAAAGAGGCGGAAATTAGCTCATTATAGCGAAGCTTCCTGGGCTCTCGAGACAGCTTACTTAGCAGATAATAATACGTTGACGACAGAGCGCGACACGATCCACCTAGCAGAGGACGACAGTATTTACATGCTGATTGAAAACAAGAGCGAAACCAAGGCGTATATATCCATATTTTGTGTCGGCGCTGGCGGCGAAACTACTATGATAACACGAGCTTGGGAAAAAGGAATGGAGGTGTCGTCAGTATTCGGGCCTCAGCTTATAGCGACGAAACGTCTGCCTTTAACGGGACTTCCCATTAACTGGCCCAAGTCAGTCCCGATACAAGAGGGCGTCACCGAGACTCTTATGTTTGTAGTCACAAGCCAAGAGACTGATCTGCGCATCCTTGAAACCGTCCCACCTGAGGGCGACCATGTCGCCCGAGGCGTCGACTCGGCTTCTTGGAGCTTCCCCGAAGCATACAACATCATTCGAATACACTATGGCCTGCGCCCGACGAAAAGTCTTGATGCCTGAATTGAGAACTGCAGCTAGCTCGAATGTGCCTCCCCTGGTGAAAATAAAACAAAACACAGTTGAGGAGATAAAGGGCTCAGGGTGGTTGGGCAGTGAATATCATTGTACGAATAGGCACATTGTCTCTAGCTATTCCTTGCTTTGATACTCAATAACAACTTGCAGTTACTTCTTGAAACCCGAGTCAGGGTTCCTAGCTCTTGGTTGACTTAAAGGTTCGGGGCTATAGCTGAGAACCAGAGGCTCTGTCATGCCTATGGCTCCTGCCTGTAAGTATAGACTTATACATTAGGTTCTTAGCACCTAGACCAAAGAACCGAGACAGTAAACGCTGTATAACCCGGGGTTGTGTTTCACTAACATATGCTTCTGGAAAGCTTGGAATAATGAGAGCCTGAAGGATAATGGGCTAGTTCGCAGGGCCTCAAGTTCTCACAACCCTCGGCCGCTTCGAATTGAGAAGTGGCCGGAATTCTCGAAGCGAAATTCGCTGAGAGTCTCCAAAATATCAACTCGATCAATTTTCTCGTATCTCTGCCAAGCAACTGCCGAGCTAGACTGATGTCGCCGGACGACAACACCCGCTCAGAAACATGCGATTCTCGACGTTTTCATTGACGCGACAGTCGCTCGATTCGTACACAGGATCTCATGTACAGTTGTCTGTTGTAATGTACCTACCACGGATTGGGCAATGGTGGGAATTGAACCCCTCCAGCCCTGGTTTGGCAATGCATGTATGCCTGAATCACCGCCTACCTAGTTTTTTATGAAGATCAGATCATAACGGGTTCCTCCTAGTCCCCCGCGGTAGCTTCTACAGCAAGCTCTGAGTGACTACCAACCAACATGCGAGTTTCAGTGGCCGCGCATCACCCCTTGCCCCTTTCGCACGTGTCTCCACACCCTTACACGCTAGGTCCCTGCCCCGGGTCATATTCCGTGAAAAGCTCTACACCTCCTCCAAAATTCTAAAAGTTAGCTCCAAAACTAGCAAAAAAGTCCCTAGCTTTCTAATTTAACTCTAATCTAGGTATACTCTTACTAAATTTATATAAAACAGTACATATTAATAAAATTACTTAAATTAGTATTTTAGCCTTTTTTTTTTAACTTAAACTTTAATTTATAATTTTTATATTATTAAATTTATATTTTTTTATATACGTTTTATTAATAAAAATAATAAAAATAATATTTTTAAGCTAATCGATTATAATTCGGCTGTTTTATTTATTTTTTGCAAGCTAATACCACTTTTAATAGCTTTTTTAATTAGCTAAAATTAGCTTATTATTTAAAATAACTTTTTATTTTTTTCCGCCGCGCTAACGCTGCCGCTGTTATTATTATAAGTTTATTAAAAATAATGCCAGTATATACAGACTTATAAGCTTTATTAATAATATAAATAGTTTATAAATAACTTTAATTTTTATAAAAATTTTTTAGCTAATGTAGTATTTTTAAACTAGCCGGCCCTAAGCTAAAAAAACATATTTTTTATTATATTTAGCAAAATCTACTATATTTGCCTCTGCCGCTGCGCTAACAAAATCTTTAATATTGCCACAGTTATTAATAAAACCGGCATATATAAAAAGCACTTTAAATTAAAAATTAGTTGCTTATTATTAAAAATATTAAAAATAAAATATTTTTTATAAATTAAAATAATATAATGTTTTAATAGCCTATCGATTAGCCTACGGGCTATAAAGTATATAAAGTTAATAAGCTAAAAATTAAATAAAAAATAGCTAAAAATTTAATTATATTAAATTTTATATAATAAATTGTTTAATTAATATTTTATTAATTTTTTATTATTATTTATAATTTGTTAACACCGTTTTAGCATATTTATTGCTAGTTTTTTTAACAAATTTAAAAAAACTATTTTTTAAGCTTTTTTTACAGCTATATTTAAAAATTTATTTTTTAAAGCCTATATATTAAAATAGCAGTATATTTAATTTTTTATTTAAAATTACATATTTTTTATTAATAAAAGATTTAAACTTTTAGCCAGCTATTTTAGCTTATTTTTATTTTTAAAAATTTAAATGCTAAGTTTTTAAAAGCGTGCTTTTATAACTTTTATAATATAAAAAAATATATTATTTTATTAAAAAATAAAAACTAAATATTAAAAAAAGTATTAATATATAAAAGATAATATAAATTAAATATATTAGTTTATATTAACTATTATTTTTTAATTTTAAATATAATATAGCTTTTTTTTAGCGCTATAAATTATTTTTTAAATTATTTATTTATTATATAACTATTGCTTATTAAAATAATATAATAAAAAATTTTTATTTTTTAAAATAATAATATAAATTTTTTATATAAGCTTGCTATAAGCTTAACTTTTATTTAAAAACGCTATATAATCGTTTTAAAACTAGTCCGCCGGTGTAGGCCAATGCTTTAAAGCTTAAGTTGTTTAAATAACTTTATTAGCTTTATGCCTAGCAGTAAACTTAATTTAATAGCGGCAGACTTATTAAACGTATCTAAAGGCCTTTATAGCAGTCACGGGATAACGCCCACGGCTTATCGCGACTGGCTTTATCGCCGCAATTGACCTACACCTAAATGCGACTAGCGCACCCCACACCGCCCGGCAGAATTCTGGAGGGGTACGCACAACTTCGAGACTGCTGCAGTACTTTGTTACTTTCTCTCTTTTTCTCTAGCTTTAGATTTTCGTACAAAATAGACCTACCATTACGGAGCCCTGCTTTTAAAGAGAGTCATACCGTCACAATAGCTATATTTATAGCTGCTTTGCTATAATATTAAAAGCTAAAGACTATTAAAAGTATATACTGCTAAATAAACTTTTAATAGTTAAAGTCTGCTTTAATTTATATTTTTATTTTATTATAATTTAAAATATTAATTATTAGCTTTTAGATTTATTTTTTAAATATAGCTAGGCTAGCGCATGCTTTTTAAACCTATTTAAAAATATAATTTATTTTAGCTGCAATTTTAATGTAAGTTTAGCTAGTTTACCTATGTAAAGCTTTTATTTTAACTTTTTAATTATAGTTTAAATTAAAAAATCGTTTTTGCTATTAATAAGTGCGCCTTAAAGTAGAATTCTATAGTATTATAATAATAAAGATTAAAAAGATCTCTTTTTATATAATATAGAAAATTTTATTTAAATATGATAATCTAGCTAGTTGGTATGCCAGGTAATAACACCTGCTAAAGGCTTTATAAATACGTTAGTATAAAGCCTATAGGGCCTCCACTATATACGTACCTTATCTACGGTATATACCTCCTATAGGACCATATTATAATGCTAACTATAGAAAAAAACGATTGCTGTTTTTAATAACTAATTAATGTTCTTTTTAAGCTTACCTTTTTTTTTTATAAAAGTTTTTTTTTTTTTTTTTTTTTTTAGAGCAAAAAGGTTAAAATATAGTTTATAACAGTCCTAGTACTTTTTAATCAGTTTTTTACTGTAGCAAAGTTGCCACTTAAACTTTTATTTATTAAATTTATATCCCTAGCTTTTTTATTTAATTAGGTAATTAAATCCTATTTTGCGGCGATTTAATCGGTAGTTAAAAATAATTTTAACTTTATAAACTTTTTTTTTTTTTACGTCGAAGTCTCTTTGTTTTGCTTTAACGGGTCCCGGCGGAGGCACTTATTTTTTAAATAGATCCTCTTTTTTAGGTATAGCGCGCAAATGTTCGATAAATATAACCGAATATATAATAAAATCGGTAAAAAAGTCTAGTTTATATAATAAATCGCCTACTTTTTTTTTTATAGTTTAAAAGCCGGAATATTATTAACTATACTTATATAAAAGCTTTTTAAAAAAATAATATTTTTTATGCAGTTATAAGTACACCTTTTTTTTTAAACTAAACTTTAAAGCTTAATGTTTAGCATTATATTATTTTTTATTGCTAGCTTATATAAAGTCTATAGTAAGTTAGGCATTTTTTTATAAATAATTATAAAAAAATTAAATGTTTTTAAATTTTTCGAGTTTTTTTATATTAGTAATAACTTTAAAAGCACTATATAATTTAAATTTAAACAATTATTTATATAGCGTAAATTTAATAGCGCTTAATAAAGCTATATTTAGATTTTATTATAAAAAAAATATAATATTTACTTAGTTAGCTTTTAAATTAATAAAGTTATAATATTATAAAGCTATTTTTATAATTTAATTTTTTTGTTTTAATAAGCTATCTGCTTAAAGATAATAAGCTATAGTTATTAATAGCTTAATGCTAAGCGATTTTTATATTTTTTGCTAAAAAGCGGAAATAAATTTCTAATCTCTATTAAAGATAATTTTTTTAAATATTCTCTAATCGCTAAATAATAACTGCTTTATTAGCACGGTAGCCTAATCTTTAGCTATATACCTTTTATATCCCGGTATAAAAAGTATGCATTTTAAAACAAAGCAAAAGCCTGTTATTATCGCATTAAACGTCTTATAATAAGGCTTGCCTTGTTTAAAATATTAAGGCGTTCTTTCGGCTTTAACTTTAAATAAAGCTAGTATAAAATTAATAGCGATTATACGTATAAGCAAAAAGTTTTTTTTTTTAGGTTAAATAAAGCGTAAGCTGCTAGTAAGCTTTTGTTAGTCTATTTAATTTAATCTGCAGATATTGCAGTACTTAATATATTTTTTTATTAGCTAAATTTTATTTTTAATTGCATATAGTTCTAAAGTTTTTATTATTTTTTAAGCTTTTTAATAATGCTTTTCGTTATATGCTATTTTAAATATTTTTTTAATTATACTGTATAGTATATAAAAACGTCGCATATTATTATAAATATTATAAATTAAACCGTTTTTAGCTAAATTAAATAAATGCCTAGGCTTAAAAAAAAAGCCGACGTTTTCGTTAATATTCGTATTTATATATATAGCGTTTTTTATATTATTAAAAATCTGGAAGTACTTAGCGTCTTTTTTATAAGCGCGACGAAAATCTTAAAGCATAGACTTTTTTATTACTGCTTTAAAAAGCAAAACGTACTACACAGTGTTACCCTTTTTTTAAACGGTGTTAAATATAACGGCTTTTTTAAATCGTTTTAGTTTTCTATTAGGGTTTATCACGTTTAAAACGCTTTAAAATCAGCTAAAAGCGTTTAGTATATAATTTAATCAACCAAAAAAATAGTAAATATATAATTTATACTATAAAAAGTAAATAAAAAAATTAATTAACTTTTTATTAGCTCGGTCGGTAGCTAAAGTCTTTAAAATAGTTTAATCGACTATCTTTTTTATAGCAAAATAGTCGGTTAAAATAATAACTAATTTTTTATTAAACTAAATTATAGTGCATAGCTTTTTTAATGCTTATATTAAACACGCTACCTTTAATTTAAAAAAGCCGTACCAAATCTCTATACTTAATAAAGACTTGCTAAAATATATAATAAGTTATACCTAGGTATAAAAAATCGTCTCACCTAGTGTCTATTTATATCTAGGCTTAGTATAGAATACCATCACTTTAAATTCTTATTAAAAAAATCCGTCGATTTAAAAAAAAAGCTCGCGCAAAAAGTCGTAATAATATAAGTTAATTTTTCTATAAATAGCGTTTTAAACAGCGGCAAATAAAGCTTTTTTAGCGTGCATAAGTTTATAATAAATCGATTAAACGTATGCTTTGCGCTTATTAAGCTTTCCGGTCTTTATACGTCCTTTTTTTCGTCCTTTTACTAGTAAGGCTGCTTTATATTTTTATAAAAGCTTTAAAATCTTAGCGTAGTATAAAATTAGATTTTAAAGCTAACTTAAAGCGCTAATATATTGCTCGAAAGCTTTTAACTATTAAAGAAATGCTAAGTCGTAAAACGCTATAATGCGGCTAGCCGTATTAGCCAGTCCGAAAGCGTCGACGCGAAACCTTAGCAAGTCCACTAAAAAATAGCCAATAAATAATTTAATTAAAAATATAGCTATATTTTTTTTTTAAAACAATTTAAATATTATTTTTAAATATTATTTATACTAATTAGCTATTTTAAAAAAAATTATAATATTATTAATAAACGCTTTATAATACTGCTTATAATTATAAAAAAAATTATTTATATATTTTTATATATAAGCTGGACTATTATAAAAGCTTATTACCGCTATATAATAACGTTTTATCCCTTAAAGGCTAATTATAGCAAATTTATTTTAATAGTCCGGGTGCACAAAAAACTAATAAAAAAAAGCGGTAGCGTTTACGACAGTAATATAGTACTTGCTTTATAATAAAAATATTATTTTTGCTTATAAAAGTAAAAAATAATAATTAAAAATAGCTATTTTATTAAATTTTTATAGATCGACGATTACTCGTCTTTTTTATATGGTTTTGCTAGGCTTTCCACTTTTATTAAGCACTATATACCAAATAATAAAAACAGGGTGTGTAAAAAAAGTAAGTTTATTTACCTAGTTTATACGTTTTTAAAAGTATAGTCTGTCGTAGTACTTGTTAAATATATTTATATTTTTACGATTTAGCAGGTATGCGCGATTGCTTATTTTAATATTTTAGTTTTATTAACTTTTAATAAAAAAAATTTTAAATTGCTTATTTAATAAAATATCTATAGTGTTTTTATTTTTTTAAATATTAAATACCTTTATAATTTTTTAAAACTTATTAGCAAAAAATGCCTTTTTTATATAAATATAAACGCCGATATCGGTTATAATCTTTAATAAATTAATAGGTTGTTTAATTTTTATAGTTAAATATACTTTAGGAATTTTAAAATAAAAAGCTGCAATAGTTAAAGCCGGGCCTAAGTTTTTATTCTTAAATATTTCGATTATTAAACTAATAATATCTGTTAAAAAAGTTTTAAAAATAAATATAGCTAGCTAAATAATTATAAAATCGGCGATCTTATTAAAAGTTATAGTACCTCTAGGCAAAGCGCTTTCGGTGGTAATAGCGGTAGTAACGGAATTTAATTCGAATTCTATACTTAAGTTAATAAACGTTTTTAAAAAAGATATTTCCAAAAAAAACGCTTTTAAAAAAAATATTTTTAAACTTGCTTTCACTTTTATAAAAGTACGAGTAGAAGTAATACTCCCTGTGTTTACTAAATTATTAGCAGCGGTAGCGGCAAATGCTAAAGCGCTAAGCGCTTTTTTAAAAAAAACGGTATAATAATTAGCCGTTTTATTTTCGCAGATATGCCCTAGCTTAGTCTTTTTAAAAATAATAAAACGCTTATTAAAAGCATTAATTATTAAAATAATATAAAACGTCTAAGCGTTAATTAGCGTATTTAAAATAGCTAAGACTTTTTTTACTATAAAAAAATAAAAGTTATAATTAGTAAGCAATATTTTATACTTTATAGCTATATATACTAACTTTTTTTTTTTTAAATTAATTATTTTTTAGCTAATAACTTTTTTTACATATTTATATGCTTTAGCAATAACTTTAAAGCTTAAACTAAAGTTATTTATTAATAAAAAGCTAATTATACAAGCTAAATAATAAATGTTAGCTTAATAAAGTAAAAAAAAATCGTTTTTAAAAAAAAAGTTTAAAGCTAGGTTATTTACTACTTAGCCTTTTTTTTTAAATCGCCATATTTTCGTATTACTTTTATTGTCTACACCACGGCAATAAAAAATAAAAATAGTATACTTTATAAGCTTTATACTATTAAGTTTAAAACTTTTAGCTTTGCTAGTTTTTTTTTTAATTATATACTTTAAAATATTAAATAAAAAGCGTCTAATATAAATTTTTTTTATACCTAGGTCGGCGCACACTTCGACGTTTTCGCCGTTTTTAATAGCGCGGGCTAAAAAACGGAGGTAAGTAGTGCGCAAATATTAAAAAGGTTTAATAAGGTTGCAAATCGGTGCATTTATAACTTCGATTTTGTCTTTAGCACTGTTATTTTTTAATTAAAAAAGTTAATTTTAAATAAGTTTAGCTTTAAATTTAATATAAAAAGGCTAAACTGTTTTTTGTTTAGCATTTTTATAATGCTCGAAATATTTAAAAAAAAAATTATAAAAAACGAAAATAATATTATAATAGCCGCACATTTTTTTTTTTAAATTAAAAAAAGAGGTGCTTTTAATTTTTTTTAACTTAACTGCTAGCTAGTATTTTTATAAGTGCTTTTTTTTTTTTTTAAAAAAAAAAAACTCGACATAGCATTAATAGCAAATAAGTTCTAAATCGAGCTAATATAAAATTTTTAAAAAAATATTACATTTATTATTTAACAAATAACGGTTAGTTAAATACTTATCCGATTAAATCGCAAAATAAACTCTTTAGCTATAACAGTCGTTTTTATTTTAATCGGAGCTTTAGTTTTAGCTATAATTACGACCTCGGTTTTTATTTTATCGGTTATTACTCCGGCGGTTACTACTTTAATTGCAGTTATTACGTCGATTATCCTAATTATTTTTTTAATCGCGATCGTTTCGGTTATCGCGCTAAAAGTAATAACTATTATTCTAGCGTCCTCGATTACAAAAGCTATTACGGTTAGAACAACAGTTATATAAGCTATTCCAGTTTTAGCTACTATCTCGGCATTTATTATTATATTAGTTATAAAAACGGTCTTAAAATCTTTTATAAAAGTTTTAATTATAATTATTATAAAAAAAAAACCTTTTTAATTTATTATTCTACTAGTCTGCAAAACTAATAAATAAAGTGTTAAAATAAAAAAACTTACTTTTATATTTAATAATTTTTTTAGCTAAATTTTATATATTGCCTTTAACTTTTTTAATTTTAAATATATATTTTTTTAAAGTACTGTTATATAAAAAAAGCTTAAAAAATTATTTAAGTTTTAAACGCATATTATTTTTAATTTAAGCTATAACGCCGCGCTAATTATAGTTATCCAGTTTTATAATTCTTATAGCTTGGGCGTACTAAATTTTTTTTTAAATAAATTAAAACAGAGCGTATTTATTTTTATAAATATTATATAAAATAAGTTCGCTTTTTTTAAATCTTTTTATAGCTATACTAAAATTTATTATAAAGCGTTTTAGCAAAGCTTTATTTAATACGGCTAGCTTTTTTTTACGTAAGCAAAAACAAATAGTTAGGTTTATTTTATTATTTTACTATAAAATAGCAGGTCTAATAAATAATATTTAAAATAAAAATAAAATCTATCGCTTTTATATATAGCGCATTTTCTTATCTTTTAAAAAAAAGTTAAAACGGTTAATAAAAAAATATATATTAATAAAAATAACGTTTTTTTTTTTAATAATAACGCCTAAATCGTTAAGGTCGTCGTAGGCCGGGTCGAAAATGCCGACCTTTTTACGTTATAGCTTTATACTATTAAGTATATAAAAGCTTTTTTATAAAAATAAAGTGTTATAATATCTAGAGTTTTAGGGATTATATAGAAGATTATATAAAAAATCGCGGAATAAATATCTTAGTTTATAATTTCCTTTTAACTACTAGCTATCGCTATAATTTAATTTAAAGGAGTTATAGTTAAATAAGTTTAAATCCGGTTTTAAATTTATACTTTATTTTTTTTTCGGTTGCAGCATTGCTTAATAACAGTCGTTTTTTTAACAAATATTTTTTTAATAATTATATTTATAGCGGTCGTTTTATTAACGGTTATTCTTTTAATAATTTTTTTTATAATAATTATTTTTATAATAATTATTTTTATAACGGTTATCTTTGCAACAGTTATTACCGCGACGATTATTTTTATAACGGTCGTTTCTATAGCGGTCGTTTTTATAATAGTCGTTTTTTTAACGGTTTTTTTTATAATAGTTATTTTTTTAGCGATTATTTTTATAATAAAAATTTAAAAAATAGCTAGGCGGAACGTTATTATTAGCAAGCTTATAAAAATAATTTATTTTTTTAGCCTTTTTACAGCAAATTTTATAAAGCTTTTCTTTATAGTTATTTTTTTTAAATAAATATAACTTTTAAAATATAGCGTTTAAAATCGAATTATACCTGGTTATCTAATTATATAAAGCATATAAAGCTTTATTTTATTTTTTTAACTTTTAATACAGCTATTTAATAATATGTTTATTTATTTTAATTTTTTTTATAAAAGCTAAAGCTAAAATTAAAGCTAAAAATTTAGTGCTTATAGTTTTAAAAAGCTAACGTTCGATTTATTATTTAAATAACCCTGCTTTAAATTAAAATTTAGTTCTTATCGCTAAAAGCAACTATAAAAGATTAGCTATTAAGTTAATTATTTAATTAAACTTAAAAGACTTTTATCTAAATAGTAACTAACCCGAAAAAAAAAGATTTCCGGCCATTTTAATAAATTAATAAAGCAAGTAGTAAAGCGAAAGTATATAGTAAAAAAAAAAAAAAAAAAAATGATCTGCATTTTAGCTAAAGCTATAAACTAGTAAATAAATAATAAAGTTTATATTTTAGCCAAAGCTACAAACTAGTTTAAAAAATCTGCAACGTCTGTGCTATCTTTAGCTAAAATATAAAAGTATACGTTAAACTTACGCCTTAAGCTCCTACGCTTTAGCCATAGCTGCAAACTAAAAACTTATAAATTTAAAATTTAATTTTTAAGCAAAAAATATTTGCCTAAATAAATAGGGTACCTATCGAGTTATAATGCAATAATTTACGCTAAGCTAATAAAGTGTTAGTTGCCGGCTTAGCTATAACGCTGCAGGTATGCAAGCGTATGCAGTGCTAAAAATTAAAAAAAAACTTTTTATTTTTAAAAAAAAAAAAATAAATAGTTTAATGTTTAGTTTAATCTTTACAATAAAACTTAATAAGTAGCACCACTTTAATAAGTGCGCTTTAAAATAAAATTTTATAGTATTATAATAATAAAAATTAAAAAAATCTTTTTTTATATAATGCAGAGAATTTTATTTAAATATAATAATCTAGCTAGTTAGTATGCTAGGTAATAACACCTGCCAGAGGCTCTATAGATACGTTGGTATAAGGCCTATAAGGCCTCCACTATGTACGTACCTCATCCACGGTATGTACCCCCTACAGGACCATATCAGCTATAAAATAAAAAAGCTAAAAATTAAAAAAAGTTTTAAAATAAAAAGTTATTTGCTATAAACGATTTTTTAAAAGCTATTATTAATTATAATAAAGCTGTTAGCGGCTAAAATAACCTAGCAGTAAATAATAATAAAAATATTTTTATTATAAAGCTTATAAAATATTTTAATTTAGTAAAACATATCGTAAAAAAAGTTATTATATAAAAAAAGCGTATTAATTTAAAAAAATTTATTAAATTAAAAAAAGTTTATTTTAAATATAATAAAAAATAAAAAGGTTATAATAAAAGCTATAATAATATAATTTTTTTAAATTTTTTTTTAAATAAAGTTTATATAAAAAAATAAATATAAAAAAACATAATATAATAATTATTTTAATTAGTTTAATAGCTTTATAATATTTATAAAATTTATTAAAATATTATATTTTAATAAAATCTTATAATTATTTTAAATTTTTAAAAAACTTTTAATATATATATTAACATAAAAATTTTAATGTAAAAGTATATTTTAGTTATTAGCTAATTAGTTTTATAAACCCTGGTCGACCACCCTGGCCCCCCTGTTAAAAAAGTCAGCGCTAACCTTTAAAATCCTAAAGGAGGTATATTCCATAAAATGTAATAACAAGGTCTGCACTCCCCTAGATTATACCGACTTTAACAAAATTAAACGGTGGAACAAGCGGATCTACACTAGGTACCCAAGTGTTGCCTGACCTACCCTTCCCGCTACCTAATTGACCCCCAATGTCTTGTGAGTCGTCAGACCAACGAAGTATCTAATTCGTCTAAATAGTGTACGCTAGAGAAAGAAACCCAGTTGCTACCATGATCTCTTAAATCAATTGTGGCGATTTTGTAATTGGCTAATAGTACCTAGGTAGCTAGGACAAGTGGATACCGTACTTTACAAGCGGTAAATTCTACCTACCTTAGTTTCCTCGACCATGACGGGAGCATATGGAGGACGATGAGCACAGAGAGCGTCAGCGTACATTTCATCTGTTCAACCGGCGAGGTAGAAATTGGTGGGGGGCTATGGGCAGCACTGGGGCCTATCGGGAGGGGCAATGTGAGCACACGTGACTTGTCTCTTTACCCCCATAAAGTGAATAGCGTCGCGCAATGCTGCATACTTAAGTAGGTAGTTAGTGAAGGAGGCATTTCAGGCAAAGCCAGTTGTCACCGCCGAGAGATGGCCGATATGATCGAAGACGCTGATTGTGATGGACGGGAACAAGGTCGAAGCCAAACGGGTGGAGCTGAGAGGCCCGAGGAACGCCCAGTCTCTGCTTCAGACCTTCCAGCCCCGGAAATGACGAAGGAGTGGAAGAATCTCCCGTCTCGACCGCCGCGGGTTGCAGCTCCGAAGGTATGGGATTACGGGGGAAACGATTTTGGTATCTTCAAGCTGCTGACACACCGTCGCGAAAGGGATTCTTCGGCGCAGTTGTCCGAACGGTGAGGCGCGTACCGCCGTGTGTTTGGATCATCAATCAGCATACCGAGGAGATAACTGTCGTGGTCTCAAAATATCGTCCGAATCGTCTGTTGACTGGTGGAGGAATCGATGCATCCGTCGGTGGCGGAGGGATTAACTTCAGTGCGACGGTACAGAAACCCTGACTTTTGCTTTCACGACATTTATCTGCACTATTGCTGACACTCATGAATCACAGACCTTTCTCGGCCCAGCTACCACGAAGACACTTGCCCCCCATGTGCGAGATCGCGAGGGATCCATTGGCGTGTTCCCCCTCTGGACCAGGAGTGATGGATTCGGGGTAGTCAGCGTCTTTACGGGCCCTGATAAGAAATTATATATCGAGAACGATCGAGTGCCCGCGGCCGCCACCGCCTATTTCATCAATAAACCGAACTTGAGGATTGTGGAATTTAAAGGAGGACAGCGCTAAGTGAGTTTAAAAGCAGTATATGGGCTTCGCGGATGGTGTACTAGGTACCTTACCTACCGTACCTTACCTCCAATTCCTGCTTAATAAGTCCAAGTACTTACAGAACCAATGAATGAATGAAAGCCATCTGCTTTCAAGTTACCTACATGAAACTACCGAGGTACTTGACCGCTGTCAGGTAAGGTAACAGAACGTCGCACGTGGCCAGGGTGCTAGACTGCCATGTAAGTAACCCGCAACGGATATCTCCGGCAAGAATAGGTACTTGTATATATAGGTACCTACATAAACCTGCTAGGAGTACGTTATGGATATAGGTACACTACCTGGGAGATGATGGGTAATATAGGAAATGGTTGACGAGGAAATTTAGTCCACTAGAAAATTGAGTATGATATCCCACTACTGCCGAGGCTATAGCCGTAGTGAGGGTCAAGGTCAAGAAGAGTCTTGAGTGTGAAGCAGATGGCGTCGAAGGAATCGAGCAGAGCGCATATGAAGAAATCCACTGTCGGAGGAATATGTGTTTGCTTCGGAATCGACTGGAGAGTAGTGGTTCCTGTGTTCCGTAACCATTTTACGGCCTATATCATCATGCTTGTAGCGACTGGAGGTAGTATAGATGTTGCCAAGGAAATGGAACCGAGCCCAGGAAACCACTGCGAGGGGTAGTCTTGGTGGTATACACTGTCTTCGTACCTACCGTACGTGTTAACTGGTAGGTATTGACCATACATGGATCCAACAATCTGTCTACAAGCCATTCAATCGGGTACTGCTGAAGAGACACAGACTTTGGCAGATACTTGTACCAGTCGAAATTTTCAGCTGGCGCCAGGTTATTCGTCATCTTGACGCACTCCCAATAAATATTCCGGGTAAAAACCACTTGCTTCCCAGTCTACGAGGCCAACAACGCGCCAATTCCCGTCGTCATTTTTGTCCATGATGATATTGGCGGGACGAATGTCCCCATGTGTGAATACGCACTTTGACGAGGCTGGTATCAGTTGACGCAATAGTCTAGTATATACGGCCGAGGCCGTCCTAAAGCCGGTAAAGATAAAGGCTTGGAACTGTTCCGCATCCCAAATTGGCTCCGAGTTGACTCGAACGGTTTTTCTCATGTCCCTACAGCCACCTCCTTGCACATCACCAAGCGGCGCCAGACAGTGGGGGAAGCAACCGAAGCTCTGAGAGTAGTTCGTCAATCTGGGAGCTAATGTTCAGCTTCTGAGCATCGTTCAGCTCGGGCCACACATGTTCCAAATCTCGTCCTGGGATCAGGCTCATGAAGAGTAAGTGAAAGTTCCCCACGCGCACCAAGCCGTGGGGCCTCGGTGCTGGAAAGCTTGGAAGGTGGTCCTGTAGATATGCCAGGGAATGGTGTTCGGTTGTAGCAGACGTGCTCGCACTGGTAACTTTGACGATAACCGCATCGCTTATCTGAAAGACCATGACGGATGCGGCCCAAGTGCTTTTATAAATGACCTTACTTTTCGCGAGGAGGTCAACAAGAGTGGCTGACAGGCCATTCCGATTCCCGATAAGCTTTTGTATATCCGCTGTTGGTTCGAACAAGATTGTAGTTTTGTCAGTTGCTCTTAGTCTCGACCGAATGTCATCGTGGTGGAATAGTGGTTTCGAAGGCTGCCGTGCCGGTGAACGCAGCGATGAAGCATAGCAAAATAAAGACAAAAAGAATATTATAATTAATATCAGAAATTATCAGAAATAACCGTACGAAGTGGGGGAAGCCTTGCTTTTATACGTCTGCAATTTCTTTGAATACGATGATGGCAAGAGAGTCGCAAGGTCAGCCTCGGGATTGTGCCTCAGCGCAGTTCCGAGTCTATGGAGCATCTCGCGATTCCTCTTGGCCGCAAAGGTCTGGTTATTTGCCTTGTTCACACGGTTTCGCGATGGCTGCGACGCGCTGATGGCGCGCCGTGTCTCGTTCGCGGCGTCCATCTTTAGCTTGATTATGGGGATCGAACGAATGCACTCTTTCGAAAATAGAAATAGGTGTTGCCTAGTTGTCTGCCTTACCTACTCCGAGTTGTACTGAGTCCGAAATGGAAGTTCAAGATTACCGGTAGGATGATACCTAAGGTTGAAGATTATGAGGCCCCTCTGCAGTACCTACAGAGGTACATGTAGCACAGGTACACACACAATCACCTATTACGTCATCTACCGAACCAGCCTACAGTACCAAGAGACCTAACCGTGAAACCAACCAACCTATCTTCAACTAAGGGCTGGGCGCCGTAACTCTCCTTGCCGTTAACACAATCCGGACAAACCCGGGCATTGCAAGGATTTCCCTCTTGACTATCAGACCGACATCCTGCTATACGGCCGCTCAAAGCGGCAGTGTCGATCTTTTTGTCCCCGAAACAAAATCATACCTAGGTTAGAAGCTCTGAAGCTCTGAAGCTCTATTCAACCGTTGCCCAGGATTCCTGAATTGGCTTCCCACACTCAGCATAATAAGGCGACGAAAGGTCAAGCCTATACAGCTGCCAATGTCCCTCGCCGTGCTGTCCGATGAGGTCATCCGCAACTTGCTCGAGAACCTGACTCGCGAAGAAGTCGAGGGCTTCCAAGATGCCCTGAGCAACGCCCTCCACGAGTACTCGACGGGGACACAGGCGCTTGACGCAAGCTTGTACAACCAGCCGGAACGATGCTCTACGTACTCGGACCGGACCGGAGCAACGACGTTGTTTATGCCTTCACTCAGCCCTATCGGTCATGGGGTCAAAGGTTAGTCGGATACCATCATGAGTGAGGGAGTGGGGGAGAGAGAGAGATTGAAGGGGAGAGGCTGGAAAGATGAATTAAAAAGAGACATTCTGCGCCCGAGCTATACCATATAACTAATACAATTTGCCTCGTGCATACAGTTGTAACCGTCTCCTCGCCACTTGCAAACCCCTCGCTCCCCGTCATCAAGCCCACGGGGTCGATGACGCTGTATTCGCCTGACGGCAGCCCCCTCGGTTTCCTCCACGCGCAGACCCTCACAGCGTTCCGGACCGCGCTCGCCTCCTCCTGCCTGTTGGTGAAGCGCACGAACGTCCGGACGCTGACCGTCTTCGGCTCCGGCTTACAAGCATACTGGCACATCCGGCTCGCGCTGATGCTACGTGGCACAACGATCCGGATCGTGAATATCATCAACCGACAATTCAGCGAGAATGCCAAGCAAATACTGAGACAGTTCTACTCCGTGCCGATGGAGACCAAGGAGCGCGAAGGTTGGGAAGAGGTGCAATTCAGCATGCTGACGCCCGGATATGGCGAATATCAGAGACTACAAAAGGAGCAGTGAGTGATTCCCCGACTTGATGTATTCTTCTTCTCGAGGCCGAATTTCAGAGCACAAATGTCTCTTTTCTGCCAAAGCAGACCTCAAAAGCTCTTCGCAACCCCACGATACGCGCAAACGATACCCACGATGAGCGATAACTGACATCGGGGGTGCCAGTATCCGGGCCTCGGACGTTATTTACTGCTGCACGCCTAGCGTCGAAGAGCTGTTTGATGCCAGCATCCTGACGAACCACGAAGGGAGGAGAAAAGGAAGGTTGATCGTTGCCGTGGGTAGCTATACCAAGGATATGCGCGAGCTGCCTAGAGAGTTACTAGTCCAAGCCACGCGAACCCACCAGCATGGCCATCTTCATTATCATAAACATGCCACGGAGGGTGGTGTCATCGTAGTCGACTCTCTCAGTGGCGCGTTGAAAGAAGCGGGTGAGATCATCGATGCCGGGCTCGAGCCTAAGCAGCTTGTTGAGTGAGTTGGCAGCCCCTTTCTACCTATCATTGTTGTTCTCGTTTTATAAGTCACCCCTCTCATCTTTGGGCAGCACGGCATGTGTAATGGAGTGCTATACTAACAAGTAACCCAGGCTAGGAGAGCTCACCATGATCAAGCGGGCTGTGGAAGAGGTCGACTCTTCACAGGCCTCGACCGACACAAACTCGCTCTCCGAGTCAATCGAGCGACTAGACCTCTCATCCCAGAGCTCCGCCATGTCGGCAGTCTTCGGGACCACATCTGCCGGGTCCGCCGGAAATGACTCGGGCAGCAAGCGTTCGTCATCACCAAGCCCGCGGCACGTCAGCCACGACAGCGGCGGCAGCAGCACAGGTCGAGCGTCGAGCCCGAGCGGATTCCACCTACCGTCTCTCCGGCACCACAAGCGCACCGCGAGCCAGCAGTCGTCGAAGGAGAAGAAGGAAAAGGAAGACCAAAAACACGACGACCACCTGTCGCGGTGGCTCAGCTCCGGCAACGTCATCTACAAGAGCGTCGGGCTCGGGCTCATGGATCTCGTGGTCGGGTTCGAAGTCGTCAAGCTCGCGAAAACGAAGGGAGTCGGGACTTCCGTGGACAACTTCTCCTCGTAGGACGCGGAGAGGAGGCCCAGCACTTTTCTTGCCTGGGCGGACGAGATGGGGGATGGGGAATGAAGAGGTAGGTATAGACAAAACGATAGAATAGACGGGCCGCGCGAGCAACACCGATCTTGGCACTAGCACTGCTGACGACGAGGAGGAGGATGAAAAAAAAAAAGACGATCTCGCGCATTAACTCTACCGCTTTGGCTGCTATAGGTACGTGGATGTGATTCTTTTAGCCCCTGAAATCCTACCTCTCTACAAAATTACAAAATACCGTGAAAAAGCAAAACCTGCGATAGGAGAGACGGGGCTTGACCCGTCCGTCGGCTCATTACGTCGCTATCTAACCATATCTACTTATGGACACTTGAAGGCGTGCGATCCCAGATGGGTTGGGAACTTGTATGTACTTCGTTAAGTATATACGAGGTTTTTACTCGCTTCGCTGCTATTCGTAGTAATAAACGAACTTTTGAAGTCTTTCAAGTGTGAGAGCTTGACTAGGAAGTGCGCAACTACCTATAGAGATATCTACTCATCTACTTGTTGCGCGGGAGAGACGAAACAAAGGGGGAACCGGAGGGGGGGAGGACGATGAGGACTACGAGGAGATCCAGTCATAGCTAGATTCGAGAAGCGCTCTATACGTGCATGAATAGACCTGCCAAAGCCATGAGACATCGTGAATGCGCGTGGTCACCGGGTACTACCTAGTCGTCGCGGGATAGATAGATATCACGATAAATACGAGTCGATAGATAAAAAAATATAGGCAGATAAATACACAGTGATACCACCCTCCCTCCGTCTTAGCTTGCGAACTTGACTAATCTTACATGCTCCGTTCGTATGATTTCGTAGTACAAGGTGCGAGTATGCTTTATCTATCTATTTGTTGGTTGGTTGATTGGTTAGAGTTGTTTTAATTGATGAGGTTGATTTATTCCGCGACCCAGACGGCGGCCATGCCCATGCCGGTACCGACGCACATGCTCGTGACGCCGATCTTCTCGCCGCGCCTCCGCAGCTCGTACAGCAGGGTGCTGACCTGGCGGGCGCCGGTGCAGCCGAGGGGGTGTCCGAAGGCGATGGCGCCGCCCTTGGGGTTGATCTTCTCCAGGGGGAGGCCGAGCTCGTTGGCGCACCACAGGCACTGGGAGGCGAAGGCCTCGTTGATCTCGAAGATGTCGACGTCGTCCTTGGTCAGGCCCGTCAGCTCGAAGACCTTGGGAATGGCCTTCCAGGGACCGATGCCCATGAGCAAGGGCTTGACGCCCACCACCGAGGCGGCGACGAACTTGCCCAGGATCGTCTGCCCGAGGCGCTCGGCCGTGCTGCGTTTCATCATCAGCACGGCGGCCGCACCGTCGCTGATCTGGGATGCGTTGCCGGCGTGGATGCTGCCGTCCTTGGCGAAGGCCGGCCGGATCTTGCCGAGGGATTCGGCCGTGATGCCGGGGCGCACGCCGTCATCCTTCGTCACCGTCACCTCGCGTGTCTCGCCTGACTTGGGGTCCTCGAACTTGACCTTGAGGGGGTGGATTTCCTCGTTGAAGAGGCCGGCTTCTTGTGCCTTGAGCGCCTTCTGGTACGAAGAGGCCGCGAACGCGTCTTGGCTGGCGCGGCTAATGCCGCGGTCCTTGGCCATGGCTTCGGACAGAACACCCATGGGTACCTTGCAGTTCGCTGACTCGGGGTGCGATTCGAGTAATTCAGAGAACTCGGAGACGGCATTAGGGCTAAGAGGAAATCTGGTAAGCCACTACAACTCTCGACAGTGCGTTACGAGGATGGGGCGGGGGGTCGATGGGGATGAGGAGAGACATACCCATAATGCAAGGTCATACTCTCGACGCCAGCGCCGATACCGACCTCAATCATGCCAGCGCGGATCTGGTTGGCCACGTCGACGCAAGCCTGCAGGCCCGACGAGCACTGGCGGTTGAGAGTGCGCACGGCCGTGGACTCGGGGAACCCGGCGACGAGGGTGGCGGCACGCATCTCGGTGGCGCCACCGCCTGGTGCCAGCACCTCGCCCACACACACATCCTCTACCAGCGACGGGTCGATGCCGGAACGTGTGATTAAGCCCTGAAGTACCCCAGCAATCAGATCCGACGCTGCCGTGTCCTTGAACGCGCCCTTGCCGCCCTTGGTAAAGGCTGTGCGCAGGCATGCCGTAACAACGATCTAGAAGAGTAGTGTCCTTGTTAGATCTTCTTTACCATCTGCTGCAGATTCCGGGGGCTGTAGAAACTCTGTTTTCTCGGGGAGAGGGTTGTTGGCAGAGGGGATCGTGGGCTATGTATGACATACATCATCGGGGTTCTTCTGAAGGATCCTGTCGCGGGCGGACTTGGAGCCAGAGATCTGGCCCGAGATCTGCGTCAATCTCTCGATGGCTGTTCATGTCGGATTACTGTCAGTTCTGAGTTGCGTCATCCCAACGTCTCGCCGCCTCGCCTCAGACTAGAGGTTGGAGGACAAGGCCGAAGAAAGCATAAAGAGCGAAGAGATGAAGAAGGAAGACAAGACTCACCACCCATATTTCCGTGTGTAACTTCTAGAGTGATAGTTCACAAATGTGACGATGGTAAACTTAGTTTTTGCGAGGCTTAAGACAGGCAAATTGTTTTGTTTTCGTCAGAGGAGATAATGTCAAGTATGTCGATGTGGAATGTAGGAAAAATTGAGTTTTTGGGGCGGTCGGTAAGGCCTATAGGTAAGTAATCGGCGCAGTGTAGGTGAAGCTAGCTACTAAGGCAGAGACAGTGTTGAACCTCGGATCGCTCTCAACTTGGCTAGCGTATCTGACTAATGCATGTTGTAGTGCATTACAGCGCATTGCGGCGGCAACTTCCCCAGAATGCGCGAACACTGATGTCAGGGGACCTCCACCGTCCGCCGAGGCACGAGAAAGCTGGCGTCTTATTGGTCGCGCCGGATACCTGGTCGCCTGGTAAGCTCTTTCACATGCCGAAGGCGACCGGTACGTTGGTACTTGCAACAACAAATCCATTTTACCACCTGCAGTCCAACCCATCTCGGCCCGGTCTTGTTGCACGTGGTTTCGAATTTACTGCGAAACGGATAATCGATTAGTATTCATTTTGGGATCTCTCTACCCTCATGACCGTCTTAGCCAATATACGAAAAGGAACTCGATGTGGCCCTAAGGCGTTAACTGAATTAGAGCCACATAACCTAGTAGGACCTCGGAATTTCGTAGCCGACAGAGTGAGCCAGCACTCATTCTCGGCTAGGAAATCTTGACTGGAAAACTCTTTGTTGCATCGCATCTGGAAATAATACTCTAGATTCTAGGATACATAATGATGTTCGTGCAATCTTCAAATCGATTAGTACCCAAGGTAGTTACTTCAAATGAACAACTAAATCGCAACAATGAAGTACTCCTCATTGGCCCCCCTTGTTACTTCGTACGTTGCAGGCCTTACATGTACTGTAGGTACACTTCCACTGCCAAATGAGGATAACACGTCGCTTATCATTCGCTAGATTCTATCTTATTTTTCATCGTCATCAAATTGCTAAACCAAAAAAGAAAAGAAGAAAAAAGGGTTGCATATAACATGTACCTTGTGGCTCCTCTTCACAGCCTGTCGTAGCACTAACAGTTGCCGTACTCGGCAAAAGCGATAGCTTACGGGTCGGGGCGGACTTTATTAGTGCTGTATATCAACCAGTCTGTGGAAGTGAATTAATGTTAGCAGATTCCGATCTATCTGTTAGCACTGCATTTCGCGTTATATTTGATGCTTCTATTCTAAAAGTTATCGTTTATCTCACTCCTTGATCATATAGGTATATGACCTTAGGATTGGCGAGTTGTAGAATACGTTTAACTACCATGAGCTATCTTTAGGAGTCTAGGGTTTCACTATAGCCCGCTTGACATGTCGCAGTGATGGTGCCTTACTCATGTTAGGCTTCTTTCAAAGGAGAGCTCACCTTCCCCCTTTTAACCAAGTATAGGGCTCATCTTGCCTATGCGACGGTATTCCCGTCCACGCGCCCATCACAAGCAGCAAGATAACCGACAACTATTCAGAGCTACTATTGGAACAGCCGTTGCTCCTAATCAATTCACTAGATATCCAAGCGTCACTCACAATGCCTCATAATAGATGCTGACGCCTTACTCATTCCTCGGTTAACACATGAAAAGCTGGTAAGCACATTTTATATACCAGCCATGCTTCGTTCGTCTTATTAGTGTCTCGTAGTGAGAGAAGCAAGCGTTGAGACCGAGGTTGCCCTCTCAGATTGATCTCCGTTTGCTACCAGTCCTCTTTCGCGTCGTCTCCTGGTCATGAAGCGCGTAATCTATCATATAGAACAGGCAAGATATGTTGTTTTCACAAAGTGTCCAGTTGAGGGGGATATCATATGAGTACGTACATTCTGTCCTAATGAGATTTGAGATATCCGGGGGCGAAACGCCGAGCTTTGCTTTTCACTACACGATTCCATGACCTCAAACACTAATTATGCTAAATAGAGTCAATGTCAAGCTCTGGCGTCTTCCTCTTCCGACATAACACCTTGGTGGCCGGATTCGCTCTTTGGTTGAAGCCGATGTGCACAAAGCTCGTATCCGTTCCTGGTGCCAACTCCCAGTCGTACTTGATCAACAGATGGCAGAGAGCCACCTTCAACTCATTAGTAGCGAAGAAGCGCCCGGGGCACGCATGCTCGCCGTGGCCGAACCCGAAATGATCGACATTGGTAGTCACCAGTTGTGCTGAATGTTCCTTGCCGGGTTGCGATCTTAATTCGAGGAAGCGGTCAATCTTCCATTCCTCTGGGTTCTCGTATACTTCCGGGTCTACCATGCGATGCGTGTCTATGTGAAGACGAGAGCCTTTCTTGAGAAGGGTGCCGTCTGACAATACCGTGTCCGCTTCCACGGAACGGCGCATGGCTGTCAATCAAGGTCTTGTGAGCCTTCTGTATACCTACACAATGCGGAGATCTGGAGGCGGTTGCTTACCAAGAAAGAATGGTCTGACACGCTGTGTCTCTTTGAGGGCGCTATCCATTAACTTCATATTGTAAAGCGATGTCTTCTTCCAACCCTCTGTCTTGAGGACCTGAACGATCTCATCTCGAACGGCTTGTAGAGATCCTGGGTGTTGCAAGAGCGCCACTAAAGTTGAATGGAGTGCATCCGTCGTGGTATTAACAGCCACGGTAGATATTATGAGTTGAAACGTCGTAGTGTCGTACTTGATGTTGTTCGCCTTTGATTCCTGCTTGATCCATTCCAGCGCATCATTATATTCTGGAGCTGGCTGGCCAGCGGCTAAAGCGGCTTGCGCCATTTCCTCTCTTTTCTTCAGGACGGGCTCGACCAGATTCTTTACTCGGCCATAATAGTCTCGAACTCGCCTGCATTCCGGGAAGAGCCAGCCGATATAAGGTCGCAAATTTGTGGGATATCTGGTGAGCACGTCGAATGCACGGAACATGTCGACCGTGTAACCCTTCATGATTCGCAACCACTCTTCGTTTCTAGCGAGCTCTTCTCCTAAGAACACCCGAGATGACATGCGAGCAATGATATCACGAGCAGCAGGCATCAGCGTAACCTCATGCCATTCTGTATTGATCAGCTTAGTGCAGCTTTGAATATCGGGACAATGGGTCGCGTACCCGTAGATTCCCCCATGCTCACGGACACGGCGAGTGCCGCCTCTTCGGACAGTGGTGCAGTGACCTGGTCTGCAATAATTCAGCACTCGACGTCTGCGATTCAAATGGTAGAAGCTCTTACTGAGCATCTTGGTCAATTGCTTCCTAGCTATCATCTGCACTAGTTCACCATTTTCCCCGAGTGCCGAGGCGGGTTCAAAGCCCCGGATCTCGCAGATTCGATCCTAAAGAGAACTCTCAGTCAACTGGATAGTTGATTCGCGAAGTTCAACAATAAATACGCACTTGGGACACAGTTCCCAGAAAGCTGAGGCTCGGAGTATTGCGTATCTCGTCGAACCACTCCGACTGCAGCATCACGACACTCCCGAATTCTGTAGTCATGCGGTATGGCTGATTAGGAAACTGCTTTCTCGCATTCTGCAGAATGGGCTTGACAGCATCCCGATATTCACGCTATACGATGCATATCAGATATTGGGCCGCTATCAAATATTGAATTGCTCGACTTACCTTGGCTCGAGCATTGGAGAAAAAACCGGGACGGTTAACAAATGGTAGCCTTTTAAGACTGGGGTTCGACGTAGACCAGATGTAGGTTGTGAACATAATCAAGGCGAGACCGAGCAGATAAGGGGCCGAGGAAAGAGTCCGTGGGCTCCAGCTCTCCTCCCATGAGGGAAAGCTAAAACGAAATAGTGCTGTCTCATTCATGCTGGCAGAGATATTCCAAAGCGCACAACTAAATGTCACAATGTGGTAGATGGAATCGAAAGATCCTGTTTTCGAAGGGAAGTCGACTTGATATCTATCTCCTTGACATGGGAACATGATAAGAGGCGGTCGCCCCTCCCCTGACGTGACGCTGTTACTATCCCTGCCTCCGCCTCTGCATAACTATGGATACTTGGTATAATAGATTCTCTCTCGTGCTCTGCTCGTGCATTATGCACCCCGCAGGACCCAAGCTTTCTCCCGTCATCTCTCGTAAGCCCGGGGTGCCATTTAATCGCGAAGTGGCGAAGGCGCGAATCGCCCGATTGCGTATTGCCCGATTGCGTATTACCCGATTGATCATTTCATAGGTATTGGAGTGTACTTGACTCGGAATATAACCCCGCCAGGCACTTTTGTCACACGAATAGCGTTGCTACTGGTAGTCTACTAAGGTTAGATGATCGCAGTCTAGGTGTTTGTCGGTTTTAACTTTTGGAAGGATATGCGGCTAACTACTCTTGTACTTTGATAAACCACTGAAATGCGGACAGCAGAAGGGGGGTTGACTATAAAATGACGTCTTGGAGAATGAGCTTCACCACACTACTGCTACCTAGAGTGATACAATACTTCCTATAATTATAATATCTATAGATTCAGTATGAAGACCTCACTTAACTTATTTTGCAGCAATAGCTTCAATGCCGTAGCCCCCGCTGGTCCGTTTTGCTCGAGGTGCCTTAACTGTTTATTCAATATCACTAATCGTGATTTTTATTTTTTTTATTTTCTTGGGTGCGAATATAATCGACTCTCAAGGCAGATGACTAAAACCTGACAAGCTCACCAGATGCCCCTATCTATTCCCAAACCTCTTCTTTCGACATCAATTTTACAATTGCAGCAGTGGTCATCTCGATTCTCGCTCGTGATCTCGAAGATAACGGCCTCGGCCCTGAAATAGACTCCGATCCGGTTACATAGCTCAACGGCCATCGGGAAGTCGATCCCACAAGTCAAAAGACGTTCATGGGCGCCAACTTCACCAAGTGAGATTGCCAATTGCCTCACAGACTTCGTTGGTAGAGTTGTAATCGCGACTTCGCCTTGCTCTGTTAGTCCCGAGGCTTGTCAGAGCAATGGACCGAAGTGAACTGCGACTTCAGCGCCATATTGTGCGAACGCTCGACGCTCCGTCGCGATGAGAGAAGCTGACTCACTGCGGCACAGCAGCGATCTCTGGGTCCCGGCTGAGTAGGCACGGACAATGTCTTGTTGCCGTCTCGTAAACAAACCGCGATCTTTGAAGTGCCCGACAAGATGAGGCATCCGCTCGTGGCATCCGGGACCGTTGGGTGATGACCGCTCTCCCTTCGGTGCTCCATGGTATTACACCCTCACGTGCGGACATCTAGTCGTCGGCTTTCGCCCTCGGCTCATGGAATAAGACGTCGTTAGTCAGAGTTATGGCCGCCGGACAGTTATTATCCCGACATTCTCTGAAATCGTACTGAAATCAAGAGTTGCAGCTGTTTTTCGAACTTTGTTTGGGATGACGTCTGAGGCTGTTCTAAGCTAAAATGCTGGCCGAATGTCGACTTGACGTTGCGTTCTGTGCTATGGATGGTTACCGGTGATGCTGTGCGACCGAGCCAAGCATCCGACGCAATGGAAGAAATCGGATTAGTCACAGACTACACTTCCATATCCAGAGGTGCACTACAGTAAAGCCAAAAACCCGTACTCGGATTATTTCCACACAATGAGAAACTTGTGTTGGTTTCGTTCGCATTTCTGTACTATATTTGGCTTCAGGAGAACCTCAATATCAGCGGAAAGTTCCATTATTGTAGATGAAAGACAGTTCCTGCGTGATTGCTACATTGTCTGCTATCAAATATGTACCTACACTTGGATGAGCGAGAAGGGTGTGTGGAAAGGGATAGATACCTAATACCGGCCGGGGGTCCTCATCCAATGAGACGGGTAGACGGAATGATAACGGACCAGCCCGCCCTTGGCAAGCTACTGCGCCGTACACCGCGTGCATCACGCCCCGGTGTTTCCGGGGTAATTTCTTAAGTGATACTTACCTTGTGACTGATAGGCATAAAGTGAAGAACGACATATGAACCTACCGAGGTTCCTTACTCGTAGCAACTATTCCTTGAAGAAGTGCAGCTTCCAAGTTTCGTCATACGCGGCTTATCTTATATCATCCTGGTAGTTACTTATTCTAGTATACGTACTTCGTCCTGGCTTTTGGGGGTAATTCTGTGGAGGCACTTGACTGGCCACTGCCCATGCATACATATTTCGAAGCGGCAAACAGGGATTGCAACCAAACCTGTCATATGTTAGGTCGGCCCTACAGGGTAACAGGGCATACCATATTATTCCACCGGGACCAAGGAAGCCGTTCATAAAATTTCATGTATATCTAAAGTAGGTATGACAAACAACTTGGCTTCCCGCGACTACTTTATAGTCCGCAACAGAGGTGTGAGTATTACATCCGAGATAGTTGGTTTCGTGGTGTAGTTGGTTATCACGTCAGTCTAACACACTGAAGGTCTCCGGTTCAAGTCCGGGCGAAATCAGATTTCATTTTTTGTCCCTCCTTAACCTAAAACCCTCTCTTGAATGCTCCCCATCGAGAAGAGTGGAACAAGTACTTCATGGAATCGCTATCGTTTTTTACATGCTAGTCTAGAGCAGGGCCGATCTCGGGTAATATCCTAGGTAACCTTTCAACAATCTTAGTCTTGATATTGCCGCGACAAAAGTTCTTCGTGTACGAAGCACTAGACTTATACGCTGTTACGGGTTGGTGATTTTCTTGTTCTTGGCGCACGATGGCCGCGTCCCCCGCACTACTGCGGCCCCTGGCCCAACCCGCCCGCAGGCTTCTCAGAACATACGCTACGTCGATCCCAGCAAAGGTGCACCACCGAGTTGTCATTGTCGGGGCCGGAACGGCCGGCGTTACTGCCGCTGCACAGCTGCAGCGCTCGGCGGGGCTTGAAAATAAGGACATCGCCATTCTAGATCCAGCCCAGACGCATCATTACCAGGTGAGCCGTTGTCCGATCATCCAGTCCCTTTATGGCGATGAGATAAGATAGCCTCCTGTTGACATCGCCGTAGCCTGGGTGGACGCTCGTTGGTTCAGGCCTGAGACCACTGGACAACGTTCAGAGACCTCTCTCTCATGTGATACCAGACGGCGTAAAGCACTATCCCCTGCGGGTTTCTGCCTTTGACCCGGAAAACAATGCCGTCAAGACGTCCGAGGGAGTCGATGTCTCGTACGATTACCTGATTGCCGCGCCTGGTCTCGAGACCAACTTTGCTGGGATTACTGGGCTTCAAGAAGCCTTACGGGACCCCGCGAGCCAGGTGTCATCTATCTACTCTGAACACAGCGTCGAGCAGGTTTGGCGGAACATTCAAGCTTTCAAGAAGGGCCGTGCGATTTTCACTCAGCCCGCGGGCATCATAAAATGCGCCGGCGCGCCCCAGAAGATCATGTGGATGGCCCTGTCGCAGTGGAAGCGAGAAGGCGTGCGCGATGACATCGGGATTACCTTTGCAACTGGCGCTCCAGGTAAAGATAACCAGCAGCTCCATCGTATTCGCGGCGTATGCTGATCAGCGACGCTAGCTATGTTCGCGGTGCCGAAATACTCCCAGGCCCTGGAAGCCCTGCGCAGGGAGCGCAATGTTCATGGCCTTTTCCAACATAACCTTATTGCCGTCGATGCCAAAAACAAGATCGCGACCTTCAAAAACCTGACCGAGGGTGCTAAAGGCGCCGCTGTACAGAAAGAATTCGATTTCTTGCACGTAGTGCCGCCCCAGAAGCCGTGGGATTGGGTCGCCAAGTCGAAGATTGGTGAGTCTCGAGTCTGGCTGCGTGATGCCCTGTCCCGATTTTGCGCTAATACTTTATATCCCGTGTAGCTGGTTCCGACGGCTGGGTTGATGTTGACAAATTCACTACTCAGCACAACAAGTACAAGAACATCTTCTCAATAGGTGACGGGTCGAGCTTACCGAGCAGCAAGACGGCCGCTGCGATTTCGGCGCAGGTCCCCGTCTTGGTCGACAATCTTCTGTCTCTGATGGCGGGCAAGGAGCTTAAGGCCGCCTACGACGGCTATGCGAGCTGCCCGCTCCTCACAGGGCACAACGAGCTCATGCTCTGCGAATTCAAATATGGCGGTGTGCCGCAGGAGTTAGTCCTCTCAAGTCTTCTATTCCTTAGTTTGGCATGTCCGGGGAGCCATTGATTGCCTTAACGGGCAATTTTTACTCTGCTACTCCTGCACACCGCCCATAACCTGGGCGACATTTACCAGAAGTGGACACTGCTAACTCGCGTGAATGAACAGGACGTTCACCGACATCTTCGGTGGCCAAGAAACTCCTAATGCAGCGTACTACTACCTGAAGAAGAATGTTTTCGTAAGTACCAGCGCATGAGAGCTGCCCAACATAGCTATTTCGAGCTAACAGAGAATCAGCCCTGGGTGTACTGGAACTTTTTCTTGAAGGGCGTATGGTATGGTCCTAATCACCTCATCCGGCCAGAGACAACCCCAAGTCAAGCGTAAGGTCAGGTTGCATACGAATATTTAGCTACGAGGACCGGAGAAGAAAAGGCGGCAAACTTGATACTTGAATGTACTTTTAAAAGCAGTGTATCGGATAAGGCGCAAATGCTGGCATTCTATCTATGTAAAGAACAGTAACTAAGCTATATTGAAGTGCAAACCATCGCATCTAGTCTTCTATTTCGATTCATCGTATAGAAATCGCCAAGAAGAGAGTATCATGACAAGTATCGAAGCACAGCCAGCTGTCTCATAATAGGACTGTCTGCCAGCCTCTGCATTCTCGTCCTCTCATAACTCATAATAACTTCTAACCCGCCATCGTCACCGTCGAGACCAGGCACTCGCGGAAGGATGATTGGATCCCGTTCGGACTCCATCTTCGACAGCCGCACCGCGTCACAACGACCAATATCATCGCCCCAGTCAAGCTCGTAGATGCATTGGTCTGCCCATGACACGACGGACGTCCAGCTACCTCCTGCGTCGTACCTCGGCGGACCTAGGATAAGAGGTGCTTTGGGATTTACCTCCCGGTGGGCCTCGAGGCACTCCAAGACTTGGCGCACCGCCGCGTCGTCAATTCCTTGCGTGGACCGTCTGATCGCGAGTGCCACGTTCGCAAGCGCTCCAATATCGACGAAGTCTACTGGACTTTCTGCCTCTGCCCGCGACTCTGTCTTCAATTGCTGACGCGCGGCTACGAAATTCGAGTTGGCCCTGGGCGGAGAGACGAGGCATACGTCCTTATGCAGCACCTTGGCATTGGTCATCACGAATGCGGCACCTAGGAAATCCCGCGGGAGCGGCGGCCGAAGCACAGAACGGAACTGCACGGGGAACGACAAGGTGCTCGTGCGCGTCGCATCGTCTGGAACAACGTCCCCCTCGGCCCCATCGGCCGTTGCCGCTATTATGGCGCTCCAGAGCAAAGACGTCAAGACATCGCCCGTGGAAACCCACGCGTCGGCACCAGCACCCCGCGAAGCGATATGCGCGTTTACGGCACCTTTCAGCGCCCGGAGCCGTGTATGCGGGAAGTAGAAGATGCCCGTCTGGAAGTCCTCCGGCACGTATCGCGACCGACGGGCAGATCGCGCTGCTTCTTCCTCGGGGGTTCGGACGTGAAGCAGATCCGGCAGGGGTACGGAAATGGAGCTCGTGGATGCGGAGAAGAGGGGCGCGCGGTTCATCCAGTTCGCGTCAAACCCAATATCTTCCGACGACGACGACGATGTGCGACAGTGCGATGCCCAAATCTTGAGAAGCGCGCCGTAGCCCGTGATGTCCGTCATAGCGTGGTGCACAGCCACGCACAGCACCAAGCCGCCGGCGACGAGCGTCGCGCGGGCGGCGAACACGGCTGGCGACGCCGGGTACGGCGCGAGCGATTCCGGCGGGGCTATACCATTACCGGGAGCAGTCGTGAATGCGCCCGGCGGGAAATAAGCAGACTGGAGGGCGGCGTAGCTGATGGAATCGGAGAGATCGTGCCGCGAGAGGAGATCCTCGGGGTTGCGGCACGGTGCGCTCACTGCGATCCCGGAGGCGGAGGTGGTGGAGACAAGTCGCGAGAGAATGTACGGTACATCCTGAGCGAGCCCGCGCAAGCCCCGGGATAGGACGTTGACCGCGGATGAAGGATTCGAGGTTGGGAAGCAGTATATCTGGCGTACGTATGTGTTTGGCATGAGTCCCTCGAGCGGGGAAAGGCGCATCGGATACGAGGAGTGGGCGGGGGGCGGCGCCATTCTCTCTCTGTCTCTCTTTTCATCGTAGGAAATAGTAGAGCGTGTAGTATCGTATTGTTAAGTCTTGCGACAGCTTTCTTGTAAAAATAGGCATTTCTTTCTATTATTACTCCTACATGTCTAGCTAGTACTCGATCCAGTATAGCTTCTTATTTCGTCCTTTTCCGTCGGAGGTATGAGGTTTGCTCTGCAGCGTCGCAAGTCGAAAGGTGGTAGCTTAAAGAGTACTGCAAGGTAACTATAAGAAGATTTAATATCTATGCACGCTCGTTTATGATTCTTTGGCTGAAATCGAGTTGTTCATTTCGTTAATAATTGGTCGTATATGTTCTAAGTTCTGACGTGTCTGGTTTTCCTCTTCACAGCTCTATCTCTATTTAAATACAGCCGAGCCTTCATAATATCAAAGTTTTAATATACGGGAGTAGATAAGCGTATATTTCTAAAAAGTTTTATATTTCTAAAGGGTTTATCATGTCTTGCTCGGCGCTTTAAGGTGAAGGCGCATAATACTTTGTCACAATTATTCGATTCCTTAACCACGGCCCCTATAATCTATTATTCACTACACGGTATAATCTATTATTTACTACACTGTCTGTTTTAGCAATTCATTGATAGCGCTCATTTAAACGCAAGAGGACTACCGCTATCCCTTGCATATTCGGCAGAAGAGACTGGTATCGGTTAACTCAGCGTAAGGTAGTTGAGTGCTGGCAACGTACCGCCGATCCCATATGCATTGGCCGCCAGATGAAGATCGCTGTAAATAGACTTGCTGACTTGTCTCGAACTTTTTTTCTAGCACTCAGTGCAAGGCATGAATTCATAAAGCCTGTCATGACCCAGCCTTTTGTTAGCAGTCATTTCACATAGATCCGGCTGACTAGCGGTGAACCTGCAATATACATGCTGGACATCGCAGACCGTGATTACGGCAGACCCTGTTTGAGTGTTCGAGAGTGGATATTGCCCTCGGCTTCATTCGGCTGACTTGCCGCCAGTATCAGTCGGTGGTGTCCTCAGCTTCGTCAGCGGCCTCTGATGTAGGATCTGTCATGACTCTTATTCTATGCACCGGATCTCCTCTGAAAAGAAGGCGAGGCTTCCGCTAGCGTCGATGCCGAAGACCCCAGAGCCGAATGGAACTATGTAAATTGCCGCCAAAGCTTCGAGGAGACCAGGGAGGATATCTATCGCCGGCGATCTGCCCTAGCTATTACAGAAACGGCACTCTGTCCGCATACTCGGGCGATAGCTTTTGCCGGTTTTCCCTGTAAAGACGGCGAAAAGGAGATAGATTCTGCCTAGATATGAGTCATGACCAGGGGTATACGCGGCGTGTTGCTCTCTGTTTCCATATACGAGATAGAGTGGCCGTATATTCGTGACATCGACTTGGAACCTATGTTTCAGTCATAACTTGGACCTTGTCATCCTGGAAAGCTTTAATATTGGAACTCGCAGGCCTTGTCACCCCTGTATCATAGGTCACTTCTCCAGCAAGTCCCACTAATCAGCTGCTTACCCACGACTCATTGAACCCGTTGCCTCTGATTCGTCATTTCAACAGCAAGTGAATACCAACGGGAGGTTTCGATGTTGATGAGTTCGTTTATAAAGAGTGTTTATATAACTTCACAATTCTATCTTTATTTTCAAGAGCCATCCAACTCTACATCCTACATCCAGATCCAAAGTCAGACGCTAGCCATCAAAGACAAACACCAGATAACAACAACTATAACGACTTCTACCAGCATGTCGACTACCTCCGAGCAAAACATGGCTGTGAGTACAGAATCATACCTCAAGATCTCAACACATCAACTCACCAGTTTCAGGCCACTCAGCAGAAGCGTATTCCAGAGACGCTGCGCTGGCGTCCGATGCCGGCGCCCAACGTCGACGACGACCGATCCTCGCCACTCGTCGTCGTGCAGACGCCGGGCACTCCCGTCCCCTGCCGACGATGCCAGCTAGACAGCAAGGTCGGCGATGAGATGCTGCTCGTATCCTACGACCCCTTCCTCGGCGACAGCCCCTATCGATCCGCGTCACCCATCTACCTCCACAACAACCCGCCGTGCAAACTTGCGGCTTTCGGGGCTTCGGGAGGCGTCCTCCCAGAACAGCAACGAGCACGATTACTGTCCGTCCGTGCTTACGATGGGAAGCATATGCTTCAGAACGCAGAAGTCGTCGACGGGGATCGCGTGTTGGAGACGCTGGAGGGCATGTTGGGCGAGGGGGCGCCGGCGGAGTATTGCCATGTGCACTATGCGGCGCACGGCTGCTTTGCTGTTCGGGTTGAGAGAGGCGTCGGTGCCTAATTGAAGAGGCAGCGAATACACGCCACGATATTTCTTGGCCTGATTCTTCAACGATTCGGACGAGTTGTCCCACTCGTGTCTCGTTGGCATGAGATCACGGCTATAGACATTGGCTTCAACAGCTGGGCAGATATAGATTTGACTACATCAATATTACCGTGTTTGATGCAGATTCTTGTTAGAATGGTGAATTTGATGAGTTCAAGAGAGAAGGGTCTACACAGCCCGATGAATAAGCGTTCATTTGCGGTTCGACGAACTCGCCACTCGCGCCCCAGAGTCCCACCATGTCGAAACTGAAGTCTCCGAACCAATCCGAATATGGGTTTTGGTTGAAGTCAACGTAGTCTAGAGTCCCGAGGTCTTCTGGCAGGTGTCCATCTATGATCCGATTAGGCTCCGCAAAAGAGACGACGCAAGATTCTCCATCCGGGAGGCCGGGGTGTACAAAATCCTCCACATTGCTCAGGTCTAACGGAGGAGCTGTCGAATCTAAAACCACAGCAGAAGCAACGCCAACATCGCGACGCTCCCCTGTGCCCTCTCGTCTAATAGCCGCCGCGTACGCGCCGGGCGTCGTGTCCAATACCCGCTTGAACAACCCATGGAGATAGCGAGGCGACAGGCCGACATGGGCAGCGATGTCCAACAGCTGGGCCTCGCCCCGGCGCTGACGGACGTACTCGCACGCGACTTCGACCTGCTTTTCCGCGGATGCCTGCGGGGACTCGTCGCTCGGCTCTCTCGACTCCGGTTTACAGCGCCGACAGGCCCGGAACCCGGCCGCCGCCGCGCTCGCCGCGGAATCAAAGAAGCGGGCGTTCGAGCGGCGGGGACGTCGCGAGGGGCAGCTCGGTCGGCAGTAGATGCCCGTCGAGATGACGCCGTAGAGAAAGTCTGATGTGGGGGTGTGTGCGAGCACGAGGCGCCAGCGGGCTTCGTCCGTCGAAGAAGTCGAGGGGCCGCGCGGGATGGCGATTGGATTCGTCTGGGCCATCTCGACTTGGTGCTTTCGGTATGTATTTCAAGCAGTGTCACTGGGTTCTGCCGAGATGTTGGATCGTGCGGAATATCGGGTTTAAATGCGCCCAAGAGATTTAATTTCCTAAAATAAACTAGAACTGCCCCTGATTGGTCACTTTAAAAGCAGCTATGTTCTCACACTAGACCTGTCTTTGGATTAGATGCTTCGGAATATCGACTAGCGTCCAAAGAGGCAGTTCTAAAGGGGGCTGGACTCTTGAGTGTGGTTCACTACCCCCTTGAAAAAAAAATAACTGGTGCCTTCAATTCAATCCTCATACATATTCTGATGGCCAAGACGAAGTCGAGTCTTCATCGTCAGTCGATGCTGCATCATCAACAGCAGACTCTATAATCTCAAACTCAAAGCTCGAGACTTCCCAACCCTCAACAAGATCCTCGTGGTGCCAGTGGCACTTAAAGCAAAGATCAAAGTTCAAGATATTCTTGCACTTATATCGAGTGCCAAAGATGTACTGGACGTTCATGGAGTGTTAACACGATCGTCAGCTGGAACCCTGCTACTTCGTATGCTCGTTTCAAAAATGGCAACTTACCGACTGACAACAATCGCACCTGATATTCATGTGCCCAGCTCCTTGCGGTCCTGGGAAACGGGACTTTGAGTCCTCCTTTGCAAGCAAATCGACTACGGCCTCCGGCATCGCATGGAATGCAGCAATTGCCTCGGGCGTCCACTTTCTACCTCCATCGTGAGAGCGAACTCTGACCGACATCTTTGCTCCGTGGTTCAAGAGACATTTGATCATGTCTGTCTGCGTGTTGGCCAATTCCTTCCAGTCTCTGAAATTGCCTATCTTCGCAGGTCCAAGAGTTGGGCATCTTGCCGCCCAGCATAGCGCCGTCCAGCCATCGGCATCAGGTTCGTTGATGTCGACGTCTTCTGACGAGAGTACACAAGTGAAAATATCGACGTTGCCGCTCTGTGCGGCCCAATGTAGTAGCGTGTGGCCTGATTTATCGACTACATTTTTCGTGGCTAGACACTCGAACTTTCCAAGGATAAACTGCGTCGCTAGAACGACGGGAACGAGACGGAATTGCATATAGCGGCTATGAAACATAATTCCCGGATTCTACCAAACATGATGACCGCCTACAATGAGATTGAGAACCAGTGTGTTGAAGCATTGCACCACAGTATCGTCACTCATCTAGCCGGAGAGCGCCGCCTTACCAGCAGAAAAAAACACCAAAAAAATGCTAAATGCCTAACGGAATTGAACGAGAATGCGAGGAACACGACACTCAACAAGAAGAACTCACCGGGGCCAGAAGCGCTCCATATTATAGGAGAGTGGCAACGACGCAATATTTAGAACTTGGCACGGAGTCTGTGCTGACTTATCATGCAGGTTCTGCTTTACCATTGGTGCCACGGCTGTACACGGAAGTACTGAGTACTACATACCTAGGTTGGCGTGATTTACACTCATTTGGTAGGTACTTACTTTATATCCGTGTATAGGTGTGATGCTGCCTAATTATACCCAATGCCACGGGGGGAGTCAACGGCCTTCTTGAAGAGAAAACAGCCCAGGTCCAAGGCTTTCTGCTATAATACATGTACCACTTCATTCCGTCCCTCATTATTCTTCTAGGAAACCTACGCAGAAACTAGAAAACCCCTATTTATCCAGCTATTTTCGCCCCTATTATACAACATGCACAACGAAGGAAAGCCAGAGAATGAGTATCCCTGCTTACCTGTGCATGAGCCTGGAACCATCAGATTGCTGCGCCTCATGCCACACAAGGATAGGGTCGCTCCGATAGAGTGTCAGCTATTTAAGTATCCTTTGCTCGAGTTAGAGCATGTCTCGCACTTGTACGAGGCCCTATCTTACGTGTGGGGGAGCCTGGACGAGTGCTATAGCATCTCTCTCAACGGAAGCGAGCTATCTGTGACTGAGAATCTACATACAGCACTAGCAGAGCTGCGAGACCGGTATATCGAGAGAATCATGTGGATAGACGCGATATGCATTAACCAAGGGAACGATACGGAGAAGGAGGAGCAGATTCGGTTAATGCCCGAGATATATCGCAAAGCAAGCCGTGTAGTTGTCTGGCTTGGGCCAGCAGTAGATGGTGGTGATCATGCTCTTGAAGCCATCCGTTCTGCCGCAGATGATGCGTCCACCATGCCCTCAATAACCGACCCGATCACTCAACACCCAATCCACCTGCTCCTTCGTCGCCCGTGGTTTGAGCGTATTTGGGTAAGGAGGAGGTTCCGGAAATATTATCGATGAAAATTGCTGACATGGCCGAATTAGGTGCTTCAAGAGGTTGCGGCTGCTCAAACGATACTTGTCAAATGCGGATCCGCGGCGATCAATGGCCATGTCTTCAGCAAGGGACTAACTTCAAAGAATCTTGATCCTATCTACTCTGCTTCTCCAGATTTGCAGAATCTCCTCCGCCCAGTAGCATACTTAATGAGAAGAACCGGATTGCGCCAAACAAAATCTCCGAATTGGTTAGGCCGTATCTCCCTAGGGATACGCCCCATCGGCGAGCTAATAGAGATGTACCACTCTCGCAAAGCTACAATTCTTCACGACAAAGTGTTCGCATTGCTGGGCATGAGCTCAGACAGTCTGGAGCGTGATATACCAGTCAACTACAAAATTGAATGGGAGGCCGTTCTAAGGAAGCTAGTCGAGGTGCTTCTAGGCAAAGAGGTGTCAATCAGGACCTGGCCCGGTCAAGAGATAGCCGAGATCCAGGGTAAGGGTGCCGTTGCCGGCAAGGTTTTATCCGTAGATAACGGCCATCAGGATGAACAGCAAGTCACCGTTACTTTGAAAACATCGGCCGGGTGTCTAGGATCGCAGCAAAATTGGACACTTCCACCATCAGCAAAGTCCGTGCAGGTAGGCGACATCATCTGCTTATTGCAAGGGGCTACAAATCCTACTATCGCTAGGCCCTGCAGGGACTACCTTTCTATTATCATGATTGTGGCCCCTACCCTCAACCTAACTCGGCCAATCACTGACTACCCGCTTGACTTTCTGCTTGTTTGGGACTGGGAGAAGCGGCCTGTAGAGGTGCAGGATGAAGAGGACGATGAAACGATAGAACGCCCCTTGGCCAGGTGCTTAAAAGAACATACGAGGGAACGTCCGGAATCGGGAGTAAGGCAGTGGAACGTGATATCGATATTAGAAGATGGAGAAAAGTACGACCAGGCAACGGAAAGACTGGAAAAGATGATGAAAATGCTAGAATGCGAGTCCGGGCGAGGTGACCAATGCAGATTGGCAGTCACGAATAGGCTGGCGCTGGTATATGCGAAAACGACGCGATGGGAGCAAGCAAGATGGCTACTCAACCAATACGTGCGGTGCGTGCCAGGCGCTTTTCGTCCGGATATTACAATACGGTTCGAAATATGCTTGGCATCGATAATCGAAAAACAAGACCATATGCATCCGTGGAAATTTCAAGTGATACGGGATATCCTCAGAGCCGATAATGCTGCGGGGTCCTTACAGAAAAGAGCTGTCGAAGTCGCAGGAACCCTAGATGAAGAAGTCATAGGACTTCTGCTTAGCAGATATGGTGGCGAGGTAGAGATTACAGAGGATATGGTTGCAGCGGCGGCAGGAAACGGATTACGGGGAGAAAAGGTGTTGCAGCTACTTCTTAGTGAACGAGGTGCCGAAGTTAATATAACAGAAAAAGTGGTCGCTGCAGCAGCTGGGAATCAGTGGCGGGGAGGAGAAGTGGTGAGAGTCCTGGTCGATCAAAGAGCAGGCGAGATTAGAATAACGAAAAAGGTGATCGCTGCAGCCAGAGAGAATCGACTCCAAGGGGAAAAGATAATGAAACTTTTGTCAGCTCAAGTCGAAATGGGCAGGATCGCCAGAGAAGCCGCGCTCCTACTAATTCCTGGGCAAAGATCTCCCACTAAGAAAGCTTCCACGTCTCACCGGAGAGGTCACACCGCGCTCGTAACTCTACCTACCCCTACTCAGAACTGGGAGTTGGTGTATGGGAAGCCTATCATAAAGTAAGGCACACCAGACCCTATTATCTTGCCTCGTCAAGCTCACGCTAACACGAACACTTGTACTAATCTAGCCTGGTAGTTGTTCACGGCCTTGGTGGCGATCCCTTAGAGAGTTGGAGAAGCGAGCCATCGGGAATTCCGTGGTTTACTGAGTTCCTCCTACCACGGATACCTCAGACGAGAATCATGACATTCGCGTACAATTCAGATATTTTGAGCTTGGAATCAAGTGGTATCCGAGACTTGGCCAGATCCTTATTATTCGATCTAAGCGACATTCGAGAGGATGACGATGGAAACTCCTTGATCGTTTTTATGGGACATGGTTTAGGGGGACTCATCATTAAACAGGTCTGGTTACCACGATATTCTAAGAACATAACGCTAATGTACTAACATCCGCGATGCACAGGCTTTACTGTTTGCGACATCCGAGTATTATCCTGACATTCAGCAATGCACTAAACTCACCATATTCTTCAGTACACCACACCACGGTATGGATATTGGAGAGCAGATGACCCTAGCGTTGAGAATCCCGCAGGACGTGTCAGAGCATCGTCGGCGGATCTGGGATACGATGGAACAACACTCGACGGAACTGCACAACCTTAGTGGTGACTTCCGGTTCATTGCTAATAACCTCGACATTATTACAGTGGCTGAGTCTAGGCCACTTCCAGGAAGAAATAATCTGGTTAGTACTAGTCCCGCCATTGATAGTTTATTACAGTTATACGAGGAATTGCTAATGAATTGACTTGCTTAGGTTGTGTATAAGGATTCTGCTGTACTAAGGCTACCTAACGAAGAGGTTCTGGAAGCAGACGCTGATTATTTATCTATGTGTAATAAAACGGGGAACGCCTATACGTCCACGTACTCTGGAGACCTAACTTTAGTAGGCATTTTATAGAGATTTAGATAAAGTAATTAAATAAAAGCACTTCGAAGGTTAAAACGGGTTGTAAATTTATTTGCAAAAGGTAGTAAAAACTATTATAATTAAAAAAAAAAAACTATTATATAAATATAAAAAAAACAACGAATATATAAAAAATAACGTATATAAATTAATATAAGCTTTATAAGTCTAGCTTTTTAAAATATAATATGTAGTTTTAAAAAATAACTAATAAAATTATTTTATTTAAATTTTTTTTAATTAAATTATTAGCTATTTTTAATATAAATTTAATATTAACTTTTAATTTTTTATTTTATTTTTTAATAAAATTTTATTTAATAATTAAAATTTAATAAATTTTTTTATTAAATTTAATTTAATTTTTTATTTTAGTTTTTAAATTTTTTTAATTTATTTAGCTTTAAAAAAAAGCTTATATTATGTTTTATATATTAAAAAAATTGCTTTTTTAAAAGCTTTTAAATTAATTTATTTAGTTTAGCTATTATAACGGTTATAGCATTTATTTATATTTAATATTATTATTATTTATTTTATTTTTTATATATAATAAATAAAAGTTAAAATATAAAATTTAATTAAATATTTCTGTTTTAATAGTATAAAGTTTTTATTTATAAAAAAGCTATTTTTAAAGCTCGTTTTTTTAAAAAACGTTTTTATATAAAATTTAAATTTATAATATTATTATATATATTATTATAAATAAAAGTTTTTATTTAGTATTTAAACGTTTAAACTTTATAATATATTTATTTTTAAAAAAGTAGCCGGTAAGTTAATATATTTTTAAAATTTTCTTTTTTTAAATTTAATATTATATTTTATTTATATTAATTAGGTCTAAATTAATAAACTTTTTATACTATTTTAATTAAAGCTTATTATTTAGTTTTTTATATTTTATAATTAAAAATTAGCTTAGCTAGCTTTTTATTAATATTAACGATTTAAATTTTAAATAATAAGTTTTAAATTTTATTTTAAAACAGGCTTTTTAATTTATATTATTAGGTTTTTTAAATATAAAATATAAAAATTTTATTAATTTATTAGCTTTTTTAGGCTGTAAAAGCTTTATTAATTTATTTAGTTTGTTTAAGTTTAAAAAGTAAATATGTTTTAACGGTTATATAAATAATTTAAAAAAAAGCTTAAAAAACCTATTTATTTAATTAATAATTTATATTTTAATATATTATTCGGCTTTATTTTATAGCTATTAATAATATTTAAACATTTTTTAGCCTTTTTTAATAAATATATTAATAAAAAAAAATAGCTTATAAAATAAAAATTTTATATATATTATCGCTTAAAGACTGTATATATATCCGTTCGCCTGGCGATATAACGGCAAGCTAATAATCTTTTAAAAAGCCGGTAAGCCTGGTAGCCTTTGCTAATAAAATGTGTATATATTATATAATACGTTATAAAATTTTTTTTTAATATAAAAAAAACTATTAAAGCAGTATGCTTATTTTTTTTTATAGTCGATTATAATTATAAACTAATATTTATTATAAAATATTTTATATATAATTATTTGCAGCATTATTTATTATATAAACTTTTTTTAATAAAAATTATATTATTAAAGGTTATTTAAAGCTTTTATATTAGCATATATACTAAACGCTAGCTTATATTTAGTATAATAATTATAATAAAGTTTATATTAGCTATATTGTTTTAAAAATATATAAATATATATAGTAATATTTTTTTTATTTTATTAGCTATAATATTTAATTTAAATTATGCTATTTATTATTTATTTGTTTTATTTTATAGCCTAGTTTTTAATATTTATTTTATTTAAGTTTTTTTAAGCTTTTATAAAAAAAGTTATAGCTTATGCATTTTTTAAATACCTGTTTATAATGTTATAATGCTATTAAAAATTAAAAACAGTATATATAAATTTTTATTTATTAAATTAATTTAAGCTTTTATAATATATTATTATTAAATTATTTAAATAAAAAGCATTTATTAATATTTTTATTACGCTAAACTAAAAAAGGTTTAATTAAATCGCTTTATATAGCTTTTTTTATTTAAAAGCTAAAAGCTTTATAAAAGCTTTTTATTGCTAAAAAAGCTAATATTTAATAACTTTGCTAATATATTTAAAAACGTTTTTTATAAGCTTTTTTTTATTTTATATATTTTTAATTTTATAATATAAAATAAACGTTTTAAAGCGCTAAAATATTAAAAAAATGCTCGCTAAGCATATAATTTTAAACTTATTATAATATTTCCGGTAGATAGGTCAGACGTTATAATATATACTAAGTTTAAAAATGCTTGCTTTTTTTAACTATTTAATAATAAATTAATTAAAAGCAGTACTATATTATAAGTTAATATTATTATATTTTATTATATAGTTTATATAATAAATAATTTTAATTATTATATTTATTATTAATAAGTAATAATAAAAATTAAATAAATAAAAGTTTATGTTGGAATAGTATTACTACCTGTATGCAGTCTGTATTGCAGGTCTCCGACGGAGACCTGCAACGGCAGTACTGGCTAGTACGTACGTGGCCAGTACGTACGTGGCCAGTGCGTAGGTCGATCGGCTACGCCGATTAACCACGTGACCTATAAACGTGTATATAGACCAACCTGGCGCTCCGCTAACTTTTGTACCGACTTAGACCTTCGTAGCACTTTAATACGACGATCTTTCTGTTCGAAGTGTACTACCACTTGCTCTGTACGTCGGCTATGCCGACGTATAAATCCTGTACGTATATGTACGTATGGCCTACCAACAGTTTATATAATTTTTAAAAATTATATAGTTTATACTTTTTTTTAAAGCTGTTATTATTAGTTTTATAAAATTATTATTTATTTAAAATTTTAGTTTAAAAGTTTTTTTAAACTGTTTTTTTAAAGCTATTTTTTTTATATTATATATAATTAGTTTTAGCTTAGCTATTATTTTTTTAAAAGTTAACGCTAACTTTTTAATATATTTAAATAAAATATTAATTAAAAAGTCGATATTTTTTTATTATTATTTTTTAGCATAAACGTAGCTATTTAAAAAAAAGCGGTTAAAAAATCTTTTTAAAATATAATTAATATTAGTTATTTTTATATAAAAAAGCTTATTTTTTTTTAACATATTTATATGCTAATTATTTAATATTTATAATTTATAAAATTTTTTTATACTTGCTATGCTTTATATATATATAGTTTTTATAATAATATTAAAGTTTTTTATTATTTTTTTAAATATTATATTAAACGGTTTTATTATTAATAAAAATTTTAAAAAAAAAGCTAAAAGTATATAAATAATATAAAAAAAAAAAAATAAAAAAAGCGGTTTATTAATTATAATATTAATAAAGTTTTTTAATAATTTTTAATTTAAATTATTTTTTTTTATTTAATAATAATAAAAGCTATTAATAAAAAAAATTAAAAAATATAAAAAATATTTATATATTTATATATAAGCTAAAAAAATAATAAAAAAAAAATTAATAAAAAAAAATAAATAAATTATTAATTTGTTTATATTATTTATATTTAAAATAATTATAGCTTTAAAAATGCTTTTTTTATATATATTTAATTATATTAATATATATAAATTATAAAAAAAAAATTAAAATAAAATAAATTAAAATAATATAAATTAAAAATTTATTTATATATTTTTATTATTTTTTTTTACTTTTAATTAATTTTAATTTTAAATTTTTTAATTTAGTTTTTTTTAGCTTATATTTATATAGTTAAATTTTTTAAAAATTTTTTACTTTTTTTATAATATATAAATAAAATAAGCTTTTATATGTTTAAAATGCTTTATAATTAAATATAAAGTTTAAGCTTTATATTAATTGCCGTTTTTATTTATAACGGCTTTAATTAACTAATAAATGTTTATAAAGCCGTTATTTAATTAAAGCTTTTTATTTGTTTTTATAAATTATCGGCGTATTAATATTTTATTAAGCTTTATTTTTTTTACTGCTTAATAAACTTATTTTTTAATAAAGTTTAATTTAATATTTTATTTATATAAGTTTTATAATATTATAAGTTTTTAATAAGGTTTTTTTTTTATTAGTTATTTTTTTTTTTAAAATATAAGCTATTTTTAGCATATTTTAATATATATTTTTTTTTTATTTTTTTTTTATTTATATTATTATTATAATGTCGACTTTAAAAAATAAGTCGTCTGTTATTAAAGCGGTTAAAAATATTATAAATAAACTAATATTAAATTCGATTTATTAGTTTAGCCGGTTATTTTAATAAATTAAATTTAATAATATTATTAAAATATAGCTTTTTTAAAAAATATTATTATTTTATATTTTATTTTAATTTAAAAATAAATAAAATAATTTATTAATTTATTATTATTTTTTTATTAATTTTTATAATAGCTTTTATTAAATATATATATTTAAATTTTTAAAAAAATCGCTTATAGCACCTACGTTTACTAGCTGGTTTAATTGCTTAATTTTTATTTTAATTTAAATATATTAAAGCTTATTATTAATTTTATTTATTATTAAATTAAAACTATTAAAGCTTTTAATATTTTTTTTATTTATTATATTTTAAAGCTTATAAAAAAAAGTTTTAAAATTAATATATTTTTTTTTATTATATAATTATTATTACGTTAAAGCTTTTTATATTTAATAATTTAAATGTTTTAATATAGTTTTTTATAAAATATATAAGCGTTATTTTATATAATATAATAGTTTTAATAAAGCTAACATATAGTTTTTTTTAAATATATTTTTATTTTTAATATATAAAGCGATTTTTATATTAACTATATATATAATATTTAAAAGTTTTATTATATTTAACACTTTAAAATTTTTTTTATTAAAATAGCTAAAAATAAGTTTTTAAACTATAAAGATTTTTTTTTATATTAATTTTAAATTTTATTTATAAAATATTAAATTTTTTAATTAAATATTTTAATTTGCTATTTTAAAGCAAATTAAAAAAAGCAGACATAAAAAAAAGTTTTATTAATTATAATATATTTATTTTTTATTAAAATTTTATAATAAAAAAAAAAAAGTTTAGCAGTATTTTAATAATATATTTTATAATTAATTTTTAAAAATAAATAAAAATATTATAAAAAAAACTTTTAATTGCTTTTTTTTTTTTTAAAAATTTTTTTTTATATTTTATTATTATTATTTTTTTTTTATTTTTTATTATATTATATTTTAAAAATTAAAATATATTATATATTTTTTTTTATATTTTAATTTTATATTTTATTATTAAATTTTTTTTTTAAAAAAGCTATATTATATGCTTAATATATAAAAATTTTTTTTTTATTTTTAAATATAATTATATTTTTATTATAAACTAAAATAATTATTAATGCAATTATAATATAGTTTTTTATTTTATTTAATTTATTATTATTATAAATATTAATTATTAAGTTTATTTAACTATTGCTTTAGCGCTAAGTTTTATTTGCTTTTTTAATATAAAAATATAATATTTTTTTTATAATTTTATTTATTATTTTATTATTAACTAAAGTTTTATTATTTATATTATCGGCGTATTTTATATTATTTTAAAAATTAAAATTATTTTTAAAATTATTTATAGTTTAAACGTTATTTTTTAGCTTTTAAAGTTTTTAATATTTTTTTTATTTTTTATAAAAGCTTAAAGTCGCTTTAAATAAAATAAGCTTTTAAAAAGCGTTTTATTTAAATTTATAAATTTATACTAGCCGTATTTTTTTTAAATTTATATTTAATATAAGCTATTTTATTTATATAAAAGCTTTTTATTATTATTTATATTATTATTAAACTTTATATTATAAAATAAAATTAAAATATTTTTTATTAATAAAGGTTAGATTTTATAAATATTTTATTAATTTTTATATTAAATAGCAGCTTTATACTTTTTAATAATAATATTTTTAATTTTATTAATATTTTTAATTTAGCGCTTAAATTATTTTGCTTTAAATGCTAATATATTATTAAAATTATATATTTTATTTTAATTTAAAAAATTTTATAAAAATATTATATTTTTAATTAACATTATTAAAAGTTTTTTATAAACAACTTTATAAATACTACAGCTATAATAATAAATAAAAGTTTTATTTGCTTATATAATTAAGCTTTTATATATTTATTACGCTTTATTTATATTATTAGTTATTTTTATAAAACCTTTTTTTAATTATTAATATTTTTTTTATAAAGCTTTATATTTAAAAATAATATATAGGTTTTAAAATTAATTAATAGTTTAATAGTTTAGCTATATTTATAATTTTGTTTTTAAATTTTATATTATTATTATATTTTATTTAAATAAAAATATTATACTATTAAATAATTTATTTTATTATAAACTTTTACACGTTTGCTAATGTAGCCGCTTTTAAAGCTATTATTTTTAAATATTTTAAAAATTTACACTAAGCTTTATAAATATATATAAAGCCGTTTAAAGTAAGCATAGTTTAAATATTAATAATTTATAATTTAAAAAAATTTATTAAAATATTAAAATAATGCTTTTTTTTTTTTTTTTAAATTTTTAATATTAAAAATATAATTTAATTATTTTATAAACATTTTAAAATAACTTTTTTAAAAAATATAATTTAATAATTTATTATATAGTTATATTTTTGCTTTTATATGCAAATTTTATATAGCTTTATTAAATAATCGCTTTTTTTTAAAACTAGGTGTTAATAATTTTATATAGCCAGTTTTTTTATATCGACCGTTTTTAAAAAGCGTTATATTATATAAAATAGCGTACCGTTTATTTTTAAAATCTTTACTTTTTTTTAGTTTTAATAATTAAATTTAAAATCGTTTTGCTAATAAAATATTAAGCAATTTATTAATTTTTTTTTATTTAATTATTTTTAAGTAATAAAATAAGCTAAAAACGGTTAGCTATATTGCTGTCGATTTTTATTATCGGCTGCTATTACTGCTTAGCTGTTATTATTACGATATTTATATAGCTATTTAAATATGCTATAAAAATTACGCTTTCGCTTTATATATAAAAAATTTATTAATTAGCTTTTAATTAAGCTAAAATATTAATTATTATAATAAAAAGCTATAAATTAATAAATTTTTTAATATTGTTTTTTTATTTTTTATTTATTTAATTAAAAGGTTTTAACGGCTTTTTAAATAATCTGTTTACAGCAGTATATAATTTGCCGAAAATATAATAAATATTAAAATCGAATATTTTAATATATATAATCTATTTTATTAATACTACATTTAAAAAAATAAAAAAATTATTATTAAGCTATATAATAAGCACTTTAGCGTTAATTTTAAACTAAAATTTAATATTATATAAATAATTTTATAATTAATAAAATAATTTAATTATTTTTAAACAATTTTTTTTATAGCATTATAATTTAATTTAAAGCTTTTTTAGTATTTAAACTTATATTTAGCTAGTTAAATCTTTTTTTTAAGTTTTTAATAAAAAATCGCTTTTTATTTAACTTTTAAAGCGTTTATTTTTAGCTAGATTTAATTTTTTTTATAATTAATAATAATAAATATTAATGCAGTTATAAAAGCAATTTTTAAAATTTGCATTATTTGCTTTTTAATTTATTTAAATACGAATTTTTAGTTTTTTTTTAATAATATTATTAAAAGCAAAGCAATAATTAAATATGCTTTTATTTAAATTTTATAATATATTATAATTTTAAAAAACGCGCGGACTTTTATAATATTTTTATAAAGCTTTTATTTTTAAATTTTAATTATTTTTACACTTATAGGTTTTTTACTGTATATGCTATATATATAGCTTACGATTTTAGTTATAACTTTACATTATTTATTTTTTATTTTACTAGCTATAAAGCCTATAAATTTAAAATTAAAAAATATAGCATTAATATTTTTTATATATTTAAGCATAAAATATCGAATTTTTAAAGCATTTTTTTAATTATTATATTTTATATAAGTTTTTTAATCGCTATATTATTAAAAAAAAGTTTATATTTTTTAAAAAATATATTATATAATATTTAAAATAGTATTTATAAAAATTAAGCAATAAAATTTATATAACCTTATAGCAGGGTAGTTATTTAAAGCGGCTTTATAAAAATAATAAAAATAATAAAAGCTTAGCTATGTACTAATAAAAATATTTAGTTATATTTAGAAAATAAATTAATTATAAAAAAAATTTTATATATTATATATTTTTTAATAAATTTATTATAACTGCGAAAAAAACCAGCATTTTTAATTAAAACTTTATTTAGTTTTATAGCTAAATTAATTAATCGAAGCTTTTTATTAGGTTTTTTAACGACGAACTATATGTTATAGTATAGCAAGTAAGCTTTTTTTAAAACTTTATTTTTAAAGCGTATTTTAAACATTTTTATAACTTTTTTTTTTAGTAAACCTAAAATCGGTATGCTTTTTATTTATTATATACTATAAAAAACTGTTTTAATTTTATATAAAAAAGCGATTTTATTATTTAATCGTTTTATTTTTAAAAAGTCCTAAGCTAACGCTATTTTTTATTAAAATAAAACTTTTAAAAAAGCCGCTTTTTTAAAGTTTATAAGCTCGGTCTGTTTAAAATTTTTAATAATAACTTTAAGCTTTTTTATAATTAACCGGGTGCTTTTAAATTATTTTAAAATTTATAGCTAAATATTAACATAAACTTTATTTTAGTTTAATTTTTATTTTTTTATTTTTTAAAACTTTATTTATTTATATAAAATTTTTTTAATTAAAAGTTTTTAATAATGTTATGCTATTTAACAGTATATTATTTTTAAAATTAATTTTTTTAGCTTTGCTTTTATATATTATATTAATAAAAATAATGCGGTTATTTTAACCGGCGTTTTATTAATATATAAACTAGTTTAATTTAACTATAGCTAGCTGTTTTTTTTTTATATTTTAAAATATAATATACAATATAAGTAAATTATATACATAAATAAATTATATACTATTTAGCATTTTTATACGCATAATTAAAATAATTTAACTATAACATATTAAATTAATTAAATTTAATTAGATATATTTTCGTTAAACGTTTTTATAACGTTTTAATAAGTGCGCACATTATGCCCGGGTTCGCCGTATATTTTATATCTTTATATGTGCGCTAAACTACTTTTTATATAACGACTACCTGCACATACTTTCTGTAAAATTTACATATTTATAGCTTATTTTATTTTAATATTTTATTTTTTTTATATAATAAAAGATTTTTTTTTTAAATATATTTATTTTTTATATAGCAACGTTAGCTAAGTTTATAATTAGCTATATAAAGTGCAGTATTTTTTTTTTAATAATTAAACTTTATATATAAATATAATTATATTTTTTATAATTTAATTAACCGCTTTTAAAAATTTTTTTAATAAATTATTTTAATATTATATAACTTTTTTTTTAATATAATTTATTTAAAATTATATATTTTTAATATTATATAAAGTTTATAATTATTAAAAAATAAAATATTTTTTAGCTAATAATAATAATTTAAACGGCATTTTAATTAATAATTTTATTTTAAGCTATAAAATTATATAATTTAAATTATATAAAACTAATTTAATGTTTTAAAAACTTTTTTAAATGTTCGATTTAGTTATAAAACTTTTATATGCTTTATAAAACGTAGCAAAAAATCTTTTTTTTAAAATATAAATAATATATAGCCGGGCTAATTTATTAATTTTTTTTTTATATATATATTTTAATAAGCTAAAATAACTAATATTAAAAAGCTAAAAATAATGCAATAAATAAGTAAATATATAAAAAATAATAATTTTATATTTTTTAGCATATAATTCGAATTTAATAAAATAATAGCTTTTATAGCCGTTAAAAATTAAAAAACAGTAAATACTTTTTATATAATAAACAATATATTTATTAAAGTGCTAAATTTAATTAAAACTTTATTTATTTATTATTTAGCCGTTTTTTATTATTATAATAACTTAATTAAATAATAAAATGCTATTTTTATATTATAATAAAAAATAATTTTTTATTGCTAAAATAATATATAAAAAAATTATAAAGCTATACGATTTAATATTTTAAACTATTAATAATTATTTTTAATTATTTATATATATAAATTTTAATTATTTATACTAATTAAAAGTTATAATAATTATTTTAAATAATATTTTATTTATTATAAAGCCGGTTTTATTAAAGTTATAAATATTTTTTTAAAAAATATTAAATTTAATAATTATTAATTATATAAAAATATACTATTTTTAATATATATTAGAATTTTTATAAAAAATTTACTAATAATCGATTTTTTAATAAAAACGCGTTTAAAAGTTAAGTTATTATTATATAAAGTTTAAAGCCTAGTTAATGCTGACTATAGTCGCGTTGTATACGCATAAAAAAAATTCGCTATATTTTTAACATTATTTAACCGAAAAAAAAACGATTGTAAAATTAGGTTTATTATATATTATATAATAGTTTGTTTTTTATAATTTATTAATTTTTATTATATAAATAGCTGTAATGCTCGTGCTACTAAACCGCGGTGCTAATTATATAGTGTTATATAAAAAATATTATATATAGTTACAGCGCGCCGAAATAATAATTTCGGGTTTTATTAAATAGTTTATAATATAAACTAAATATTATTTTTATTTTAAAATAAAAGCATTATTAATTATTATATAATAATAAAAAAAAAGTGGTGTATATAAAAATAAAAATAGTGTATAATTTATTTATATATGAAATTTATTTATGCTATACGTTATTTTAAATAGCTACTTTTATTATATTAATAAACTTATCATTTAATAGTACTGCTTTAAGCTTTTTATTATTTGCTAAACTTAGTTTTTTTAATATAATTATTTAAAGCGTAATATAAATACTATTATAAGCTTTACCTTTATTTCCGGTGTCGACATTATTTAATCGTGCTATAGGTTTAGCGGCTATTAGCTCTGCATTATTAAAATCATATATAAACATTGCAGATATATTTAAAATATAAAAAATTAATTAATTATTTTTTTAATAAATATAATTAACGTTATTAATAAATAAAGGCCTGTTATTACTATTTAGTTAGTTTTTATAAAGTGTATAAATAGCATTTAGTTTTTTAATAAATTAATAATTTTTAAAAAATTTATATTAAAAGATTTTTTTATAAACGATATTAGTATTAAGATTTTAGTTTTGTTAAATATTATATTATATATAAAATATTTATTATTATAATAAAAAATTATTTATATTTTTATAATAAAATTTATTTTTAAAAATAATAAAAATATAACTATATTATAGTTTATTATATAAAGTGGCAGCTTTATTAACTTTTCGGCTAATTATATATATAATTTAATAACTTTATTATATATAACTTTGTGCTTATAGCTTATAAAACCTTTTTAATAAAATTTTATATAGCGTATTAAAATTTAATGCTTTTTAATATAACTGCTAATAAAAATATTAAATTAAGCTTTTATATTAATAATTTTAATAATTAATTTATTTATTTTATTTTAACCTATTATTATTATAATTTTTAAACACGTTTTAATATAGTTTTAAACGTTTTTAAATGCTATTAGTATAGTATAAACTTAAAAAACTAAAAGCTTTAAGTTTTGCTTATTTTAAACGAAAAGCTAGACAATTATAACGTATAAACTAAAACTATTATTTAATTTTCTATTAAAATATAATACTTTATTAAAGCTTATTTTAATTATATTGTTTTTTTTATTTAAATTATTTTAACTATTTTAAAAACTTATTAAATTAAAGCTTTATTAAAACTAAATATTTTTTTAATTAGGTTTTTAATTATAACGTTAGCTTTTTTATTTAAAATATTATTAACTTTTTTTTATTATAGCTTGCGATTTTTAACCTATGCTTTAAAAAAAAATGTTAAAAAAAAGATAATTTTTAATAAAAGCTATATATTATTATTATTTAACTTAATTATTTAATTTTTTATTAAGTTTAATATAATTAAGTTTAATATTAATAATATTTAAATTAAATCGCTAACTATAAAAGCGTTTTTTTATTTAATATATAGTACTTTTTAGATTTTATGCTTTAAAATTTATTAAATTTTATTAACAGCTAAAATATTAATTTAAAAACCTTTATTTTTTAATATATATTTTAATAATGCTTTATTATTATTTTTATTTATAATTGCTTTTTAAATAAAGTTTAAAGTTTAATCTTAGTTAATATAGCCTTTTTAGCTATAATTAAATATTTTAACTTTATAATAATTAAAAGCTTTAATTATATTAATTTTTATAACTGTTTAAATAGCTATGTTAACATTTATTATATTTTTAATACAGGCTTATTATTAATTTTTTAAATTAGGTTATTTATAGCAGTTAATAATTAATAATTTTAAACTTAGCAGTTTTAATATTTAAGTTTTTAAATATTAGCTTACGTTTAACTAGCTATATATAAGCTTGCTATTAAAAACTTTTATTATTTGCTAATATATTTTTATAAATTTAACGTAAGCTTAAAATAATAAATTTTTTTTTATTTTTTAAATTATATTATTTATATTAATATTTTAATATAATAAAAGCTGCTAAAAAAATTATGTTTATTTAAGCACTACTTTTTATTTTAATAAATAATTTACTTTATAGCTATTTTTTTTATAAGCGGGCAGTTAGCTATAAAATATTTTTTTTTAAATATTTTTAATATAAAGCGCTATTTTTATTATTAAACAATCTGTTTATAAGTTTAAAGCGCTTTTTATAACTTTAAAAATAGTTATTTTATATAATTATAAATACGTTTACTATAAGCGGTTTTTGCTAATTTTTTTAAATATTTTATTAATTTATATATTAAGCTTATATTGTTTAAAAATTTATTAAAAATTAGTTAAATAATATAAAATATTTATACTATAGCGGTGTTTAATATTTTTAATTTAAAAACATTATATATTATAAAAACTATAAACAGTTAATAATTTTTTTAGCTTTTATAGCTAATATATTAATTTAGCTAAGCTTAATTTTTAAATTATTAAACTTTTTAATAAATATATTAATTATATTTTTTTAGCTAATTAATTCCGCTAGCTTTTTTATTAATGTTATTTTTTTATTATTAATGCTTACTATGCTTTTAAGCGCTAGCGGTGCACTAGGTAAAAATGCTAAAAATCTATTTTAAAAACTTTATTAATTTTTAATAAATTTAAAACGTATAGCCTTTTTATAAATATTTACTATATATTTATATTCGTTGTTATAGTTTTTTAATTAAGCTTTAAAGTTAATTTAATTTAAAAGTAATTTTTATAATTTATTATATAATAAAACATATAAACTATTATAATTTTTTATTAAAGTTTTATTAATAATTTTTTAAATAATTAAAAATTTTAATTTTTATAATAGTAACACGGACTAGTAAAAAGTCTTTATAAATACTTTTTTATATATGTCTACGCTAGTCTTTATATAGATTAAATAAATAATAAAAACCAGAGGTTTTTATACTGCCTACTAAGCCTTTCCACTTTAAAGGGCTTATAGCCTTTTTTTTTAATTTATATTTTTTATTCAACTTAATACATTACTTTTTATTAATATTATACTACACTTTATAATATACTGTACTAAATGGTAGCTAGCGTTATAAAAATTATTATTTTATTTTATTTTTTTTATTGCCGGCAGAATAAGCGCTTACAGAATGGTTTTTTAACTTTTAATAACGTTTATAAAGTTAGCATTTTAATTAAATTAGTTTTTTAACACTTAATAGTCTTTATATACAATTTTTTTAAAATAGTTTTTTAACTTTTAAAGCAGTAATGCGTGCTTTAATCGTTTTATAAGCTATTTATTTCGTTTTATATAGCCGCTTTAAAATAATTTTTTAACTTTTAGCACAGTTACACAGATCTAACTTTATTTTATTAATTATTAAATATTAACGTATTTTTATTATTAACTTTATCCGACTTTACTACTTACTAAGCCCGCGGCTAACTATACGATTTATACGCTAAATTTCCGACGCTAAGATCTGCTAAAACATTAAACTATAATAAATTTTTATATTTTTTATTTTTTTTATATACACTTTTTATTAAGCTATAGCTAGCATTTAAATTTCTATACTTATTATTACGTTAGCAGCTATGCTATTTAAAACCTTACCGTATTTAAATACTAATATACATACTAAATATTTCGACGTTTACAGTTATTTTTATTTATACTAAACACATTTTTTTATACTTTTTTATTATTATCTTATTATAAATTTTTTTATAATTCGCTTTATATTAACTTATTTAATTTCTAAGTATTAAATTATACGCTAAATTAAATTTATAAATAAGTATAAAAATTATTATAAACTAGCTAATAATAAATAATAAATAACTAAAGCTTAAAAAATTTTATAAATTAAAAACGTTATACTTTTTTATATTTTTATATTATAAATTTTATATACTTTTATATATTTATAATATATTTTATTATACTTTTTTATTTATATATAAAAACTATTATTAATATATTTTATATAATTTATTATTTATTATAATAAAGTTTATATTTATATTTAACTTTTTTTAATTAATATAATTTATAATGTTAAAATAAAATAACTTTAATATATTATAAAACTTTAAATTATTATAAGTTAAAGTTTTTAAAACCTTTTTTATTATTAAAAACTCGACTTTAAAATTAAAAAAAGCTGGACTTATTAATAATAAGCAATTTAAAATACCTAATAAGCCGTTGTTACGTTTAAAATCTAGCTTTAATAGATTTGCTACCCCTGCAGCCGTTGTTCCGCCTCGGCATGCTAAATCCCAACAGTCCCGACTAAAAATATTATAAATTTAACCACCGGCTTAGCTAATTTAATTAGCTACTATAAGCGCGGACCTAGCTATAGAAAGCTTAGGCTTTTTAAATATAAAAAGTAGTGCTATAAAACTCGACTTATTTAATATTATCTTAAGCAAATATAATAATAACTAGCCGACTTAAGCTTATATAAATAAAAAGTTTAAGCGGTAAAACGTTTAAAATAAAAAAATAAATTAAAATATACTTACTATATAAAAACAGTTAAGTACGCTAACTAAAAGCGTTAATTTTATTATAAATATTTTATTTAATAAAAAAAAATCGCAGCACGGACGTTTTTATAAATTTTAACGTTTTATAAATTATTTTTTATTATTTTAAAAGTTTATAATAAACCTTTTTAATTTTAAAGCTTTATAAAAACAATTTAATCGGATTTAAAGCAAAATATTTAAAAATTATTAATAAGTTAATATAAATAAAAAAAAGTTAGCTAAACTTATTATTTATTTAACTTTATTATAATTATTAATATTTAATTTTTTTATTAAACTATTTTTAAAATTTTTATAATCCGCGCTATTTTAACTAATTTTTAATATATTATTATAACTTATATTAAAATTTAATTATATTATTTAATAAGCCTTTTAAAATAATTAAAAATTATAACTTAAATTTAAAATAATTAAAAACTTATTTATTTAATATGTTTATATACCCTCGGTAGCTTTTATATTTATTTTTGCTTTAGCCGCTAGTTATACCCTTATTTTATTAAAAACTCTAATTAATATAATAAAAGCTAAAGCGACAGTAATACTTTAAAAAAAATACTCGGAGCTTACCTTAACGCTTATATAGCCTAGTGTTTATTTTAATAATGTTGCTTTAAATATTAAAATGTTACCAATGTATAGCCAGTTATGCTATAACGGACCGTTATAATACTTTATATTATATCGATATATTAATAATTTAAAAGCTAAAAGCCAGTCTACCTTATATTATTTAAGCATATACTAGCATTGTTTAATTACTGCTACACTAAACGACCTTAACAATAAAAATAATAAAAACAGCAATAAAAACAGCAATAGCTTATTAGCTAATACTTTATAAAATCTTATACAATAAAAGCTTTTTAATAATAAAAATCTTAATAAAAACCCGCTAATAAATAATAGCAGTTTTAAACTACCTTATTTTAATTTTAATTAATACCTAGGTTTTTTAAAACCTTTTAAACTTTTTAATCTATTAAAGTATCTAAGTAATAGATTCGATAATCTATATTAACGGCGTTATAAACGCGATAATAATCCTTTTTTTCTGCTATTAAAACTAAATAATTAAAGCGTTAACGCTACGCTATAAAAATTAGCATTATTATTTTCGAAATTTAATCGACTAAAGCAATTAAATATTAAATTATTTAATTTTAATAAAAAAAACCTAAATAATAATAAAATAATTATTAAAAATAATAAAATTATTTTTATTAATATGTTTTGCTTTATTAAACATATTAAATTATTTTTAAAAAATCTATTTATAGCCGACTTTAATATATAGCAAATCTTTAGCTAAATTTAAGTTTTATTTATAAAACTAGCATTATAATAATAAAATAATAAATTTACCACTAATTATTATATATATTTACAGTTATAAAGGCTAAACGAGCTATTAAAAAAACTTATTAGTTAATTTACTATATAAGCCTTTATAGCTATAAACAAATTTAATAAAAGCTATTTTATTTTATAGCATATTATATATAATAACGCCGCTATAATTAACTTTATTTAGCATAAGCTCCGATATGCCTAAGCAATAAAAACGCTTAATAAAAAAAATTAAAACTAATATAGCATAATAACCATTATTTAATTATAAATAAACTTAAATATTAAATAATTTTTTTAAACACCGGACTTTTTAAAGTCGCTAAAAAAATATATAATTTATATATTATACACTTAACCGCTGCTAATATTAGCGGCCTAATAAAAACACCCTTTTAAGCCATTTTTTAAAAATAAAAATAAAAATAAAACCAATAAAGCCGGCAAGCCTAATAAAAAAAAAACCCTAATTAAAAAAAAAAATAATAATAATAAAAATAATTATAACCGACGTAAAAAAAAATACGACAAAGCTAAAAAAAACCGCGCTAATTTTACTAAAAAATCAAATAAAAATAAAAAAAAAGCTAACTAAAAATACTTTAAACGCATTATTTAGCTTTTTAAATTTTAATAGCAATAAAGCTTTTATTATAATCGACTATAGCATTATTTATAAATTTTATAAAAAAACGTTCGATTTTAACCACTTTAAAAATCGATATATTAAATAATACGCTAAACAGGTTTTTAAACAAATTAAAAGCGATCTATTTATACTTTTAGCTATATATACTTATAAATAATATTATATACTTTTTTTTTTATAAAACGCACTGTTTTAGCAATTTAAAGCATACAACAAAGGTTTAATAAATTTTTTACCGCCTCCCAGTCTAAACATAATCTTTATTGCGGCAGAAATTATAAATAAAAATAAAAAGCAAATTTTACCTAAAATTCGCAAAACTCCGTCTAAGCTTTATAACTTAGACAAAGTTACTAAAAGCAACACTAATAACTATATATACCTTTAAATCACTGCCTATGCCTAACTTAAAAATAATAATATTATAATATATATAAACACCAGAGCTAATTATACGCTTATTTTATAGCAACTATTAAAAATAGTTAAATATATAATTAAACTTTATAAAAATAAAATTAAAAATATTAGCAAAAGTTAAATCTATTATACCAAATATACAAAATTTACACTCTATTTTTTAAGCTTTAATAAGCACAGATTTCCGGTTTTTTTTAAAATAAAAAAATCAAAATAAGTTGTTAAAAAAGACTTTACTTCTGGCCTACTCCTAAGTAACAGTTTTTTAAACCTAAAAAAAGCAATTATTAACTATTTAAAAAGCAAAATTATATTTGCTAATAATAATAACTTCAAACTGCTTTTATAATTTTTTTTATATATACACCTATATATATAAAAAATAACCTTATTTAAAAATATTATTATTATACTAAAAGCTTTTATTATAGTGCCTGCTTTGTATAAGCTTTTACCAGCAAATAAAAATTTTATATTTAAGCTTATATATAAAAACAAAATAGCAGCTTTAATTAAATTTACTACGCCAAGGTTAATAATAATAGCTAATTTATCTCCAAAAGCTAAAGCAGTGCTTAAAGGCACTAAGTTAAACATAATAAACGAAAATCTTTATATAGGCAAACAGGTTAAAAGCTTTTAAAAATTATTACTTAAGGCCGTGCTATTTATAGCCAGTATAGCCGCTATATAAGCTATAAATATATTGTTAAACACGGCTATTATAACTACGGCTAATCTAACTATAATAAATGCGGCGCAGGCTAATATAGCGATTACTAATATAAAAATTTACCTTTTTAACGACTTTTAATTTTTTAACACTTTTTATATTAACTAATCATTATTTATAACCCCTGCTATTAAATTTATAGTTATTAAAGCAACGCCGGAAATTATTAATATAATTAATTTAATAAAATACTATAAGATTTTATTTAAAGCTACCCCCGGTGCCTTTAATATAAATATTGCATATATAGCTAATATAATTAATACGGCAGAATAATGCGATATTTTTATAAATTTTACTAATATAACCGATCTTTTTAACATTTTTGCTATAATTAATAATTTCTAGCTACTAAACTTTAATAACTTATATAAGCTTTATATTATTAAAATCTTTTTAATATTCGGTATTAAAAAATCTATTAAAATTAATAAAGTTTAAACATCTAATAGCCAGTTAATTTATATAAGCGATAACATTATTACTAAAAAAATATTTTAACTGCTTAATAAAATATTAAAAATTTAATATAACTAGGGTATTATTAATATATTTAAAAAAAAGTAAATAAAAATTTTGCTAGTTAATAACTAGCAAAAAACTAAATTAAATTTTAAAATATATTTTTTAAGCATTTATAATTAAAAAGCTATTAATAAAGTTTTTAATAAACTTTATAAATAAAATAAAATAAAATAGGTCGATAGGCTTACACCCTTTGCATATATAATTTTTATTATATAGTTATAACGGAAAAATAAAGCGAAATCTCGACTTATTGTCGATTTATATACTTTAAATAAAGTGGCTATGCTAAATAATTATCTGCTACTTTTACAATTAAAAGTTATATCGTTTATATATAAAAAAACTTATATAATAATAATAAATGCTACGTTTTTTTTTTATTAATTTAGAGTTTATTTAAACTATTAAAATTATTTTATAATTGTTAGCTTTTATAGCTTTAAAAAGTTAACAGTAATATTAATAAGTTTTTAAAAAATTTTAGCATATATTTAACGCTTTATAAATAAATTGCTTTAGCTATATAAAAGCTTTTATAAAGCTTTTATTAATAATATCGTTTTATTTTTTAATTTTAAAAAAAAGCATTTTTTATACTTATGCACCATTTTTACCTTTTTTTATAATAAATATATCTTTTTATTTTTAAAAAAGTCTTTTATTAAATATCTTTTTATAAAATTTTTAAGCTTTTAAGTTAATATTTTTAGCATATTAATATTAAAAAAAAAACTTGCTATATTTTATAACTTTAAATTTTTTAATTTTTTTAAATTTTTAAAGCAATATATTAAAAGCAATAATTTTTTTTATAATTTATTTTTTTATTATATATAGGCCTTTGCACTTCTTTAAAAATATAAAATAAAACTATTAATAGCAAGGCGTATATCCGGCCGGGTTATTTTTAATAACCTAAATAAACATTAAGCATATTGCTAATTAACGATTTATACCTTTATAAATAAAAAAAAAACCTTATTTAAAGCTGTTTAAAATTTTATTTGCTTTTACTTAATACTTTATTATTATAACCTAATAAAAACCCTGTTTATATAAATTAATAGCTTTTTTAAGCAAAAATTTAAAATAATGCTTTTTTATTTAAAAAATAGATATATATAAAAGCTAGGCTTTATTATATCTAATATTTAAATTTTACCGATAATATTTTTTAGCTAACTTTTTTTATAGCTCGAGTTAAAATATAGCTTTTTAAAGCTCGAGGTTATATACGTTGTTTAGGCCTACAAGCGTTTGTATATAATAATTAAAGCTTTATATAACTTAGTAGTTATATTTACGGACTACTCCGCGACTAAAGACATTTTAAATTAAATAAATCTTAATATCGGATTTATAAATAAAGCTAATAAGCGGTTAGTTAACGTTTTAATTTATTTATTTTAGTATAGACTATAAATATATTATTTTTTAAAACAGTTTAACTTTATTTTTAATACTTTTAATTAATTAAATAATATTATTAACTCTGTTAATAATATAAATAAAATATAACGTATAAATAAACGCTTTATTTTAAATAAAATCTAGGTAATAATATTAAAGCTTAACGCCGGTATTATAAAAGCTATTATAAACTTTATAACTTATAACGAAATAGTCGCCGACTATTAAAAAGACCTTAAATACCATAAAATTTTATAAGCTTTTTATAAAAACAATAAAAATATTAAAAACTTTTTTTAACCTGGCTATTTATTTATAATTATTAATAAACTTTTATACAATATAAATAAAAAAAGTAAATATCGGCTATACGTTTTAAATGCATAGTTTAATAAGCTATTTAGTATAATATATAACAATAAACATTATTTTAAAAAAAAGCGCATAATATAAAAATTAAAGCTATATTTTATTATAAATAAAACTTAGAAAATACTTAAATATTTTAAATATTATAATAATTATAAAATATGTAATATTAGCTATAAAAAGCCTTACAGTGACTATACCCCGATATAGCTAAAGGACTTTAAACCTATAAAGACTATTAAAATTAATTTTATTACCAGATTATTAGAAGTTTTATTAATAAATACCTTATAATAAATTAAAAGTCACTTTATTTATAATGTACTAATGCTTACGACCTACGCTATATTTAAGCACAGCTTATTAATACCTAGCTATAAAATATATATAGCAGAAAAATAAGCTCTAGCTCTATTATACCAGTTATTTTTATTTAATTAAAGAATTCTAAATAGTATTATTTTTAATAAAGACTGTAAATTTATATCGGAGTTTTAGCAAAGCTTATAAAAATCTTTTAGTGCCTATCTGCTAATAACTATAGCATACTATTTATAAAAAGACGGTCTATTTAAACATAAAAATCAAACAGTTAAAATTGCAATTTAATACTATATTTTTATACACCCCGAGCTTAATTAGGTTAACGTTTTATTCTTTTTTTAATAAAACCTTAATATAGCTTATTTTAATATAATTAAGTTATTATTTTATAAGCAACTTTTTAGCTTTCATTTGCTAGCTTTTATTAATGTTTTTATATAGCCGGTTAAAAAGTTTAAAAACTTTTAATTTATATAAAAACACTTATATAAAAATGCTAAATTAGCTATAAATTTTGCTGCAGTAAAAACAAAAAAATATTATAATAAAAAACATAAATTAATAAAATTTAATATAAAAAACTAAATATATCTGCAACTTTATACAAAATACCACCTGCTAGGCCAACCTTTTAAAAAGTATTTATAATAAAAAGCTGGCCTTTAAAAAATAAAACGAAAAATTAGTCGGTTAGTATACAAGCTAAAGCTTTTTAAAACCTTCGATATACACCCAGTTATTTTAATAGCTTATTTATCGCCTAGCATATAAGGTAAAAACCTTTTTTATCGCGCCGTTTTTATATTTAAACTTATTATTAATAACTAAAAAAACCTTAATAAAGCTAAAAACTTTTTTAAAATCGAAATATTTTTAAAACATCGTCTAAATTGTATAAAAACTGCATATAAATACTTAGTTAAATAAAAAGGTTACGGTTATAAAAATAACTAATAAAAGTTAAAATAGTAATTATATAATTTTAAAAAATTAGTAAAAGAGTATTAGCAACGCAACGGCGGCCGACCTAATCTGCTTTTAAAAAGGTCAACGGCTAAGCCAGTAAAACAAAGTCGCGGCCGTCTTTATAAAACTTTTATATAAATAATCAATTAAACGATCGATTAATTAATTTAATTATTATTAAAATTAATAACTTTTTTTTATGCCCTAGCACTTAATACAAACTAATAAAAGGTTTTTATAAATACCTTTTTATACATATTCACGCTAGTCCTTATATAGATTAAATAAATAATAAAGACTAGAGGTCTCCACACTGTCTACTAAGCCTCTCCACTTTAGAGAGCCTACGGCCTTTTTTTCTAATTTACATTTTTTATTCGACTTAATACACTACTTTTTACTAGTATCGTACTACACCCTATGGTATACTGTACTAAATAGCTTAAACGTATAAATAAAATTTTATATTTTTTTTTTTTAAGCTTAGTAGTATATAACTGGTAATAAAAAAAATATTATTTTAGTTTATTTATATTTTACTTTTTTAATAAAGCTTTTAAATTTTATAATAAAATAAAAATAGATTTATTTTATTTAAAGTTATTATATTTATATTTTATTTTTATAATTTTAACTATTTGTTTTTAAAAAAAGTAATTTTTAATTTTTATTTTAATAATTTTTTTAATTTTTTAAAATATAATATATGTTAAAATAAATTTAACAGCTATATTTTTATTAATATTTCGACAATTAAATATTAGCTTTAAGCAGTTAATTTAATTAAAAACTTTTAATTTTTTAAATAGTAAGTTAAAATATATTTTTAAATTTAATAATATTATTTTATATTTAAAAGGTTTTATTTTATATTTCAAGTTTAAATTAATAAAAGCTAAAAAAATGTTTACTTTAAAATAAAAATAAATAAATTTATAGCCTTAGCTAGTATTTGCTTATAAATAATTAGTGTTAAATATATTTAAAATTAGTTTAAAGTTTATATTAATAAAAAAGGTTTTTTTTAATATAAGCTTTTTTTTTATTAATAGTTAATTTAAGCTTAGTACTAATAAAAAGTTTATAGTTTTTAATAATATTATTATTTTTAGTTAATATATTAAATTTAAATATTTTTAATTAGCTATTAATAAAAACTTAAAATATTATTTATTTTTTATTATAAGCTTAGCATAAAATTTTATTTATTATAAAAAAACCTTATTAATTATAAGGTATAAATATAAAAAAAAATAATTTAATTTAAAAATAAATATTAGTTTAAGCAATAATATATAAATAAGCAGTTTATTTAATTACTAAAATAAAATTAATAAATAAAAAATAAAATAAAATATATAAATATTTTTTAAATTTTTTAAATTAATTTAATTATAATAATTATAATATTAAAAGCAATTTGTTAATACTAATAACTTTTTATAAATAAGTTTATTTTTTGCTGCTAGTGCGATATAGTGCTTTATAGCTTTTTTTTAACTAAACCACTTTTTATACGCTTATTTTTTAAACAAGCTAAATAACCCCGGTATTACCGGCTTAGCTAACGTGTTAACTATTATAATAAAGATTTTATTTATTTATTAATTATTTTTTAGCTTTTAGTTTTTTTTTTTTAATTTTATAAAAGTTTAAATAATTTAATTTTTTTTTTATTATTTTATAATAAAAGTTTTTATTTATTATATAAATATAGCTTTAATTTTATTAAAGCTAATTAATATTTTTAGCTTATTTGCTAAAGCGTTTTAAATTATAAAACATATCGGCGTTTTAATATATGCAATTTTTAAATGTCTGCATTTATATCTGCGCTAACTTACCAAACGCTTAATGCGTTTAATAATAATTTTAAAAGTTAATTTTATTATTTATTTAGTTTTATTTTAAATATACTTTACTAAAAAATTTATTAATTTAATACCTGTTTTTATATTAATTTTATAATAATTATTATAATTAGTTTTAATTATTTATAATTAGTTTTATTAGTTTTTATAAATTTATAAACTTAAGTTTATTAATAAAGCCGATATAATTTATGCTTTATTAAAAATACTATTAAAATAAAAAACGCTTATATATTTATATACTTTAAAGACCTAACTTTAATAAACACTTTATAAAAATTTAAATAAAATAATTAAATAAAAGCATTTTAAAAGTTAAAACAGGTTATAAATTTATTTATAAAAAGTAATAAAAACTATTATAACTAAAAAAAAAACTATTATATAAACATAAAAAAAACAACGAATATATAAAAAATAACGCGTATAAATTAACGTAAGCCTTATAGGTCTAGCCTTTTAAAGTGTAGTATGTGGCCTCGAAAAGTGGCTGGTGGGATCACCCTACTTTAGTAAGCTCGAGGCAAACAGCCTTATACTTTCCTGCATATGTCGGGCGCTTCAAAGGCTGGTAAATAAATAGCTTCGATACCAGGCTTCCTTATTTATTATTTGGGCACTGAAACAGAGATGCCGATGTTCTGGCACTGGCGGCCCTACGGGAAGGCCCTCGATAGCCTCCTCCGTAAGAAATAAAAGAGAACAATGATACCTTAACAGTAGGTAGAGAAACAGTAGTTGTATTGGGCGAAGGATTACGATGTATCTATCACCAATATGAACCGGAACATCCGCGGTGGGGGGAGGGGGGTACTATGTTAGAATTTAGCTTTACGGAGCTTTATAACACTGTCAAGGAGGCATGTAGTGGAAAGGAAACAGGATGAAGAAACAGCTGATATTGCAGGGGTTCAACTTAGGAATAGGATTGCTGAGAGATTCTCGCTTGTGACTGCCTTTGCATCAGTCCTAGCTGGGGATAGGGGCCGGACAAGGGGACATGGCGATTCTAGAGTCAAGGCAGTAGAGAATATCTGCAGGTTAGTTGACGACGAGAATGAGAGGCCAAATCTTTGACTCAGTATTTGCTAGAATGAAGAGAGCTAATGTTAAGTTACAAGGACCAATCTAAAGATTTTCTTCATTAGTCTCCATTTTCAATGTTATAATGCTAGTAATACTATTTTATTTGTGATGGTGGTGAATTATTTTTCAAATGTTCCCATGAGATAGTTTACAGCTAGCAATAGATGCTTCTTTGTCTAAGAATATCACATCCTTCCATATCCATTCTTCATGTTCCTAAAGGATCTGGAAATCACATTGTGTTCCACTGTGTACCAACCTCCAATGCAAAGAATAGTGCAGGAGGTCTGAGAGAATGACTTGATTCACAGGAAATACAGCGAAATGATTTTGAAGACCCTCGGTCAAGCTGTATTTCGTTGTGGTTGCCTTTGACATGGTGGCCTTGCAGTTTCCTGTTATGCAGCACACCTCGAGCAACATCATCTGGCCAATCAACAACAAGCCCATGTCGCCGACATGGATGGAGATAATACAAACATAAGTTCTGGGCCCTCCTTCCCACATTAAACATGTTTGTTTATAAAAAAACAAGTCACCTACCTACCTGACTTTGGTCTCCCTTCCTCACCCCCTCACCTCGAAGACTTCTCTCCCCCTTCGATCACCTGCAGCATTGCATCATCACCTCACTCTCTCAGCTACGAACCAATCAGATGGCGATGGCGTTCATTCCGAAGATCGACGAGATGATCGAGGCCGCGGATGATAGCGGCGGGGGGCTGACCTGTGGAGTTGAGATTGAGTTCCTCGTTCCGTCCGTTCACTTGTCGACGCCGGACCCGGACCCCGACATCGAGGACCAGCATCTGTACAGGACAGACGCGGTTAATGCAGGCTCCGTCAAAAAGGAGATTTTCGAGAAGCTGCGTGAGTAACGATCCAGGCCATTCTCTTCATCGGGCTGCGCCGCTTCCGGGAGCAATTATGGAGGTTCAGGCTCACGCGAACGCCTTCTTTCGCTTCTGGTTTTCAGCAGATCAGACACAAGAGGCGATGACTGACTCCGAATATTTGCAGTGAAAACCCTCACGGAGCTCTGCGGCGAGCGCTTTCGCTCCATGGACGACGACAAATTCCTCCCTCCTCATCGCAATGTTGTTGACTATAGTTGCTGGCGCCTCGGCCGCGACATCACCGTCGCCAAGGGAATCGATGATACGGACCCCTGGGCGAGAATTACCGAGCGCCCCTACCAATGGACCGACTGTGAGCTGACTTCCCCTGTCATGGACGTCGTCGACTACGAGAAGGAGGTCGAGAAGATATGCCGAGCTCTCAAGACAATCCGAATCCACCTCAACAGATCGACTGCCGTGCATGTCCACGTGGGTCGTGGCGACCAGCCTTTCAGGTCAGTGTACTAAAGTTATTATTTCCTACCCCGTCGACGTGTGTAGAGAGCGGGAGTTGCAAGAGCATCAGACTTTTTCTACCGATACCACTCTTACCCCAAGCCCCCGACGCCTCTCATAATTTCACCGCCTGTGGCAACCGCTAACCCCAGTCGACGATGTAGCCTGCTCACCGTCATGAAGTTCGCCACGCTCTACTGGTTCACGGAGAAGGCCATTATGGCACTGCACCACCCGAGCCGCCGCGAAAACAGCCACTGCTTCCTCCTGACCGAGTTCTCTGACCTGGCCAAAAGAACACAGGACGAGTTCGACTTGGACGAGCCTTACTTGGACGACGAGGGCCTGGAGCTGATGGACCGCCACGTGCCGAAGGCGGGCTTGACCGAGCTGCAGCGCCGCCAGCTCCGCCAACTCTGGGGCTCTGCCGAGATGCCCGAGATCGCGGAGCTCATGCGGCGGGCCCCCGAAGGGGTCCCGCTGTCGAAGGCCGCGGGCAACCGGGGGTCGGTGGGGTTCAGACGCTTCCAGCCAGAGGGTAAGACGGGAGGCAACACCCAGACCTTCGAGTGGCGCCACATGGCAAGCACCCTTGACGCCCAGCACATCAACCAGTGGATCATGGTCTGCATGCAGTTCACCGACTTCTGCCGTCTTTCCACCGAGGCCGAGTTCAAGAAGTGTCTGCAGGAGATCATCGATAAGGGCGCGGACTACAGCGCATCGGACCTGCTCATGACTCTGTGTCCCGCTAGCGCCAGCACGTTGGTCTTCGACCGCAAGCTGGAGGAATGGGCTCGGGATGCCAGTTTCTGCAATGACGACAAAGGAAGAAAGCTTTTTGTACCCAAGTGATGAATTGTCCGCCGAGTTGCTTCGGTTTCGCGCTCTTGTTTCCTTATGAGGAGTTTAGGACGTGGTCAGAGACAGGGGGACTGGCGTTTGGGATGAGCTTGTAGGCTTCGCTTCTTTCACTACCGGAATGTGTCATAGGTACACTTGGACCAAGATCAATCAAAGGGATTAAATGGTAAAAAAAAAACACCAAATAAGAGGCTCATGATGTGACTTGACTAGTAAAGACGACGCTACCTAAACGATGATGATTCCAATGTTCTACTGGCAACGAATAATCAGCGCGTGATCCTAGAATACAATGCAATTCAGTGCAATTTTTGGGCTGCTAGTACACATATGAAAACCTAGCGACTGGTCAGCACAGCATCTCTCCTCGATGATCTCTAGGGCGACTTACTACGTTCTATACGCGGAAACCTAAGTAAGATGGCAGAGAATACGTGTAACCCATCAAGTTTCTGCGTAGAAAGGCGCGCAGATGAGATGAGGTGGAAACAGATAACGAAGATCCAGAGAGCACACATGTTATACCAGTCGGGGTATCGTCGCTAAGTTCTATTCTTTACACAACAAGGAAGGCCGTCCCTCATAGGAAGCGTGAGGCTAATCTTGCTGACCCTCTCGCCCTGGAATTCCGGCGTGAACTCGAACATCATGACCATGGTGGCGATGACCTGCGTAGCGATGATCTCAGCCATTCGCTTACCGAGGCAAGTCCTTTGTCCACCGTCTGCAGATATAACGGGTCAGAAAAATTGTACTCCTGATGAAAAGAGACAAGAGTAGAATGAAGGACGCAACTGACAGAAAACGGGAAATTCTGATGGGCTCTTGGTGATGAGCTTGCCGTTCTCGGTAAGCCATCGCTCAGGCCGGAATACATCGGCGTCTTCGCCCCAGGTTATTGTAGATCGGTTCATCGCCCACAAGCTCCATACTATGACCGACTTCTCGGGAAGGGACGTCCCGTCGGGTAACGTGGTGGCTTTCTCGCACTCTCTGATCTCGAAGGGTATCGGAGGGTACAGCCGGAGAGTCTCGTAGAAAACCGCCATCGTGTACGGTAGGGACGCAGGAACGAAGATGGCGGACGAGGTGTCGCCTGCGCTACCAAGCTGCTGGTAAACAAGGCCCTGGTTCTGGAGCAACTCCTGGGCTTCTTGTCTGATCTTGTCAATAACGGAACTGTTTCGCATCAGCAGATAGAAGCACCATGTTAATGCTTGTGCGGTGGTGTCTCTCCCCGCCGTCAAGTATGTGAGTGCCGCATCCGCTACAAGCTTCTTTTGCAAGCCCAAAGACGCAATCAAAGATTGAATCAGACTACCAGACACCTCATCGAGTCTGGTTTCGTCAGCACCATCCAGGTAGGTGGGATCCGTAGACTTCTGAGAGCCATCTATCGCATTGTTGACAATGTTCAACCCAAACTTTCGTATGACAGCCAACGATCTCCTGAATCTGGCGCCCGTGAAGTTCTCGGTTATGATCCACAATGGATTCTGAAAGCGCCCCGTGACAACTCCAGAGGCGTGGTCGAACGCGACGGTGAAGTTGTCATTGGCGTGCATTTCCATGCCGTAGGCCATCTTACCCATGAGCAGGCTCGTTATCTCGTGGAAAACAGACTGCAAATCGACGACGTGGCCGTTCTCAGCTATCGTCCGTAGATGACCGGCACTGCGGCCGAGATACAAGGGGAGGGCGACATCCGTCAGGACGCGAAGATTCGACGTGTTCAGAAAGTGGGAGCCTGCTTTCCGCTGAGCCCTCCAGAGCTCGCCGTCGGCGTTTATGATGCCGTCCCCGAAGAGATCCCAGGACCGCTGCTTGACGAAGTCTCCCTTGGCGAACACGCCCTCGTTCTTGAAGACGTAGTCTAGATTGTTAGGGTCATTGATCACGACGCCTGGATGGAGAGTGGGCACGGTGATCTGGAATGTCTCGAGGCCGAATTGCCTCTCGCACTTCACGAACCAGGAGAAGAGCTTCTGCCGGTCTTGTAGGAAGAGTAGACCGTTCCCAACTAGAGGTAATGTGTTCGGAGGCTTCCTATTCACGTTTACGTATGAGATATGGCAGAGTTGTCTGATTTAGAACACATACCTCAAAGCGATACCGTTTCGACGGATAGCCGGTGTCCGCAGGAAGAATTGATGAATCACGAGTATGCATGTAAGCGCTAGCCCTAGGAGGCCGTATCCATGTAGGAGGAGTGTCATGATATTAATGCGAATTGAAAGTGTAGATTCGCTTCTTAATTAAGCATGGAAGATTCATCCGAACATCGAGACGAGCTTCATATGTGCAGCAATGGTTTGGGAAAAGATAGGATGAGAAAAGATTGGATTAGAAAGGGAGACAGCTCCCAGTTCCATGATCTATCTCGGAGTTTAATTCCTTCATGCTTTGAGGAGAACAAGACTTGGTGAGATCATGGATTTCGTCAGGGCCGGGCAAGTTTCAGCCATAAGGAACACTCCCGGTCTGCAGCAGATTGCCCAGCCACACCGGGGCGCCGGGTTGGGTTTAAGGTACCCCTGCACTTGACCTTGAGGGCCTGCAGGGGACCGGGATCTACACTCTTGTAGGTTAGATCAGTGGGTACAGGCTAAATTTATACTGCATTGGTGTTTGAAGCCGCGATACTTTGTAAACAACGTCAGAATTGAGCTTCGGATGAGATCTCATCTCATCTCAACATACATCAGCTTAAATTTGAGACGGAGTTACATCTCGTCTGAGACACCCTTTTCAAGAAAGTAACAATAAAAAGACCCGAAAAGGGAAGAATCTAACGCTCACAGTTGCCAATTTCAAACCTAGTTAACTTCAACCCCCCAGGTGACACGGAATGTCCCCCTGGATTCCCCGGTTGCATCTCTTCGAGATCGCCGACCAGTCTTGGTATGCGCGCCCTCTCCTTCTATACTTATAATTGCACGAAAAAGAAAGAAACAGAAAAATGTAAAAGTGGTTTATGGACATGATTCGTGTATTCGTCCCTCGTATACACACTAACCTACATTTCATCCCAACTACGGCCGTCTCACATCACCGCTCATTATTAGCTCGCATGAACCTTCATATTCAAACCCGACGCCTTGGCAATATGAATACATAGAGATATATATAAGTCCATACATACACTTACAACCCAACTCACTACCAACAGGTTCCCGCCCTTCCTCCGCGCGTACGTGCAGACGGGACTAACGCACGCATGGACGACCCGGATCCCGCTGCTCCAACCATGTAGCCCCGCGACGCTGGTAGCCAACATCCTGCGGCGCGAGCTGGGCGCGTCGGTCTCGTCGTACGCGTACATCGACTTCTGCGCGGGCGCGGGCGGTCCGACGCCGCATATCGAGAAGGCGCTGAACAAGCAGCTGCAAACCACATCCTCACCCTCACCCTCATCCTCATCGCCGCCTGCCAGTTACGCAGCCGCGGCGGCGGCCTCTCGGGATCGGGGAGGCGGTGGCGGAGGCGACGGGGTGGACTTCGTCCTCACGGACCTGCACCCGCACGTCGAGAGCTGGGAGAGGGCGGCGCGCGACAGCCCGCGCCTGACGTACGTGTCGACGCCCGTGGACGCGGCCGCGGCGCCGCGCGAGCTGATACGGCGCGGCAAGGCGGGCGGCAAGGGCGTGTTCCGCCTCTTCAACCTCGCGTTCCACCACTTCGACGACCCGCTCGCGCGGGCGATCCTCAGGAACACGGTCGAGACGAGCGAGGGGTTCGGGTGCGTTGTTCCCCTTTGAATTTATTACTTACTGCTACTACTACTGCTTCTGTCACTGTTACTCTTACTGTTATTATTACTGCCACTGTCACTTTCACTATTACTATCACTGCTACTATGACTACCACCGCTAACACGCAACCATTCATTCCCACCCCCACAGCATCTTCGAGCTGCAGTCGCGCACCATCTCCTCCTTCGTCTCGTGCATGCTGTTCGGGTTATTCATCTTCCTGATCGCGCCGCTGCTGTACTGGTGGTCGGCGCCGATCCTCTTCTTCGTCTACGTCGTCCCGGTGGTGCCCTTCGTGCTCGTCTTCGACGGCCTCGTGTCCAGCCTGCGCACGCGCACGGCCGACGAGGTCGAGGTCCTGCTGCGCACGTGCGGCGACGACGACGTTGACACGGCCGCGTGGCGCGTGCGCAGCGGCTCCGAGACCTTCCTCTGGCCCTGCGGACACTTGACCTGGGTCATATGCACCAAGGACAAGGAGGAGGAGCGTGGCGCGCAGGGGAGGCGGTCGTGAGACTCGCACTCGGACTCGGCTGTGCCGGGCTCTGTGGTGGGTTGGGACTCCATGTGTCACCGGTAGAGAATAGGAGGATATTGGATCTTCTAGGATCGAACTGCCCCGTGAATAAGGAGGCGTTTGACAAGAGCAGATAGAGAGAGAGAGAGAGACAAAAGACTAGCTTGCATATAATGCTGACTGGTGCTGCTGCTACTAATGTACCTACGTTATAAAAGTATATACCTCGTCTGTCCTGTCTGTCTGGGCTGTGCCCCCTTCCCCTTCGCAACGTCTTCTCTTGGTTGCATCTCGCGTTGTGAAAGAAGAAAGTATCAAGAATGAATAAAAAAAGAAAGGGAGAACAAGAACCAAGCAGGCCGGTCGGTCAGTCGGCTAGCTGCATTTGATTACTCCGCCAAAACGCCCAAATTGAATGCCAATCTCAGACCCCTTCCGTTCCAACGATACCCGTTAAAAAACTGAATTAATGCTAGTTGGTTGTGATGATTTGTTTTTTTTTCCATCTACCTGGTCAGCCAGCCCAGGTAGTCGACGACGATGAGTGTCACCATTCTGCCATCCACGAGTTAGCGCCCGTCATCATTCATATACATGTCCCGCGTGAAGTCGAGGGGGAGAGGGGAAGTTCTACTTACGCGTGCGGCGCGATGCGCATGTAATACGTGCCGAAGCCGCGATAGAAGCGCATGAGGCCCTCCTGCCTCGCGACCTTGACGAAGCAGTCGACCATGCTCTTGTAGGGCAGCCTGCCGTCGGGGCCGCGCTGCTGCTTCTGCAGGCGCGTCTTGGCGAAGTCGAAGGGCAGGCTGAAGAAGCTGGCGAAGAAGCCGGCGATGGCGCTCGCGGCGAGCGTCTGCGTCTGCGGGGCCCACGCCGTGCGCTCCCGCAGCTGCGCCTTGGCCTCGGAGAAGAAGGCCAGCTGGCCCAGGTTGAGCGCCATGGCGCGCACGACCGTCGGCGTGGCGCCGGCCCAGAGGCCCGTGACGCCCTCGGACCGCACGATCGACGCGATGGCGTCCACGACCGACTTGTAGTTCTTGCGCTCCGCCAGCGGCTTCAGCCCGTCCGACTGCATGCGGATGAGCGCGAGGTCGGCCGGGTTGCCGATGAACGCCGCGATGCCGCCCGCCGCGAGGCCCGCGCTCGCGCGCTCCGCGAAGCCGATCTGCGTGCCGTTGTCCTTGGCGCGCGTCGTCAGCGTCTTCATGAACGTGTCGAAGAAGCCCAGGCGGGCCGTCGTGTAGACGGCCTGGCGGAGCAGGCCGGCCGAGAGCCCCGTGTAGAGGTCGAGGACCTTGCCCTGGGCGAGGATCTCGCGCGTCACCGTTATGGCCGTGGGTTTGGGCCCCGTCGCCACGCCCTCGCCGGCGAGCTGGAGCCGGACCTTGATCATGTCGACGGGCTGGATGACCGTCGTGGCCACCATGCCCGATATCCCGCCGTTGACGAAGGGCAGGGCCGCCCTCATGACGGGCGTGTGGAGGAAGTCGTTCTTCGCGGCCGCCATGGTTTCGATGGTCTCGGAGCCTTGCTTGCTCATGCTGGGCGACTTGGATCGCGCGGCCTCGGCGGCTTGCTTAAGCGTGCTGGAGCTCATACTATCGACAAGTCGACGAGATGTGATGTCGTACTCGGCTTCACCGCGTGCACGGCGAATTCGCCTCGGATAAGAATGCCAAGAAGCCGGTGACAAATGAGCAGAGAGCAGAACTGAAAAAGGAGTGTCATATAGTTAGTGACATTTTCCACCGGCTGAGAGGCCAACAACAAGATTCATATAGACGTCGGATAGGAAAGATCGTATATCCACGGCTCCTAGCGGCCAGGCCAAATACGGCCCGGTTTCTTCATGAGAGAACCCGTCATTGGCCGTTGATGCCAACACGGGCTGCCACCATAAACGTCGAACCGTGAGGAAGGTGTATACCCGAGGCTACGTAGGGTCTGTGGAGTGAGTGGGTGTGGTCGGGATGTTGGTCGGTTATGGTGGATTGACGCTCTCACGGAGCCTGGTGGAGAGTGGAATGAGTGGAACCCGTGGGACCCGATCGGGAAAGATAGGAGAGTTGGGGAATGACAATCCAGGCTACTCCAATTCTACATGAACAAGGGACGTAGACGTGGGATACGAGCGGGGCGTGGATTGGAAGTGGATTGGAAGTGGGCGATGGAAGTTACGGGACGAGGTAGGGCCGGTGCGTATATATGTATATAAGAGATCAAAAGGAAATATCATATAGACCGACCTTGTGTAAGAGGCCCTCGATCCGCACAGAGCAGAGCAACTCAGGCGGCGGAGCTCGCGATCGCACCTCAGCGATCGCAAAGAGGATCGCGTAACAGATGCGGTTAATGTTTCGGGAGGATGAAACGGGATATTCTCGAGGTCTCGGGCACAGAATAGCCGGCAGCGAGGCGGGAGGATGCAAGGGTCCAGCTGGGAATGACGAAGGTTCGGAGGCACTCAAAGTTGAGGCGATGAATCAAGGCGAGGGCAGAAAGAAGAATGAACACACGAGCAGGGCGGATGAACGAAGACGGTAAAATGGCTGAGGCACGCGATCAACAGGATACAGTTATTAGCAGCGATAAATCAAGAATCGGCTGTCAAGAATAGCTATGCGGGTTGACAATCTTGTTGGTAAAAGCGACGACGAGCAAAAAATAACGTAGACAAGGTATTGATGAGCGAGACGGATGTTCCTGTTGAAGGACTATGTAAGGTAGGTAATCTAAGTAGACAACGATGGCCGAAACCTTAAGGATGCAAGAGAGAGAGGGGAGAAGGACGAGACAACAAGACGACGACGACGAGACGATGAATAAGCGTACAAGCCCGACTTGATGTCGACGACTTTTGATGCCGGCGTGGTTAGGCCTGCCCAATTTCGAGAGTCACTGTGCCTAAGAATATACCCGACTCGATGGATCAATTAATCTATTCATGGATTAACTCATCGATGAATCAGCAGTGGAGGGAAGCGCCTTTGTTCGTTTTGTCGGAGGTGATGGAGGGCAGGAGATGGGGGAAAATACGGCGTCTCCAACTAATAATACCTACTTTTACCGTCGAAGTCGAGGTCATTCATTCCCCTGCCTGCCGTCCCCCATGCCACATAGTGTAGCTTCTCTCTCTGCGACGTGTTTGCGGCAATTGAGTGGGAGCAACCCGGTGAGAGACAGGCGCACACACACACATACACATAGAGAGAGAGAGGTATGGAGGTAGTCTGGAAGCAGGTATGGTATCTCCACTCCCATCCATCATCACGGATCACTTACAAGGTGGCGACTATAGAAAGTGCGGGGTTGAGATCTAATCGGTGCTCCTAATAGGATCACACCACATGCACCACCAACCTTGAGTGGTGTAGCTCTTTCGACCGCTGTCACTACCTACGTACAAGTAGGTAGGTTGGTTGGCGTCGTGTCGAGAATGTCACGCTAGAATGGCTCGGCGACTCGACTCGCAGAACGAGACGGGACTCGGGATGTCCAGAGCACGTTTAGCTCAGACATGGTGCAGCTGGCGAACTGTAGATCTAGCTAGGTACCTGAGTACACCACTTGGGACCCAGCCCGGGTAGTGCTTTGTTTCCCATAAGCAAAATAACGTCATTGGTGCATAATATAGTTTCCCATTAAGATATCAATAAACTGCCTCTTCCGGAGCGTTGCCAAAACAAGATCTGAGCTCGGAATGAGATGTCAAATCCTAACCTAGGCTGCATAAGTAGCTACCAGGTTAGGTTTATCAGGGGCATAGAACGGAGGCAGATTGCTGCTTTATTTTGGCCAGTTCAGGTACATGTCGGAAACAATCGTTCTCGTACGCATGTATTCTTATTAATTGCGCGCTTTCGACTAATCTACTACCTACGCTACCTATCTGCAGGATGCACCTCGAAGACGTCTGGTCTGTGTCGGCATTCATCAGCCAATAATAGCACAGAGGAGATGCCGCATGCATTATACCTAATTGAGTTATTGAAGAACTTGGTCATTATGCGGTGGAGATATTAGCACTGCATCCAGTATAGTTCCATCAGCGTAGATTACCTAAGTACCTAACCTAAGACCACAGCTGCACGTGCAGTACCTGATTCTGTAGTTCAAAGTAAGATGAGATAGTTTAACCCCCCTCGAGGTAGTCTAGATCATGATCTTGTCACTTCGTATCTCGCAAATGAACAAGTGAGCGAAGGAGCGAAATCAATGATATCAGGAGAAGAAAAAACTATTCCAAATGGTCGGCTTTGAGCTGCAGGATGTACTTTGGGTACACTTACACGAGCAGCTCACGAGATAAGGTCTCGCGAGGGTGACGTCATAGCAGCAGCTCGTATGTCATAATACTTACAACCAACCACCAAAACAATGGCCGTCCATGCAACGTCAGATAACACATACCTAGAGGCCAGACCTATCCACCGCCGCAGATTTTCGTAGCTCGCGCTAGGCCGGACCCTCTGGTCGCAGATTAAGTAAGCTGACGGCTACACTAGAGGCTGCAACCAGATTCTCCAACAAACGCCGACTGCTACCAAAACCTCCAGCTACGCGAACAGACCTTACCTAGTCCAGGATTCACAGCTGGGCCAGGTCCTCTAGCAAAACCAGAGCCTCTACGGCTGCACCAGACCTTTCGGCAAGGCTAAGCCTTGCGTACGGAAGCCGTTGGAAACGGAGAAGCGGACATGCGGATAAGCGGATAAGCGGATAACCAGCGGATAAGTCAGTTGCTGAAAACCAGCAACGAACATTTCGTTTAGTCTGCTGTGTGGTGCACGATTATGTCACGGTTCTTCTGTAGGGGGCTTTCGGTAGCACCTCTGGATTCATTGCTTGCGAATGTTTGACCGGACGGACGTTGGGCCCGGATTGCCGGATATCCGAAGACTTGTCACACACACGCACACATCACTTCGTATATATATAGGTATGTACTTACATTATATCTTGTGGAACAACTTCGCTCTGTATGTTCCTTGCTTCTAATTTATTCATGGTACAGTTATTCACTCTCTTTGAGGCTGCGCAAGGAGACCCTATTGCGTTCTTGCTAAACGAGTGAGAGGCGCCCGATTCTTCCCGATCTGTTGTCTTGTTCCCGAATGTGAGTGCCTTGCTTAGATGAAAGCCACGATACCAAGGGGCCGGCTCCGATTCCATCCAATCTTACCTTATCTTTCGATCGACCGGTCGCCGGTATTGGAAAACTCGGAGTGATTAGTCTGGATGAGATGAGATAAATGCGATGCGACGTGCTTTCAAATGTTCCGGCTCAGCAAAATTGAGACGCAGGACCACCCCTGACAGACATTCATGTTCGGGCCGAGTCTATTTCCTGAACTTTCCTTTCGGACCGTTCTTAGACTTCAATCACCTCATATTACCGAACTATAGAATGGTATTGATAAAGCATTCGTAAACTTTCCGGTCTCACTTCGCTAGATTCGATAGATGATTGGTGCACATAGCACGTCGGTGATAGAATATATATATATATATATTCTCCGGCGTAGATCATATCTCAAGTTGGGAAGATATAATAGTGGCAATAATAGTGTCTCTATCAGGTACCGGCGCATACCTACTCGAATGTGCTGCAAGCCACTGGCGGTGCAACGAGGCAAATGGACGTGTGTTGCAGCAGCGGCCGTTACAAGACGGAGTAAATCCACAACACTCGGCCGTGTGGCTTGCATGGTAGACGTCACCTCCTCTCGCTCAAAATCCATGCATTCTATTAGCACGGCCCCGTTGATATCCATAATAGACATGCATATATGATGCTGTCAAGATACTTCTGCCCTAAAAAGTAGAAGGGAAGGTCGTCAAGCGTCCTCCATCAGTGACGACGACGGTCCCGTTGCAGTAACCCCCCGCGCGAGAGGCGAGATATAATATCGCGCCAGCCATATCCTGTTCGTCACCGACGCGCTCCAGGGGAATCTGCCCTTTGACTATAGGCCCTGCTTTCGCCAGGATCGGGGCCGACATCTCACTAGGATAGACTATGCCCAGGGTCAGCGCCTTCGACGGGGTGCGATGTGGACGGCAGGTCATCGTTGACGTCTTGCGTTGCACGAAAGAGAAAATAGGGGTGCAGGTGGATACTTACGGCCCGGGCATATCGCGTTGGCTCTGATATCCCATTGCGGGAGCGCAACGCTGAGCTGCTTGATGAGATGTGTGCACGCAGCTTTACTCTGTCCGTCTAGAATTCGTCAGTACTCGCTGGCCCCGTGCTCGGCCCCGACATCCTCATCGCTGTCTAAAATCTCGAACATCGAGTGCCGGGCATCGTATAGCAAGAACGGCTCTACTTACTAAAGAGATGTCAGAATATGATGAAGCTGTGGAACCAAAACTCTCATCCGACTCACCAAGCAAACCCTCCGGTATTGATCTTGTTGAAGCCGCCGATCGAGCTCACGGCCACGACCTGCGACTTCTGCTCCACGTTCCCGCGCGCGTTCCCGGCGTCGAGCAGCTTCAGGAATGCCATCGCCGTGTACCAGACGGCGCTCGCGTTGACGGCGAAGGTGCTCGTGTACTCCTCTATCGGCACGGACAGGTTCGCCGAGATGAACTCGTCGAGGGTCGTCTCCGGCTTGGGCCTGATGCCGGCCGGGCCGCCGATGCCCGAGTTGCAGACCACCAGATTCACGAAACCAACTTCCTGCTCGATCTGCGACACGGCTCCCTTGAGCGCCTCGACGGACGTCACGTCACAGGTCACCGGCACGACGTTGGGGCTGCCGGTGCCGGCGGCCGCCTCCTGCAGCACGCTCAGCCGACGACCTAGTATGTATACTTTTGCGGCGCCGTTGGCGGCGAGGGCCTTGGTGATCATCAGGCCGATACCTGCAGATGAGATGAGACCAAGTCTGAGTGGAGAGGTTGGCTTTTTCTGTCAAACGTACCCGAACCGCCACCCGTGACAACTGCTACGAGACCGTTGACATTGAATAGATTGGTGGCGCTCAGCGCTGCAGCACTAGCCGCAGACTCGGCCATGGCGAACTTGAAGTTGAGCGTATCTTTTTTTCTTGTATTTTTAAGATCTTCTGGATCTTAGGTATTCCGAAGCAAGCGTGATATAATAAAATATCTCAGTATTATCTCTCAGTTGTCACGATGCAATCTCGTCCCTCTCTTCCACTGCAACGCACCAGCACCCGGCATCGCATTTATAATGGCGAACCCCACCACTACTCGTCGTATCAGGCTAGCCTCAGGCCTCGGTGGCGTTCGATTCGGCGTCAGACGAAGAGTTAGACCCGCTATACTTCGTACACAATACCTAGAATGTTGGAGTAGTATCTGGGCTGGTGATGACCAGAAAGTTCCTAGTAACCATGCATGTTTTATATACCTAAGGTACCTATGTTCATAACGAATCCAGAGGGATTAGGGACACAATTTGATATAAGGAAACGAGGAAATCAAACCAGGTAGTGTGAATAAATTTGTTTCTTTGCATTGAGAGATTTTGCTGCTGAAGACCCTCGCTTTTCAACAACGGTTGATCTTATCCGAGCAGCAACAAGCAATCGTGTAGTCTACCAACTTACTTACTTTATCTACCAGTCTAGCACTAATATAAAATTGCGCACGTTGGTGCTCTGAAGCATACTTTCTTGTAAGCCGGTATGTAAAGAACTCTGCCTCCTGCTGATTAGATCCTTCCGCTTTCTGAAATATTTAATGTCTTGATTCACAGCAAGTTGCCGTTTTAGCCCTCTTAGCAGGAGGAACGTTGGACAGACTGGAAAGCTTCGTTAAATGGGCCTCAGGCATCCTCTGGTCCCCAAGGCCTATCCGCCACACTGTGGCCAGACACATGATTCTTCCGTCAAATACAACAATAGAAGCACAATAACTTGGTATACCGTCGTCAACACCGTCCGCGTGCAGCTGGTCTACCTACCTGACTTATGCTGGTTGTGCTGATGATGTACCTCCCTCCTCCTAATTTATAGGCCAAGAAGCCCATAGGCACCTGTAAAATATTAGAGTATACAGTGTGATTATGCAGTCGATAAGCAAGATATACTGTGAGATGGAACCCACTTTTATTCTTTTCGCAAGCCAAAGAGCGCCGTCTTCCAGAGTCGCCGACACCTTCGCACACTCTCCCATCGAATCATGCCGAAACGGAAAAGAGGCGAGCCGAGCCTGGAAGAGAAGCTCACGAAATGGCAGAAGGATCTGGCGCGCGTACTCAAGGCCGCCAAGGGCTTCGAGCGCCAGCGGCTGAGCAAGCGACTTCGTGAAGCAGACGCCGAGAAGACAGTCAGGCTGGAGAGGGAAATCCTCGTGTTGAAGGTGAGTGAGCAGCATCTATCTGTCTATTGTCGCCCTCTCCTCCTCTGAGGCCGTGTCAAGTCAGGATCGCATTGCGATGCTATGCCATGGGCCAATCTGACGCAGTTGTCTTCCCCTCTCCTAGAGTCTCGATCTACACCAGGCGGCACACGCGCATCTGTGCTCGTCCCTCCTGAAGATCAAAGGCGTCGCCGAATCACCGAAGCTGCCCACCGATATCAAGCCCGTCCCGAAGCCCGAGCTCTCGGAAGAGGAGGAGGCCGCATTGCACAACGTCACGAGCGCGCTCTGCAACCGGAAACAGGTCAAGGATGTCGTCCAGGAAGCCATCATGGGCACCTGCATAGCCCTGCGGGTACCCATGCCTGAGAAGAGGAACAAGGGCAAGCATAAGGAGAAAGCCACCGCTGCCAAGAGCACGAGAGCTGAGAGGGAGGTACAAATCGATGAGGAGGGAGACATGGATAGTCCTGCAGACGACGAGTCTGACGGCGCGGAAGACTCAGAGTTTGAAGGGTTGCCATTGCTGAGGAGGAGGGTCGAAAAGGCGGATGGCGAGGAAGATCTTGAGAGTGACGCCGGTTCCGATATCTCTGACAGCCCGGAATTCGAAGGGTTCCCCGACAGCGACGCCGAAGAGAACATGTTTTCGAAATACGATGAATTGGTGGGGGGCTCTAGCGATGATGATGATGACGACGACGACGACGACGACGATGATGACGAAAGCGACCGCGCGGATAGCAGATCGCGATCCTTCAGAAATTTAGCTTTTGACGACGTCTCGTTATCATCCGAAGCCTCGGGCGACTCCGACGACTCGGAAGATGAAGCCCTCGCCCCTCCCGCAAAGAAAGCGAAGGCGAAAGCCGTGAAGCCCGTATCATTTAATCCGGGCAATTCGACATTCCTACCCTCTCTAATGGGAGGCTACATATCAGGCTCGGAATCCGCCTCGGACGTGGACGTGGCGCCGCCGGTGAGGAAGAACAGGAGAGGACAGAGAGCACGCCAAGCGATCTGGGAGAAGAAATACGGCGAGAAGGCGAAACATCACCAGAAGGAGAGTGATTCGAGGGACTCGGGGTGGGATATGAAGAGGGGTGCCGTGGACGCTGGAGGGGATACATCCAAGCCGTGGAAGAAGGGCATCAAGAACCCCTTCGAGCAGAGCCAAGTTCACCCAGACAGGCGGCGGCAGATGCAGAATAGTAGTGGTCGCCAAGCTCAGGGCAATGAATCGACGGATCATGGAGAGAGGCACCAATCTCAACAACGGGACAAAAATCAGCGCTCCCAGGCAGATAAGCCAGACCCGAAACCACCGCGCACACGGGACGACGAAGGGTCTCTGCATCCTAGCTGGGCTGCGGCTAAGAAGGCGAAGGAGGGCGTCCAGAAGGTCGCGTTCCAGGGGAAGAAGGTCACGTTTGATTAGTGGGATGTGGAAGCGTTGTTGGGCCGTTTGACTCGTTCAAAACCTTTACATACCTCTATGGGACTACGCTAGGGACTTATTCATGTCAGATACCCAACTGTGGCTATAAGAGGAAAATGCGAGTTTATGAAGACGCCGAACCGAATTTTGTGTTGAAGGTGACCATGCCGCAGCAATACCTCGAGATTGCGCATGCCCTTTATCGTGATATCAAAGTCTCCCCAGCCCGTCTCCTCACTCCATGATGAAAATATCTTTCAGCATAGATGTACTGGCTCGTAATTTTGTCAGAGTCATTTTGCAATTCGAACTCGTTGACTGAAAAGCTGAGCCTGACGAGGGAAATGATGTGCAGAGAACTAGTATGACATACAACGCTAGGTCTCCTTGCTGCTAAAAGTGATCAAATACGGGAATAGTAATATAATCAGAACTGACCGCTGCTCTCTCCGCGATGCTCGCCCAGTATGATGGTTTCTCAAAACATCGCCTAGAATACTACCCATAATCACTAACGCTCGGTCAAAGGTGCATGCCGGGCTGGCAGATCGTGAGCGAACACTCGGACCGACGCTTTCCTGCGGCACAATCTAATTACGTTCGAGCAGAATCTGTTTCGCGTTGCTATGATGTATTATCTCCGGAACCGAATCCACGCTGCTAGTGAGTTTAATTTAAGCATGATCACAGGGTCAGCCACCTCATCCAACCGCTCTCAGGCTGCGCTGCGCAGCGCGTCGCGCCCAGTCGCAGCGTGGTTAGGGCTTGTAACTATACGAGGCGGCGCGCTGGAGAGTGAGACAACCTATTTCCGAACCCTCCCCTGCGCTCCATTAGAGCGAAGCTTGAAGACGCTACTTGGCCTGGCGCATCTAATGAGATGTGTCTTAAGTGCCTCTAGACCAGTCAAAGCTGGTGTGCGAGGGGGGGTGTTTGCTTCCCTGTCTCATCGTCATTTTCAACTTCAGCTCGTGAACTCCCCTGCCTAGGCCGCATTATTCAGAGTCTGTCGACGCGGTGTTGAAAACTTTTCACATTCGGTTGAGGATAAAAGCAGACGCGGCTTCGGCCGTGTAGCGGTTGCCGTCTTGTGCTATCATCGCTTCCTCTTGTCCTTTTCCATCATTTGCCCTGCCTTGCGTTCGTTGCCCTTTTTCTTTTTTTCGTCTTCTTTCTTTTTAAAGCCTATATCCATTTTTCATAATCAGACTTGTCTGACATAAGAGCGGGTATGCCTTCCAACAAACCCCGTTTATACATTGCTATATATGTCAGCGGGGTCGAAAATAACGAAGAACGCAAGTGAGCAACAAACGACTGCTCCGAAATGCTTCATGGGTATAAACTTTGACAAATCTTTGGAACTCTTCTCCTTCTTTAGGTATCACTGGGGCTTCCTGATTGGACCGAAAGTGGAGGAGGGTGAAGACGTGGTGCCCGGTGCGCGCTACCACGTCAAGAATTCCCTGCAGGAATGGACGTTCGAGGAGGCCGCGTTGGTGAATATCCGGAACACCAAGGGCCTCCTGGCGCGCATAGTCATTGCCAAGATCGAGGACGAGCAGCGTCTCGTTGCCCTGCTTCGCCGAGTCCCGGTCATCCAGGACAACCCGAACTGGAGGTGTCGCACTTGGGTTGCTGACGCCTTGGCTGAGATCGCGAAGGACGGGAAGTGTGTGGGCACCGCCGAGTTGGACTGGCAGAAGATTGAGGCGCTCGCGAGGCAGTACGTGGGAGACAAGAGTGTCAGTGGTCGCTATCTGACTCCTGCGGACGTGTTGAGGCCGAAGCCAACATGGGATATGCTTGGAAACAGGGAGAGCGTACCTTGACAGCTGGCAATCGCGAGACGTCGTAGGATGATATTCGTTGACCTACCCTACCGTGACGCGATGAGTTCTAGCAGTACTATTTTCTAGAAGACATAGAATAAGCAGTGCCAAGATTCTCTGAAGGCATTTGCGCACTAATTAATCGCCCTACTATGGGTTTAATATTTGCCTCACCCTCTGTTGCGAACCTCTTCCATATTGAACTCCTCAGGGCACGGTCCATCTAGTATCTTTTCAGTGATACTCTGCCAAGTTGTCATTCTCCTATTGCCAACTCACGCTGACGTGCATCCCACTGATATAGATATCATCCAGAGGACTCCCAATCTTACCCCTTTTATTACCGGCTATGCCTTCGGGTTTCATACCCCCTCTAAGCCAAAGGCGCAAGTCCTGGATTGTCTGGAATCGATCGAAACGCAAATTCCCATACAATATGCGGGAGGAACAACGAACCGCCAACACAGCTTTCTACATCCGTTGTCGCGGGGAGCGCAGTTCTTGAAAGATGCCCCTTAACTGCACGAAGACACCCTCAAGCGATTCATTCGACGGGCTCTTTCGGGCTTTGGGGAGTTCCTCGCTCTGGATCCTCTCCATTACGAGCCAGGTGCCTCGCAAGTCAAAAACTCGAGACGTAGGTAGTGAGAGAGAATGTCACACCGTTATCTACTGCTAGGATATAGGGGGGCGAAGAGTGGGTCAGGAGACGTATGGGCCTATTGATCGCGAACAAGACGCGGAATCACGTGCAGGTTTACAGCACCCTTCAGGCAATACTCGGTAATTATCTCTTATGTCGCGTCCATGGAGGGGTTGAAAAAGGGGGGCGCGGGGTATAATAAGGACTGTTGCCTGTTGGGTCTGGAACGGTCCGGACGATTGACGTAACGAATGCAACGTGTTAATCGTATCACTTTTGATATACGGAGAATTCCAACCTTGTATAAGGCAGAGAAAAAAACGGTGAGTCACATATTGTACGATAATTATGCATGTTGGTTGACTCGGTAGTAGTATTTTAGCTACCGATTAGGTTAGACCCTAAATAGGAGACATGGTTGATCTTGTATTCGGTAGCTTACTTCGTGGGAATGCTTATAATTCCGTAGAATTCATATAGATGCCTAGAGGGCACGCTTCTTGGGGGGAACCTGCCGGTTGACCTGCTTACAATTCTAATTTCAGTGAAATGCTTACATATTTTACAAATTACAGGGGCCTGGAGCTTGGTAGAGGGCCGTGGAGCTCCTTTCAGTTCATTGATTTGAGTACAGATACAGGAGGACAATAGAGCAATACTGGAGTCATATTCCCAGTACCGTGCTAGTGTGCCTTTGCCCCACGAATTCATATCACCGCCTTCATAATTTCTGTCTTTTCTACCGCCCAAGCTTACTCTAGATTGCAACGGAATAAACGCTCAGATGAGCGCTCCGTGGGATGAGTCGGGGTATGCGTACCGCGAAGAGGCAATAGCGACGACTAGCCCGAGATCTTTTCTATATTACATTGTCGCAGATGTCGGGGCAGATGGCTCCCACCGGCCCCTTGCTATCGCCTTTCGCCACGGCACGAGTCCAGATCCTAGTAGGCTGGAGCGTGTGCGTCACGTCTTGGAAGACTGTGTTCGCATCTTCGAGATATTCTCCGAGCCCGGTAATCGCGCCGCGTTAGAGGCCGAATCGCATCTTGCTGCAAGCTGGTATCGGGGGCCAGACTACCGTGATCCCGATCGCGTTGAGATTCCCGACGTGCCGCAGCCCACGCCCAAGCCCACGCCCATTCCGGATTTAACGGGCTATGGCGTGAAGCAAGAGTTGCCAGAGCCGCCCTGGCCAGGCGGTATGCGCGAGTTTCCCTTCATTTCCACATGCCTACGCATGGGCCTATCGCGTCGTGGGACACGCTTGGGGGACATCCAAGAGCAACCCTTGGGCACTGTGTTTAGGGACGATAGGCTGGAATATGGCATGGTCGTCTTTGACATCTCGGACTTGGATCAGGTTCGATACGGGATTGTCGGTTTTGAGATCAACTATATGGCCGAAGTACTCATGTCTCGATGGACTGGCTGGGACCCGGTAGAAGGCCCGCCACCAGCACAAGACCCGGTACCGGTCCTGGAACGGTTTCGTCATCGCAGACCACTCACCTATGTCCCGTTCATGAAGAAGTTTCATTGCCTCCGATTGAAGAATGATGTCAATGTTTTGAATAGGAGGCCTCCAGTTACATTAGCGGCCTTAGAATGTATGAACATACCCCCTATCTCTCCGATGTCCAGTACATCAAGTTCATACGGATGCTGAAACGAGAAACAAGATATCTGGCCGGAAAGTGGCGAGCCCTCCAATAAGGCCCGGAATCCTCGCAACAAGCGCAAGCACATGGATAGCCTAGATCAAGAAGTCGCCAGCTTGACAGAAAGTTTAGCGCAGGGTGAAGAGATAGACATGTTCAGTGTACGGCGGTCTGCCCGAGATCCCGAGTTTCAGGCCCGTCTGCTCCATGGCCTGTGGAACGTTTCATTCGCCTTGAATGATTCTGAATCCTCCACCCAACTTCTCTATCTAGCTTACAAGGGGTATGAGGACCTCAATTGGGTCTCGTACGGCAACCTAACCTACGAAAGTATCGCAACTATCCTGCGGTCCAACCGACTCAAGGATGCAAAGACATTAAGTATCTGCATTGATCATTTACGTGGCTCACCCACTACGCTGTTTGAGGCATTGTTAATTTCCAAATCGATAGACGAGATACATTTCCTCCAGGGCCCCAGCAGAGTGAACGATGAGTTAGGCTCGCAGCTATTTGCCGAGCTCTGCGGATCTTCAGCAGGTTCCGCGCTGCTTCGAGAGAGGAGGATATTTCTAACATGCGCATACTCTGCGCCTCTACGGAGGAAAGTCTGGCTTCCCGATCTCGCAAGCAGGAGAATACCCAAGTCGTTGAGATACGCTCCACCGATTCATGCTTTTCCGGTTCAGCATGTGTTCGTTCGCCAGCAATACATCGCCTCAGGCGATCCAAAGCTCTTCCGACCCTGCCACTTCTTCCTCGGCGACGCACTTCTCGATCCCGAACGTTTCGTCGTAGGATTCCTACAGTATTGTCGTTCTGTCCTAACTGATAGCCATCTTGTTAGTTTTGCCTGTGGCCCACCCACCATCTCGATGTACGGGCGAGGGGATTCTGGTAGGCAGATAAGTCCAATGGCGGCAGAGAATCTCGCTGTTCATAGGCGTTGTGATGAAATCCCGGGGGGCGACGGGCAAAGATCAAGTCCTCAAGTCGAATGCTGGCCGATGGCGCGAGACTTCCTGCCTGGTGGCTGGACGGTGCTCGTCGTGAGTAACTCTCGAAGTCAATTTCTTCCCGTTATAGTAGCATGATGAGCGCTACCGAAATTGTCTCGGGAGTGTGTTTCAGGAGCTCTGGAGCCTCTCAAACGAGTAATTACTGACTCCGACTGCTATAGTCTCACGAATGGTACCACGGTCCTGATGCCCCCAAACAGTCGCGTCCAGCCTATTCTCCTGATGGCAACGTGCCTTTCATCCGCTATGCGTTCTTGCGCACTCGGCAACTCATAAATATCAACGATGAGACGAGCCATTCGGCGTCGGCGCTCGATGATATCGTCGGGCCCGACCATGTTGAAGTGGTTGGTGGGCTGGCGGAGTTCTTCACCGAAACGACAGGGCGGGACGAAACGTCGCTGATCAATCGGCTGCTGGAAGATGCGGCTAGAGTGTTGAAAAGCAGGTGGCCCACCACTGGACTGGGACCGGGGATGGATTATCTGTCCGTGCTCGACGAAAGCCATGCGCGTAGCATTCTCAGGGATTTCATTGAGAACACGGCGGCCGTGAGACGCAATTTGAAATCGGCGATGGAGGCGAAGCCAGAGGGTATGGCGATTTCCATCACTCCACAAACTCCCATTTCATGCGTGTAGCGACATATCTGCCCATGAGCTGAAATGCCTCTTCTCTGAAGTGCTAGACAAGATGGCTAACTCGTCAGTAGACAACAGTTGGTATCCTGATCTTCTCAAGGGGGGTAGCGCTCAGAGCATGCGTCAACCGGAAAGCGACTCGGCGATATTCAAGTCTCTTGTTGATGGCGAGGAGGAGGATCCAAATCTTCTCGGGCCGGAAAGGAAAGTGCGGATCCATTGGCCTGATGATTATGATAGTGACTTGTAATGAAGGTATCTCTGGTCACATACGCCAGAATGCCTTGAGTGTGGATTAGCACACGCGTACAGATGGTTGATGTACGATGGTACCTGTGTCTATCATTCCTCCCAGAAGGGGAGTATCTATTCAGTCTGATAGGCCGGGATGGGAATACATCGTATTGTGTGCTTGTCACAATTCTAAGCGCTGGTGATTACAGTATTAACTTGTAGCCGTTTATAAATAGATGCATAGTGGCTTGCTATATTTTATAACCCCAGGGGGTGCTGGCAATGATGTGATGTGTAGCTTGAAAATGCTGAAACGTATATGACACAAATAAATAAATAAACAAACAAGCAAACGAACAATTTTTTGATTAAGGGATGGCTAGTGTCCAACACTATCGCCAGCAGTTTTGATAAAGTCGTGGCATGTTCTAGCCTTATTGTGATTGTTAAGACGGAGCGGTTAATAAAAGGGGTGGCCAGCATCTACGCGCGCATGTTCGAATTCTATCGGGATACTATAACCTAGTATTTACAGTCGAGGCTATCCAGATAGTTCTCTCGCTTTAACAACAACATGAAGAAAGCATACACGAGCACCAAGAACGACCTGAAGGATCACATTAAAGAACCGCATCTCCACGAGGCTTCCGTCGGTAGCACCGCCATGGCAACCCTCGAATATGGATCGCCCAGCCGCATGCTCACTGAGCCCACACCCAACACCGAAGAGATAACAAGAACCGGCATTACACGCGCCAAAGCTCGCACCTACAGTGATGTGATTAAGTCTTTCATCATCGGCGACGAAGGCCCAGGTCTATTCGGCGCGGGACGTGGTCACTGGCGCGCTGAGGACGAGGTGCTCCCGAAACTCCGCACATGGATGGTCGAGAACACGGCACCACGCACGTTATGGATATCGAGTCCTTACGACGTAGGAAAGACGACCAGCGCGCGAGCGGCAGCCCTGGGTGTCGTGTCGGCAGCGTGGCAGGCGGAGACGCCGCTGATCTCACATTTCTGCCAGCGGCCCCAGCCCAGCCAAATGCGGGCCGGGGCAGACATCGCGAAGGCGGGATTGGTCGGGATGCTGTATAGTCTGATTCACCAGCTGTTACAGTTCAATTCGGCCGAGGAAGAACTGGACATCAGCGCAGAAAGCCTTGCCGCCTTGGACGGGAGTATCGAATCATGGGGCGTGAGTCTGGAAGTACTTCGAGTGTTGCTTGACCGCACACCTGACTTGATGTACTGCGTGATTGATGGATTCAACGATCTCGAGTGGGGTAGCGGAGAGAAAGAGTGTCGGCAAGTTTTGGATATCTTGTTCGGAAGACAGCGACAGGAGGGGAAAGTGTTCAATATTCTCCTCACGACTGCAGGACAGTCACGGATTCTGCCGTCGTACGTGCATTTCAACGATAGACATATTGCTACGAAAGGGGCAAGGGAGGTTGCGAGGTTTGGAAGGAGGGTCGAACTGTGATGCGCACCGCAGCTATTTAAGATGAACTGATAGAGTTTACGATACTTATAGTATATGCATGAGGGCATATGTTATCAAGGGAATCATGATCTTGAACAAGAGCGCTTGAATCGCCCAGGAATTACTTCTGCGGACCATATCAAGACTATAGCACCTAGGTCCAAGCCAAGTACTGAGATTTGATTCAAATCGCGAAAGAACAAGACGAGCACGAGAAGACTCGCATCACCATGACACTATGAAACATCACTAGCTGGATATCCAAGAAGGCATGTCGTTTTTATCTAGATTCCAAGTACCTTCAGCGATGGCATCGATATGATCGAAAATGGCATTGCTAAATTTCTCTTACCTATAAGCGTTCTTACCCAGGTTACGTTGATCATCGGGGCTATTTAGATAACACCAGCCTAGACTGGATATCGCAAGCAACCGTTGTGAACTGAGGTTAGAGCAAGTAGATTATGAGACTAGCTGCTAATCTAGATCACACGCGTGTCAAACTAAACCTCTCCATGGCTGTATAGGTAAGTATCTGCTTAGATCTAGCCATTTTCTGCGCCTTCCGTAACTCTGAGTGAAATGTTCAAGTATCTAGGCAAGCAATATAGAAGGTTCCCTCTATCGTGAAATCATCGTAAAACCCGACCTCAAAATGAGGGATTGTTCTCTTTTTTTCTTTTTAAAAAGATCTGCGCATGTGTTAATGTCGTGCGAAATAGAGTGATAGCAACGGAGATAGGCAAGGGTGGGGGAAGGGGTATGTGTATGTATCCCTTAGGAAAGATCGATTGGGTCGTCCGAATCTCCGGAGAGATCGATAGGGTTGTCTGAATCCCCAGATAAATGCATGGTGTTGTCTGAATCCCCGGAGAGATCGATGGGGTTGTCTTGATCAGAGAGATCGATAGGGTTATCTTGATCTCCAGAAAGGTCGATCGGATTCTCATCGCTGACAAATAGAGATTCCTGGTGCGTGTGGTTCGACTTGTGGCGCTTGGATGGCCTAGATTGCTAATCTTGACTACTTTCGCTCGAGGAACGCTTCACGGAGGTGCCACGGCCGGAGCCGGATTGACTCGATGAGCTCCGAGAAGGCGATATCTCCACCTTTATATTCTGCTCGTTATTCTCGTCGTCGTTCTTGTCATCTTCGTCCTTGTCGTCATCGTCTATCTTGAGGACTTCTCTCGCTTCTTGGACACTATTTTCTTCATGATCCTGGTCGACGAGATCCTCGTCGTCGCGAGTTAAGTCGATATATTCATACGAACCCCCGCCGCCAGCATTGGCCTCGACGCCACTATTGTCACTCTCGGGTGCGGTGCCTGAACCCGAGCGCACAAACAAGCCGCTGTCAGTGCTGTGATAGCCGCCCGTGCGACGGCTAGTAGTATCATTTTCGTCGCCATCGTCGTCATCGATGACTATAACAGAAGGCTGAGGAGCAGAGGCACCGTTCACGCCGCTGTTATCCGGAGCGTCACCACCGCCACCAGAGCCCGAATGCGACGAGCGCCCTAGGAAATTAACGATTTCAGTCAAATCGATATCCGAAGGTTGGTCATCGTCGTCAGGACCGGGCTCATCGTCATCATCGTCCATCGGGGTATCGCTGTCGGCTATTTCCGTGCTTGCATTCGTGTCAGAGACGCTGCGGGAAGAACCGCCGGGGGCCCCATCGGAGCTGGAATCGAAAGAGTCGCTCGAGCCTGTCGACCTACTCGAGGAAAATGTTTCCGAGCCACCAACAGAAACGTCCTCTACTGGAGTCTCATCATAGAAGTGTGCGACGAGCTCTCTGGTTTCATCATCGGGCTGGAAGTCCGCAAGACCTGTAAGTGGCCGAAGGTTGTCAATCTCGGCCTTTAAAGTCGCCGACTGGGTTTTGTCTCTTTTCACCACGTTGTTGATGTCCTGGGAGAAGGACCAGTCCCTGATTGCTCGGTCGGCGTTGGTATCGTAGAAATGTACCCATTTCATGCCTCGCAGCCCGTAAATGAAATCCATTCCTTGGACTGTCCTCAAGCTGCGGTTTTTACGGTAATTGGGATGGGTATCGGTTCTTCGGCTCTCCAAGGCGAAGATGTCCATATCTTCCTCATCCTCTTCGTCATCTTGGCCGATTGTGAAGTCCTCGTAGAAGTCCCCACGGTCAAGCATTTCATAGGGGCGGCGAATACGCCATTTCGCGCTTTCGTTTATGTGAACCACTAGAGTGCGCAGACGTTTGGTATGCATGAACCAATGAAGAGGCTGTTTTCGAAGAGAAACGCCTTTATCCTGCCTGGGCGTCAGAGCGCCATGCCACATGAGCTCTATGTTGACGAGTCGTTGAACCCGAGACCTCTTTATGCCGGAGCAAAAGCGGCCGAATTCCCCTAGGGAACTGAAAGCAAACGTGTTAGTTGCTAGATAAAGTTAGTTGCGCGAATCAGTGTAAATAGTAGGACTGCCGGCCAATGAGGCTTACCATAGAACATGTGGGCTGTCGCGTAGAACCACCGTTTGGACACGAGAAAATAATTCAGGAATCGGGAGGGCTTATCCGCTTTCGCAACGCAGCATCTTTCATTGCCGATATGAAACCGACTTGGAAAATCCACTTTTCCAGGTTCGCAATCGAGGGGAGGGGTACGAGGGTCCAGACGGGATAGGCAATGTATCAACTCGCCATTTGGAATCAGCAGTTTCCAGATACGACACTGGAGATAAACCGGGAGTCTCTCAAATGGGAAGGGGGCATTCTCTAGCAACAAGTCTGGGTTATGTTGGGTAAGCCTCACTGGCAAGATGATCTCGCGGATGGTTAGGATGTCGAGTCCATTGTAACGGTCTTGGAGCATCTGTTCATCGAAATGTTCCCGGATGTGTACTCGTGAGCATGCCATCTCGACCAACGATAAATGTGGATGAGTGATGTTGGTCGATACAGACATGATGCCTTGGCGGCATGCATCTATATAGATTGGGTCGTAACCCGGAAAGTCCGTGCTTTCACCTCCTGGATCATTTTCACGGAATTTATCTAGAAGATCGTTGAGGCGGGGTCGCCACGGCTAGATATTTACCAGTCAGTATCACCGCATAAACACTGTCAGATACGGATCCAGACTTACCTCCCACTTGATTCGATTGGGTTCTAGCTTCGCAATCTGTTCCTTCAGTCCCCTGATTTTTTCTTCAAATCCGGCTTTTTCCTCCTTGAATTTTTCCTTAAGATCCATGACTTCCTTGAGCCACCGCTCCTTGATCTTTTGGCAATTGCGGCACTCCCTGGATCTTGACTTGCCTTTTCTGCGTCTGCGACGGGCTTTTCGGGCCTCATCTTCGTCTTCGCCCTCGCCATCAGAGGCATTGTCCAAGATATCGGGACTTATATCGGGGTCACTGTCATGGTCATTGTCTTCAACGACAATTTGGTTCTCCTCATCACTCCCCTCCGCGTCCTCATCTTGATTGTCGTCAGGAGCCCAAGGCTCAGGCTCATCTTCATCGAAGCCATGGTCTAGGAATAGTAGCCCATCGTCGTCGGCATTGCCGTTTCCGTTACTTCCACTACTAGTAGCCTCATTACCACCATTGACATTTCCCCCATGATCATTCTCTTCATCACCACTACCCCGAGATTCTCCGAGAAAACCGGACGACATGATGACTTCGAGATCAAGTTCAGATAGGGATTAGCAGGAGTATTGTTGTTACTTGGTGATGAGCGTTGGTCTTTTAATAAATAAGAGAGATCGAGACAGAGGCAAGTGGCAAAATCAGTTAGCGCAGTTGCAGAAGGTGCAACCGTGAGAGTGAGGTACGGTGCTGGGAGTATTGAAAAATACCAGGCCACTTATACTAGTATGTAATCTCGGTGCAAGGGATGAAGAGTAGACAGAGGGCACTTAAGTGCAGATGTGTGCGATAGGTGTAGATGGTGTGAGCCAACCTCTTTAGGCGCAGTATATGCTAATTGGACGTGAGCACCACGAAGCCAATATGGCCTATGATTATCTATTGACGAAACGTGAGATGTTGTAAGTTAGGGATGTGAGTATGTGAGAAAGGATTTGGGAGGAGTAAGTGATTCATAAGTGAGTCTTGTAAGATAGTCAAAGGTACGGGGCTTGACAGGTGAATCAGAACTCAGGATACTCTGCTGGGTGCGGCTCCTGCCGACGGCAACTTCCTGCTGAAGGTAGATGTTAGATTAAATAATGAGAAAGGTAAGTATGTAGGCCGACCGAAGGCAGTATGTTGCAAATACTTTTGTTGCAACGTAATATGTAGCTGGGTGAAGGCAAACGGAAAGTGGTGGAGGTAGGTATGGCGTTTGTTCTGTTTAAATCGGGAGAATTTTAGACCTGCTGATGAAGCAGCCTCTCTCGGTTTTGAAGAGCCGAGGGTAGCAGGCCGTGCGGAGAGTGAGGATGTGCGAGTGAGAGTGCATGTGTGTGTGTGTGTGTGTGTGTGTGTGAGAGAGAAAGAGAGAGAGAGAGAGAGAGAGAGAGAGAGAGAGAGAGAGAGAGAGAGAGAGAGAGAGAGAGAGAGAGAGAGAGAGAGAGAGAGAGAGAGAGAGACAGAGAGAGAGAGCACGTGAGATATGAGAATCACTTCTGTGAGTATGAGAAGAAGCTATCAAACTCCAAGGAGGTTCGAAGGCGCAGATCGGTGTTGTAGATAAATGGAGATGTAGAAAAGTTGATGATGAGAAGGTAGCTGCTCCTGGCAATGAATACTGATGAATGTGAATACCTAGGTAGGTAGACAAAACAGTCGCTTCAGGGTTTGTATTGTGTCATTAGAAGACGATTCAGCATATCCCCTGTTGAAGCTTAATATGCAGGATACTAGCCGTCATCACGATGATGTGTGCAGGTTGGGTGAGCTGAAGAAAGGGTCTGGCAGTCGTAGGCAGCTTAGCATTACGTATTTTGTAGATTGGTGATAGAGGAAGGTGCTATAGTCAAATTGTCTGCAAGGAATGGAACTTGATTAGCACAACGGCCTTTACTGTCTGTTACCATGATGGAATGTTCTACGATTTGATCTTTTGATATACGAGTACTTCGTATGCATCGTGACTGAAATGTCACCAACGAGAGGAAGGCTGGGCAGGGAAGGCGCGTTGCAATTGATATAAATTGACCAATTGAGGCGCTAGGCACCACCTCGCCTTTTCAGATGTGAATAATTGAGTAATTCGATCCGTTTCTTGGGACTAGGTATTCGTCTCCCTTCTGCTCCTCCTTTATTGTAGGAAGGTACAATTGGGGTTCTAGCGAAGTAAAACCTTGGTTAGGTCATCATCACGTGCGTTTCTACCAGCCTGTGAAACCTCGATATGATTGGCCAAAATGTACTGTTTCCCTGTCGTTCAGCTGCAGCATGCGTAAGGCTCCACAGCGGTACTTTGGCGGGGTTATGAGGAGCTAGTGTACCCAGGTACCAGCGTAGTCCACTAGCTCAGTGAGAATTGAGCTCTAATTGGCTAGAAATGAGTAGCTACTTACCTAATTCGGCTTGGCCTTGGAAGGGTTCGATCTTCCTGCGAGATCGCAATCGCAATCCCTCCAGAACAACAGACACCAACCCACCCATTTCACTTCTCAATCGACCATCAGCTGGGTTCGCATTGGAGACTCTATCAAGCCGCGCAACATGTCTTCCGATAAGCCTCTTGGTTTCCAATGGCAATTCGCCGCTGGCGCCATTGCCGGCGTGTCCGAGGTAAAGCTGAATACGGCCCAGGACTCCGAGTTTGCTGCTTTGACGGACACATAGCTAACCTTTGCTATTTACTGCCTTAGATTTTGGTCATGTTCGTGTCCCCATGCGCCCTTGAGCCCGACTGTGCTCCCACGATCCTGACATTCCGTGTCCGTCTAGGTATCCATTGGATGTTGTCAAGAGTCGGTTGCAGCTCCAGAGTGGCAAGGCTACCGGGGCCGATAGCTATACTGGCATGGTGGATTGTTTCCAAAAGATAGTCCGCAATGAAGGGTGAGCTGAACAAAGCATAACAATGTTGTGTCGCACCATATTCACCGTACGACCCAGGTTTTCGAGGCTTTACCGTGGCATTACCGCTCCCATCCTCATGGAGGCCCCCAAACGTGCCACCAAGTTTGCCGCCAACGACGAATGGGGGCGGATTTTCCGGAAAGCCTTTGGTGCTGAGAAGATGACGCAGCCCCTTTCTATTCTTACCGGTGCTTCGGCCGGCGCTACCGAATCCTTTGTCGTGGTTCCCTTCGAATTAGTCAAGTGTGAGTGAGCACACGAGCAAACATTGCTGTCGCCTAACCATGCAGGGATACCAACTCGCTCGGGATCTTCCGATACTATAGCTTGTAGCAGCCAGGCACATGATTGAAATGTCCCAAATTCCCCTACATCTCAGCAAGAGCTCACATGTTCCATTCCAGTACGATTGCAAAGCAAGGAGTCTGCCGGACAATACAACGGTGCCCTTGATGTTGTATCAAAAGTCATCAAGAACGAGGGGCTTTTGGCCCTGTACAACGGCCTCGAGAGTACCATGTGGCGACACATACTTTGGAACGCGGGCTACTTCGGCTGCATCTTCCAAGTCCGAGAGATCCTCCCCAAGGCGCAGACGAAGAGCGGCCAGATCTCCAACGACATCATTGCTGGTACTATCGGTGGTACGGTAGGTACCATTCTGAACACGCCCATGGACGTGGTCAAATCCCGTATTCAAAACACGCCCAAGGTTGCCGGCCAGATCCCCAAGTACAACTGGGCCTGGCCTGCATGCGGCACTGTGATGAAGGAAGAGGGATTTGGAGCCTTGTACAAGGGCTTCCTGCCCAAGGTGTTGAGACTGGGTCCCGGCGGTGGTATCCTTTTAGGTGAGTCCATGGGCTTCTTCAAACGTGTGCGTGCCCTTCGCCATCATAATTGCTAACAGGGTTCAATAGTTGTCTTTACGGGTGTCATGGACTTCTTCCGAACCCTCCAAAAATAGAGCTGCTCGTACAATAGTTGGACATTGAAGGAGAGTTTTGCATCACACTCGATACCCCTGTGGGAGCCGATATTGTATAGAGGTACCGCCAGGCATCGGAGCTGTCGTCAACTTACCATGCCCGTAACGGAGCTAGAAGACTGCCAGGTGGAGAGATACTCGATGGCCAATACTTGATAGATGCCGATAGTTTCTTTTCTACAGTTCCACCAATCATGGCAAGACCATTTCAACACAAGCCAATAGAGAGCCAGAGAACAACAGCCGGCCTGCTGCAAGAAGTCATGAAGAAAGATGGACGAACTATTATCTACACTACCCCACCGTGATCTGCAGCTGCAGCTACTTAGCAAGCACCTACCAACTACCCTAGTTCAACTTTCAGCCCATTTCTGTTCGCGGATAGCGTGCAGGGTGCAGAGTGCCTAACTTACGACTTATGTACCTCTACAATGTTAATCAGGTGTAGTGACTCGAGTCTCATAGATGGTATGTATATCTCTTGATGGAATTGTTGAGCTGGGCTGCCATATGACTAACCTCCGCAACCATAAATGCGTTAAAAAATGAAGAAAGAAACGGATACACGAGAAACAGACGGACAGATGCGATTTCACTACAGCAATACTACACCTAAGACATAGATATGACCGACATACATGGTGTACACATGACCTAGATATATGAAGGTACTCAGTTACCTTCCATGTTGCACGACTTTAGTTAAGTACGTGATGTACGGTACCTACATACCACGGAGGGCACAATGGTGGTTCAGTTTGATTCTACGTGCTCTTCGCTACCGATGTTCGCCTTATCTTGTCCGTGTACTTGGTACCGAGGTGCCTGTCAGCCAGGTGGTTCAAGATTGGCCATGCTCCTGATATCGGGACTGTGATTCGTCGGAGCTCACTAACGGTACCCTTGGTAGGTGGGGCAGATTGGGTGATGGTGACCGGGCCTGAGGATGGTTAGCTCCGCTGCACATTGCCGCTAGCTCGGGAGGGCTGTCGCGGGGGGTCGAATCGCGATGGCTCTGGGGTACACGAGCACACTGATAGGCACCCTCGACGATAAACCACTCTAACTTTAAACTCATCATCCATCCTGCCCTTCTACTCCTGCAACTCCTCCAACTGATTCTCCCAAGACGACTCGGACAGGCCGACAACAACGATACCAAGCTTCACTGATTCTACCACTACCGCACTCTTCGAGCCTTTCAACAACTTGTAAGCCACTCGGCGCATCTTACCTTTAGTTACACTATCAAAGTCTCGTCTTTACCCCTCCGATCCCATCGTGGTCCCATCGTGATCCCACCGTCGACTGGCCACACCTCGAGGCGAGTCCCTCTTCACGCCCAACGACGTCCCCGATCCGTGAACGATCCCGATCCCAGGAAAGCTGCCGCGAGCCTCGACTTTCTTGCCTGGAACCTCCGGCATCGCTCCGACCTCCCCCCCGCCCGTCGAAGCTCTTCCGATCGTACCTTTAAACAGGCTGCAGTCCTCGAGGCTTCGGCGAGGTGCCATCCGAAGTGGCCGAGACACCCATATCACAGCGCGTCCATGACAAGCCTGTGGAAGTCTTTCTGGGAAGATGACGTCGACAACTTCTGTCGATTGCTCGCTTCCGCGACTCATCCCCAGACCCCAGCCAAAAGTCCGGCTCTCGGAGTAGGGAGCCTCGGAGCCCTGGGCACGTCGCCAAGGTCCGTCACCAAGTCGCGCAAGGTCTCCGGCCCCGGTTCCGCCTTCTCAGCCGCCAAGTCTTCCGTCAGTCACTTTGGGAAAGCGGAAATCAACAGTCGCGACTACTGCGGTCTCACCCTCCTCCTGCGCGCTGCCTCTTCCACGTCCCCAGACGCCGTCGCATTTGTTCAGGCCCTTCTGGAACATCCTGCCATCGACATATACCTTCAGGATCCCGAGAGTGGCTGGAATGCGCTGCATCGAGCTTTGTATAATGGCAACATATCTATTGCACGGCTCCTGCTCGCCAAGGAACGCAGGGACCTGACAGAATCATTCGGGCCGAGTGCTATGAAAGTTGGCCAATTAATCAAGACGAAGGATCATGAGGGGAATAGTCCGTTTGATCTCTACAACGCCACCATTGCGCTCCGATCCCTAAAGGCAGCCGAAGAGCGCACTCACTCCGGAGACGATTCAGACACCGATGATGCCGCGAGCGATTCCGGGACCCCGTAAGTCCCTATGAAATTTTTCATGAAATTTTTCATGATAATATCAATAAAGTTACGGCTCAACATGCCTGCTGACTCTGATTGATTCAGATATCCTATTAAGTATCACGGCCTGGGGGAAGAATTGTTCACCTTCGGAAGCAATCATAACCTGTCCTTGGGCGTTGGTCATGAAGATGATAGACAGTACCCGGAGCGTATTTACTTGGAGCGGCCAGAACACCTGATTCATCATCTTCACGATCAGCAGTTATTAGAGCAGCAGCCTAACCTGAGTAGCGATGATGCGCCATCCCGCAACCTGGCAGATGTTCCTGCTCTCGTCCAGAATCGGCCCCTGATCATCCAAGATGTTGTACTCTCCAAATTTCATACTGCCGTTCTCACGACGGATCCATTTTCCAACCTTTACGTTTCTGGTCTTGGCCGGGGCGGTCGCCTTGGTCTCGGGGACGAAACGACGAAACTCAGTTTCACACCTGTTCAAGGGGGCTTGTCTGACAAGAGAGTGACTGCGGTCGCACTTGGACAAAACCACACCTTGGCCATTACTAGCGAAGGTGAATTGTGGTCTTGGGGGTCCAATAGTTATTCTCAGTTGGGGTATACGCTACCCCCTCCAGTCAAATCCGACGAGGAGCCGATCAGCATCACCCCTCGTCAGGTTTTCGGACCCCTAAAGAAGGAGATGATACTCGGGGTGGCAGCGTCGTCGATCCACTCTGTCGTGCACACCGGCTCATCTCTATTCTGCTGGGGGAAGAATGCCGGGCAACTTGGTCTCATGGATGCCGATTCTCGATCACTCGAAGTGCAGACCGTTCCACGAAGAGTGGCTGCTACATTGATCTTGAGCCACTCTTCTATCGTATCGGCCATTTCGGCTATTGACAGAGCAACATGCTGCCTTTTTGGTGACCGCTCACTAGTCGTCTTCACGAGCTACGGATATAAGACGATCAGTCTTCAAGGTGCCACCTTATCGACCAATCTATCTCTGCACCAGACGATCGCATTCTCTTCGACGTCTTCCCGTGATTCAACGCGTCGAGAGATTCACCAGATCGCATCTGGAGGTGACACCATCGCAGCTGTTACGGGCAGCGGTGATCTATTCACAATGCATCTGAGCCATAATTCCGATAGTGATCAGCTAACCACATCTACTACGAATCCTTCGAAAATCAAGGACGCGATTACTACGCCACAGTGCATCTGGAACTCTCGAAAAGACGGTGCGAAGTCTGTTGGAGTAGGCGAAAACGGCTCCGTCATCATATCTACGCAATCCGGGGCAGTCTGGCGACGAATCAGACGTACCAAGGCCCAGGATACCAAGAGCTTGAACTCATCAGAACACAAACGAAAAGATTTCAAGTTTCAGCGCGTCCCATACATCACCGATGTAACCGCGGTGAGAAGCTCAGCCTTTGGCGCCTACGCAGCCGTTAGAAAAGATTGTGATGTTACTCGGGATCAGCTTGAGATATCTCATCAGACACTCTGGGAAGATGTCAGCCCTTTACTTCCACTTCAAGGCTTCAAGGCTCGTAACTCAAAGGCACGAGAGAATAAAGATACCTGCAAATTTCAAAACCCACAGAAGTTAAAAGAGCAAGCTGATGTCTTAACCTTCGAGATATTGACGTCCACCGATCTCGAGGATGACTTGACGAGTCACTTCACAGACTGGGCTTTCGCAAATCAAAAATTAGGTACGGCCATTCGTTCGGCTTCGAATCCAAACCTGTCCCTCCCAGCACATTCTTGGATTTTATCAGCACGGAGCGTAGTCCTTCGTGATGGACTACAAGAATTTCGAGAAACCGGAAAATATGTGATACCAGATCTTCTCACCATCACGGAAGACCGAGGCGAAACAATCATTCAGTTTGCTTGGAATATTGATATGATCGCCTTGCTGAACACCATTGTCTATATGTATTGCGATCGGGTTATCCCTGCTTGGAACTACACGCGGCAGGCTTCTCCCTTAGCGCACAGGTATCGCCAAATCCGTACCGACGTCATGAAAATTGCTACTCGGCTGGGAATGCCAAGGCTTGAAGCCGCTGCGCGGATGCAGACGACCCCAACTCGCTCGATGGATATGGATTTTCGAGACGCTATCAACGGCACAACGTTTTTTGGGGACAGTGATACGCTGCTGGAGCTTGATGGGGATGAGATATCGGTACATAGTACGATGTTGTGCCAGAGATGTCCTTGGTTCCAGGGGCTCTTCAACGGTCGCTCCCGTGGCAAATGGCTTGAAAGTCGTCGGGCAGCACAAGGCGACTCTGATCTTGTGCGTATCGATATGCGCCATATGAATCCAGAGTCATTTCACTACGTTATTCAGTATTTATACACGGATGCAGGAGAGGAGCTTTTCGATTCCGTGGTCGCAGACAGCATTGATGACTTCTCTGAATTAGTCATGGATGTAATGAGCATCGCCAACGAACTAATGCTTGATCGGCTATCACAAATCTGCCAAAAGATCATTGGTCGCTTTGGTAGGTTGCTATCCTGACCAACGTTCCAATTTTTCCAACTAACCCGGAAAACAATCAGTATCGACACGAAACATATCAACCTTGCTCAATCTTATCAGTCCTTGTTCGGTTCCTGAATTCAAGCAGAAGGGCCTTGAGTATATCTGCCTTCAGATAGAGGCAATGCTCGAGAACCAGTAAGTCATTCTCTCTAAGCCTAGCAATGCCCTAGGCTACGCAAATGCGAGCCCGTGCGTCCCTTGAAACCGCCTTTGCTACTTTTTCCTTTCATCCTACGCCTGACTCATGTCCCCACTGTGAAACTGTCAAGAATTTAGTTTGGCAAAGCATACTAACACCATCCAGTCTCCTTGACGAACTAGACGAAGAGCTGCTTCATGAGCTGGACGAAATTGTTCGAGATAACCAGCTTGCTCGGTGCCCATTTGCGCGAAGCGGGCGGGCCGAGCTGTTACTTCATGAGCAAAACCCCGAATTAGCGCATGACTTGTACGAAGAGAGACAGACTCGTGTGAAAGATATGGCTTTCAGAGCAGCTCTAAAGGACGATGAAAAGAGAGCATCGTCCTACAAAACCCGTTTCGGTAGCTTCGATGATATTTCTGGTATTTCACCAACAGTTGACAGGGCAGCGCGACAGAAACCAAAAGCGACACGCAACGCGCCTTTCAGTCCAGACCTGCGACCCAAAAGTTCAATCGTAGATCTCATATTCAATATGGATGGGGATGAGGAGTTAGACAGGGGAAGTCCTTCATCGCCGAGTCCTAGGCCTGTGATTGCTGGCACCCCTAATGGTCTAGATCGTTTACCCACCTTGTCCGCACCTCAGAACAGTATACAGGGATATGGTTCATCACCACCCCCTGAAATAGTGTCGACATCACCAGCTTCATCATTTCGCCCATCTCTACCTGCACCTGTACTACCAGAGGGTGAAGTTCAAGGACAAACTCTACAAAATGCAAATCCTTGGGGGTCTTCAGCTCTGCCCATCAGCCGACTAGACCTTCGAGAAGTGTTAGCGGGATCGAAACCGCTACCTTCGGCACTTTCTGCCGGGTTAGCCGCCCAAAGTCAAGAAGCTCACTCTAAGCTCACACCTCAGAAGCTCTCACAAAAGGAGAGGAAGAAGCAGCTTCAGCAACAGGCAGAACAAGCAGCACGGCAAGAAGCTGAGGCGAAACAACAATTGCAACAACCATGGAGTCAAGTTGATAAGAAAAAGGATGCGCCGTGGAAGAAAGCAAAGGCTGAGGCTACGACATCCATAACCGACCTCTTGCATCCTGATTCTGCCTCAACTTCGAGGCCTATAAACCCCAATTCAATTGCCGTTGATACTCCATCGAATAAATCCATACCACGACGGGCTGCATCGCCTGACACCAGATTTTCGGGACAGAAATCAAACAATGCGCCAAAGTCGTCTCCAACATCTACGCGTCCCGGTTCCCAACCAATAATTCCACACTCCAAGTCTTATATCAAACGAGCTCCAAAACCGGAATTAGAAGTCGGGTTAGGTCTCGCAGACATCATCGGCCAGCAGCAGCACGAGCAGCAGAGCCGCCGTGAAGCAGTCGCCAAGCGCAGCCTACAGGAGATCCAACAGGAGCAGGAATTTCAAGAATGGTGGGACCAGGAGAGCCGCCGTACGCAGGAGGAAGAGGCCAGGAGGCTCGCGCGGGAAGAGAACAAGGACAAGAGGAAAGAGGGAGGAGGACGACGTGGCAGGGGCACTAATAATAAGTCTAAAGGCAGCTCTCGCAGCGGAGGAGGCAACAACAACAATAACAACAGCAACGGCAGCAGCGCCGCGACGCCCTTGCCCGAAGCCGGCTCTTCCAGCTCGAAGGGCAAGGCGAGGGCTACTAGAGGAAAAGGAAAGACTTAGAGATTATAGATGGATGGGTGGGGGCCGTCGGTCAGTCAGCATTCGCATCACATCGCATCGCATGGGCTGGAAAGATCTCCCGAGTCGAGAAACGCATTATTTTCGGAAACGGCGTTTATTTTAGGAGGCTGGTCGCTTTTCATCAGGGTTGGTGTGTGCTCGTTATGCAATTTTGATTGAGACGCGCTGTATATACAGCCCTACGATCAGAGTTCTTTGTTTTTGTAATTGGTTACTTTCTGCGTATGTATGTATTTAGGGGAGTACACAAGCAAGTAAATAGTTAATTAAGTATATATATATAGATGCGTGTATGTGTATTCGTGGTTCGCAGCTGGCTTATTTCTAGGGTAGCTATCAAAAAGGTCTATAAGTCCGGCCAAGCGCGATTGAGGGGGAAAAGGGCCACACGGCTCGAGAGCCATATGATACAAACGAAATCTCGCCCCCGGTCCAGACAACTTGGAACAATGCGTCTCATGTTCTTGTGCGTTCATACTTATGTGCGGCTACTGCGGCCTTACCAGCGGTGCGAGTCATCGCTCTCCTTTGATGCAATGCATTAATCTTATATAGCCCCGACGATCTCGTTGCCCCCTTTCCAGCCGTGAACATGGAGACCTCGGGAGTACACCGTCTGGCCACTCCCAGCACGGTATCGGAGAGGAATCACGCCGCTTCCGAGTTGTAGTTGAGCTCGAGATCGATCGAGGGCGGCCGCTGATCGAGGGCCTCTTGGAAGTAGGCGCCGGTCGACGCCAAACCTTCGAAATCCCAGGTCGGGCCCATGTAGGTGTTGGCACTCGCCTGTATCGAAGGCGTGCGGGGGTCCCGGGAGACGTAGCCGGAATCCTGGGAGGGCTCGTGGTGCACCAGCTTCCAGTTGTCAGGCTGGATGGTCTCGTCGAGGTATAGGGGGTTAATATGATGATGGTGGTGATGATGATGATGCTGTGGGGGCTCGGGGAACTGCGAACGGCCGGGGGCCGCCGGGTACAGCTGCTGGTGAAACCTGGTCAGCTGGGTCGCGGCGTGGGACTGTTTGGCGTATTCCAGGTTCCTCAGGCCAAGCTCATGGGAATCGGGGTTGACTATGTGTTCGTGGATCAGGTAGTGATACCCTGTCCCTCGCCATTAGCCAAGGAACTCTGTACTCGTGGAGGCAAATACCAAAGGTAGGCTGACTATGACTGGACACTTCCACCCCGTCTCCGAGAAGAGAACGGCAGAGCCATTCATAGTTCGAAACGACCTCGCGCGGGTCTTTCACGTTCCTACCCTTCCACTCCTTCAGGATCTCGTCTTGTTCGGGCGTCATCGTCTTGATCTCGTGTCCCACGCTTGGAGTTGCCTCTTCGTCCTATTTCTCGTGTTAGCTGTGCGTGCGGGTTGCGTGCTCAGGATTGGACATAGATTACATTTCCCGGATGGCACTTATTGATGTGCTCTTCCTTCAGCGCATTCAGAGCCGAACGTTCCTTTTCTCTCCTCCTGGCACCCGTGAATCTGTGGTCGCATCTGTCGCAGGAGAGCAGGGCCGAATGGTACTTCCAGATGTGATCGATCAATTCTCGAAAGTCGGCAAACGGTGTCAGGGTACACGGCGTTCGCAGAGACTCGTATAGCTGAGGGTAGCAGTTGGACCAGAAGCACTGCAGCCCGAAGCCCCGTATGCTCCCGTCCCTACTCATATTGTCTGACATGTTGCGGTTCCAGCGCCGACGACTGGACTAAGATAACGATGAATTGGTAGAGGGAAATGCAGTAAGCACTCTATTCAGAGCAGCTAGTGAGTTTCGTTTATCGAACAGCTATTGCAGCGATTGTGGGCGCACGCGAGGCATGCTAGATCGTATGTGTAAGAGAGGCTGCCACTAAAACACAGACACTTCGACATCGTTAATCTTTATCCGTTGTTTGATGATACAGGGGGGGGGATGGCTTACGCAGGTCCAGCGCCAGTGAGATTGATCCCACCTCTTGACGAAATTGTTTATCCTCTTTTTCGCTCGATCGATGGGAGTTTCGTTCGAGTCACCGCCGGCCCAAGGCTCCTCGCGGCGAGCTTCTCCTCCCCAGCGCTGGATATGATACGAGCTCGAGTTCAAATCGCGCCCGGAACCGGTCTGGAGGATCGGTGGTCAGAAAAGGCCACGCGCGTCAACTATACAGGGGTAGGCAGACACAGGCGAAGAATCGAGGCGCAAAAGCACACGGCTCAAAAACCGTTATATAGGGAGAGAGAGAGAAAAGGAGCGGCATAAAGGGGGCTTCGTCAGTACCTCGGCAGCATGCTACCCAGCTTTGCAGAAACAACACTCACCTGGTTCCCAGGTCGCTCGTATCTTCCGTTCATCCACCTACGATGAAATTAATCTCCAGGTGCGAAAAAGGGACTGTTATTGGCCCATATTAGGATTAATCCGTTGTTCTTGCTGGGAATGAGCCATAGAATAGGTCAGATATTCTTTGTCGTAGTCACGACAGCGGGATAGCCCTACCCCACCAATCCGTTGAGATGTATGCCAAGATGCCTCTCTGGGCCAGGGTCGGGCTCTGGTTTGGGGCTGTTCGAACACATGAGCGCCGGGGTCATCAATGCTGTTACACGGCGCATGCACCCGTTTTTGCGACCGAATTGTCCACAGTTGTTTTTTGTTTTTTTTTTTGTTTTTTTCTTTCTCATAAGCTTACACAGGTTGACGGCTTTCGCAATCGTGATCGTGATCGGCGAATGCTGAATGGACAAAGATACGGAACTATGTCGGTCCTCTCAGATTATGACTCGACCGCGCTTCTTGAGATTAAGAAAGCCTCGCAGCCACCGATGATGACTCCAGGACAATCAGCACTTGATTCTACGAGGAAGCTCGGAATCTAGGCTGGAACTCGTCGCAATGTACCCAACAACCCGAGTTTCCCTTCTTACAGGACAGTTTACATTCGCATCCACGACGCCCCTGTGGCTAGTGTCCAGCTGGATGGCCAGGGGCCGCCGCCACCGCGAGGACAAGACCTACCTATACGATTGCCACCACGACAAAAGCCGTACTGTGGCGAGTGCGAGTGCGACTTGCGACGGATGGGATGGGGGGCTCATCCAGCTCATCTGTGGCTGTGCCCCCGGCGCAATCTGGAGGTGCAAGAATGATCGCGTCCGCGTCTCTCAGGACATTCCGTGCCGCAAAAGTCAGCGACATGAGACTCACATGCATTCCTCAGCCCCTTGTTGTTACTGTTCCCCTTTTCTCTCCCGAGGCTTGTTATGCGGATAAGGCTATAGCACCATAATATTCTAGAAGCTTCTAGATTCCTGGCGCAGGTTGTACAGAACGGCAGCAATGGCCAGCCTGAATATGTGTGTGTGTGTCTGCTTCGAGGCAGGGGGAGCGTGTTAGACAAGTGGGGGCTGATCAAGCACATTGTACCGTTGTGTACTTCGTAGCACCCCAGTCATCCTGCTTTTATAATGCCGGCAGGACTTCTGATCCGTCATTTTGACTCACTGCTTATATCCCCGTCAGAATGGCTCATATTCTTTAGGCAGTTACTTCTAACTCATCTCAACTTCACCGTAACCCTGGGTGGAAGGTTCAGTGAAGTTGAGTTGAGCTTGGAGAGTGATGAGGGGTTTGGTTTTGTCCACTGTGGTTTACTGCGAACCCGGTAAACGAGTCGCATAGACTTGAGCTGGTTGCCGTCGTGTTGTGCAAGTACCACGATATCATCTATCGTTTCTATCTTCTTGATGCCCTAGTAGAACATCGTCAAGCCAGACACTGGACCGTTCGCAGTCACTTTGGTTATGGAGTACTATAACACCAACAGGGAGGAGCAGGCACAACGTGGCATAAAACGGAGGTATACCAAGCATCATCCATCTCAATTTGGTAATGCGGTCTCTGCCACAGATGGTATCGTTGCCAACGATAACCAGTCGGATTTGGACCCAGGGTGCCCTTCATGATAAAATGCAATATAGACCGGCTACTACTTCGTCTGCTGATGCAGGATATTGGGGCGAATTTGTCGGATCAGCACAATATGCATGTAAGACTCTTGGAACCGGATGTAATTATGATCAAACTCAGGTACGATGTAAGGATTGAGTGAAACGCCAATGGGCTTCCTGGAGAACAAAAAACCGAGACTGGGCCCATGGATGGAAGAAAGCTCTTGAAAGTTTCAATTCTTCAGACCCGTTGTCCCACCTGCTGCCCCTCATTTCCTTTTTGAGAAGTAGAATTTCAAATGAAATAAAACTGTCCATCGTCGCGTCGAGCCACTCAGGTCATTTACTCGACGTGCCGCATTAAGTCCTCAATGTTCTATGCATTACTTCCTGGCCTCCTGCTCTTGTATCATTGCGTCTAGCTGTGCCTGTTGCGCCACTAGATCGGCTTCCAGTTCCTCCAGTCTCGATCTTCTCTCGTCTGAATTGTAGGTTTAGCTTAGTAGGTGGGACGTTCCTCTCTGGTAATTCAGCTTGACCTACCCGCCTCCTGTTCCGTTTCGGCCTCCCTGAGCCACTGGCGAGCCTCAATAATCGCACTATCAATCTCCGCGATGTTCTGCTTCAGCGCGTCCATCTCCTAGCCCTGTAGTCCCGTAGCTAGCTATTTGTATAGACTAGCTAGCGCTACAAGTTTGCGGTTTTGTAGAAGTCCCGGTGGCAGCTGTCTAGGGAGGTACCACCGCCAGAAGATTCAGCTTCGTATGCTGATCTCGCGATCTTGATTTGACCAATAAGGCAGCTTCCAGACGCATGTTGGCCCTCGATGCCTTCGGTTTCCAACGTCGGTAGAATATCCAAAGCAGAGCTCCTTAGGAGAGTCTGACTCGTGGTAAGAAGAAAAAAAGTGTCAGGAAAGTGGAAGAGTGGTGTTGGAATAACAATAACTATCCTGTCTGAATAGCTTCATTTGCGATGACGACTGACGAACGAGAGGGAGCTTGGCGTCGGGGCTAGCCGATCCTTGGGTACGTTTGGGATGACACGTGGGCGAGTGGTTCACAACAATAGCATATGCGGCCCGGACAAGCCCTTATATCTGACCCCCTGGTCTTGGTACAATTAAAACTACCATTCGCCCGGAACCAGTTGAAGCTCCCGATCGGACGCCCCAGCATGAGCTATGAGCTATCGACCGCGGATATACTGCGAACGACTTGCGGTCGCATATACGAGTGTATCGATTATCAGTCAGATTTTGGCAACAGATAGAGTGAGTGAGTGCACAGACGCGGCATTTCGTTCCCCTCAACTCCCCCTTCAGCGGGATGGCTGCTTATGGCGCCAGCAGCGCGTAAGGCAATCGGTTAGCTCGGCGTCGTCATTAAGTTGCTTCTAATTCAGAGTCCAGACCGACGAGCTTAAGACGCTACTGTACGGCTACAGGATCGAAAAGGTTGCTAAGACACATGATTGGGTAAGCAATATCCTGTTAGGACGCTTATTGGCAGCTGGGAATGCAATAAGAGACGTTTTGGTTCCCCCACGCATCAGGAAAAAGCAGGAAAAGATTAGCCGGCAACGCTATCAACTAACTCGCCGTGAGCTGGTCACTGGTCAGATAAGAAAGGCACGGTCGTTTTACCCACTTCCTCAGACATGTCGCCGCTGTATCGCCGAATAACGTATACCTATTAATTAATTAACAGGCCCTATCTGCGAAGTAACGCAACCGCGAACGCGAAACAGAGGTTCCTACTTTATCACGAGCCGCATTGGCTCATCGCAGAACAACCCCGCCTTGGAGCTAGATTGGTAATTAATATACCAACCACTTTAGTGTAAAGTAGGCGATTCATGTCTAGCGGGGTGAGGCCGGACCTGGTAACAGACACATAGATAAGTACCTATTTAGTCCCCTTCGAAATCATAGTAGATATTGCAGCTCAGATTCTGGAGGAACGGCTTGAATCAAGTTTCTGGTTTAGCCGCTACTACTTGGATGGAGTACTAGCCTACCTACTATCATCAAGAACCTCGAGACCCCACGTCGTCATAGCGATGTCCTCCCGTGACGAAAACTTCACCATCCGCCCCAACTTCCAAGTGCCCTCCTCGTCTATAATTAGCATCAATCTATTGCGGGAATGCTTCGCGAAAAGCCGGCGCGTTCGTCATTTCTGCCCGGCAAACTGGAAAACACGCAATTTAGTGTCCGATCTGTCTTTTGGCTGGAAATCGGCCTTTCTCGCAAATCCAAGCTTCCCGAAAACTCTATAATAGTTGGGGTGATTACACCAATGGCTAACGAGCCCCAGAGTCGAGTTTTTCCAATCATTTCGACATGCGATAATAAACTAAGGCAATTGAGTCGTCCACAGCTTGAGTCCTGTCCCACACACGGAACATATAATGAGGATAATATGCTTCACCGATTGGGACTTTTCATTGGCACACGTTGAAGAAATTGGAGAGGACCTGCATAATCTTTTATGCGTCGCCGTCATCGATGGTCATTCCGAGCCTGGTCCGTGGCGTTTCGGAAGCTAGAAAACTTCCAGAAGATGATTCTACTTAGGAAACAAGTAGCCTCACACTCGCAACGACGGAGAAAAGCCAGAAGGATCCCTCAGAAATTGATTGATTACTAGTAAGTATCCGGAACACCGACTACCAGTGTGACTTCCGGAAAGTGTAATCAGCAACGAAAGGCGTATTATAACACCTAGGCCATTGGACATACAGGATAGCGCCAACTTCCTTTCGCTTTCGTATATAGTGAAGCGATCGAAGCGGTGAAAGAGGAAGGCCTATCATGATTGACACAGTGGAACGGGGGATGTACGCCACTCACCCGTGCTCTAGAGACCTCTATCAAGTGGCTTTACATAGACTTCGAAGTTATAGAGCCAATTATAGAGCCAAATAGAGTACTTGAAGTGTTCGTAAGGGCGAGGGGCCGTCGGAGACACATATGACCACAAAAAGGACCGTGAAACGAAAAAAAAACAACCGATATCATAGCGAATAGTCAAAGAATCACTCTCACAGGAACTGCTCCTATATCTATAGAATACAAGTAAATCGCCGTCTCTAAAGCGCATTATATAATGTACAACGAACAAGATCGGAAATGGGGGAACATCAAAGAGTCCGAAACGGCTCCTCCGACTACACTAAAAGAGAGATAAATACCTTTATGACATCAGCTCTCGCTAGTATCAAGGTAATGCACGCTACGGGAAGGAATAATATCCGCCGAGACTTTGATTCGATAGGCGATCGAAACTACATCCTGGGTCCTATCACGGAATAGGAATATCGTTAAGCCGGACACTTGACTACTGCCTGTCTAGAACGAGAATCGTCTTCATCTTTCAATATTCCTCTTTCAATAATTCCCACATACGGTTGCTGTCGGTCTTTCAACTAACAGGTGGCTCACTTGGCAATGGGACGTGAAGGAAGACGCCAGACCGCCATGTTGAATCGAGCGACTGAGAGCCGACCCCGTCCTCCCTGAATGATCGTGATCCCACATTCGAGAGCCCGCATGCAATATCCCCCAGCTCACGCAGCTCATCCCCGAGCCCCCTTAACCGAGCAATGCGGCTGAGATCACTCGGAAATTTTGAGCTCGGACACTAGAGGTAGTTACATTGATGGATTACGGTGGTGGTGCGGGTAGCTCAGCCAAGATCAACAGGGATGAGGACGCCAAGTGCTTCTTATGCGTTGGCTTCTTCTTATTACCACCTACACTACCTAGCCTACCTACCTACGAATTTATACAAAGCTACCTATTGAACCTGGTGATTTCCATACCCCGAGCCTTTCCAGACTGAAGTCGCACGACAGTTATGGTGTCTTCCTACTCATGAAGACAAATTGGCCTTTGTTTCGAAGAATTGAGTGTAGGCTTTCCTCTTTCCGCCGACTGTAAGACGTCGTCTGTGGAATTGTCTCGCTGCGACCGGGCTTGCGAAATCGTACAGGCCTAGAAATCAATATGCCAGCGGGAAGCGAGCGAGCTGTGTGATGCGATGTGATCCACCGGCCCGATTCAATAGAACGAGAGCCACCGCAGCCCAGCCTGGCTGCTGCGAAAGAAAGAAAGAAAAAAAAAACCACACAAGCAGCACATACAATAGCCCGACGCCTTCGAGAGGGTCCTCCAGCCAATGCCAGGAGGGGCTGGCCAGTCCAGAACGCCGTCGGAATACGAGAAAACCACGAACGCACCGCTCAGCTTTAATGTAGCCGGCGTGCTGAAAGCGACGTTGACCTGCATGCCCCGAGCCATGGCCCGCGTGGCCCGGTTGGGCGATCATCAGGGTCCTGCCGAATCCAGACAGAGGGCTGGGGGCCTGGAGGGAACGCAGAGTGTCTGGTGGACTGCCATATACGGCGTTGCCTGTGGTCTGGGCTGATGGTAATATCGGATTCGCAGGTACCCTTCCATCCTCCATCCTTCCCTCCCCCCCATCCCTCCCCCGCCAAATGTAAGCAAAGCTCCGCTCTGGGGGAGACGTGGGAGGGAGGGCCCATTCGTGTGCATGAACATTTGACCGTTTCTTCGTGGACGCAGCGTAACCGACCACACATTCATCACATTAGAAAGAAATTATATATCAGAAATGTTTCTCCGCCACGAGCTTCTAGACTGGCAATAAAACATGCAGTCATGCTGCCATCTCCGTAAGATTGCCTTAGCGCAGCCCCGGCCGTGCAACGCCTGGCCCTCAGCTTTCATCGTCGGGGTCACCGTTAGTCACAAAGCCCCCGAGGAACGACGGGGCTCGTAGGCCAGCCAAGCTTAAATATGGCCTTTCCCCCAGAGCTAGAAGGGAGGGAAGAGAGAGAGGTGGCTCACGACACATCCTCGCTCTCCAGACGATAATAATAAGAAGCATAGAGAGATATAATTAGAGATAAGATTTCATTTCACGAAAAATGCAGCAGTCCCTCGCCCTCTTCCTCGCCTCCGCCATCGCGGCCGCATCGGCGTGCACCATCCCGACGGGACCCGTGCTGTCGAACAACATCGCCGGGGGGTTCTCGCTCCAGCTGCAGAACGCCTCGTACCCGGACGTCCACAACCACTTCCTGAACATCTGGGACTGGGGCGGCGGCGACCAACACCTGTTCGTCAGCCCGTCCGGCAACTTCACGAGCGAGCTGGAGCTCGTCGACGGCGTCATCACGCTGCCCTGGGACCCGCCACGACGGGCCGTCATCAATGGCGAGGTATGTCATATTATGTTATGTTACTTTATGTTACGCTATGTTATATCATATACATGGTTGGCGATGGCATCTCCCCCCATCCTCTAGACATCTCGTCGATGTAACCCCTGCTCACCACTCACGAACGTCATCCATATATATAGTACGAGCCCCTGGACAACACGACCAAGATGTTCATGACGGAGCGCGGCGACCCCCGCGCCGTCTGGGACGTCGTGTACGGCTGCAACCCCGACACGGACGAGCTCCAGGTCGAGCTGGCGTTCAAGGAGCGCGGCGACTCGCCCCCGGAGCTGGGCGGCCTCCTGGGCGTGCGCCCCTTCAACGGCATGTACGATTTCCGGTGGAAGGGACCGGGCACTTCGGGTACGTCAGACCTCTCCTCTCCTCTTCTCGAGATGCGGATATCGTTCCGTTGTCGGCGCCCATCTCTATCTCTGTCCCCTGTCACAGATTTGCTAATCAGCGCCCGCTTCCCTTTCCCTCCCCTTTAGTCAACGACCCCAACCGTCCCTGGGTCCATGTCACGCTTGTCGTCATCCCTGCCACCACGGCCTGAGACTGATGAATTTGCCGGCTATATCTGATTATCGCCATGGTTGGGACGATTCTGTATCGATATGATATGATTAGAAGACTGTAATGGAAAGGATAAACAGACAGCCTAGTAATGCTATGAGATGCTTCCAGGATCTCCAAGACTTTGCTCCCATGGAGCAGTTGTTTTTAATACTTGGTGATATTACTTGTTGATCTTTACGGAACCATCCACTCGAGAAGCTTGCTACGATTAAGTTAACTCGCTATAATGAGCCCTGTTCATTCGACGATTCTTGCATCTTGGGCCTTGAGAATCTTGGGGTAAAAGCCGCTAGAGTATAGACCCTATTATTTTATATGTTGAAAGGTACGAAGTACAGAACTGTAGATGCTGTGCCACCCTGCGCTGCGCGTAAGCAGTGATGGGGCTTATACACGGGTGACTGGCTCGGTTCTCGGGTTACGTATCTCTTCTTCGCTGGGAGCGGCGCGTGCAAGGAAGTTTTTTCGCGAGGGCTAACATGCGCAGGTACGCTACAGTAAGAAGAAACCCGAGATAGCGCTGAAGTTTTAGGCCCCGCAACGAGTAATTCTAGATGCTTATCACGAGCAAATCATTCTCTCAATACCGCTCAAATGTCTCCGTAAGGACGTTCGTTCGAAAATGCGAACGCAAGTCACTACTAGGACATCCATCTATCCATCCACTCATTCATCCATCAATCGATGCTACAACACCCAGAACAAGTTACATCGCAGCTTCAGTAGCCTGAGATGACAAGGAAAGAAAAAAAATACGTACCTAGTTTCATCACACGATGAAGACTATAGTCAGAATATGCTCGTTGTATAACGTGACGTGCACTATTGAACGACAGTATTATGGTATTGCAACATTGGTACGGGTACGATGTAAAAGAGCCCAACTAGGTACTACTGGCCTCTTGTTCGGTCATACCGTCCATATCCGAGTCATCGGGCTTACTGGTCTATTTAACGACCGTTGTGCTCGGCAGCGGCCGAGGCCGTCAACCTTGTGATCAAGTAGGTACTACATTGTGTAAGTGAACAGCGACAACCATCTGAGAAACACGTGTTGAGGGTCGTGCATTCGGCGCCACAAGCAACGATTTTCACATGGCTCAAGTGGTAGCTACCGACGGGAGCAGAGCAGGTAACATGAAACTACGTGGGCAATTACTAGCGACAACAGATCATCTTCATCTCACTCACAGATTGTAAATTAGGAGGGTCGATAGTCTAGAGGGCGACTTCACGAAAATAAAAGCAGCAACAATGGTCTTCACATGCTGGTTCACATGCTGGACAAGCAGGAGCTGAGTGAATGAATCCAAATAATACACCGAGCCGTGAATGATTATCAAGGTACCAGCCTATACTATGTCCCAGCCGAGTCTAATGTCTTTAATCCGTTCATAATGCACAAGTCCAACAGGACAACCCGAGACGTAACCTGTGATGTAATCTTCGGGCGGGAGAAGAATCAGGTAGTAGTAAACCAGGAACGTCTGTCCCACCCGCCACTTCATATCTCAATTTGCTTCTCACGCCGATTACATGAGGGCAAAGGTCGTGCCGAACACAGCAACGAGGAAGGTAGCACCAATCATGGTCAGAGACGCAGCACCACCCGGCTGGTCAGTGTTGGAAGGAGAGCTACCAGATCCGGAGGGGGAGCCAGATTCGGACGGAGTTCCTGACGGGGTAGGTGAGACGCCACCAGACGACGAAGAACCAGAGCCAGAGGTGGGGGTTGGCTTGTTGGCGCCCGAGGAAGTCGAGCTGGGGGTGTCGAAGTGCGTAGGGCAGGTGAGGTTGAAGCGGGGCGTAGTGGACAGGTTGTTGGTGATGGCGAAGCTCTGCTTGTTCGCGCCGTTCGAGTCTCGCAGGTTGTACCAGAAGGTCGGGGTCTTGTTGAAGAGGCGGCGGCAGCCGACTTCCTGCCAGTAGTACTCGGCGTTCTCGACACTGGCGACAGCCTGGCCCCACTTGATACCGGTGTATGGGTAGCCAGTCTCGGTGACCCAGACGGGCTTGCCACCAGCGGCACCGATGGTGGCGTCGTAGGCGTTGTCGAACAGAGTGCCGGCGTTCTTGATGTCGTTACCCTTGGTATCCTCGTAGTAGGGGTACTCATCAACGCCAATCCAGTCGACGGCGTCGATGACGGCCTTGTTGGAGCCGTTGGTCCAGGAATCCCAGGTGTCAACGTGACCGATGGGAACAGAGGCGATGTCGGAATCGGCGAAGCTATCCTTGAACTCCTTGATGAATCCGGTGATGACATCCGGGCCAGCACCGACTCCCTTAGGGTCGTTCTTCAGGCCGGTGACAGAGATACGGTACAGGTCCTCGCTGCCGATGGAAACACCAATGATGAGGTCGGCCAGCTTCTTTCCGTACTTCTTCAGGCCGTTCTTCAGGGCAGTGACCTCGTTGTCGATGCTATCAGTGCCCGAGGTCCATAGGCCGAGCAGGATCTTGGTGTTGGTCTCGATAGCGGCGTCGAAGGCCTCAATAGGGTCGTTCTTGGAGTAGGCTTGGATGTTGGTGTACAGTCTCACAGCATCGAACTTGCCGGGGGCGCCTTTCAGGCCCTGAGCGGTGGTGAACTCGGCAAGGAAGTCGGCCTTGAACTTGGCCGACTGATCCGTCTTCATGGCTCCCGAGTTGAAGCCGAGATAGTTCTCGCCGGCTGAGGCGAGGGTGGCGAGAGCGCCCGCAGCGAGAGCAGAGGTAGAGACACGCATGGTGATGGCGATAGAGAGAGCGGGGCCGATTCGGGGAGAAAGAATGAATTAATGCGGTGAAGCAGCGAATGCGATGGACGCGATGGACGTGCTGGATGAGATGGCTGTCGCGTAAAAGAATAAAAAGGTTGTTGAACAATCTATCAAACGAGAGACAGCAGGAATGAGTGTGTTGGCAATAGATAGAATGCCAATGAATAGATAGGTCAAGGAGTGACTGAACAAGGTTGAAGGGAGGACAAGGACGCAGAATAAGAAAAAAGAAGGCACGTCGATGATGATGCTGTTGTTGTTGTACAAAAAGTAGAGCTTGAAATCGATTGGCCGATTTTAGCAAAATGAATAAAGCGAGGTCCATTATGTAATCTGATCCGGGTTTCACATTTAAGGGGGTGGCGCTGGCCCTTCCTCCTCCCTGCCGATCCACCACCCCAGTTTCAAGCAAGCCGACAGAGCTGGCAGACTCATATTGACAGCTGGCCGTCTCCATCTAAAGAACCACATTACTTCGTATGAAGTAGGTACTAAGTACTTAATTTGCTGTGCCTCCTGTCGGTAAATTGGTAGCTCGGAGAGACTTCACGATGAGATGGAGAGTCAATTTTGATACCTACCCACGATTAAGGTAGTGTACAGGTAGATGACCTGCATACTCCGTATCTCGTACCTACTCGAGACATAACAGCTAGGTATTAACAAGGGAAATCAAGTTTTGTCAAGTTCAAAATCGACATGTATAAATGTATTTCGTCGATCAGTATCTGTTCAGTGTTCCTTTTCTACGAATTCCCAAATTCTCACAGCCGAGACATGTCTCCCTCCATCTGATTCCCCCCTTTTTTTTCAATGGACTACGAAAAAGTAAAACGAAAAGTGACATTTAAGGTCAAAGCGCGACACCTACACTACATAACAAGCACACCGAGTTGCAAATCAGTCATGACGAATGCAGTCCCGTCAATCGTCATTCGAAGCCGCTGATCTTCAGTAGAGCATGGCGAGCAATCAGAGACAAGAAGCCACCATCAGAGTCGATCAAGGGAAGTGAGAAGAGGCATGACACGTTAGATATCGGATCCTCTCGCTCGCTGATCCTGATATTGGGAGACTATGTGAGAGCAGATACATATCCCTTCTGTTCCCAATAATCATCAACATTCACGTTCTCTGACTTCGGTGGCGTAGCCTCGAGATCGCCAGATCGCCCGAGAAGACTCTGGCCGGAAGAGATGTCACTAACAAGTTACGAGTTACGAGTGCTCATTTTCATCAGCTACACTATGTCTATATCATACGATACATCTTCTTCATCTCCCACCTCGCAGCAGGCCTTCGTCAGAAAGTTGATCCATTCCTCATCGCCCCAAACCTGCTTACTATCGAAGAGCTCCTTTGCAGTCTTATTTGGCCAAGAGCCACTTGCGCGCGGTCTTATGGTGGATAGTCCACCACCCCGGACCTTCAGTCAGTTCTCCACGGCCAGTCTCGACAATTTTGGTCGGGTGGCCGAAACAGCCTAGCCCGAGATCGAACGTGGGACTGGAAAGTCTGATCTGGACCTGTTTAAATTTAAAAGTTACCATGTCTTCGGTTATGACTCCTTCGCTCGGCACCTGTATTGTGAGAGGACGGGGGCATCGGGAAGAGCGCAAAGAGCTGTATCCAAGCACGGGCTTGAGATCCGACCAGCCCTCATTGTCTATGACGACTTGGAGGTCTATGTTGTCGCCGTCGTATGTAATGAGACGCGAGAATGAGTTAGCCATGGTTACTGCTGTTTTTAGGTGGCGTGAACAAGGTGAGGCAGGCGTTGTTGCAGGACAAAAGTTTCTTGGTGGTGTGAACAAGGTGAGCCGGGCGTTGTTGCAGGACAAAAGCATCCCCAAAAATGAGTATAGCGTGATTTATATATCATGTCGTTACATGAAGAGCAAATGAATTGTTGGTTGAACTCCTCCATTGTGCCTATCGCCCATCGGATAGCTCTCCTTGGGTTGCTTTGTTGCTATGGATTTCTCTCTCATGATAATGCATTTGTTGCGACTCTGGTAGGAAAACCACCCTCTTGAATTGTAACAAAGAAAGTACATCGCAGCGAGGGGGAATACACAACTCACTGTCAAGTTTCAATTGCACTTCGCGCCAACCACCCACAGAGCTCACAATAATATTCCAAGGCTATGTTGGTGCACCCCTTCTCGGTCTCGGTTCCTAAGCACGTCGAAGAAACTGCTAGGGGGAACTGCGAAGATGAGGCACATACGACAGGACCTGGCTGATAGCGATGTTTGCCGGTCGCCATGTCGATCAATACATACACTTGATCTTCGGACCTGGAGCGATAGTCGTAACTCTGCTTTTTCTGCTTGGCTTACGAGGTGTGATATTAGAATATTGCGGCCCGGTTCTTCATTGCCGGGAATGGAAATCCTAGCCGTAGGCCCCCCGACGGCACGACCGTGAGTTTCCACATTCTGTACATTTTACCCAATTCTAGGGAACTGATTGACTTCCAGAATAGCATTAAAAGCGCAAATATTAAATGAGGAAGCGATACAGACTCCCACCGATTTGTCTGCTGGTGCACAGGAGCTAGACCGCTATTCTCGGATACGCCTCGTGCGGACGCATCCGCTTATTCGCCATTGAGATTGTGGTACTCGACGGCTTTAGGAATATGCGTAGAGGCAAAGTAATAGGGATGATTCTAGAACGAGCAACGTTACTTGCTCTTGATGGAATCGAGCACCAAGCTATCCCAGCTTGGAACCTGACATTTTCTTTGCATCTATGACTACGTGAGTAAGTAGTCGCTGGCGGGCAACGGTATGCAGTTCTTCAGAGGTCATTGTCGACCTGTTCAATAGAACACACACTTGGGGACCCAGTCTGCGGGCAGAGATACGATTCTACAAAAAGAGCTTTCTCGGATAAGACGATTGTGGGCGCATGAATTTGATTCAGGTGAATAGGAGTTGTCATCGAATTAAACTTCAAGTTGGCGATGTTACGTGCATCTCAAACGAGGCCACCTGATACACAGCATACCGTCCAGCTCAACGACGTTTAATTTACTGAACACCATTGACACACTCCACTAATGCCATGAGAAATATTCAAGACACTCTGTGATGGTTATAATACAGGATACTCTACCCTATATGAGAATATCGCGTAGTGTATCATATATGCCGTTAGTCTATACTAAGCCTTAACGGCGTTGTTTTTCCGTCACAGAGAGATATAATGATGAAGCAAACAGAGAAAACTGCCCGCTGTTTCGTCTACAGCATTTGACAGAAGAACAAAAGCATTGGGTAAACCCATTGTTCGAGCGGGAATAGTCACCTAGGTTACTCTGGCAAGTGATAATAGATCTGAAGAGCCGTTACCGGTATTTCAAACGGATACATATGTTCTGCTGCCAGTTAAGGATCGGCCATTGGAAGTCGACAGGTCTGCTGCAAGCGGTCTACCTAGGTAGGTGGCTTGCGAGCGCGTATACCTACTGTGGAGTTGTTCAAGCACCGCTTCCTCCGTCTCCCAAGTATTATCAATGATTGTTTCTAGCGCTCACAAGGGCGACTCATGCAGATGATCCTCTCATTGGTAAGGGTGTGTCATATTTATCGACGATTGGCTGAAACAATGAGATTGGTATATAAAAAAAAAGAATTGCTATTACTGAAAAAAAGACCATTGCTGGAGTGCTGGTGAGAAAATCCCCAGAAGGAGCGGTCAGTTCGGTTGTATGGAGGCCGTGTGCTAAAAATTGTTGCCTTGACACCTACTGGCGTTGTGCGCGTGACGGTAAGGTATGCGAGGACGGCATGAAGCACGCAAGCCATCTGTTGAGGACCGTGCCACCACATTTGATCCCACCTGCCTATCATGAAGGTGGCGCTTGTATCCCGAGTGTCGCGCGCACTGAAAAATGATACGGGTCGTACCATATTACTGAGAATGATCCCAGGCCAGCCGCCTTTGCTACCAGGACTTGAAGCACCAGGATGAGATGTTCATAATGGCAGATGGAGCACACGACACCATGCCTACATCTAGCCCCAGGTTCTGGGCTGGGCGAAAGGTCGTGGTGGGGTGGGCGAAGTGGGAGTCGTGACCGAGTCGCCGGGACGAGGGTGAGACTTCATGGCGAAACAGAGTTTGTAATGTGCTTATTATAACGTAGATGCATATAATCAATTCATCTAAATTGTGGGATGCATTCGCCGCTCCATCCTGTGCCGCATTCTTTGCATTTAGTGCTTGGCGATCTGGTCAAAGGTCAGCTTTGGGGTTGGACAGCCTGAGACAAGGTAATTATGCTGCGCGTGGGCTAATTTAACCCCAATGAGCTTCGCGGGAATGATGCGGTTCGCCAGATGAAACGAAACAGGCCAACTTACGCCGCGTACGAATACTACCACGGCATATGTAACTTGTGACGGAAGCAAGCGGAGACGAAATTAGTACACAACAGTTATAGAGGAGTAACAAGAAACCATAATAGTTGCTACAACTTCAAATAGCCCCCAGCTACAACGGCTCTAATTCCCAGTGGCCGGCCTTTACGCTGAGGGCCGGGACTCGGCCAAAGCTTTCCTCCTGTAGCCACCTTCGAGTAATTAGCCGACAAATTTACCCACTGAAGCAAACTACTGAGCAGCCCTTGAGGCGCATCTTTAGTCATGTATACTTAGGTAGCAGGAGGGCTTGGATCAGTACACATCCGCCGACGAATTCAGAAACCGATCCCTAGAGACTGCCTTCTCTAGGCAATGGAAATCCCTCGTAGAGCCTGTAAACTTCGCCTCTGCGGGGGTATGCGATGCAGGACTTTTCTCGGTATACTGATCAGCTACGATCGCCAGGCATAGGTTTCGATGAAACCTTTGCGTCTAGGCGAGAAACGCGACGTCTCGTCTGTTTCGCTGATGAGTAGATGAATAAGTATTCAGGGTCTCAGCCAGGCCTGGTAGAAGTCATGTTATCATCCATCCCATTGGTACACTCAACACACATCAATAGTCCTTAGAATAGGTTGCTACTGTAACCTCATCGCAAATGTCATATTGAAGTGTCCTGAATTAAGATGTCCAGGCCCCCAGTGTCCGATTAAAATAGCAACAAGCACGGCGTCATTCCAGGAGTGCAGTTGCATACCGGGCAGTGAGCCCGTATTCCCACATGACCAAAATCCAGAGAAGGCCATACATTTAATGTAACTGTTACTTCTCCCGCGCATTGCATTTTGAGGCGAACTAGTGTACAAGCATCTAGACAGGGCTTTTTTTATCAAGAAAATTATTGAGTGATAGCTATAAGTTTCCTTCGGGGTAAACTTCCGTCGTTATGTTGCCTGTATACCTTACTGTCGAAGGCTAATGAGTGTCAGAGAACAAGGACAGCAATTGGCTAGAGTAATATGCGTGAGCAGAATGTAATATAGCTAATCGTCGAACTGTTTGCTTAACACTTAGTTTCTATCCATTAGCTGGTAGATAAATAAAGTAACATACTCAGACATCGGTTGGGAAGGGGGGATGGTAATACATAATTACGCCTACAATAGAGCAGCGCTTCACACTCTCGAAGCGCTTATTGATTCAAACATATCACGATACTTATAAATGCAATAAGTACCTGTCTATATGGATGCATCAAAAGAAAAACGGAATACCATCAGCTCCGAGGAGAAATCGCTCTGGGAGGAATGCCATTGTGGATACCTAGTTGAATCCTAGATGCGGGTGAAGCGGCGGATGGGAAATCCGGCGAACCAAACTACAGCTCATCAACTTCGCATCATCATTCCCGGACTTCACAAGCAGAAAGCCAACAACGCGTCTTAAACTCGGCAGTTACCATAACACGAGTATAGATCAATCGTAGCCTTGTCACTGTACTTTTGTCTTTTTCGTGCAGAGGAAGACGTTTTGATGTTCCGGCTGCGAAATGCCTGCAGGCTTGCGGCCAAGCCCGATTGGTGGTATTGATGGCAACTCGTCTCGTCACAAGACCAAATCTGGCCACTGACTTTGGTCCTACTTCCGCCACCTCATCACATATGTCCCTCCCTGTAATTGATGACCGATGATTCTTTCCCTGTCTCGAGGCAGGATGGGCTATGCCGAGCGAATAAGGGGTGCTGGGTTCTGCATGAACTACGAGCAACAGCCATCCCTCACTCACGGAGATGAACCACGAGCTCCTGCTAATAGCGAACCTGAATGATAATCGACATGATGCGTTGGCATAATGAGCATCTTTCCATGCAGTGCGTGAGAAAAGCTGGATGAGGTGAGCAGGCTTTTGCGATCACGTCCCATTTTCTACTTATACTGACAAAAGGTCGTGGATGTCAGAAGCAGAGTGACTTGGCGACTATTCGGTCGGCGTGGTCGTGGTGGCTTTCTTGGTTGGTTGACAACTCTCGGGGCATTCTGCTCGAAGTCCCGCCACAACCGCGTTTCCCCCCCACGAAATGCGAGTTGTTGCTGTGTCCTGCAGCGAGTCGCAGAACACCCTGCACGGCCACCCCTGTAGACACTACAACCCCGGCGAACAAGTTCGTGAATGCACCTATCCGTGGGGGTGAATCAGGGTTCTTCGGCGGGCGAATTAACAAGTAACTGAGAGTTCAGTTAGCCGCCTACCGTCCCGCATTGGCTTACACGCCATCGCAATATGAGTGTAGAATACTCCTCAGATTCGGTGAGTTTCTACAACATGATACTTACCTACCTCCATTATTTCATCGATTTCTTACAACATTAACTAGCGCTTATGGGAGAGCACGCGGAAGTCGGAATAGGGACCGGTAGCAGACCGGTGAAGCTGGACCGGTGGGCCTTGAATCATTTCCAGTCATGGGGAACATCTAATCTAGGTAGTAGCTGAATTACTATTTCGTACTATCGTCGCATTCCGTCCAGAGTGCTGTCATGTACAAACCGCAGTCAATACCAATATGCTCGAATGCGAGACAAATTTTGTGGGCGTAGGCCGCAGTACCTAGCACTGTAAACTACCTTCTATGCTATCATATAAAAGTTCGTCTATCATTGCAGAATAAGGGCAAGCAATATCAAGTTTATGAATAAGGTAACAATGAAATTTGAAGGTGAGCGTAGAAACGGCCTACCAAGGTTAATTAGGCTATCGCGGAAGATCAGCTTTAAAGTTTTATTAATCCCGTGTGCTCGTATCTGGGTTCCCGTTGATCAGTCGTAGCATTAGACTACTTGTCGGTGAGCACTATCTCGTGGAACGGCCCGAGAGAGACGATACGAATTTCCAGGTTAGTCATATCCGTCGTTGATGATAGCGCTCTTATCTATGCACATGGCGCTCGCATCAACACCGCCACAGTCTCGCCTAACACTTACCCCGTGGAGGAATCATGGCGGAGATGGACCAACAGAGCAGCCAGCAAGGCGGGTCAACCGTCAGCATCAAAAGCGGAGTGGCCTGTACTTCAAAGATAGCCTCGCGGAGGCTGAGGTCATCCTGGGGTTGCATATTTGCCCCCGATAAGACCCGCGTGATCACTGTCGGGGAATCCTTGGGATGCGCAATCGTTGAAGGGTCCGCCAAGCTGACTGTTGGACTGTACCTGCTATCGGCCTCTGCTGCGTCAATCTCAAATCTCAATTTCCCCTTTCGCTCCATGTTAACCTCGGCTTGAACAGCTGTAAGGCAATCTACAATTATAATTTCCTCATCTAGAGTGAGGGTGCCTGGGATCTGTCATCCACGTAATTGCTTCGAACGCGGGAACGCCGCGACTCAAATCGAGTGATATACATCGTAGCCAGGGCTTCGGTGACCTTTTAGGGATCGTTCTTTAGCCTGCCAAAGATACAGTCACGATAGTTCAGGGTTCATGAGTAATAAATCGCGCCCGGGTATCACGATAAACGATTATCGTGCACAAGCTGATATTCTTCATAAGTACTTCGTACAACGCTGAGTAATATCTCGTAAGGCTGTTTCTGGAATACAATCTATAAAAAAAGCAGTGGGTGTTCTTCCAGCTTCGTATACCACCGACATAGCGCCGTATTGTTAACTTGACACGTAGGTTGAGTATCGTCAATGCTCTGCCGGGTGTGTAATGGCACTACAAATATCACAGTTTAGGTGGGATAGATTCGCAAACCGGCTGGCACATTACATGCTTGTAAGCTGACATTGAAGGTGTAATTAGAGAAAGGAGGCTTGCAATCTTAGAAAGGAGTTCGTCATAGAAGCCACGTCACGTCGGCCTCAACGTCGAGTCGCTATCGCGGCTTGCCGATCTTGATGCGTACGGGAATTTTCTACTCGACTTCACGGGGTTGCCTTCGTCGCAAGCTGTCACCTGGTTTGTGTCTAAATCAACACTTAAAATATCTCACTGTGGGCGGTCGAAGCCAAGCCGGCAAATAGGATGCTCTTCAAGCGCAGCTGAGTACAGTCATATTTGCAGATATGGCGGAAACCATTCTGTGCATATGACTTGCAGACGATACCAATGATGACAAGCACGTGTTTGACCACTCTAATCCCGACTTGCCATTGCACTCTACGCAAACTCCCACTCCTACTAACATCCCGCTCTCGTCAGCGGCACAAACATGGAGAGACATAGTCGTCGCCTTCCTCCATCAGCACCCCCAGATAGCTAAGGCAACGTGAGTTTCAGATCGTCGAATGTTAACGATTAGGATTCTGTGACCATGGCCATGGAGATCTTGGCTTGCTGGTGCAACGACTCTGACCTTACCACCCACCATTCAGTCGGGACAACGAGCTGAAGGCGTAAAAGAAATTAACTCGATAAGACCAACAAAAAATATATAAAAATAAAAATAAATCAATAAATAAAAACGCTAAATTGTCAAAATATTTTACTTATTTTATTATCCGCGTTTATTTTGACGCCATGCTCAGTATCTAGAAGTGCTACCCCGAGTTTTCAACTCTACAGGCTACAAGTGGACAGCGGCATTAGACGTGAACGCTATTATAATGAATCTAGTGTACACTGAATTACTTGACCGAGGCAGGAAGTGCTCTGGTTTTCGCCTTCACCACATTAACGTGACGCCGTTGCTCAACGGGTATGGCACGCATACCGAGGGCTCGGGGGGGGCAACCGACAGTCAAATGAAACATCGTGGTACAGACTTTCCAGCCTCCTCTGCTGATACGCAAGACCCTCACTGATTTTCCAGTGGGAGTGCAATACCTCCTAGCCCTTTTGGTTGGATGCCTGATCTTACTTAATCACCCCACGTTCCCAACACCACCCCGAATCTATCTACGTAAATGTCAACAGGCATATCACCAGCATCATGTCGTTATGACAGCTCACAGCTATGACATCATAGGCCGGCCTCTTTGCTTAAGCGGGCACCGGATCAGGGAATAGGGAATGATAGGTCTGATCAGAATGACAGCTACCTACACTAAATAACGTGAACAGACACCGCTGCGAGATCGACGGCACTATCAAAAGTGTCATTTCCGATCGTCATGCACGACAGCGCAAATGAACGTCGATCTTTCGGCAACGCCCAACAGCATTCATAGTTCGACTTCCGTCGTCTCTTGTCGCACGTGCAATACTGACATGTGTTTTCCCCAAACAGGGCAGATCTCGATGAGTAGCACTCGCCGGAGCAAATACACGACCCTATTTCGGATCCTCACCACCTACTTGGGTTGTGAGAATATAGTGACCATGTAGTCCTGGCTAGAGTTGAGAGGGAAACGAGGTCACCGCTTCGATCAGTTGATCGAACGGTCCTCACCCTCCCCACAACTTTGAATCCAAAACAATACTATCATGATAGTGCATCCCGAAAAAGTCGAGATAGACGACGGGGCGTTCAGAAACACAGTAACTTAAACATTGGGCGGTCAGCTTGGGTATGATATCACAGAACGAGACCCGCGCTCTCGACTCCAGTGACATGGGAGTTAAGCGAACCAGCCAGGCGGCGCACAAAATGCAGATCTACATGAACTCCACTACCCACGGGGCCCCCGATCGCGATAGAGTATCTCTGGTAACATTCAGATCCGATGCTTCAGCCATGTACTAATACTATCACCGTATATTACTAGGTGATTATGCCTACCTGTTAGTAGAGACATCACTCCTTGCGTACAGGCAGACATATGTACCTAACATTTTCTAACCGACTTATTACTGTCATAGTGGGCTGATTAACTCGGCCGTTGCCTCATAAAGCCGCGCCATCATTGTTAACTAAGTATGTATCATCAGCCACGGCGCCGCCTCTCGAGGCGAGACTATTCATGTTACTGGCGGGTAGTAGTATGCCCTGCCGTCCTTCTCTTCTCTCTCAGGGATGCGATGCATCGCATCAGAGTTGGAGAGAAACGAGCAGCGAAGGCCTACCCTCAGATTTATTTCCCCGGGGGTGGCTCACATGGCTGGTGACCAACTAAATTATTTTTAATTGCGCCTTGCGGCCGTTTGCAACCGTGACTACCTACCTATATCGTCCATAGGTTATCACCCAACGATCTTCTTTTTTTATATATGAGCCGTCCTATCAAAGGACCCAACTGGGGGGCGTAGCAGGCGACGTGCATGGCGGATCAGACCGCTGAACGTTCCGAGGGGACGCGGAGACGGGAAGGATGAGGACGGCTGACCCTCCCCCTCCACCCCCCTCCTACACCCTCCTCCCCGAGCGGTGAGAAGACGTAGATTATCTGCAGGATTACGTCGCATCGTGAGGAAACAAAAGAGACATCGCGCCCCGAAAGAGAAGCCCGTCGCGTCGTTTCACCTCGATTGGGTGGTAACGACCCCGATGACTTACTTGCACGTAGGTAGGTCGTTGTAACCCTATTTTATAGGGCTGGATTAAACATAGCTGTGTATCACCAACCCTGTTTACGCTATGCTATGCTATGCTATGCAGAAAAGGGGTCACTGGAATTCCTGTGCTCAGAAACAGAGCTCCATGACGGCGCGTTCGTAGTGGCTAGAGAAGGCTTGCCATGCAGATGATTAAACGTATGGTTCTTCCCTATCATCCTACCTATATCACATCACGGCCCAGCAGATGCCGAGCAGGAATGCAGAAAGCCGTAATCAAGCATACATACACAAATTTTCAAATACCTTCCGCGTAATCCTTCTGAACCTGCTACGGGGCCGCATCCAACATTGCCTTCATACATCGAGGTAACATAGTGTAGCTGTCCATACTTAGTCTACGCTGCCTGTCTTTTTGTCTTGCTGCTCGTGAGAGATTGTGAAGCGGTGGTACGGCAGGGGAGGGTGCACGGAAGGATTCCCATGTCACGTTGCCATCTGTCGAGCCACACACCTCTATGTTAAGCCCGGGAAACACGTCAACGAGCGCCCGGCTTTGCGTATCGGCGTTTAGGGGATAAGAGAAGGGAGACAGGAACAAAGGGAGGGTGGCGTCTCATCATCAAGGCCTGCATCCCGAAGCTCATCGCCGTAGAAGGCTTGATCCTTTGGTACCATGACTTTCCCCGGAGACTGCCGAATGCGGAGTAGAGATGCGAGACTCACGAGCCAATGAGTAGAAGCCATATGGTATACCTACGCGGGTGACCTGATTCTCTCTCAGACGTGTCGTGGAGGACTCGAACTCGTTTCGCTGGCCTAGGCTAGCGACCTGATAAGAAGCACCGAGTGTCAGTAATACTATGGTAGCGGTGCTTTATTTAGTGCCGATAGAGAATTCCGTAGCCGTGAAGACAGCAGGACTGGATGTTAATGCTAGTTTGATACGGCGAGGAGAGTGACCTGCAAATAAGTGCACAACCTCTACGGGGTAAAAGCCTTGATTCGCCAGTATTAGTACGGGACGCAATGCAATGAGCATCCTCGACTCGAGCAACCCTGAGAAAAATCAAAGTAAAAATAAACGACGATGGCAGTAACACAAGGGGTTACTACGAGACCCTCGTGTAATATGTGAGTGAGGTGGTAAGTACAGAACGCATGATGATGGCCGCGCCGCAGGGCTGAAAGAAAGTCGTTCGATCAGAGGGACCCCCTTCCCCTCTGACATGCAGACCGGTACAACCATCTAGACGGCCCCGGAACCGAATGACCTCGAGGGAGGGTAGCAATGCGAATACCAAGCTGACGGCGCTGACAAAGAAGTTACTGAGTCTACCCAAGATAATCCGTTGACTGCATTTGTTTTTTAATGGTGAAGATATGGCCCATATGGCGGCTTTGCTACGTTAATTCGATCGGCGTCGACGCTGCTTAGTACTAGCTTTGGAGACTCTTGGTTATACTGTGTTTAACGGGTGGTCAGATGCTATCCAGCTGGATTCTCTGCTCTGCAGGTCATACGCGAAGAATGAACCGTGTATATCTTATTGGCGATGAAACGGATGACGTCGAATCGCGACAAGAGGAGAATAGAGAGATGCGGTCTGGGACGAAGATGCCTATCATCTTCAGAGTGGTATGGCAAAGGCCATACTTCGTGATATTCATGTAATGAGCTAGTTGTACAAGGTCATCTGCTCGCCAAGACCTGGGGAGCAAGTAAGATGGACGATTGCATACTGCTAGAGCCAAGCGAGGACTGGATTCCGGGGTGCCATCGTGCTGGTAGTCAGTCTCGTTGCCGTCGAGCTGGTAAATCGTGGGGAAAGATTGACCAGCCGTTTTCTGATCATGGGAGCGGGTTTTGCGAGCCCCAGGCTGCCTGGCGCCAGGCTGGATGTTTTCTAGTTTCTTTCCAGTCTGTCTCCGCACGCAGCCTGGCTTGCTGGATGAGGGGTATACGATCGTGATCACGGTTGAGGGGAAGTCCTACTGTAGTCTCGAGATAAGCTTCTACAATTCTCTGCCCATGTGGTTTGAGGAGCTTTGCTGGTGTAATGCCCAAACCGCCTCATCTGGCGTGATCTCCAGGGCCAGGCTCCATCGCGCCGACGAATAGCGTCGCGGGTAATACAACTCTTCAGAGAGCATAAACTGTGGGGGCGGTATTGCTGGGGCCCCGAGCAGTTGGGTGATCTGCTGATTGTCGAGAGAAGGGAGAGGCAGTTTGTCGGCCTTATTCTCGATCTTATTAGGTAGCCGGAGGCTAGGGCAGGGGCTAGGGGAGAAACGCCGAGTTGAAATTTACACGGTAATTTGCTGGGAACCCCACGTGACAAATCTCTGGCAGATCGTTCACTCAGTTTCCTCGGGGTTTGGGCCAGATATCTGGGTAACTACTCCACAACACAGTCAACAACACTGTTAAATGTAGCTTACCCAGTGGAGTCCAGCGTGGCCAATGTCTGGGCCATTGCGTACAGTGATGCCAGGCTCGGTACCTGGCAGGAGTCAAGTCATGTGCCGTAGCACCCGAGTCCTCGGAGACGTGGCGATGTCTTGGGGCTAGGTATCCTGATGTCCCAGTGCAAAAATGTCAAAGCATGAATACGGCTGGGTCCCCATTACGGCGCCGGCTTCAGTACCAAAAGCTGAATGTGGTGTGGCATTTAACTCTACGCAGGGAGATCGGAGCCTTTGAATTCAGCCGTCAAGCGTCAAGCGACCAGAGACACCGGCAAGGTTACCCCTGGCCGGAGACGATGCAAGGATAACTTCTGGCTGATCGGACTTGCTGCCCGTGACCAGTTGACCGGTGACATGGGTTATCCGGCCCGGCTATTCCTAATTCTCTCGCTGCCGAAGGTGGAGTAACGATCATGACTAGCCACATCCGATAGTTCCTCGTGCCAATCTCGACATATAGAGCCTCATCAAGTCTCGACTCGGGTTGTGTCAAACGCGCAATTCGTATCTGTTGTGTTATGCAGGCCAGGCAGATCACCAATTCGGAGCGAGCTACCGGTACGCTACCTACCGCGTGGTTTTGGGCGAGAAAGGGCTATTTGTAGATCTGTGGGGTGATAGTGTAAGTGTAGTATCCCATCTAACCCAAGTGCTGCTGAGACAGTTCAAGTACATTATAACCAAACGGCCCACTGGTGGTGCTAGAAAGCTGCATATGATCCAGAGCTGTTTCCTCATGAGGAGTTCGGAACCTATTATCAGCATGGTATAGGGAGTTGATCGTAAGACTCATATCAAATGAAACTACCTAAACGGTTTAATTAGTATTCCTTCACTTAACTGTTAGAATGTTGGGTTTGGAACTGGATGGACCCTTCATGCATCTCGCATACCCTTCTTGGTATAGTGGTATTAGCGAGACCCTTGAGCATGTCTGCGGATGTACCTACTTTAATAGTAGTGTAGGTACAAATTAACATGATATTCCAGCCCCCTCATTGGTGGAAAATCATCACAACTGGCTGAGCAGCCTAATTCACACGAAAATGTATCAACGATACACTATTGTACTGACATCTATTTAGTAGGCGAAGTTGAGCTATCTACAAGCTTAAGAAAGTTTAACAGTTAGTGAGTATAGTCGATGTGAAGAAACAGTGAATCTGGAAGACAAGTCCAGTGTACCTAGTCTCCTTTGTTCCGGTACATCATCTAACGTGCCGATTTTAGCCGAGTTTTACTCATTTCTCGGGACCATTGGCATGTGAGCCGAACGTTTACGCTGCCTGGAGCAACCCATGTTTCGAGGTCGGTATTGTTCAATGCTTTCGGTTTGCAGACATCGAAATGGCAGAAGAAGTAAAGCGCTGGTACGAGAACACGGCTTCATGCCAATCAGCGGCGCCGATTGGATTGCCGAGTGCAGCAGGTATATCATCCGGACGAGCGGCCTCTCTTGCAGCTGAGTCCGGGGATTCGGCTAAGAACAGGGCTGCAGACTGCCGCGGTCCAATCTGAGATACTTATACTAGGTGCTAACCAACCTCGGTAAATGGTTGTTACTGCTCATCTGTCACAGTTACTTCGCCCCAGGAAATCCTCACCGTGCCGAGTGTTTCAAGCTTTTGAGCTCGATGTAAATGTCACATTCAATAGCTAGAACCAAAACGACCGTGATCAATACTGGGAATCATCTAGCGATTTCTCTGCAAACGCGTAGAGAAATAAAGGCAATTGTATCACTTGGTCATGCTCTACACACGCAGAGGTATGACCGTATAAATACTAGCAACAACTGCCGTAGTGACAAACAACATCCGGTGACATGCAGGTGACTACTCCTATCAGATAAATAAATTGTTGAAACACGCGGCAGAGAATACCATAATTAATTTAGTTGTTTAATTGTCACTCAGATTATTTCTCAGTAATGGGATTGTAGGCTCTGTTTGCCCAGGTACTCGAATTAACAAGTATTGTCGACTTTCTTTGGTTGATTTTTCCTTTTCTTCTTTAGGTCTGGCCGAACACGGATGAGTCGCCGAGACAAGGCGAAACCGGGGAAAGGCCATTGTAATTTGAGTTGCCAGTCACGAGGCACTTAAGGACAGGGCAGGCAGGCATGGAGTTGGTAGATTGAAGTGTCAAATTCGAAGCAAGACGACAGGTCAGCTGGTTGTTTTACAAGTGGAGTCAAGCCAGGTATAATTTAGGCAAGTATCCAGTTCTCTCTACCAGAACTTACGCAGAGTGCAGAGCGCAGGACCACCACCCCAGGTTGGTTTTATTAACGTTCCGCGCCATCGGGATTGTTTGAGGCGTTCACCGCAAACCTACGGGGGCTTCAATATCCCAGATCCTCGGAGAGATCACCTCGACCTGAGATCGGATTACATCAGACGGGGGCTTGAGACCTACCGTAGTAAGATAGAGAGAGGCATACGCCATACGTGCAAGCATCGAAGGGTTTTGCCAGCAATGCAACGCCATTGGATACCGACGAATTAAACCCCAGCCACGTCGGTTATGAATGTAGACCAGATACCCATCAAGTCTCAACAAGTTACCTAGCACTGTTTGACGGAAAAGAAAGCGGCTACTACGCTAGACTAGACGTAGCTCCGGGTGAAGAACGCGCCTGGACTCGTATCGCCTCTCGGTGTAGCAGATGAATGTGGTGGTGCTGGATCTATTTTATCGATTTAATCCTCCTTCTTCCTTTTTAGTATTCCTCATGCTATCTACGTAGGTAGACAAAGAACCCTTCGATATTCCGCTGATATGACTAACCCAAGTGGCCGTCTCGATATTATCCCGTTTGCCGCTCGTTGCCATACAAATGTGGGGGTCTAGAGGCAACGAAGGAGGCTCCCCCTGAGTAGTGTAGTGTAGCGTTGCTCAAAATAGATTACCTAAGGTTAGAATCTGACTGTCGATACGCTAGGTAGATAAAACGGTTAGGTATGTTGCCGCATCACGACACTTATACGCTCGAATGAGCTAGGTAGGTACCTGTAGTGTACGGTAGGTATTTTTGCGTCAGCGTCTCCCTGCTTGTAGTGTACATGTACAGGACATGTCTGACCGGGATGAAATCCCGCATGAACACCAAGCCCGGAAAGGCTAGGCGTCAGGATCTATATACTATATAACGATTAGCGATCATAAAATCGTACAAGCCATATATGCAAGCCTCAAGCCTCTCGAGCAACGGATTTCAGCCAAAAATGATAGGTACGAAGCGAAAAGTCCCAAAACCTGCTCTCTCAGCTTTGATTCTCAACCAAGGATCTGATCTGTCTCTGCACTAGTAAGTGCCCCAAGCTGCCCAGATCCCAGCAGCTGTTGATCGTCTGGTTGATAGTATACGCCCAAGGAGATAAGCATGCATGCAAACGAGGAGATAGTGCGCGGTAGAGGCGTTTTCATCTCACTTGATCAGATTTCTGACCAGATCCCCCGAGAGTGGTGCAGGTACGAAGTACTTCAACCATGCGAGTAAGAGAGATTCGCGACCCGCAAATTCGAAGCTTGGGGCCCCACAATGCGAGCGGGAAGCCCCCGTGACCAGGCCATGCCCCCCCCACACCCCCCTGTCCGATACGCCGGTTCCGGGGAACGCGGCCGGTCACTTGTCACAAATGATCACCGTTTCTGTCTGACGCAAATGTCAACACAAGGTGACACGGAGGACAGCTGAGCGGCAGGTGGCACCCGGCACAGGCTCCTCCTATCTGGTCGCTTATCACCTGGGAGCTGACAGAACATGGGAGGTAATGTACCTAAGTATTGGAATTATCTTCACCATTATTTGATCAAAGAGGTTTTCCTATCGGACCAGGTACGTGGGATTCCTGATGCGACCATACGTTACATTGTATGTGAACACTACAGCAGTACACAACCTTATTCTGCCCACCCCTACAGAAGCGAAACCCATCGCTAAGCAATAATGCCTGTGGCGTACAAATAACGCTGCATGGCGTGCCTATTTCGATCCGAAGTGCTGTGTTCTAGCGACGTTCGAGAAACGGGGATGTTTTCCGAAGAGGAAATGGGGGGCCGTGGTTCATGGTGATGCCTAAGTAGGTAGGTAGGTAGAAGTAGGTAGGGGCCACGATGTTTGAATGTATGGATGCAAACCAGGTCCGCTGCCAGGTATCCGGAGACTGGTCTTGTTTTCGGGTCAGTGAGACTGATTCGACAAACCTCCGCCTAACAAACGCTGTCTAGCCAATCGCCAATCGCCAATCGCATCACATCCATTCGCTGTCTGGGTACTTATTCATGTGCCCATCGCGTGCGGTTCGTTACCAGAGAGAGTGGCTGCGGTCGCAACACACGACATTTGACTTAGAACAGTTTATTGTGCCTAGGCTGAATAATATAATCAGCGCCCCGAAGCGAGAAGGGAGCACCCGCACCCTGCCCACGTAGCCGTCCGGCGCCTTTTCTCTCCTCTCAGCTTGAATTCTATTACGAAAATTGGGGGGTGGAGGGGGGTCCACGATGGACTGTCTTAACTAACATCCAATTGTCTGGCCGTGGGGGTTGTTGCTGCATGCCCAGCGCTTCATCCCACGCCGAGGTACATCTGCTTGCACACTACACACTTACACACTACACAATCGAAACGGACCTCACCGGGAGGAGTCGTCCTGCAGAAAACCCTGGTCGCACGTGTGTTCGTTTCGCGTTTCTGAATCGCCACTTGCCTCCTGGGTCCCCCCGTACTATATGTAAAGCCAGCCAGACAGCGGAAAACCGACGGAACACCACGGAAGCCCGGCAAAAACAAAGAAGGAAAAAAAAAAAAAACCAGGCGCCCCAGCCCATTGCGCCATGCGACAGACAAGGGATGCAGACCGAATACCGAAGTAGGTACACAATGGGCTGTAGTTGCCGGTGTGTGATCATGATATGAGGGAATCGCCGGCGGGCAAAACGCGCTGTGGGTGTGTGGTGGGTGGTGTTATTGATCGGATAGAGAGACGAGGGAGGGAGAGAGAGATGGATACATCCCAACTACCCCCTTTCCGATGGGGAAGCACGATGTTGCGCTGTGACTCCCGACGCGACGGCACGACCCTGCTCTTGACTGACTCTTTGAGGTCGTATTCCCACCTCCTCGCATTAATTTCAAAAACCTTGAGTTAATATATCCCAGCTGCTGTGTGACAGGTGCCTAGAGCGTCTATGCCGAAAGCTCTGCTATCACTGTTTCACACATCGAGTACTTGCTTAACTTACCTAGGTGTCGATATACGTACTTGCTTTGCATATCATACGCTGATGTCTCATGGATTCGATGAGTAATGTGTGCAGTCAGACAAAAGATTGGCCGTCAGATATAGTTTGCTAATAACATGGGACGCCTGCCTCATTGAGATAGTCTTATCAAAGGCTCTGTCTGCCGTGGGTTGACTCCTGGTCATGTACTTAGATAGTGTACATATCTTATATCGACTCCGTCCAAGTAAAGAAGTCGCACGACGTTGTCTAGTCCGTTCTCTATAGCCTTGCCACTTGGCCAGGGAGGTGCACCACCTGTAGTTATCGAAAGCCTCCGCCGAAGAATACTACACTATATGGTAGTCGCCGGAAGTGTGTAGCGTCGGTATTCTGGGCTGCAAGGCTGCCAGGCTGCTAACACCTGGCCCATGTGGTTACCCAAGGTAATACATTAGGTACCCCATCCGTCGCACGACATCGATGGGTATGCCGAGTATTTTCGTGAATAGGCGAAGTCACGGGAGCCGACACGGTTCGTTCTGGCGAATAATAAAGTACCTAAACCACCAATGGGCCGTGGGGTTGCGTGGTGGCGTTGTCCCTCCGCGTCGAGGCGACCGATTCGTCGCGGGTTTGCGCGATATGATCGTATTGGGAAGACAGTCATAATAAGAGTGGCTAGTGGATTGGGGGGCTGGAAAGCCCTACACGGTGCAGTGCTGTGGGCTGGCGCGAATTTTACTTACAGTAGGTACTACGAGGTATCTACTTCCTTACTTACTGTTCACGCGTATCTCGTGATGGTTCTGGAATGGCGATTGGTGCCCAAGTCGTGGTTGGCGGCATGTGACTGAGGAGGAGGCGGAGGAAGAGGAGGAGTGGCGCTTGCAGATTGGAATTTGAAGTTTTCGCGGGGGGCGGGTTTTTCCCAGGACCGCCCGCATTGGGGTCTGAAAACCGTGATTCGGCTTGTTGTTGTGGGGAAGACTCGATAAGTAGAGACAAGCCATATTTTGCTGGCCCGTCGTGCTGAGGCTGAGCCCTCACCTGATCAAATCTGGCACAAAAGGGAGCCAATACCCAGTGGTATTAGGAAAGGTATACGATGACAGGGACAGGAGCCGGGAGGCGAACAACACCAGCATACGCTAGGCACATTTACACACTGCTTACTTACTTACTTAGCTGCCTGTTTATTTGCTTCCAGGTAGTTAGTTGTTACGCTACAGGTTACAGGTAATTTACCTACACCACAGACCCTCTCAAACAACATCAGTAAGTGCTGCAGCAGCAGCTATCCGATGCTGCAGGTTCGCAAGTAGTAAGTGCAAGCGGCGGGTTGGGAACACATTAGTTGTGCGGTATGTTGGTATTACCAGGTAGCGACCGTAGGAGATAGCACAGGTGATGTATGCGTGAGCCTTCGAGGTGCTACGATGTAAGTGAGTAACGCAGGTGACGTACGAAGGAATGGTGAGTAGAGGTAACAAACAAGAAATCACCAGAGATTACCTACCACCTACCGAGTAACCAACCTAACGGGCCTCTACTACCGACCATTTTACCCGCGCCACCTAGCGTATACTGCCTGTACTGCTCACGGGAACACCATAAATTTTGCCAACGCATAGGTAGAGAGATCATCCACGGCCTGACCTCGCTTGCCCTGTTCCGTCCGTGATTCAGTCACAAGCCGGCTCGGAGCACAGCGTGAGTCGTGCCTGGCCAATCCATCCGTCTTGGTGAATTGATCAGAGACAATCGAGAGACAGCTATCTATCTCAGCCTGAGATAGATGGGATATGGGGGGAGCCCCCAACACCGAGCCGCCGTTAGCAGGCAGGGATCGTCAGTTGGCCAGTGATTAGTGATTGCAGCGCACACAGGGTCCAGGCGATTGACTACCTAAATGAGACAAACGACAGCAGAAGGAAAATAGGGGACCATCACGAGGCCTCATGTCTTCTACATGTCTGCACTGTTAGTTGTACCAGTCTCGGTGAATGAGCTACAACGCAGGACCCCTAATGCCTACCCTCGAGACTCTAGGTGTATAGCATACGTCCGACCTAGGTATTCAGAGGTGGTAGGCATGTATCCAGGTCCCAGTGGCATGCCTCGCATCGTCGTTGTCTGAATGACCAGCATAGCTGGAAGCGGAGAGTTCCTGGGATCAGCAACCACTAAACCAACCAACCAACAATAAACCTTCAACAATCACCACGCACGCTCTTTAGTTAGCAGGCAGGCAGCGTGGCCCGCCATCTAAGATCTCTCGAATTGTACTAATTGCACTTGGGGGCTTTCCGATCCTCAACCATGTGTAGTGTAAGTAGGTGTGTGTGTGCCTTGCTTCGCACTGCTTTCTCGTTGGTGCGCCTACGATCAAAATCCAACACAGCTCACAAATGACGCACTCTCACGTCTCGAACGCTCCCAGTAACCTCGCAACAGCAACAGCAACTCGCTACGCTGGCATCGGTCGATTCCAGGTGCTCTCCATCACGTGTGTTGATCGTCTCAGGGCTAGCTGGCTAGACTTCCTCCGCCGCTTGACGGGCCTGCCAGATGACCGATGACCCTGCGTGCCGAGGTGGTTGTTCGTGATCTGCAACATTGATAGTCGTGTAGGTTAGGTAACGCTACTACGATTGTATTGTATTGTTATATTGCTACAGCCACAAGTGCCATAGTACCTCAACTTAACCCAGGTAACAGTGCAATACTGTACTCCAAAGAGATCGGCAATCCCTCGGCCCTTGACGATACTGTATCAAATAGATTTTCGGCATCTGAGCGAGGGCTCTTAGTTCCCATCATCGAACATTGTTGTATTCGTACGTAGGCTTCCAAGTCGTACGACCACAAGACTGGACGAGCAGGTCACGGAAAAGTGTAAACCTTGCCATGCTCAGCTATGTAAGCCTTTTTCAAGAGGACAGCAAACCTTGCTCACGAGCCATGAAGTTTTGATTCTGGTGTTTGGCATTGATTTTGGTCTGGAATTGGAATTGGTTTAGCACTGGTCTTTACGTTCGTGTCAAAAGCCACCATCATAGAGATTGTCCGTCTAGTTGCTTGTAATAGTAGTAGTAGTAGTAGTACTTCGTACTTCGTGGTAGTAGCCGTGTGAACACTCTAGCCGTGTGGTAGGTAACAGAAATGACGAAGCTCGAAATTGCTGCAAACAACTAGGGCTAGCGAGGTTCACTAGCTGGCGAACCACGGCTCTCTGTTTGCGTGGACGTGAAGACAGGAGGGAAAAAGTCGGAACGCTGGACCTTCTGGCCGAGCGGCGGGGACTATTCAAGATGTCGTTAATTGCCCCATTGAGAAAGTAGTACCCTATCGAGACTGGCTGAGGACGCTAAGACTCGCGCTAGGTTACGAGGGGTAGTACCCTCTGCGATAGACGGTGGCTGCAAGACAACAGAGCAGACCGCCGTATAATGTGCTGCTAGTGTATACCCGTGCCCGTGCCGGTCAGGGTCAGTGGGGCACGAGAAGAATCCTCACAAGGGAGAGAGAAGTCGGCACGTACAATACCTTAGAGGGTACTGCACTAGGTACGGCACCACGATGGTTATGCCGTATAGCACACTAAGTATCTGTCGCGGCGAGGAGCTGGGGTTGTTTCAGGGATGTGCCTGCCCTGTAAGTCCCAGTCCCGCCACAGATGCCCACCCGCGAGCTTGTGTGTCCACCCCTGAGAATAGGCCCGTCCAAGGCCCAGATTTCGCATCCAGGGTACCTATGTACCTTGTACCACAGTACCTTGTACATGGCAGAGGTACATGCACCCCTGCACGGTACGTACCCATGCAGCCGGGTGCACGCCATGGCAGGTACGTACCGTGAGATTGGAGAGGGAGGGCCTGGCAGACGGCGCCTCTGCAGTCCCCACCCGACTACCTACGTACCAGGGCCCGACCATCCACCCTGCTCTGGCCCTGGACTGCGGTCTGCTGCTTGTCTGTCTGGCCGTCTGGTCTTGAAGCCTCCCCATCAAATACATTAATATGTACAACTACCCACATCCACATCCTCGCTCCATTCCTCAACCTCGACCACGCACACCATCTGCGCACACCACACCCACATACACACACCATATAACCATAACCATACACCTCTCGTCCTCCGACCTTCGTGCCCTCGCCGTCGGATCACTCTTGTGTACTCGAAGACCTCGCCGTTCCAGCATTGATCATCGTCCGCCTCGTTCTCAACACCTTCCTCACCTCCCCCTCGAACCGCCGTCTTTCACGCCGAGCACATAATTGATATACGCAACCTACTCCTACGTAGACAATTCACACCAGCACCGCCAGTGGCCCTCACTCGCTCGGCCATTTCTCATCGCCAATTTGACTCGCCTCCTCAGACCGGCCGTCCTCAGCATATCTCCTGCAATTGGCCCGCCTCCCTTCCCGGCAGCTTGCGGCGACGAGTATCCAGAGCGATACTTACTCTCCCCGGAGAAACCTGAAAAACACGATATCCTCGTCTGTCTAGGGCCGTCTGTCGACCTGAACTGAGATCTACGCCCTGCATCACCACCGCTCACCGTCCCTGCTGCGCTCCATGAGCCCCAGATTTGGCCATCATGCCAGGTAAAGCGGAAGGATTGGTTCTCACCGTCGACCCGAATGTCATCCACAAGGTTGACACCAACAATCCTCACAACCTTTTCAGCATGTGGACTGGTACGTCCAAACCTACTACACTGCACGCTCCCATGGCTTTGCGACGGCGGCGACTAACCCGGTGCCCAGTTTTCTCCAGATGCGCCGAATCGGTAGAACAAGGAAGACGACTGGAAAATCTCAGCTGGCGCCTGTGGACAAGGGAAGCTCTGTGTTGCGACACGGCAGTCCAGACAAAGACGCAGACGGCACCCGCTGTGACCACCACCGTCCCGCCGCAAGACATTCCCGACAGGCAGCGCATCCCTGAGGTACCCCAATTGTCCGGCAGTGTCGACTCCGTCGTCGACGAGGAAGCCATCGAGTTGACGACCGAGTCCGAGCCCGTCGAGATCCTACGACCCCTCATACAGCGACAGGACTCCTGCGGCAGCAGTCGAAGCAGAGGCCGGGAGCGACACATCACCTCAGGTGACCTTGAAAAGATGGTTGTCACCATAATAAAGGAGAAAGAGCCAAACCTTTCACCCCTGCCACAAATTGTTTCTTCTTCCGTCGAGACGGGCAGCGATCAATTGCAGTCTTGCTCGTCAGAAGTAGAAGAGACAGCTACCACCCTGGCGACCGAGTCTGCCGAGGGTGCTTCCTCTGCCTGTACATCGGAGACTTCAATTAACACCGACCCCAGCGAACCTCGCGCCACCACCGTGGTAAGGGGTTTTTCGCCCTCCCAAGTCTCGCCAGCGAAGGCGTCCCACCTCACCTTATCGCCACTGCCTGACGTTATCCCGGAGCCGCACTCGTCACCTGCGCCAAAGCTAGTGCAGTCTAAGAAACAGCCTGCGAAATTCGCGCTGGGTGTCTCCTCCGGAGACGAATCTTCACCGAGCCTCGAGATCCACCCCACGGCCAAGAAAAACAAGATGTTCCAGCTCGGCGGCTCCTCGGGATCTACCGAAGAACGGAGTCCATCGCTCAAGAGTGCGCTACACTCTGGAAAACCCAGTTCGCTTCTGGGCGTCCACAAGAAGCAAACATCTTTCAGCAATCACGTCACCATGCGGACGATATCCACTCCCAGCGATCAGTCTGGTAGTGACTTCGACGAGAGCGCCATCGATGACGACGACGAGGACTCCGAATGGGAAGATTCAATTGAAGAAAGCGGCAAGTCAAGTGTGGAAGAACCGGTGACCTTCAAGCGGGTGCCTTCCAGGCCCAACTTGACCTCCCAAACATCACTCATCAGCCTCATGCTCGCTGGACAGCAGGAGCGAGCTAAAGGTCTTAGCAACTACGCGTCGCAATCTACCCCTGCAATCGCGCAGCGTACCCGCCAGCTGCAGAATGGCCCCAACGCCGCAGCATCCCCGAACGATTCCGACGACAACGGCTTAGAAATGAGGAAAGGCATGCGCCGCACAACTCTGAAGCCCATTACCGAGATCCCCAGATCCTCGGCCCAACCCATCATGACGAAGCCCACTACGCATTACCACCAGCAAGCCCTGTCCCCTCGAACCACCAGACGGAACATGCTCGCAACAGAGCTGACTGAGTCGCTTAGACGGCAATTGCTCTGGGAGCGGCAGCAGAAGTCATCCACTGCCAATGCCGTGCTGAAGCGACGCCACACTTCACACGACGTGGCGAACTTGAAACAATACCCCGAGCGAGCCTACATTAACAGGTCCAAGGACGAGATCAACGCTAACAGCTGGAATCAATTCCTTCGAGAAGAAAACGGGTACCATGCCCAGGGATGGTAATTAACCACCCTTTGAGGCATCCAAAACGACACAGCATCATCGACCCAAGAGCAGGCTTCCCTGTGCTGTATACTTCATTTCATTTCCCTCATTTGCATGGCGAGAGGTCTTTGCGTTTTATTATACCAATGCATACATCTGGTCGGCGTTTCACCGTTGTTTTTCATAATGAGTCGTTCTATTAATGGCGTGCACCACGGGTCGTGTCTCCCTTCAGACGAGACAATCGACCACACTTAATGAGCATCGCTGCGGTCTTGGTTGTACTATCCTCTGACTGTTTACGACGGCGAGGTGAAGATCAAGAACACATATACACGGTTCTACCTACAAGTCCCTCCCATTGATTGGCGTTGTGGCTCCAATGATACCACGGCCTGCATTTTTCGGTTTTCACCCTATACCCGGGGGTAATGGTTTGCTCTCCTTCGCGACCGGCGAGTACTGCGAGGGAGGCTGGACACAAAAGGGAATTATAATGTATTCTAGTAAGAAACAGAGGGCAACCCTGCTACGAGGCAAGCTTCGCTGAACGGCCAAAAAGAAGCAAAGCAAAAACATACGGGACGAACCAATTTCGCCCAGCCTCTCTGTGTGTGAGTGGGAAAAAGCGGAAACAGAAAAAGCAATGCGCCATGACCCAAAATGACAGCAGACTTATTATATCGGATACCAAAAACAGAAAGCAAAACTCAAAAAAATCTATAATAAAATTCATGAGGCCCTACCTAAACTACCTTACTTGCTTGCCTAGTAGTGTTTGCATTGCCATCATTCATCGAAACTCAACTCTTTGTTTACGGCTAGTAGCTAGTAGTGTAGAGATCTAAATATAGGGCTTGCTAGGTATCGCGACTAGCCCATCTTAGAGCTCTGTAACTTGTACTAAGAGGTTGATGCTACAGGATATTGATGCTCTTCATCTACTTAATCTTGTAGGGCTACACTGGTCCCTGTTCCGCAATGGTGGTGAAGACGAAGCCAGGATCTCATCTCGACTTACCTTATCTGTTGAGATGGGCCCGTCATAGCATGTATGTATGTATGTATGTATGTATGTATGTATGTATGCATGCATCGCATCGACGGAGGCTGGGCAGGGGAGAATACCTATAGAATCAAACCATCGTCGCCCTGAATGCGGCCGTCACGAGTACCCGGTAGTAGTAGTAGTACCCTACATGCTGGCGGTGGCTTGGTTCTGCTGAGCTGGCAGGCAGGCAGGCAGGCAGGCGGGCAGACCATTCCATTATCCGCGCGCTCACATGCCACAGCACCCCCTCTTCCTTTGTCTCGGCAGGTCGTCTGATAAACTTGGTTCTTTCAGTGCTTAGTTAGCAAGCAAGCTTGTTGTGAAAGCGAAAGCGCTGGCCAGCCTCACCTTCAGGCTCTTTCGTTGCTTACCTTACATACCTAACTAACTGCCTACATACTCTTACATCTACAGTACGTACGACTTTTACCTCTTCAATGGTCTCGAGCGATGATGGCTGACCAACCTGGTTTCTGCAGGCGCCTATAGCGCTGGCTAAGTACTTAGTCTTTACCTACTTACTCACCTTACCTTATCTACCTTATTTACTTATTTATTTCCTCTGCTTATTGCGGGCAGAGAGATAGAGATAGAGATAGGCATAAGCTGCCGTTGTGTTGCGTTGCGTTGCTCAAAAGCCACCAACGTCAACGGTATGTGACTGCTATGTCACAATTTACCTATGTGTATATTGTATGTATGTAGGCATGTGTGTGTGTGTAAAGTATGCATGTATGCGTGGACTCTGGGTCAAGTGAGCAAGCAAGAAAGGGAAGAAAAGGGAAAGGCCAGGAGATGCACGATGAGTTGTCTACCCTCCTCTACAAGAAAACTAACAAGCTCGTCATCTTGTCCTGTCCTTGTCCTCCCGGCCCCTCACTAGATAAAGTAGGTAGGTCTCAATTGACTCAAATTGATTCATTGATTGGTCCGCGGATCGATTGAGTGATTGATTGATCAGGTAGACTAGACGGCAGCAATCCGAACGTGACGTGCATGCGTGCGAGACAATAGCGCGCTTGCTGCTTTCTTGTTGTTGTTATTAATTTCTATACCCAAGGTAAGGTAAGGTAGTGAGTGACGATGACCCTCCATCAACTTACTCCATCACTTTTACTTTGTTCACCGCCTTTCTATCACTTCTATATTTGCCTACCCGCCTAACCCAACTGGTAATCTAACTAGATAGGCAGCTAACCCTACCTACAGCTTCGATTCCATCTCATCCAGAGCACTGCGCATGTGGCATGCCAGACCGGACTCGGAGTGCCATCCAACGGGATCATTCTACCACCACCGTCACCACCGTCACCACTATTACTTACTTCACTTACTACTGAAACCAGACTGACACCATCCGCCTATTCCAAGGTACGGGATTTATTGTAAGCACTTGGGCTTAGGCCGGTGCAGGAACGAATGAGGGGCGATGAGGGCGGGGACGAAGGAAGCAAGGCAAAGCAGCGCAGCGCAGAGCAGAGGAGAGCGGAGTCGCGAGAAGAGAAAAAAAAAATCACGACATACAGTAGGGTAAAAACCCGCTACCTCTAAGTACTTAGACATACTATGGATATACCATACCTATACCATACGATACGATAGGTAGCATATCATATCGTACCGGCCTCCTAGCATAACGCCCTCTTCTCCGCCGTGGAACCTCCGTGGGCGCCTGCTGACTGAACCCTCGACTAGGTACGTACGTTAGGTTAGATACGTACGTATGTGAATGAAGGTCAGGTAAGGTTCAGTATGTATGGTGGCTGTAGAACGTGCATTAAACAGCGCGATCACGCCTTGCAGTTTTTATGGCGGGGCTCGCCGATGATGCCTGTGGCTGTAGTGTGTATGTACACTAGTAGGCAGGTTATGTGACTGACAACTATCTAACCTCCATGCGCGTATCGTAGACTGGTCAGCTGGGCGAGAAGGTTTTTTTTTTTTTTTTTTTTCCCTTCCCTTGCCCCCTCTTCTTTTCCCCTCTCTCTCTACCTCTCTCTCTTTATTTTGATCTTCCTAAGGTGAGGGATTACATTACAATTCGCTGCTAGTTCAGCGGTGACCTTCGCGAAAAAAAAAGGGCCCTGCCTAGACTCACTTACACAATGCACCTACGCCATTGGCGCCAGGATTGTCACCGCTCTGAAATTACTAGAGTACACATACGCTACGCTACGTAAGAGAGTCAAGTAAGTAATCCGGGGGTCGGGGAAAATGTTTTATATAATACAAAAATTTTCCAATTTACTGTTGTTTTGAAGTGCCGGCAAAGATAGGTCTTATTACCTTACTTATTCCTGGTCCTGCTTCGTCGTGTAGTGTTAAAAAGGCCCTTTAACCTCCCCAACTAGTGTCTGCTAGAGTCGGTCCTACTTAAGAGGGTCTCTCAGCTATGCTGATGCTTGACATTGAAAGTACCTGACGTAAGTGAGCAAAGTACCTGGCCTAGCAAGCATTTGTGCCGTTGGAACAGGTCAAAACACCTCCCTGGAACTGCTTATACTAAGACGACTTTGTTACTTTAAAGAAATGAAAAGGATGTCCTCGGAAATTTGAAAAATGAAGCTATTTTCATCTCATGGGTACTTTTCGTTAGGGTGATTCTAAAGTTTTCGTGGGGGTTATTGTTACACCGCACCGCAAGCTTGGCATCGCCAAGGTTACTTGTACACTACCTAGGTCTAGCTAAGAGAAACCTCAATAATACCTACACTACTACGAAATAAAAATCAAATCTATAGGAGAGGGGAAAACGTACAATCATAAGGTACTCTTCATATGCAACACAAGAGACCATTCTCTCGAACCATCGGTCTCGCGAAAACATCACCGAAGTAGCTAAGTACCAGTACCTACCGGTAGGTACGACGTATTGTAGGTGCGAAATCTTCAAGTCGGACCCACATCCGGCTGGGCAGGGGTGAGGGGACAGGGATGCTGTTTTACCTCATGATCCCTGCGGCCCACATGGTTCTAGCGGTCTTCGAGAAGGACTTGGGATGTAGAGTGGGTGGCGGGTGACTTGAGCTGTGGCTCGGGCAAAAGCCAAATGTCAAGCCACGACACTGAGGTCTTTGGAAGGACCACTAAAATGTTATAGCGTGTGACGGTGCCGGCAAAATGCCAGAAAAGCGCGTACGTGCGTACCTACCCCTCACAGTGGATCCCGGGTTAATTCCAGATTTCTCGGCAGGTAGCCTCCAATTACAACATCACCCATCCACATCATGGATGCTTTTACACATCATCTGTCACGCTTTAGCAAAAGGACATATCTCGGAGTCTGAGAGAGGAGAGAAGGTAGCATTCATCTGAAGTCGCTGTGCCAAAGAAGAGACTCTTGCTCGATTAAGAAAGAAAGGACTGTGTCATCTACACACTTCGCAGAGTGTAGACGTATCTATTTAGGTATATCGGACGGATAACTCGTTGCTGGACGATGTTAGTGTAGGCAGGTAGCTCCAATTCTCTTACAAGTAAAGTGCCCTGGTCCGACACGCTGGTACCGACTTTCAGAAGACAGACTACACTACCTTACTTACCCGGTAGGTAGGTATCGTGACTCGTGAGGGGAAAAGGAGAAATGCGGCTCCGCAGAAGATGGCCCGACGAGGCCCGTCGGGTCTTACATGAGGAGGCAGCCAAGTGGGTATTGATTGTATCACGACTCTCTGTACGTGTACTGTCTAGTATTATGGCTGCTCAGAATTGCAAAATGGCAACACCATCGTACACTAGGCGCGGAGGACTATAACGCAGGAGGCTAGTCGCGCCGCCTGGTGGTTTGTGGGCCTCCGCACGTTCCCATATCCGTGGTGTACTATGTACTATCGATCATCCTTGTCTCATTGGCGATGGCGGAAAAATACGAAGTCCCGAGCATTTTCCGCCTGGAATCCGGAATTGATGAGGCTCCAACATGTCGGATACTGTCTATTAGCTAACTACACTAATCGAAACCTTGGGGAGTTAGCGAGTTCATGTCATGACAGTGGCCTGGCCTGCCCTGCCAGTGCTCTCGGACCCTTTTGATTCTTGCTATTTCGGCGAGAATTCCACCGACGACGTGGGGTCCTAGCTGGTCCGCTCGTTTGGGTACCAATAACTTACTTAATACCCAAGCCACGGTACGAAGTACAACCATGGGTATTACACGTGCAGGGTAGTGTCGGTAGATGTTTACAGACCTGGGAAGTACCTATTCGCCTGCTAATAGGTACGAAGTAAAGGTAGGCTGGAAAATTTCGTCTGGGCTATCCCCTTTACGAAAGCGCTGGACGATGGCGCAATTCCGGCAACCCGCTCAAGCAGAACGTCCCAAATGTAACATGTGAGATGGATTAAGTAGGTACTTATGTAGTTGCGTGGATATCTACCACCGTGGAAGTTCGTTTGACAACGCTTCTACATCCTGTGGTCTTGTAGGCTGTTTAGAGGATGCTAACTGGTCTTACTGATCGAAGGAGAATCGCGCATCCTGTCGGCAGTTTTAGTGTAAGCCCTGCACGCTGCTGACAGTACCCAGGCCACTATACTTTACATAGGTAGGTATGTAGGTACTATGTGTGCCTACACTACGTCCATCGATCGGTATTAATCCTACGTGATCCTACGTTACCGCGGATGCACGCCGGTCAGACTGGCGTCGCAATTCGTTTGACAGCATGACCACCCCCTCGTTTGTGACCAGACTCGCTACCTAGATATAGCGTACTGACGTGTCCTCGCTAGAGGCATATGACTGATATACCACACGAGGGAGCTTTGCGCAAGTCGAATACCAGCTTATGATTGGTATCATGTGCCAAATTTCGAAAAGCGCATCGCAAACTCGTAAATGAGCGCATGTTTTGCGTCCGGAGCGTCGTGTCTCCGGTAACGAGTTGAACGTTTCACGGCAATCGTCCCATCTCTCTCAGGCTTAGCCACGAATAAAAGAAGACGATAAAAAAATAATAAAAGATTTTTAAAAATAATCAATGTCCAAATTGAATATTTCGTCTTAAAGCCGAATATATCCTTGGAGATACTTCGTTGGCGTGATGCTCATCTAGGCGAAGCCGAGGGGCTCATCGCTCGCTAGCGCGCATTTAAAGTTTCCATAGTCAGGATGAAGAATATGGTAGATGTAGGGGATTAAATCACCCGGGCAGTTAGCGCACGGGTTATATTGAACTGGAAGCCTCTCATAGGCATTGTCTGCCTATTCATCTGTCTATGTGATATTTTTGCTATTTTTGTTCCATGATTTTATCTGACCATGTTTCACAAGGTACCTCGAGCTTGAGCTTCTGGTGACAGCTTACATGCGGGGTCATAACCTAACAGCTTATTGATGGCGTGACGGGGACGCGGATGAGCCTTACGCGTTCGAATATAATAACGAACGACCTTGTAGGGCAGGAACCTGATTGAACCCGGGAATGTGGTATGCGATGCGCTACCAACCTATCTACCAAGGTAGCTCGTGTGTACGCACTTGGATCGGTGAGTTCGACTCCAGGTACGCAACTAAAATACTTTATTGTAGGACGACCCCGCTTACCATCTTCCCGATATAGAGCGGGGAAGGGTCCAGACCGATGATCACTAGCAAGTGAGCAACGCAATGCCGGGATCTCGGGAGGTCGAATCAATTGGCGACGGCTCCAGGATGCCGGGACATGGTGGCGAACGGCGATAAACGGGGCTCGGGCTCGTGCGGCCAGATCATAAGGTTTCCCACTCAGTCGGTATGTACTTTAAGTGCCTGTATGTGGACGAAGTAAATAGTAAATACCTGTAAGTGTACATGAGGTGTAGGCCTGCAACCCTGTCAGGCCAGCCTGTGACACGCAAGCCCGACATGGGGGACGACAGGCGATGAGGGGAATGACATTGTCGCATGTGATAATGAATCCCGATCCCGCACCGACCGTTTTCCGCGGAATCTCGATATCCAGTAATTATTATACGGCCCCAAGGCAAGAAAAAAAAAGAGCCCAAGCCGAACAAAGTGCAGCCTTTATACTTAGCACGCCCACCATCACGGCGTTACCAATCAATATCGCGGCGATATGCATCTCGTCTTAGTGCGCCCCTGCCACTCACTCGTTTTATGTCCTATCGTCCTCACGTGTTTATTTCCGGTCATAGTGTATTCGTCGTGGGTCAAGATGGAGGAGACCGCGTATATGATACCGTGGCCATGACGTCTACACCGATTCGATCCGGTCTTGGCAGGCGTCTCTCTCTTCAGGTCTTGTCCCTTTCTCCGGGGAATCCGAAAATCCCCCACCACGGGTACCCCAGGTAGGTGTTTGAGCAAAAGCTATTCAGAGGGGATCATGATGATAGATGATTAATCCGAAATAAAAAATGAATTGATTCCAAATGGCGTCTTTGTTATTTTGTGGCGAGGAGCCGGAATACATCGCGCGGGCACAACCGTCATTTACTCTAGGGAGATGATCCTAGTCGCAGACGCCGAAATGAAGTGCAGAGTGTAGCATGCGCCTCCCTCGGACGCCAGGGCTGAAGCAAATAAATGATAGTAAACTGAAGTAGATTATTGCAGAATCACATGTTAATTACTACCTTCACCACGTATGTGCTAGAGAAAACCGACTGAGAATGAGTGATCATGAAACCCTCTCAGCCCTCCTCAACGCGCCTCGCATCCTCCTCGGCCTCGTGATCGATCTCGGAAACCTCGTCCTTGGTGAAGACCTGGGTGAACTTGACCCAGGGCCCGTGGACCAGCCCCGTGCCCGCGCCGACGAGGATCCCCAGGCCCGTGGTGGGTATAGAGACGAGCCCGCCGACGAGGGACCCCACCGTCGTGCCCAGGCCCGCAGCAATGCCGGCGCCGATGCCGGCGCCCGCGGCACCCCCTTGCATCCATCCGGACTCGAGGCGGCGGGCCGTCTTGAGCAGCCGTGCGGCCTTCTTGTCGATCTCGCGGGCCTTGGACAGCAGGTCCTCGGCGAGCTGCGGGTCGTGCTCCGCCACCTCCTCCGCCCGCTGGTGCAGGCCGATGGACTCCTCCTGCAGACTCTTCGATTCCTCTATCCTCTGTGTGATTTCCTGCAGCAGCTTCTCTTTGGTCGAGGGCCGCTTATCGGTCGAGGCACCATCGCCCTCCCCCCCGCCTCTGCGGGCATCCCCTTCCGATGGGACGGGTTCCTTCGGCATGCCGGTTGGTTGTGCGTGCGAGCGGTGTGAAGTCTGTCAGTTCTCCTGGAGAGTTAGTCTGGCTGTGGAATCGCCATGTATGCTGCGATAGCTTGAATGTTTTTGTTTACCTCAATGACGTACCTACTAGACGCTAATGCAGAAGCATATACCTCTCTATATTCCTTCGTTCACCCTTTTCATACAATTAAGTATCCATGCACTGATTTACGTACGTGCAATAATGTTTCAACGTCTCGATCACTTCTTGGTAGGCAGGTATTCCAACCCTAAAGTCCCCAAAGTCCCCAAGTGTGAACCCAGTCCATCTCGTCATAAGGTACCGATTCAAGTATTGTGGGGTAAGTGACGTCGTCGCGACCTCACAACACAGCGCGCTAATCAAGTGATCGGCCAAATTCCTGGATTCTGGGGAAACGTTCGCGCAACACCACTTGTGTCTAGGAATCGACTTAGGATGCTAGCTAGTAATCCTTTTTCGCATTGTGTAACCTACACACACCTATTGCCTAGAACAGCTTGTTTCTGAATCGCACAACTACCTTATTCCCCCCAACCTGGCATGAGTAGGTTGACGATAACCCCCACCAGCACATGGCAACCCTGTCAGTTTTGTTCGCCTATATTGACAGAATCGGGCGACTTGATACCGCATTGAGTCAACAAGCAGCGTTTCAGGACGAAAGCACATCGGGCGCGTGAAGAGAGCCTGAACGCGTTTAGTGTAGTCTACCCAGTTCGGTTTAGTTCCCGGGAGGGGAGATCAGCATTCAAAAGAGCCAAAAACGAGATGGCTGATCACAGCTGCGCTGAAGAGCCAGCCCATGCCTACCTTGGCTTCCTTCTATCAATCTATCCAAGGCCTAGTTCCCCGGATCGGCAATGCAGGTTCCTCTTTGCGAATGGTACGGTAACATCGTCGGTTTTGGCCGAGCGGACTGGGTTTCTGGGGGAGAGTACCTCCCTATTAATCTTTTTGTCAGCGCAGGCAGGCAGGTGACAAACATGCATAATTGTTGGATAGGATCAGGCAACCCGACAGCTGAGCTGCCTCATGACCTTCTCTCGTCCACTGGATTCTGGTCGCATACCTTGCTCGCTGAACGACCGGTGGCAGAGGCGCTGCCGGGCTTCTCCATGGCCCGAACTACGACAACCTATGGGCCGTGGCGATACCTGCCTACAGCATGCATACTCACATGATAATACTTGGCCATGACAGTGGCAATGGACAGATACCTCAGTAGCAAGTATCAGACTAGGTAGATTGTAGATGTCGTGAACACCCTAGTAGGTACGAGATCACCTTTGATGCTAGTGCCACAGATACGGGTTGGCATCGTTAATTCCGCCGTGATTAGTCTAAAGAGCAGTACCATAGCTCAAGTGTTGAGGTTTAAGTCGATGGTGTCGGGTTCTGCATAGGGTTTTGTGGTTATGTTACTCGAAGACACCTGGTTAGTTAAGTGATTTAGATGCTGAATTAATTGTGGGCGGTGTTGGTCGTTTCCCTTCCGTTTACTTAGGCATTAATTCATTTCTATCTAAGTTTAGCATATAATCTTTATTCGGCGGTAACGGGTTCTCTATAACATTCTTTCCCCCGATATCTAGTAAATCCAAAGTAAAGACGTGATCAAGTTCTAGCAGCATCTACTTCGTGACAATCGAGTAGTAATACGTAAACGAGTGCCAAGGCTGTCAAACACCATGTGGCCTGTGAACTCCTGTACAGTAGTCGTCGCATGAAACTAGCTGCCAGGGGCCGCCGATTGATGGAGTTCAGTTAGGGCCCCGGGTTGCGCTTCCGGTGACGAACCAGCCTGTACACTAGTGTAGTATAGTGTATGACTCGCGGCATTTTCCAACATCCTACACCAACTCCTTCGGCTGCGATTACTACGAGCAGTACTTGCTATGAGGTTGGCTAGGCCTGGATTGGTGTTATTCTTTAGGGCTGCTGGCGGCGACTTGTTTATATTGGTGTTGTGGATGAAGTTTCGACGCGTTGGGTTAAAGCACCTGTAAAAATGACGGAGATTGGAGAGCCTAGCTTCTATCCTTTATTTCATCGATACGTAAAAAGAATAAAGGCCTGGATATAGACCAGGGTATTTTTTGAGAAATAAGAATTAGAAGTCAATTCTTTTAGCGATGATTTATTTAACTATCTAGGTACTTGTTTTATTTTTACCAATTTTTCGGCCTCACAAGATACCTAGATGCCTCTACGCTAGCGAATTGACGAGGTCATTGAACCCAATTCCACCCGCATAATGGTCAATCGCAGAGCACGTTCGGTAATGAATCACAAAACCAATTCCAGGACAATGAATCCTCAAATACGACCAACTACGATTTCTACTACTTAGAGGCCTCTTTATCGCAGTCCCTCCCCAGTACAAATACTAATGCACCAACATGGAGATTGTGAAGCACAGGCCCTGAAACCTGCACCCTGCTGCTGCACCTCCTCCTTGGCTCGGATACCAAAACCGGCGCTGTGACATTACGCCAAGATGGCAGGCGTCACGATACCGTTGGGGGGGTTGCAGGGTGCCAGCCACAGCACAGGCATAGGGGGGTTGACGCATTGGGATGTGATGCGGGACAGGCGGGCCTGTGTCCCTTTCGCAACCAAAGATCTGTTCATGCATGGAATTGTTCTGCGGCTTCTAGCGCATTTCCACCCCTGGTTCTCGAGACCCCGGTATACCTTATACCTAAATAGGGTTCTATAATCGGCTAAGTTAAGTCATGTATGACATCTGGCTTCCACTTAGGGAGATATGTATCTTATATACTTACAATTCTCACCTCTGATGCTTATTATGTGTGTCATGAATTAGTAAATGACTGTAAAGGTGCCGCAAATAGTTGAATGCTGGCCAATTACGGAAGCGCTGAGGCGGGGGACATAGGCATGCACATAGCCTATAGGGAGGTAGGGAGATGAGTGGACGGGTGTTGTTCTCTCAGTAGTTGACAAATCATCACTCTATTTTCTATGCAGAGACATTCACCAGACAGAGTTGCCTTTAGACAGAGGGAGTAAAAACTACTGAGGATCCGGGCATATTTACCATTCATGTGGGAACCACATGTGACAAACTAAGTAAGTATATTGTTCAATTTATGGGACCACAGTCGAAGAGTCAGGAAGCTTCACGAGGGGGTCACCAATAGTCTCTTCGTCGTCAACTCAGGGATCTCCCCAAGACGCCATGCGAGTAAGTTCGGGAAATAGATATAGCTACTCTCGCATATGTAGTATTAGTGCAGGGCCCCCCGCGAGAGGACATTTGGCGGGTGTACCTGACATGACTTACCAGATAGGTTAATGTAGGGTAAGCTTTCCCACTTGCCACGTTCACCTTGTGAGCCTCAACCTCGAAACCTACCCCACGAGGCCAAATCAACCTAGTAGCGCATACTGATCATCGTGCGTTAAAGCCTTGCATTTATCGGAACGACCGAAGGTGGGTCGGCTCGGGACATGCTCTCTCTACGAATTACAGCAGGCGGAAGTCTTTATGCTAAATCTTCTGGTCTACTCGTTATAGCGGTTTACAAGACGGTCCTATCTTAGCACGGGCATTTACCGCAAGAGGAAGTTCGCTGTCGACGAAGGAAATCTCTTTATTCCCCGGGACCTGACAGCACCCTTGGCGCCAGATTTAGCGGCACCTCCGCGCTATATAAGTCTTCACGGTACGTAAGATAGCGTGCAGTACCTAGAATTAGCAGGTTAGGTAGTGTGAGTAGGTATACACCTAGAATATTATTTTCGACGAGGAGAGGCTCTTAGGTACTGTAACGTAACTACATAAATATTTAGCACAGCTCACTAAAAAGCTTGTGGGATAGGTCTTTAATTTCAAATCTTGGGTCCATACCGGCAGCAAACGTTAGCCCACGTGGTTGCTGTTCAAAGGTGCCCAAGCTAGACTGGGTTGCTAGGCTAGATCTCGTCATCTTCTCAGATTATGGCTACAGACCCTCGGTTGCCTACGTCTCAGTTGAGGAGTACGAGGAATAATGCCAACCTACATATACACACATTACTGCGGCAGTGTCTAGATGTTAGATGCCTACTATCACTGTTGTTACGCAACAGTAGGCGAGAAGGGTATGGGGCGCTTCAGGGCTTGAGCTAATTTCGAGACTGCTGTAGAGCCCATCACGAATAGCAGCCTAAACAACGCACTACGTAATATGAGAACCGAGCATGTCGGTTCAGCAAAGATGTATATCCTATATACTCTATGAATTCGTAATAAATGTGACATCTTGAACGGCCAGATATTAACTTTACATGTTATCTCACCTAGGTACCTATACGAAGGGAAGATGAGCGAAAGTAGAACTACCAAGTGCAACATCAAGAAAGCTGTGTGATTCTTCCAACTGACCCGCCAACCAGCTCCACGGAAGAAGACAAGGCGCGTCCACCGGACGATGATGCGCGCAACGATATAGGCACCTCAAGCGTCTGAGGAGAGACATCGCTTTACCTTTTACACTCTGGCAGCGATGAAGCGCTTCTTCCAAGTTCAATGAACGGGCGGCTGTTTACTGCTACCTACAACCCAGCCACACAGGAGAACCAAGCGCAACACATCACGCACCAACTGTGCTCGAGGAGATGGACATGGGAAATAATGACGAGAAAATAGAAATTAAAATGAATCAATTGTTTGGGAAAACTAACGGTACCTGCTCTGGTATCAGGTCACTGTGACTTGGGGTCGGCTGTGCAAATGGCAACCGCCCATTAAGCGCCAGGCAGGGCGTATGACCTTGCCCAACGGACTGCTCGATTGGTTCACCGGGCGTTTAACTCTCTATTGCTTCACACTGCTAGACACAATCACAGACGGCGGCGTGATGGCGTGATAGTCTTCTACTGGATATCATAACGCGTTATTGAGCTTGAAGGATTACATGGCGCGCCTCTAGATGAAGCTCCCTGAAGCTCCCATCACGCCCTATCCGTGTGTGAAGTAAGCCTGTTAGTTGGTGGTGTGCACCTGATACCTGATTCAGCCGGAAGAGCCATCTCAGTGGCGCTGTGCATAAGCCACCGGATCGCGTCCGGGCCCAGAATCGCATCACCTCACCAATCGCTTTTCTCTCTTCTGTTCGTAAAGTAGGTAGCTACCCAAGTAAGTAGCTAGTCCTTCTTCTTGGCCTCGCCACCGCCGGTCCGGCGATACTTCCTCTTGTCCTTGCGGTTCATCCTGGCCTTGTCGCGGGTGCCCTTGCCGCCCTCCCAGAAGCCCTTGCCCCTCTTCCCGATGACGGAGCGCCCGCAGAAGGCGCAGGCCTCGACGGCGTAGTTCTGCTCCCGGCTGCACCAGCCGCATATCATGCGGTTCGCCCACTCCTGGGGGTGGTCCTCGTCCGCGTCGTGGCACTTGTCGCACGGGTGCACCTTGCTGCAGCAGGAGAAGCGGAACCACCTGTAGGAGCGCCGGTAATGGGGGCACGCCCCGCGCCCCGGCAGCGGCTCGCCGGCGTGCAGGCCCAGCTTCTCCAGCCGCCGGCGCGGGCCGACCGTGGGCGGCAGCGCGGAGCCCGGCGTGATGGCGAGGAACTTGACCTGCGGGATCTTGAACGTGAACCGGCCGTGGCACTCGCGGCACACGTTCGTGACGGCCTCGCCCCGGACGGACACCAGCCCCTGGCTCGGGGTCGAGCACTTGGCGCAGGTGGGCACGAAAGTGCTCGGCAGCATGTCCGCGACGGTGCAGCCCGAGACGTCGATGAAGCCGGCCCTCGTGGAGTTCGCGTGCACCAGCTCCTGTCGGAACGTGGCCGTCAGCGGGGATCCGCACTTTCTGCAGCTGGTCGTCTTCTCCGCCTCGGGCTTGAGGCCGGTGATGTCGTTCGGCGTCTTGCACCGCTGGCACTTTGCGCTGAGGTTCAGGATCGATATCTGAAGCAGCTCGACGCCGTAGAGCTCGATCGTGGGGAATGAGATCGCAGTGCCTCTTTCCGTCTGCTGTGTAGTGCCGGAGACGTGAGCCTGGTATGGCTCGATCTCGGCGCCGCCTTCTTCGGAGTCTTCACCCGAATCCCAAGAATCGGAACCGGAATCCTCCGAATCTCCCGAATCGTGCCCGTAACTCCATTCCGGCGGACGTGGTATGACGTGGATGTGTGACTTGCCATCTGCACGATCTGCTGCGGCAGCCGCCTGGGGCTCTGGGACCTCGGATTCTTGCTCGTCGGTTGTGTTGCTAGATAGTGGTGCTGAGAGCACCGGTTTGAGAACTTGAACTTGTTTTGCGATGGTGTGCATATGCTGTGACAAGTAATTCAAGTGGTTCATTAACGTCATCTCGGTATGCTGCGCGGCTCGAGTCGCAAAGGCTTCTTCCAACGGCTCCGCATCCTCCGACTCAACATCGCTGAGCAGGACCCTCAGCGCCTGGAGAGGATAGAGCAGAGGGATGATTAGCTGTATAGATTGCACGGACCGTAGGCCCTGCGGCAATTCTGCTCGCCGTCTCGGCTCGAGAGGCAGGGTGTACACAACGCCATCTGCGGACTTCTGATAGAGTTGCAAGCGGCTCATTCTCGATTCGAGCTGTCGGATTTCTTGAGCGCGCCGCGCTTTGGCATTGGCAATCTGCTCTCCTGTGAATGATTCCTCGGGTATATAAGACCGTTGTCTTGGTGTGGGAGGTTCTGGAGGCGCCACTTGTACAATAGGCTCTGATGACTCTCCCAGGTATGTTGTTGACTGGTCTAAGTGTCGTGTATCCTTGAACGACATCAACGTGACCGTTTCTACTTTCTGTTCAGACAAGAAAGCCTCTAAATGCTTGTCGAGTGCCGTAGTGAGAGCGAGCAGGGTGTGGCCTCGGCTCTCTGAAACGATCTTATCCCATCCTCGCTCTATGTTGATACAAAAACCGCGTGGGATATCAGTATTCTTCACTGACAGAGTCGGCGCCCCTTCTGGATAAGAAGCGGGCACGTGAAGTTCACATTCCAGATGCTCCAGTTCAAAAGGGAAGTCCGGGTCTGACGGCTTCAACCGAAAACGAACAGTCGTTGTCCCGTTCTGAAGCGTGCCCAGTTTCGGTGAAAATCGCCTCTTGATCTGATCTAGTTGGTACCTGCGCGGATCTATGCGCTGAGAGGTTGGGATAGGCTTCTGGACAGCACGGCTGAGAGAGGCCTCGGCCACGGCCTGTTGACCGTCAGTGGCTCCGCGGGGAATAGGGGTTGTTGAAAGCATAACGATCGCCCAAAGGAGTCCTGCTGCAGTGTACTGATTGGCTGCTTGGGTTTGGTACGTTTAACGCTAGATGAAGTACTTTGAGAAGAACGTCTGCACACCAAGCTTTAATGAATCACAGTTAATTAAAGAAATTCAAATGCCAACAACACATACACTCGAATTATATAATATCCAAATATGTGTGATGTCGTACTCAACAAGGGGGGGGATGATGGGCTTCGTGACTCAATCTAGGATAATGGGATGGATCAGGATGATGAGATATGATTCATAGAAGCTATTCCCAGCAATGAGGCTGCACTAGAGTGTGGCAACAATACACAAGTACCTCCACTGTACAGTGTGATTATTCTCGAGAATGGCAATATCATACTGTTGATCTATATTGTACCTATTGTCTGTTCCTCGCTCAATACTTTTTCCGCGTTCCACCGTCGGTCGACTTGCTCTGCGATACGTACGGTATACCTAGAATGATGCAGCGCAAGCATTACTGTCATCTCGGAATATCAACCAAGTGACGTCTTAGGAGAGAAGTGATCGTTCATAACTTTTCAATACAGCATAGACTCGACGGAGCTGGTCAACGTATCCCTCCTTCAACGAAGAAACAAAAAGTCCATCTCGCCGCCCGGAGGCTGGCTTCTACGAGATGGACAAGACTCAATCTGGCCTTATTCATATAAACGCCTTCGTTTTATATATTACTCACGCCTAGCGTGCCGGTCCGCGCTGTGAAGCCAGAGTCCCGCGGAGCACGCCGCATGGAAGTGCAACTCTACCTTCACAACGTCTCCGAGTTTACGCGTGGAGATGCCACCGGTTTCCGTTTACCCAGGCCACTCTGGGCGCGCCCCGCCTGGTCTCAAACCATTGCAGGGCCCGGCTCTGCGCTGCGATCACGCCGAATATATAGGGATCCGCCACCGCAGAGGTGCATCCGCTGCCCATTGCGGTGCGACCTACCCCAACGGGGGACAAGGGGCGAGATCTCTGTATATACCCAACGGCTCTGCCCCGTGGCAAAGGCGCCGTGAGTCTCTGTGTCAAGACCGGGCGCCATTCTGTCCCAATCTCTTACCGGACACTTCCTATAGAGCACCGGCGAAGAGCTAATGAATCACCCTCGACTGCCAGACGTCGGTCGCATTACTTCGCGGCCTCGCATACAGAGGCGCTGCTAGCTGCCCGGGCTTCCGAAGCCCGTGGATCCTCGAGTCGTGTTCCTCGATTGCCAGTGGCGATGGTCCGATATGCTGTGGCATCCACTAATCTTGCCAGTTCGGGCCAATGCGATGCACCAGCCCTTCCGGGACTCTTAGGCGAGTTGCGTGACTCCTAGACTTTTATCAACCGGGACCCTGATTCGGCCAGCTCTATCACGCGAACGGAAAGTTGCCTCAGAATAGATGGTATATGCAACGGCTGTATTGCGTGTTCAGCTCCGCAGCTTAGCACTGGACGTTGCACGATAGTAGCCTAATTCAGCCTCTTTGGGGGTCAGAGATGTATATCTGGGAAAAGGACATACATCGTCTAACCTAGGAGGAAGCTCGAATATGCCTGTCCACTGGTACGAAGAGGCCGAGTACCTACCTATCTACCTACTTGCCTACCGTCTCCTTTGCTGAGAAGATAGATAACATTCCTGGCTGGGGTAGAATTGCCTGCACTTGATGTAGTCTTGTACTGACACTAGAATCCCAGGAACATTCCATACTACCTATCCGGGTAAGGAGATTTGTCTAGTGTAGGCATCAATGACAGCATAGGGACATGACATTGGCTAAGTCCCATGTGAGCCGAATTGATCGATGGCTAGATAGCAAAGAGGCAAGACCATTGGCAAAGTCCAATGTATCTTTCTTGGGGGCTCATCAATTCTTTTTGTTTTCTCTTGTTTTTTTCTTCATCATTATTAATTACTATTGGCATATTTTATTTATTTCATTTATTCCTGTTCCTCATCCCAATGCGCCTCCACACGCCTGCTTTCGCGTTTGCGCCTCGTCCCGGGGGGGGGTTTATTCTTGTTGGAGACAGCTGATGGACAGGGTGGTCTGCCAGCTCAGCATTTGGCGGGCAGATGACCATGAACCTGGGCGGTGAGGAGCAGCTTAAATAGCGCAGTGGGCATCTGCCGTCCCGCCAAGGGTAGGCGACATGAGCATAGCGAGCGAATGATTTCGCACGCCCAAGCTTATGACGACCGACCAGAGACGGGAGTGGGATGGGCGGAGGGTGGGGGAATGGGACGTACCTTTTTTTATCTTCCCCGTCCCCCTTCCCATTCCCTCCCTCCTACACTACCCCCCCTTGCCATCTTGGAATTCCCAGCATGAGCCCTGCTTGTTACGAGACATGTGACGAACACGGACGTCGACTTTTGATGAGTTGGCAATCCTCCGGCGACAAACCTGCGGGCTCTCTCCTACGAACTCGGGCTCGCTCTTCACTTTACTGGGCGCGCCCTGGGTGCTGGGTGTTCATGTGAGTCACGGCGCTCGTTTGACGGCCAAAGAACTGCCCTTCATTCGCCTGGGCGAAGGTAACCGCGCGCTCGAGCTGTCCATAAGCGGCGCCTTCGTCACCCACACTTGGCTCGCTGTCGCCAATTCACTAAAGAGTATACGGGTGTGTGTGTGTGTGTGTGGACGTCTGACACAAGCTACCATCTTGTACCTGGTGTTCCGGCCTGTTGGCGCAAGTACATTGCGTAGTGGATGGTGGAGGGGGGGCGTTAGAGAAGTGTTCAATAGAAATGTAGCGTCATGAGGAATAAATAGCAATAATAGTAATAGCAGTAGTGGTAAATACTTCGCTGCGCGTTGTGGGGGGGGGGGGAGGGATAATGTGTCGAAAAGATAAATTCGAATAAATATTATTTTTACTTGGATTTATTTATTGATTCTCTGGTTCCATCGCTCTCTCGGCGAGCACGTGGATGGGACCACGAACCCCGATTTGGAGGCCACCCTCCTACCTACCTACCTTAGACCTACCTACCCATAGCTGTAACAGACCAAGACTCGTGTTATCTTGAATGAATGCCTGCCTACCTGGGTGGATTGGTCTATGCCATAATACATGCGCGCGGGACAAGAGGCGCCACTCGGGTCTCTGCCCTTGCTCGCGGTGTTACAGCATAATCAATAACGGCACCGAAAACAAACCGATAATTAATTGACTCGGTCAGGACAATCCAAGCCATTGCTGAGATGTAGGTAGTATCGCGATGCAGAATGCCACCAAGACTTTTCTCTCATTATCTACCTGTACCTAACCTACTTACTTTACTTATACGATATTACGGGGCCGCCGCTCGTCCACTTTACTTTACTTACCCAGCTCGACGGGAATTTAGGGCCGGCTATGTGTAGGTGTGCATGCGCAGCGCTCGCATCGCTGCATGACTTTAAGTTGATCGCCGATTCATTCGCCTGCCCCGTCCCGACGAACGGCGAGAAGAGAACACGCCAGGTGTGGTTGAAATCCGTGAAAAACTTCATGATAATCATAGGGATTGTTTTCTTCTGTTCCCTTTTTTTTGTTTGGGGCCGTGGCCCGCGGCGTTACTCGGTAATCAATGGCGGTCATACATGTAGGTCAGGAAAGAGTGGTTGCTGCTGCGCTGGCTAAGACTGTCTCAGACTGACGTGGCGGCCAGACGTCACGTCTCGCTACAAGGTGGGATGAAATGACAGAACCAGAGTGCAGGCTCTCTCTCTCTCTCGTAACTCAAGAACATGGGTCTGATCTTCCTTCCTGGTTCTCTCCTTCTCCCCCCCAGTTTTTAGTTTCCTTTTCTCGAATTCGAGACCCTGGCTTTCGACTCGGTCGTGCTTGATGCAGTGCCCTTACATTAGATTGCACCGCATGTCGTGCCTCTGTGTGGTGATGCATGGTTGCGATGCTGTGCCTGCGGCGTGGGCATCTTTCACGAGAGCTTCTACCAGGGGCAATAGGGGTAACGTGCACCAATAAGGAATTTACCGTGAGATGGTAGCGAAATTGGAGCTTTCCACGATAATATTCACCTCCTACCCACGTCTAAGACCATGAGTGTTCTGCCACGGCTTGTTGTATTGAAATACGAGGTTCGCGACGATTTCGTCGAGAGTGGTCCGCTCGTAATGGTGTGAAATTGGCAATTGGCAATTGGCAAGCAGCGAAGTCGCATACTTGCATGTACTAAGTTACCAGAGTATTCTGAGAGCACTGAGTGACCGAGATTGGCGGCCAGATATTTACCGAATAATGTCTCTTCAAGTAGTCTCGACATCGCCACACCGCCACTCGTGAATTGGAAGACTTATCGTATTCAGTCTTCTTTACTTGAGTGATGGTTCAAAATGGGCGCGATGGGATTGTCTATTGCTACCTAAGCTTAATAGTTTCTTACATATATCTTGACAGCCGGTTTCGTCGGATGAGCTCTCTGTGTAATCCTAGGTCGTCGAAGTGAGCCGGTATAGCTCCCTCGCCGAACAGACAGCACAACCCGTTATGGGAAATGTGAATCTGATAATTATGTTTACACTAAGCGATGTAAATTTGGCGAAGCAATCATATGCGCAGCCTGAAATGAACACCTAATTTCTCATCGGCGACAATAAGCCGAGCAGATGATACTGCATTATATGCCTCCTAAACGGCCATTCGTGCGGGCTGCAACTATTCGGTATGTTGTCATAAACCTTTCAGTTCTGTCTGTGTGGTATATATTCAATCTGTCAGTCATTGCCTACGAAATTTGAACTGAGACGTGAGACGGTAAGACAAGAGGCTATAGGATAATCATAGCATGTTGCGTGATAGCTAATACGGTTGCTCATCCTGTCTCAACATTAATGACCACTGACATGAGCGTCTATTGCTTCAGAACATAAGTCATCTTCGTGCGCACAACCAGAAAGTACTTTATAGCACGTAGATGCAGGCTCTGGAGGGGTTGGGTGAATTATGGAAAAGCCTAGCAGGAGAATTATCGGCGGTTTCATCAGTGTCCCGATGGATTTGCCTATAGCCCCCGTAGTTACGGGTACTTGTCAAGGCATATATTATACATATAGGCAATAGAGAAGCCGTGACCGGATCTAAAGGGCGTAACGTATGGGACTTAATTGAGAGTCGCTCCTAACATCGCAATTCAATGATAATCAGCATCTCATACTGGTAGTGAGGCTCGGCTCATGATATAATGATAATACACGAAGTACAGCGACGATGTCGTAGACCGGTTTTCTACAGATAAGGCTTATAGGAAGAAAATGACTATTAACTTAGCGATAGATAGTTCCAATGATCAAGCATGATAAGTTGTGGAGGTCGTGCCTCGCTATGAAACACTATTTCATTGATATTGATGCATGTTTTATGGAAAGTTCATCGCAAACTTCTGTGAAGAAATTTGAAATGATTGCTGAAGCACTCGTCATATATGTAGTGAAGATTAAGCATAACTATGTACCAAGGCTAGTGAAACTCTGAATACTGAGTGCGTATGATCAACTGCTGGACTACCTGGACATTGGATGAGGCTGGCTCGCAAGGGATTGAATTTATACTTAAGCACGTGAAAGCACGCGGCGTTTCATCTCTATCGGGATCGCGTTAGTCAGTTGCGTGTAGCTAAAGGAACACTTGTGGCAGTCTGGTAGTATCGCAAGACCTACGAGTATCGATGATACTACTTATGGGGTGTTTGATAATGCGTCAATTTGGCAATTGGACCTCCCTTGACTTTTCAGGATTTTCTGATCGAGGTGTAGTAGAACACGGATCCTGACATGCCTGGAAGAGCTCTGAAGACAGCTACTGAAGAGGAGCAGAAGCAAGTAGTATCTCGAGACGATACTGACGAAATACAAGCATCACTCATTATTTCAGGCTTCCAGTTTGAGTACTAAGTAGCCTAATATTGTCGCTTCAATACATGCTTTATCACGAAGAATGATAGAGGTGGCAATTGGGCGGCTAGGCGACGCGTCGGTGATGGGAAGAGCAAGAGCTCCATTCTTGATACATCATTCAATGTCAGGTGATAACCGAGTGCGGTTTGAAGCGCATGGTGGAGTGGTCCTTTGAGTTAGATTCAGTAATGTCTGTAATAAAAAAATTATACTGAGCTGGCACGCGTTTTTCTCTCCGGCGCCCGGGATCGTCTCAAGACTCCCCTTCAGTAGTCGTGGACGCTAGGTGATGGCTATCGAGAGCTCGCCATGTAGCGCGACAATACTAGACGAGAAAGAAAAGGGGAGAGGATGGACGGAAGGTAACGATTGCTTTCCACCTCAGAGAGAAAACGAAATAGCTTGGCGCGGGCTACTTCTTCACACTGAGTATACACTATAAATGCACAATTTCAACACCCAGCGTTAAGCTTCAGCGTCTGAGAAGGGCTTTGTGGACGTACTGGGGATGACAAAAATCTCAATGTTCATAATATATACGAGCGGAAAGACGAGGAAACTATAATCGACGCGTTACACACATTTCTGCTCGAGTAGTTGTCAATGCGGGAAGGCGGCGGCGTCATATATAGAGGGCTCTTTGAGGCTCTCACCGCCACACCTTAGAGGTATAATATCTTTCGCCCAACTGTTGTCAATAGGCCTATTCTCGCCGTCCACTATGAGATTGCATAGGAGGACACGATGCTGTATCGACTTTGGAAATGGCTGCGGAATGTAGTCTTCTCACTCGTGGGCTTCGTATCGACGAGCAGAAACCGATCCTATTCCAATTGCGCTTTTCCTCAACATCAAGGAAACTTAGCAGTCCCTTACCCACTGGACCCTTCTCAGAGCTATCAGACATCGGCAATTGCGACAGATAGAAATAAGCCCAAGCAGATAACATGAACTATAAAGTGCACAAGGGGGCCGCCCAGCACTGTCCTCTCCTTCGCCCCCGACAGCGCTTCGGTCCTGATGCGAATCAGTGCCCTATGGCAGGGCCATACGTGATATGACCCAAGCGCAACGGCCATCAACCGTGTCGTCGCTAGACTGATATCCGGATCGGCGACGATGACTAGGCAGACCATGCTGGATGCCAACAGGAGCCCCCCATACTGCCTCAAGATGAGTTTTCCGGCGGGCGTACAGGCGGGGAGTTGTCCTTCGGGATGAAGAATGAAGGATATACCGGCCGCCGTCTCGATGATAGCATGGCTGAGAAAGGCTAGCCTTTTCAAATGCATTTTTTGTTTGTCTGCAGGCCACTCCGATGAAGCGGATTTTGAGTTTGGTTTCCTCGTCTGTCACCTGGGACATATATGGTATGTAAGTATGTAGTGTAGCCCTACGAAGGAAGGCGACTAAGCGCGCGCTTAATCGTTGTTGACACTTTACGGTTTCTCTCTCTCTCTCTAATTTCGCATGGTTGATGGGTTGTAGGCAGCCAGGTGTATTGACATGGAGATAATCCACCCGATGGGCATGGCTGCGATCGTGTGCCCCTCTTGATGCAGCTGGAGTTTCACCCGGGACTGAATATGCCACATTAAGCCGGTGATATTCCTAAAACGCGTATTGGGCGGGAAAGAAAGCAAGAAAGAAAGACAAAAAAGGGAATCGCTTAATCGGACTGCTTCTAAGTCTCAGTAAGTAAGGAGGTCGTGTGATACCATGGTACCTAGTTTTCCGATGCTCCGTGTTACGAACCCTGGCTAGGCTCTCTCCTTGTGAACATGTACGTTTTAGATATCTCCCAGCGCCACTGAGCTAAGCTATCTCACACTAACCCCATGGAAGCATCTTCCACACACAAAGCCAAACAATTCTCCTGTCCGGATACTAGCGAAGATAAGTATGAAAATGGATGCTGAACCATTCAATCAAGTCTCTGTACTAAATTCCTCACTGCAACCGAGGCGAATATTTATGATGTAAATGGCAGAGAACAAACAACCGGTGTCGAGGCAGGGATGTAATAGAAATAGAACGACGGTCACCGCGTTTCTAGGCGTTCACAACCCCGCCTCGTTGATCTGTATACCCAGTGTATGTACACTACGGCCTCTCCTAGACGGACCCTGGCCTAGCCTTGATAACGGAGGTGAAACGCGTGGTGGCTTACAGTGGCATCTACAAGTAGATACCCTAACTTAGCTTCTCTGCTGTAGCTTACGCCTCGCGCTACCAACATTTCCTAATTCTGACAATGCGAACTGGGCAAAAAAACCACGAGCTGTGCCGGTGTTGCGGCGCCGTAAGCCACCGAGGAGCAGCCAAGCCGGACCTGCATCTTACCGGGGGGTTTAGCACGCAGGTCGAGTCGTCATAGATCTGTTGTTTCGCTAGCAGATATTCATTCTTTCTACTGACATCGCAGGCGTTGAGCACGTTGGCAGATTCGGGTGTGATTTATTTATGCCTTAGCAAGGGTCTTAATCGATACTCGTCAGATAGCGTCTTACAAAGGTATAACGTTAACGGCCGTAGCATCGCATCAGCCTCCCTTCCCGCGCTCAACTGTTGGATGCTCTACATGCTTTCCCTACATCCACCGTTTCGACCGTCTCATGATCCTACTGGATCTAGACCAAAACCATCCCCAGTCATAGTTTTGGCCGTTAATCCTTTGTCTGAAACCGCTTATGTCATCGCCCAACGACAAGGGCCAAGAATTATTTAAAGACACTCCGCTAGCAGCAAAGCTTGTCTGCTGTAAATAATTCTGCTGGGAGTGCCTCATTTTGCGAATTGCGACCATTCACCTTTTGTAAACCGGGTCTATCTATCATGGCAGCCAACAAACCCTTCGGAGAGCTGGGCCTCTCCGTTATTGGCCTGGGGGCTCAATACCCACCCAATGAGCTCAGACCGGACGAGCTGGAGAAGCTGGCTGCCAAATTCCACCCAGAAACACTCGCGTACGTCTAGACGTCTTGGCCACAGAAGAAGATTCGTGCGTATAGAATTTCGAGGCTAACATGGGGGTGGTGGTGTGCCTCGGTTAGGATGGAAAGGGTGCTCTCGATCAATCGGTTCACGGGAATCGAGACGCGCTCCTCAATCGGGACGTCGGAGCATCCGATCGTGAACAAGGCCGATCCGCCGTCGATAGCGGACCTGCACGCGACGTTCATGAGCGACGGCGTGCCGCTGGCCGTGAGCGCGGCGCGGAAAGCGCTGGCGGAGGCGCGCGTCGACGCCTCGCAGATCACCCACGTCGTCTCGACGACCTGTACCGACAGTGCGAATCCGGGATTCGACCACTATGTCGCCAAGGAACTTGGGCTTCCGCCCAATGTCGAGAAGGCGCTTCTTCACGGCGTGGGCTGCGCGGGCGGGCTGGCGACGTTGCGGACGGCCGCGAACCTCGCGCTGGGACACCGGTTTCGCGGTCGGCCGGCGCGTATCTTGTGTGTGGCGCTCGAGATCAGCACGACGTTGGTGCGGAGCGAGCTGGAGAGCATAGACAAGACGCAAGACACGCGGATCGGAGCGTGTCTGTTCTCGGACTGCGCGAGCGCGGTGGTCCTGAGTAACGGTGTCGGAGATGCCACGGCGGAGCCTATATATGAGCTATTGGGCTGGGATCACAGGGTCATCCCGGAGACGGAAGGCGACCTGGGTTTCGACGTCGACCCCCTGGGCTGGAAAGTCGTGCTCTCGCAGCGCGTGCCGAAACTCACGGAGCAGGTTCTCGAGGGCACCTTTGCGGATCTGCTGGCGAGCGTAGAGCCTCATCTGCCGGAAGCGTACAGGGCAGCGCCCGACTTCGACTGGGCGATGCATCCCGGCGGCCTCACCATTCTGACGAATGCGGAGCGGACCCTGAAGATATCACCTGAGCACATGCGCGCGAGCTACCACCGGTATATTCAGCACGGGAACTCGAGCTCTGCGACCATATTCAGCGTCATGGACCACTTGCGCTCCAAAGAGATGGACTCATACGCGCCTGGAGGCCGGGCCAAGGAGTACGTGGTTGGATGCGCGTTTGGTCCCGGGATCACGGTTGAGATGTGCATGTTGAAGCGGACCATGGGCCCGCGGGGCGTGCACACGCCGCCGGAAACGGACAGCGAGGCGAGCAGGAGTGAGGGCGGTGAGGACGACGATGGGGATTGGGTGAGCTGCGACGACGGGAAGCAGTCACACTCTACTACGCCAATTGAACCGCTGCCGAAAGAAACCCGAAGCGAAATCACTGCCCTGACGAGTGAGGAGGAAACATTTGTTACTGACGCGTTGGAAAATACTGAATTGGATTGATGTAATAGTCATGGTTTACTACGACTCGGAGCCTTGGATTAGCCTGCCTTGGGTATTGCAATTATCGCTTGTCGCTGTATATAGACATTGGGAATGCATTGTATAGTCGGCTAGATATCGTAGATGATTGGTATTAGAATTCAAGAGTCATAATCATTGGATATGTATGGAATAACACGAGGATGAGGGGGTATCAATGGATGATATTCCTTGTTTTGTCCCGCTCAGATCATATCATATCTTATACATAACAAGTTCGTCGGTTGGCGTGTATGATTTCCGACAGACAGAGCTGTCTGCCAGTGTTGACTACGACGGTCTTTTCTATATTACAATCAAGCGAAATAGCACACTGCAACTCGGATGGCTTCAAAGCTTGCTGTCTTAATCTTGAACATCGTGATGAAAATGGGGTTCAATATTACATGCTAGGCTGATCAGAGTTCCGAACCCTCCTTGAGAGACGGGACACTGACTACAGCCGTCTCATTCATACTGCCGCCCCGATACGCGTACGTGAACGTCCAGCCCGATCCGGCACCGCCATGCTCGCCCTTGCTGTTGACGACCACGATGCCGCTCTGCACGGCCGGGTACTTCCTCACCATGCGCCTGACGGCGTCCTCGGCCGCTGCCCTGGGGCTCATGCCCCGCCGCAGGTTCTCGACGGCCTGGTAGCAGGGCAGGAAGCGCATCATGATGTCCCCGTCTCCCGTGGCGCCGCACCCGCCGACATCACCGTCGACGTACGACCCGCTGCCCGTGATCGGGCCATCTCCCACGCGGCCCGGCACCTTGCGACTCGCGCCGTTCGTGGACGTCCCGGCGGCCATTGCCCCGGAGCCGTGCAGCGCGATCATGGAGATGGTGTCGTGGCCTTCGGGGACACCGCGGGCCTGGAGTCGGGCGGCGTAGTCATCGGACCCCCCCTCCAGCGGAGAGGGGCTGTAGGGTCCGCAGGACGACGAAGGGTCCGGCATTGTGTTGATGCGGTAGTTCGGCTGGCAGCCGCCGGCCTTCCACGCCGCGCACGACGCCGCCGAGTCAGCGGTCGCGAGACTCTCCGCCTCGAACCCGTTGCTGACGGCGAAATCCGTGGCGAAGTCCCCCGCGATCATGGTGTGTGTCGTGTGCTCCAGCACCGCGCGCGCGACGCCTATCGCGTTCTTGATTCGCCGGAGGGCGGCGACGCTCCCGGACTTCATGGTTGCGCCGTCCATGATCATGGCGTCGAGGGTCGTCTAATCATCGTTCCGCGAATTAGCTGCCGATACGATACATGCCTCCATCTACACTACACTACAACCCCCCTTTTGCTTTCCTGGTCTGGTCAAGTCTCCGCTCTCTCACCTCGCAGTTCTCGTCGGGCGAGCCCCCGTAGCCGACGCTGCCATCACACTGGTTCGCCTCGCAGGTGCTGCATCCCAGCTCGACGGCGTCCAACGCCGATGTCCGTGCGTCGAGCAGTGAGAGATACGCGGCGTCGGTGGCGGCGGTGAACGGTCCGCTCCACGTGTTGATGACCATGGGCAGGCCTGGCGAATTATGGTTTGCGCAATTCGCACGAGCCGCCAGAGCACCTGCAGTCGGCAGTAGGAATGCGAGTGCTGCGGTGGACAGCGGCAGCAGCGGGCTGAGGCCGAAGCCGCCGAGAATCGCCATGGTCAGCATTGCCGTGAGGGCTAGCGAGATGAGGCGTCGGTTCCTGGCACTGCTGGTGAGGGGTTCTGGTTCGTCCCCTTCGGCAAGCGTGGCGTGCCGCAGCGGCTCCATGGTTGCATTGCAGCACTTTTATTGATTGAGACTGCATGGGATAGACGGGCCCAGAGGTCTCTGTGTAGGGCTGGTGTCAGGGGCCACGCTAAACCCACGATGGCAGCTCGTTGATAATTATTTTATTGATAGTGTAGTGTTGCCTGTTCTATTCCCCGCAATTCAACCTTGAGCCCCCCCCTTGTAGCTCGACCGGCTTTCATCTCCGATTCCTTTGAACAATGTGAGTCAGAAGTGTAAAAACACCCGTGTTCGACTCACAAGCCTGGATATCGACTGTTCCTGGAATCAGACGGCCCGGGGAAGGCAGCGTGGCCGTGTAGCGTAGCATTGCAGGAGGACCCCCCATGATGAAATAAAAACCCGACAAGTACTTAGCCAGGGGTAGGGACTTAGACTGACTGAAGCTAAAGCGAGCTCGCGGAGCTACACTAGAGTTTTGTTTCTAGTGGTGATTTCTGTGAAGCGCAATTGAGCCCGTTTCATACCCCGATGCGATTCAATCACATATAACATCAATAGGCTTTGCCTTGAAGAGTGCTCGGGACTGAGACGTCGTCAAAATATTTCGTCGTGATGCCCATGCTGTGCTGTGTGAAGGGGCTCACTGATGGAATTCTACTCCGCAAAAAGCATACCGAGGACAACCACGCTCTCTCCACGCTCCATCGAACTGCATGGCACTATTTCATACTTAAGCGACCTTCGACGCCTGAATCTCTAGTCATGTAGCGTGTCGTGTGGCAATACGAGACCCGGGCGAACCATGGATGTAATGCTCTTCTGCTTCTGTACGAAGTAGCACCTCAGCTGTTGCCTGTTTCAGCCGACTTGCGGCCTATGTATGGCCATTAAGGCAACGCCAAGACCGCCATCTCATTAAACTGATATCCATAATGCGAGCCCTCTAAGTCCGCATCTGGCCAAGCGAGGTCTCCATGTCCTTCATTAGGCCGGTCCAGCCTGTACATTCCTGCAAGTTCGCATCGAACACGGTCGTCATTTTGTCAGCTACCGAGATGTAGTACTCTGGTGGTGTGTATGCTGGGCCGGCTCGCCGAAAAGATCCTCCATCATGTCTCGTGTTGATGCTACGATGCCGCGCTCTAATAAATACCCGCCATAGACCCTTCAGCTGACGGGTGTTGGACTCGGATTTGACCCGTCCTCCTCGTCAACCACGTCCCTTGCCATCAAGATGCGCTTCATCAGCGTTGTCGGACTTACTGTCCCTCTTGCTTTAGCAGAGACGTTGGTGATTCCAGCTGTCGAGAAAGCTGTCGGTTTGCAGTTAGCCGAGTTTAACAAGTATTACGTCGATGCCGCGAACCAAACCTTGGACTCGAGAAGCGCCTCGCCATATCACGATGTCCGGGGTATCGAGGAACGTCAAACTAGTACCTACTGGTATGAGGCCATAGGTCACCAGGGAATCTCGGCTTTCAATACCGATAAGACGTACAAGGTTTATCGGAACGTGAAGAGCTACGGTGCCAAGGGGTATGAAGCACTCCTAACTCTAACTAAGTGTTGAGGAGGAGTAAAACTGACAAGAACTAGAGATGGGACTACGGATGATACCGCCGCAATTCAGCGCGCCATTAGTGATGGCAACAGATGTGCCCCGGGTGCTTGTGCGTCGAGCAGCACGACCAACGCAGTTGTGTATTTCCCTGCCGGAACTTACCTCGTCTCTTCGTCTATCGTGAGCTACTACGCGACACATCTCGTTGGGAATCCCAAAAGTCTGCCCATTTTGAAGGCGACGGCGTCCTTCAATGGGTTCGGGGTCATTGACGGCGCCCAGTATCAGGCGGGTGGTGCGTTGCCGTATGGCGCTACCAACATCTTCTGGCGACAGGTCAAGAACTTCGTCATCGACATAACCGCGATCCCTGCCGAGAGCTCTTCCACTGGAATTCACTGGCCGACGTCCCAGGCTACGAGTCTGCAGAACATAGTCTTCAAGATGTCGAGCAAAGCCGGCACTCAACACCAGGGCTTGTTCATTGAAGACGGCTCTGGCGGCTTCATGAACGACCTCACCTTCTACGGAGGCAAATATGGCGCCGTGTTTGGAAACCAGCAGTTCACCGTTCGCAATCTCACATTCTACAACGCGGTGACCGCGATCAACCAGATCTGGAACTGGGGCTGGACATTCCAGGGAATCTCGGTCAACAATTGCACAGTCGGTCTCGACATGTCGGCACAGGATGAAAATTCGAATATAGTAGTGGGTTCCGCGACTTTCTTCGACAGCTCCTTTACCGACACGGATATCGCTTTCAAGATTTCCAGAAGCGCGAGTTCGTTGCCCCGCACGGGCGGCAGCCTGGCTATCGAGAATGTTCAGCTTGATAATGTCGGCACCGCGATCCAATACGTGCCAACTTCAAGTGTACTTCTCGCAGGAACAACTGGCTCGAAAACCATCGCCAGCTGGGTCTCGGGCCAAGTTTACCACCCCAACGGACCGAACAAGGTTGCCGGCACCCAGACGCCGTTCACACGGCCCGCTTCGCTTCTGAGGGGCTCTGCGTTTTATCAGCGATCCAAGCCTTCATACGCGGATTTGCCCGTCTCATCGTTTGTTTCCGTACGAGGTGGCGGCGCCAAGGGCGACGGGAAGACAGATGATACCGCAGCCCTGCAGAGTGTCATCACTTCGGCGGCCGCGTCAGGCAAAGTAGTGTACTTCGATGCAGGGACCTATATAGTTACGTCGACGCTTTCTGTCCCGGCGAACAGTAAGATCGTCGGTGAAGGCTACCCTGTTATCATGTCAAGCGGCACCTTTTTCAATAATGTCAACACGCCAAAGCCCGTTGTGAAGGTTGGCAACCCAGGACAATCCGGCACTGTGGAATGGAGTGACATGATGGTGTCTACAAAGGGTGCACAAGCTGGTGCCGTCCTCATTCAATGGAATCTTGCCTCGCCGTCGAGCTCCCCCAGCGGGATATGGGATGGTAAGTGATTTCATGTTGTTGCCTTAGCTGGGCTGAGCTCAAGCCGCTCAGAAAGTGTCGTTTGATCTTGAAAAACGACACTTTCTGACCTCTGGATAACGGTTACTGACTGGGATACTACAGTGCACACGAGAATCGGAGGAACAACGGGGTCAGATCTTTCATACGCAAACTGCCCCGCGACCCCGTCATCGACAGCCGTAAACAACAACTGCAGAGCCGGCAACATCGCCATGCACATCACACCCTCAGCCAACAACCTATACTTGGAGAACGTATGGCTCTGGACCGCTGACCACGACGTCGACGACGCCAGTCTGCGTCAGATCACGGTCTATTCGGGCCGTGGCCTTCTCGTCGAGTCCACGGTGGGCAACATCTGGCTCGTGGGCACCTCCGTGGAACACCACGCCCGCTACCAGTATCTATTCCGCAACACGCAGAACATCTACGCCGGCCAGATTCAGACGGAGACTCCCTATTACCAGCCGAACCCGTCCGCGAGATCGCCCTTTCCGCTGAATGGCACCAGCGACCCAAACTTCGACGTCTCATGCCCGAAAGGGACCGCAGCGCCCAACTGCGCTGAAGCCTGGGGTCTCGCCGTCAAGGCGAGCAAGAACGTACTTATCTACGGTGCTGGGTAAGCTTTAACCCTTTTTTTTTTTTGTGGTTCTCTGTGATACAGAGATCAAAGGCTAACTCAACCGACCACAGGCTCTACTCATTCTTCAGCAACTATAGCACGGCATGCTCCGCCGCCGGCTCGGCCACCCTCTGCCAGCAAGGGATGGTGCTCTTCGACGCTGCCAGCACGACGAACTTCCGGATCTACGGTCTGAACACGATCGGGGCTTACGGTATGATTTACAAGGACACCGTGAGGCTGGCGACGTACGACTTTAACATCAACGTCTTCCCGAGCTCGATCATCTCGTTCGATAATGCAGCTTAACTTTTGTACATATAGAAGCTCGATGTAATAATGTATAGGCGGCAAGTATGCTGGCCGATGTAATATAGACCATGATTAAGCGCTTGCTCATCGCATGTTTGTACCAACCTACCTCGATTTAAATAGAAAACCCCGAGAACGATATATACGCTCTGTACTGTGGAGGTCTACACCTCTGCACTTTACAGAGATTCAAATATAATATAATTAAACAAAATCACTTGAGGGTATTTTCAGTTGAGAAGTAAATCTATTCGCGAGAAGTGGAGAAAACCACTCTGTCTAAAAGAAAGACTAATACAGAAAATAAAGGAGGGCAGCTCTATAGAGGAAAAATCATCAAAAACACCAAGTTGTCCCTCTCTTCCTCTCCCCGTCATAAGATGTCATCCACAAGTAGCTTGCCCTTCCGCCATCCTTCACTAGCTAGTGTCCTGAGATGATATTTCCACTTCAGCATCCGGTATGGACACCAATGGAGTTGGTTCCCGGCGCTCCCACATTGTTGGCGCCAGCGGGACATCCATCAAAGGTGCTCATATTCCCGTCACAGTCTCCGTGGTTCCAGAAGACAATGTTGGCGTCGTCGAGGTTAGAGATGATGAGGCAAGCGGTGCTCGTGGCGCTGATGCAGCTCGAACTGGTCACGAAGTCGCCGTCGAAGAGTGTATGGCAGTCCGTGCAGGACGCCGTGTAGCACGCCTGAACCGTGGCGTGCGAGCGTTTTTCAAGGGAAAGCTCGGCGTTGCGGGCGCGGATGGTGTGTGCCATTTCCTCGGACGGATGATATGCGAAGTCTGGGTCTCGCACGTACACTTGGATGTTGCCGCCTGAAGATGGACTAGGCAAGGCTGCAGCCGACTGGGCGCCGAGTAGGAGGAGGGCAGTAGCACGGAGAGTGAAGATCTTGAGAGAAGACATGATGGCTGGTGATTGTGTTTTTGAATGCGGACAGTATGCTTGATTGATAGTGTGTTTCGTTGCCTTAGAACTGATAGTGCGGTATCTTATTTCTCTATTGCTGTCGACGGGCGGATAGCCTTCTTTTATACGTGAAATGTCCCTACCAACAACGAGGGTCTATGTCGAGGGTCTCAGTAGTAAAGAAAGGCCCATGCCGTCATACGGGGTATATCCTTGGCTTCATACGACCAAGAGTATGCGCACTTGGCCTTATGACCCCTGGGGTGGGTTTGGCGTCCATCTCTTTTCCTGCGGCGTTTTGACATAAAGCCTGTGTTTATTTTACTAAAGTCTTCAATTAGCCTAGGACTACATAACCCTTCATGGCCAACAAATAAGCCGACACCTACGTAGTTATTGATCCTATATGATGCCAATGGCGTTGCTATTGTAAGTCACGCATACTCATGACGGGCAAACTTCTTGCTATGTTGGTGGTTTTCAAATAGCGACGTGTGAAAGGAACATTTACTTCACTTCTGGTGTTCCTGGTGTTGAGATCGGCGGTTGCACAGCTCGCAGGCAACTGTCTTGCCGGAGTTGTTGATCTGTTTATAAAGATAATCTTCTATAAATCTGAGTGGCTGCTTGCGGCAGGATTCGAGGAGCTCGGGTCCGAGGCAGTGTAACAGGGGCTTAGATCAAGGGCTTGGAATAGGCTTCAACTCAGCTACAATTCTCTTTGGTCCTTCAAGGTCCGATGCTCTCCTCCCTAATTTTACCAGAGAGGGTTTGCCTTACCTGTTTATCTCCAACTTTTAGAATAACTTGCCCATTCGTACATCCGGCTAGTACTGCCTTTTTTAAAGGTCTTGGATCTATGTCGATGAGTGAATTGTCCGCTTTCAAGTGGTCTAAACACACTTCGTATTCCTGTGGTCTTCCCAGGGTTCGGCCGTCCGCAACGGGCGGCAGCGAGGATCCTGTGAAGTGTGACGATCTCTGCCGTGTAACAGGTAGTGAGTTTGATGACCTCATTCTGCGGATTCTCTTGCTTATCCTGAGCAGTGGCGTTCATGGTAAGCAAGGATTCCTTCTTGACCTTATAGTCCCTGTGGGATTCCAATGAGGCGAAGCCCGGAGTGGCCAGGACAGATCATCATAGTGATCTTGATAGTACGCGCTCTTTTCGTTAGACAGGCCAAAGATGACTGATCCTAGTAGGATATATGCTTCGCTGAAATTCACTCGAGATTATACAATGTCAGATCACCAATCCAGCCCCCCTATCGGCACTACATGTTGATGACATTACCAATAGCATCTTAAGACCTAGGGAGATGACTGTCCTCGATTCATATGAGCTGGATTATACGTGTGTCCTCTGACTCCCCTCTGCCCCCAGAAATAGTTGTGGTGGTAGTAGTCGGCTCTAGGCTGAAAATGCATCGGATGAGTTGATTGATGGTATGCTGGAATCTAGGAAGGGCGAGCTTCATGCGGAAAATGAGTAGAATTGAAGCTATGAGGTCTCCAGACTCTCGCCCCAGACCATTCCGTGGCCCATGCCCAACCTCGGGTCTCCCAATTTTGTTCGTCTTGCCTCTACTGAAGCATCTCACCAAATCCATGCCCCATTCTCACCCGACTTTGGCCCTAGTAGTTACTAGACCAAGGGTGTGGGATTTCCCCGGTGTTGTTATAACTAGCGGACACCGTCGCCGTTTTTTTGTCCGCTTTTGGTTATCTTCATATAGGTTCTTCCCCTGCCGTGCTGGGAAGGTAGCTGGCTGATGTGGCCAGTTGTGCTTCCAGTTGTAGTTCCGGTTATATGTGCGGCGCTTCTCCGGATTTCTTAATGTCTCGAATGCCTATATATACGACTTCGAAATATAGGTGCGATGGGAGGATTTCTCACATCTAGGATATGCAAAGTTCTCAGCGTTTGCTAATGGGTACCTTATACGTATGAAAATTTAGTAGATTGCTTCAGATACGGTTTGTTAGCAAACCGATAGCAGCACACTTGTAAAAATTGACCCAGGACGTTGGGGCGGACACGGAACCACGAACGTTTAGGGCATTAAAATCAATGGATTTAGCAAAGCTGTACGGATTTGGTGTCATAATTTTGTTTATACATATCCCCGCGTAATAGACAAGGACAGCCAGAACTCTCGCACAGCATTCGTTGTCCTAAGTATAAACATGTAGTAAGAGCCTTGAGTGTAGTGCACTGAACTCGGACCTACAGACCGGACTGCACCACAGCCCTACCGTACCATGAAAGCGAATTATTCTGGCAGATAGAGCTGCCTCAATTTCCCTTTCCACTCCTCCAACGAAATCCAGCTTTCCTCCTTGTTGAGTTGCGCGGGTACCGGCAAACAGCCCCTCGGCATGTCCTTGAAACGCTCTCCGTCCCAGACGGGGATCTCGAGAAATTTGTGCTCTTTCCTGCACTTCAGCCCTTTCATATTAAGTTGATCGTCCTTGAGCAGATCATAGCATTGCCGATCTAGCTGGATATTCCCGACGCAGTCCGCGCAATTGAACAGCGGCTCGTCCATCACAGTCCACTGCCCGTAGCATCCATCGCAGCCGACAAACCACGTCGGTTTCGTCGGCGCATCGTCCGGAGCCTCGTCGAAGATCTCGGTGGCGATCCTCGCCGGCGATGCCTTGGGTAGAGCTTCCCCATCTTTCTGCATGATGCTAGGGGCCGATGACGCTGTGGCCGTCCTGACGAGTTTCCCGGCATCTTTTCCTCCGTCGCTTCCCCTGCCTGCGGTCTTCGCAAACGCAGACTTCTCTTGCTCCTTCGTGAGGAGCGACATGTTTGAATTCGTTCGCGGAACACCATCGTTTGGCCTGCTGGCAATGGAGTCTTGGCGGACTACATTGCTCTTGGCTGGAGGAGGGATGGGTGATGAGACCCAGGTATCCCATCTAGCGAGATCCTGAACTTGGAACGCGTTACGCATCGCCCAGGAGATCATGTGATTTTCATCATCTTCAATGGCCACGAAGAGCCTGCCCAGCAGCCAGTAGGCGTAGGTGTCATTTTCTATCGAAGGCGTCTGTTAGCCTGAGACCACAAGGAGGGGGACCTAGACAGCTGGTATTGGATAACGTACCTTCATCCGAGTCTGACAGAAGCTCCAACCCGGCGCGAACGATTCTCTCAGTCCAGAGTTTCGCAGGTCCAGATTTTAGACCGCGTTTGTGGTAGTACCGGATAATGCAACAAATTGTCATGATGTTGCCCCAGGCGTCTTCTCCGTCGCTGACATCAGGCAGTAGTGTGGACACAGCTGACCCTAGGGATTCTATCTTCTCGTCTGCTACGTTGGGGTAGAAAGCTTCGTCGAGATATATCTGGGCTAACGAGTCCGTCATTGCGTATATTCTCGATTGCGGAAGCGTGTCACTAGGGTGAGCTTGTATGGATTCGAGTGCAGCGACGCGAATGCTGACCACGGCTTTGTTGTCCACGGCACCATCAGTCAGCTCCAACGTCCTCGCAAAACCTTCCCGGAGCAAGAATAAGAGATCGTAGGCTTGGTTCTGGCTACCGATTTCTATCGCAATTGTGAAGAACCTCTCAATTGCATCCCATCGGTTAGTAGCGTCGGCTGCCAAGGCGAGGATATCGGAGTCCTCGTCAACGAGGTGAATTATAAAGTCATTGACAAGTTCGTCAAAATAAGCATCCCAGATATTTCTGTTCTCGTTCAGCGTTTCTATGAATGCGATGAGCTCGCCCCATTGCTCGTGTTCTTGGTAACGACCGAGCACTTTCGCGTACGCGCTGAAGCGGACGTACTCATAACCTAGACTTTCGCGATGAGTGCGAGCCGCCGTAGGGAAGTCGCCGAGCTCCCAGAGTTTATTCCCCAAGTCAAGCGTGATTCTTGCCAAGAGAGACGTGTTAGCGGAGCTGTTCATCCACGTGTCATCTTTGGCACGGATGTCGTCGACGGCAGCCTTTGCGCGTTTGAGTAGGTCGACGCCCTCCTCTTTACTTGTCGTCGGTCGGCCGGAAACGAAATGGCATGCATGCCAGTTTTGAGGATGAAGTTCTAATGCTCTCTGTGCTCGTTTCTGGGAAATCTCATTTTTCTCCTCCTCATCCTTGCAAAGCTGGAAGGCTTGGAGAGCGCCGTGAATCTCCCAGAGGGACTCCCGGGCTGCTGTGGACTTTGAATCCGGTAATTCTTTGAATGCCCAGGTCTCGATCTCTTCGAGTTCGCTCAAAGTAAACGTGCTACCCTCCCATTTTGTGTAATCTTCCCACGAAACTTCTCGGTAGGCGGCAGGGTCATCTGGCATATCCTTTCCCTCCAACTATGAGGTTATGTCAGTGTAGTTGCTCATCATGTGACGTGTAAAACTTACCCGACCTAGAAATCCTCGCAGGAAATAGGTAGCTGTCAGGAATTGGCGCTTAAGAAACTCAATTTCAATGAACAGGTGTTTAGCCATGCGCTTAGCTGCGTGCGACAGAATGGCCTTGTGGAGATTTGTCCCAGATACTTTGATGCCGGCCACAAAATTCTGGCCAGTTCCATCCGTAACCTGTCTTGTAACGGATAAATCGGTCAACCAGCTAGATAATAGACGTCAGTGCATGATTCCGTGAGCTTGTTTTGCCCCAGTCTGGTACCGGCAGTTATGTCGAGAGCCTCGAATCTTACTACGAAAAAACAAGGAGGCGAAGCTATAGCAAACTTGGATGTACGTACCGATGGATTTCGCGAACGCCAGCAGTCGAATACACCCATTCATTTCGAGCCTCGCGTAGGTAAGATGCTTCCCCTTGCTCCCAAGTTTTTACGCTAACATTGGCTTCTGGATAAGTGAAAAGAAGTTAGCTATCGATCTTGAACTCGGGGTAATAGGAGTTGAGTCAAGCAAAACAGTCATATCTCTTGCGTTGTGAATAAAAAGTGGTATCAACAACGATGAAAAACCAATCCGACATTCCTCTGACAGTCAGCTGTCCTAGGCCTGTCGTGGGCACTTCGATGAGTTCAGTAGGCGTGGACGGCCGAGAGAGAAGGAGGCACGGATAAACGTTTCACTTTCATGCTAGACAATGATGCAATATTAAAAGAAAACGAGATCCCTTACCAAAGCTCCAAAATAGGGAGTCAATACCGCAATCCCACGTAAAGAGGCGTACTAGCAAAACCCCCGCATGTTCCTTTAGCTTCCGATCAGCTGCGGATAAGTCGACAGCCTGCAAGTGTCCTAGGAGCCAGTACATCGCGTACTGGCGCAAGGCCTCCTGATCTCTCAGAACTTCATCAGTCAGTATCACTAGGCAAGTGATCACGATCCTGATCTCGGCATTGTCTGGATCGAAATGTATGTATTCTTTCAACCTCGCGCCTAGTTTTTCGCTGAAGAAGTTCTCGAATTCGAACCGTTGGTACAGCTCGTCGGGGCACACTTGGCTCAGAAAATGCCGAATGATGTTGATCTCCGACTCCTGCACCCCTTGTGACTGTTTTGGCGCCTCACTACCGAAGGACACGTCTTGTCGATTCTCTCTCTTGGGTATCTGGCTCCTGATCTCAGGATTGCTCCAGTCAACTACGCCGGAATCCGTGACGCTGAAAATCGTGTACTTCTCTGACAGCTTCTGTGCGATTGGAAGCAGAGATATTGTCGCTAGTACAGCGGGCTCTTCGGCTTCGCTGGATCTGGACTTTTTCGATACGCTGGATGTCTGCTGTTGTAACGGCGGCGGCAGCAAGTTGCTCCTCGGCGTGAGAGAAGACCGCCGGTGCTTGACAGAGAGAAGCGCGTCCATCAATTCGACGGAAAAATAACGGCGGCCATTTTCGACCCAGAGAATAATCTCGTTAATCTCTCGTATCTCTTTGACAGTACGGGCGTTGTTAAGACGACTGAGTTCAGCTTTAATCTGGTCCGCTCGGGGCTTCCCGGCATCTGCGAGGACTTCCCTAATGTCTTCAATGAGGTCAACCTTAGCGAGGGCGGTGAGACTCGTGTAAAGCTTGAAATAGTCGCCGGCGCACTTATCCCGGAGCTCGTTCAAGATTACTTGTCGCCACTCGGCTATCCCATGTCTGCTTCTGTCGCGCAACATGGGCATGTCATTCATTTGAGAAACGATGTACTTCTCGATGTCCTGAATGTTGCGCTTCGTGATGAGAACTTCTGCAAAGCTCACACCATCCGCTTGGCTGAGATAACCGGTAACCACTTCGGGTCTCGCAGTCAGGAAGACTCGTACGTTTGCTCTGTTAGGGAGCTTGTAATATCTTTGGAGCAATGGGATAAGTTCCGGCTCGAGGGTATCAATAAAAAGATAGAATGTTGTGTTCAGGTTTTGTAGCTCCTTGTTCTGGAAGAAAAGCTGGTCCCAGAGATTGAGTGCTCCCTCAAAAGGAGTCGCCCGTTCCACCACCGATGCCACTGATTTGGTCATTGCCTCATAAGACGTGGCGAGCTGCCAAAGTAATGTTCTGGAGACCCGTTCGAGACATCCGCTCTGCTCTTCGTCGTCTGGCTTTCGCTTGTCGCCGTCAGCGAAGTAGTAGGCTGCCACCACACGAGATGACGGCGCCTCAGAGCCCAGCCGCCTTATCGACTTGATCGTATTAGCCATCACTACAGATAGCTATGTGTTAGCTATTTCATATGGCAAGAAATTGCAGGTCAATAGACGCTTGAATGATGATCCTTACTTGACGTTTTTCCTGTACCTCCCGTACCCGTAAGGACGAGTATCGATTCTGTAGGGTATTGCGCCGTAGCCCAGTGAGAGAACGTCTCGTCCATCTCCCCCCATGCACCCGTTCCCTCGACCAGCGAGTTCAAGCGTGTATCAAATGCCCTCTGCCAGGTAGGCACAGGCTCCCCGTCATTATCGAGTGTCGTCCCGGGAAACCCCAGGACCTTCGCTATAGAGCGGCGCCATTTTTTGGTGTCGTCCTCGCGCTTCGACTCCTTCTGCGCATCGAGTATTAATTTGATATCGCCGGCGCTGTCGCTAACGATTCTGTACGTCTGAGCGCCGACCAGAAGCGCTTCTTTCGAATTGAGCTTCTCCATCATGCCCAATAGATCTCGGACTCCATCGTCGCTGAGGAATAGCTGCTTCGCCAATCTGATGATTTTGTTGTGCTTCTTGCGAAGCTGGATTAAGCGGTCGCATATTGCGACGAAGAGTCGCAGATTTTGAGATGCGAGACGAGTTAGCTTGGCATCCATTCGACCTTGATAGGACTGAAGCCGTTCGAAAAATTCGACGCATCTTCCCAGGAGCTCCCCCAGGTTGTCGAATGTCCCCTCATAGCCTTGCCACGCCTGGATAGCAAAGGTGAAAGCGCTGTAGCACATACCCGCTGGGGCGAAAACCTGCCATCAGCGTCAGCTCTCAGTAAATAATAACTTATGAGATATGAGTTGTTGCTCACTTTAGAAACGCCGTCTACGACAGTCCCCCCTACAGTGCCAATTAACTGCAGGGTCAATTTAACAGTGCCTCTGAACGCGCCATACTCTTCCTTTTTCTCCTCGTCCACCTTCTGAACATCGTCGATATAATTCAAGACATCGTCAATACTCAATGACCCTTGTGCTTTCTTGGGATCGCCACCCGCCAGCTCTAAAACCTTAGCATGAACTTCCTTCCAGATGGCTTCGATTTCTTTCTGGTCGGCCAGGTCTAATTTGGTCGTATCAGAGCCGGCGATCATGTTATTGGATGGGGATGGCTGGTTAGATGGTGCCATCTTGACCCGTTGACTAGGGCGATGTTGATGGCTACGTATGTTCTATGCCTTCCCCGGCACTCAATACACTCGGCTTAGAACGCGGTACGCCAACCGTTTGTTATGAGAATGTCACGCATCGCGTGATGTCCCATGAAGCTTGGGGCAGAACAGACTTTTTCATTGTGAGAACGATCGAAGCTGAGGGCAGGGGTATTAACACCTTAGCTCGCTAGATTCAGGTCTCCAATCTTGACGGGAGTGAACCGCATATTGCTTAACTTTTGGTGGGTTAGGTGGGCTGAGGTCAGCGAAGAGGCATTGCTGGAGATTCCACACTTGCCGCCGCTAATCGAGTTGATCTGCCGTATACTGGATGCATTTAGTCTTGATTCGTAGTAGTTCTAGCACCTAATTCCCAATAGTATCGAACGTTGGGAGCTGAGTGTAGTGCTAGAACAGGGGTTTGTACACCAACATCTGCGGTTGGGGGCTGATACTCCACCGCAATCCTACGCACACCTACTTTTGAACAGGCTCTGACGTTGCGGCAATAGCAAAGAAGTAGTGATCAGTTTGAGTCTAGAGTCATGCTACAGTCTAGGTATTCGATACTGATGTTTATGCTCAAGTTGCACGGGGAGGCTGGCATCGAGAAGGAGCTTATAGAACGTGGGAAGATAAAACAGTCTATAGGTGTGACGAAAGCGAGGAGCCAGACATTCGTTAAGCACACGCCCTAAAGCAACAGGGTGCAGATTTGGCATGCTTGCTCGCTTTAAAATCTCCCACCTAACTTTGTAATCACTACAAACGGCAAAGATACCCTTCTATCAAATCAGATGGAAAAGCGAGGGAATCGGTAACTCAACGATGCCTATCAGTAACGCCAGCCCACCAGGCCGCGTGACTAAATGGATCGATATAATTGATGAATTGACAGCCTTTGGTTATAGTAGGGCTATGCTACTATATATATACGGCTCACGACTCGATGCGCGGGCAGCTTGCCCTCAAGGCGCGGCTACATACCTCCTGAGTCCTCTTGAGCTGACATCAGTCGCCTCGTCTCTTAACACTTGATAACAGGCACGTTTCCGGGGGCGTTGTAGGGCTTGCCGCCGTTGTCTGGCTGGCCCGTCAGTCCGTAGATGCTGATCTGGATGCTCGGGTCGTTCTGCTTGTAGGCGCCGGGGAAGCTGACGGTCTGGGTGGGCGTGAAAGTTCCGCTGCCGCTGACTCTCAATTGCGCGCACGACAGCTGTTGAAGAAGAAATCGAGGGGGTCAGCAATTCGCCGTTTCATTATAATAATTATCTCCACGCGAGAGAAGGTTTCAAGGATGGATGTCTCACATAGAACTGAGCGCCCATGCTGGCCTTGGCCGAGTGCAGGGCCAGGATCTCGACACGCATCAGGTAGTCGCCGGGTGCGATGCATTGCGGCAGCTGGAACTTGGTCCAGCCCTGCGCGGCGATCATGTTATCCACACCCCATTTCTTGGAGGAGGGGTTGAACGTGTCCTCCCAGATCTTGAACCACTTCAGTCCGGTCTTGCTCGACGTCGCGGCATTGTCGACCTTCGCGAGCCACGCCGTGATGGGGCCCTTGTGCGAGGCCGCGATCGGGTTGTCGGCGTCGTTGGGGAACTGGGCACCGCCGATGACGTGGCCGAAGTAGGCGCCAAGGTTGTCGCCGGCCTTGACGTTGATGACCTGGCTCGAAGTTCTTCCTTGCTTTTGGCAGATGATGTCTTGCGAGTTCACGTCGTAGACCGGGTTGTTGTCGTTCGGAGCTCGCAGGCCGACCAGCGAGCCCTGCTTCTGGTCGTTGACGGAGACTTCCTAGGATTACAGTCAGCACAGCACACGAGCGACGACGTCCATATTGGGCGGCCTCTGTCCTGTTCACTTACTTGAAAGATACAATGAGCCTCAGCTGAGATGGCAAATGCCAAAGCTGCAACGGAAGAGAACTTCATTTTTGCTTAGCGAGATACGAACCCTGGGAGTTACCTTGTTGTCTGTATGCCGGGGAGTCTAACGTGATGTAGATTCAAGACGACCAGGCCAGCCATTTATAGAATCATTCGCGCATATTGTTGAAGCCTGGGGCAGTTAGATACATGGAACGCAACGGCATGAGCGACTGACATGCCGAACAACGGAGCTAGACTATCTAGGCCGTTACTATATTGATCGGACCTTCTACTCTATGTTCACTTAGCTTTGCTGTGTTGGAATAACGCTCGGTAGTGACTAGATACAGCGTTGCCCCTTTTGGGTGAGGAAAATGGGCCCATCCGGGAGAGTGAAGCAATTTATCCGGGTATATATAAAGCATCCATACTCGCCCGTCGCTGATGCCATGTGACATAATAATTAACCTGGAGCAACGCTACCGGCTCGTCCTCGGCCAAATATCATTGGCCGTCACGGCTTCGACAAGTGATAGACATCGGGTCTTTAATAGATTGCGTGGTCTTGGTATGATATGGGGGTATGATGCTGATTGGCAAGGCAAACGCGGAGGTCTCGTCTTCATCTGGTGAAAATCTGGGGAGCATGCACACCCAACAGGATTTAAATGAAGTTTTGCGGATCCTGAGCCGAACAATTCCACGCGATTCTAGTCTGGGGAGGAGTAGCGAATATTCCATTCTGACCGCACTTGCATGTCGCCAAGCAAGTCAGCACTCATGACTAGTTGTCAAGGGGGATATTGATTTACACTGATATATATAAGCTATGTGCCCGCTCTCTGTTAGACCATATATGTCTCCTAGCTTCTTAGTTTCGGATCTGATTCCCGATGGGTGGCCCAATCACTACTGAGTGTGATCAATTGAGGCTTCACATGCGGAAGCAAGGCTGGAATTGACATCGGAAGTATCGGTGGCAGAGGGGATATATCGGCTCGTCACAGCTAGGTCGAACTTAAGTGCAATATTTTAAGATTCAGCATACGAAAATAGGTCAGAATAACAGATAGGGTTTGGGAAGCGATTCCACAATTTCTATACGCCCCGAGGACCTTGTACAGCAAAAAAAGAGCGAAGCAGCCCTAACAGATCTATACGGCGGCAGCAAGAGCGAGTGAGAGCGCCTCATGGCTTAGAGTGTGAAGAGTGTAGGTTAGCTAACTGATAATCATACAACGTCCTCAGATGTTATTTCTCGGTAACTCCTTTTAGCTATCTCAACAAATCCTCGGGGAGGGAAAAGCGAGAAATGACAGGATAGCATAACCTACGGAGGCATCTAGGGATGATTTAAGCCCAGGTAAATTAAATGCGTTACCTACGGCCCACGGGTAGCGAGCAGCACATCCATATTCGAAGCTCACCGCCGCTTAGTACAATGTTTTGGCCAACAGGCACGAATATGACGATCTTCATTGGAGACAGCCGTCGGAGCCGGGTGATATGCGCAAACCCCCACGGCACGAGCGTCTCGGCATGACCAACCCATTACCTGCCCCTTATTACGCCCAGTATACCAATAATCACGTAAGTCGCAAGAAGCCAACAGAAGTTCAGGGGGGCTGCCTTCTTTTCTTCCCTCTCACTCTAAGGCCGCCAGCGAAAACCAGGGTGCTTCCACTCGAGGCTCTCGATCTCGGTCGGCGTCAAGCCCCGCAGCTCGGCCTCGACGTCCCTCCTTTCCCGCCTCTCGTTGTCCCGCCTCATCCAGACGATCTGCAGCACCGAGACGACGAGGATGAGGCTCGCGGCGGCGAGGTTGAGGCCGTTGCCGATCTTGTAGTCGGGCGCGTCGAAGGGTAAATACGACCAGGTGGCGATGAGCCCGCCGATGTTGCCGAACATGACGTTCGTCCCGATGGCGACGCTGCGGCTCGTGTCGCTGACGACGACGGCCGACGCCTGGGCGTTGGCCAGCGGGCCCAGCGCGAAGCAGCTGACGGCCGTGAAGAAGGCCGCGGCGTACCGCACGCGCGGCTCGCGGCTCGCGAGGAACAGGACGTAGCCCAGCATCGTGAAGGGCGCCGAGAGGGCGATGAAGAGCGCGCGCCGGTCGAGGCGCCAGCTGGCGAGCGAGAGGCCGATGAGGAAGGCCGCGCCCAGCGCGTACGGCGGCACCGTGTACAGCTGCTTCTCGATGGTCGTCTTGGAAGGGTAGATGGTGGCGACGATGGTCGGGGCGAAGAAGGCGAGGCCCTGCACGGTGATGTTGTTGAGCAGGAAGATCAGCGCCGTCGACAGCACCATCGGGTTCCAGAAGCCGAGGCGCAGCTTCCGCCCGTCCGGCTTGTCGAGCACGTTCGCCTGCGCCATGCGCTCTGACTTGACGCGCGCCACGGCGAGGTCCCGCTCCGCCGGCGAGAGCCAGCGTGCCGTCTCCGGATGGTCCGTCAGCGTGAGGAACGCGATGACCGACAGCCCGATCGTGATGATGCCCTCGATGCCGAAGATCATGCGCCATGAGTGCAGCGACCCGAAGTGGTCGAGCAGCAGGATGGCCGAGGCTAGCAGGCCGCCGAAGGCCCCTGCCAGGGGCGCCATGACGATGAACAGCGACAGCCGGAACGTCAGCTCTGACCTACGGTACCAGCGCGACAGGTAGTACGAAATGCCTATTCATACGAGTTAATTAATTTCGTTAATTAATTGGTCAGTTAGTTAATAGCTAGCTACACCAACGGACATTTATCCGTTCGCCGCCAGGGGCAGTCTGGGTCGGGGGAAAAAGGGGGAAAGAAAAAACACTTCACTCACCCGGCATCATCCCGGCCTCGAAGATGCCGAGAAGGAACCGGACGCCGCAGGCCGCGGCCCGCGTCTGCACGAAGGCCGTCCCCAGAGACGTGATGCCGAAGCCGAGGGATATGGCGGGGATGAACCAGCCGGGCCCGATCCACTTGCACGCGAGGTTGGAGGGGATCTCGAAGACGATGTAGCTGATGTAGAAGATGGACAGGACCGTATTGTAGTCGTAACCCGCCAGCCCCAGGTCTTTCTCGAACCCGGCCAGACGGGCATTTCCTGTCTCTTCTGTCAGGGCCGGCTTTTTTTTCACACTACCTTTAGGTACGTCGAGGGGATGGGGAAAGGAGAGGGGGAGGGCCGGGTAGATAACGTGACTATAATGGCCGTACCGATATTCGCGCGGTCAATGAAGCAGAATAGATAGAGAATCGACACGGTGGGAACGATCATGTAATCTAGCTTATTCCGCAGCCTCCTCTCGGCCTCGGGGTCGAACTGGATGAGCGAGTGGCCTCGACTGCGGGCGCAATTATAAGCCTAGTTGCATATACATAATATATACAATACAACACGAGCAGGGGTTTTCAAGCCTCTGGCTTACTGGTCTGTTGCGACGAAGCCCTTCTCCGCGGCGCCGTGGACGTTGTGCCCGGCTTGCTTCTCCATGGCCGACGAGACCGTTTCCACGATCTCCGACTGGGCTCGATCGCCGGGACCGTCTTCCGGCACGCTCTTCGTGTCCATGCTGCCTGGATTGTGTTTCTAATGGATCAATGAACGTGGTCGGCGCGAGGTTGGCGTGGATAGGTCTAATGAGCTTGAGGACGATGACCCCGGGAAAGCAGGGGGCACCATTCTATAATAATAATGGGCATTAACTTACCTACTTTGCCAAGAAGATTTTTTTTTTTTTTTTTTTTAACACGATCACTGTTGAAAGAGTTGCCAATTTGCGGAAAAGCCGGAAAGCCGGGGTTTGCTAAATTAAGTAGCGGGAGGTTTAGTGTAGTGGTAGGGGAATTAAACAGAACATTAAGCAGATGGACTCACTTATTAGTTGTACTCGGATTCCAGCAACAACAAGATCTGCAATTGTTTGGTGCACCCGGTACCAGATAGTAGATACCTACTACCTACCTATATTATACCGCATACTCGACAGGGGCAGCTCTATGTCAACAAGGGTCGGGGTAAGCTTCGGCAATAGGTATCGGGATAGGCATCTTTGTCTTGATTTGCACATCAACAGCCAGGTGATCACGAAAACAAAGGCAGAGGTTCCAATATTCAATACCAGACTGGAGAGCGTTTTAGAGAATGCGGTACCATATCTAGAAGTGTGCCGAGGCTTCCACTCACAGCACACATACGACGCAGTCTAGACCTCCTCCACTTTCTTGGTCTGTACAATGTGTAACGGTTGTTAAAAGGCGTCTCAGGTCCGCGCCAAGCTTGAATAGTATTTCAGCCAGTCTGTCTGGCAAGTAGTCGGGTCGCGAGCGTCAAAGTCTTGTTGATGATACATTAAATTGAAACGATTTAGAATAAGGTAAACTCGTAAATTCACGTCATTGAGTGGCAACAAGTGCGCAGGTACAATCTGCTAGTCGTTGGATTGGTTGGCGTCTGGAAAGGGAGTTGACAGCAGTGACTCGGGCGATTCATACGATGCTATATGACTGATAGAGGAAAAGACTTCACGTCGCCAACTACATATGTGCCTCACTCAGAATGTGGTTTTCATTTTCTGTATCATCATCTTTCTACGACTTGGCTTAACTTCGCCGTACAGAGCCCGATGCTACCCCTAACTCTTCAGATACATCGCTGAGCAGCATGCGGTTCCTCCACGACCCGTAGCATATCCGAGCAGAAATGGCCGGCCCTTAAAAGCTTATCCAGATCTTCGAAGTGTTGGAGCCTCCGCTAGTCAAGGATTCCAGTGCGTCAAACAGGTATCGTCCCATCCAATGCTAAAGCCTCAGTCTGCTCAGCCCACAGCCAACACCTTGCGCTCCGGATCCCTAGTCGGCGTAGCTTGAAGAGTTCGTCCAAGATGGAAACCCGGGCTGAGCTCGTCCAAATGCCAAGTAGGCGAGGATAGTTTTCGTTACAGCGTTACGCGGCTGAATTTGCCCTGAGACTATGGGGATGCGATGCTGCCTGAGCGCTTTGAGGCTGCTGAGGTGGGAGGCGTAACCAGCAAGCAGTCACCCTCCACGTGCATGGCACCGTGTCCTTTGTTGACGCCCGCCGTATGGCATACCTTCCTCAGCCATTTTCGTGGGCGGCAGCAACCGGCTATTAGCTCTGTTCGAGCGCGACATCTTGTTTCAGGCGTATACTTCCGAGTGATGAGAGTGGCGATGGTGCTGGTGTGGTCCCGGACACGCCTAGACAAGTAATGATTAACCTAGGTTCTACTATCCTAGTTCGATTAAAGGTAGTCATTATTTGCATCTTGACATGACCGCCAACACCGAGAAAAGAATTAGGTAGATATGCTGGAGCGGAGAAGCAAGGTTGTTGATAGGGCGCGTCCGAAGTTGCTTGATTAGTGTGACAGTGAAGATGCGGGGGTTTAGCACTACTTGTTGAGCCACCAGCCTCGGACACACGCAACCCAACTCCCACCCCCCCCTCAGCCGACAGAAGAACGACGGGGAGCCTCTCTCCACAGTACTAATACTCATTCGCTCCAAATGCACGTCATTGACCAGCAGTTCCGACCTGGGTTGCATGATATAAAGGCCGATACCACGTATAGCCATTTTAATTGCGTCGACTCCATGTGGTTTCGCACATTGTGAACCCCACACTCTGCCAACACCTGTTGCCATACCAGGGAATATCGGCACTTTCACGCAGAGCAGACAAGCGCACGATAAGGTGTCGCGGTGCGGTGGGTTTCGTCATTGAGAGGCGCTTCTCTATCGTGATAGATTGGCTACTTTGGCTAAGCTGCCCGATCCTCGGCTGCTGAAAATGCTCATTATCCCGAACCCGGCGTAGAAGAGAGCCAGAGGGTAGGCTACCAGCAACCTCGTCTGCCTCATTCTCCCAACCGCGCAAAATATGCCACTGGCGCTGGTTGTACACCACATGATGGCCGCGGTCGTCAGGATGTATCCAAAGGGACTGTCCATAGGCATCGCAATGCCCACCAAGCTGACCAGCACCAGGGGTAAAAGACAATATCCGAGCACGCTTGCGCTTCTCGCAAACGTCAAAGTACTGCTGAGTTGGCCCTTTGGGTCGTCATGGCCGCCTGCGTTGGGGTCACCAGGATACCCCGAGCCCGACGCATAGGCCGAAGACGCATGCGAGGGCGAGGGAGAAGCGGGTCCATCCGGGGACATTAAAGATAAAATGGTGTGTAAGGCAATAGATCCCATCAACGCCAATCCGTAGATATATCCGAAATGAACCTTCCCACTAAGAAGCAAGAACGTGCCGAAAAGGAGGAAGAAGAGTATGGGACCGGCGAGGTCCGAGTCGTCCATGATGTGCTGGTCGATGCGCGCAAACGGGTTCAGAACGGCGACAGTCTGCATCCCAAGTCAGTTCAGTCCGAGAGAGGACCCTGGAAAGGGGGGGAGTGGTGGGCTCTCGGAGCTCACCTTCATCTGAATATGTGCCCAGTTGACGCCTAATTCTTCTAATAACGGCGGCTCCCCCTCGTAGCCTTCGGTTGAAAAGGCAGCGAGCCAACCGGTCCGTAGCCCACCCTGCTCGCCCATGCGCCCACTCACGCCCGAGGTGCCAGCAAAGCCTCCATAGCCGCCGGAAGCTGGCGCCGGCGGTGGAGCACCGTATCCGTAGGGCTGTGTGCCTGCTCCTTGCGGCGGAACACCGGGAGAGTAGGAGGATGGATAGAATTGGAGATTCTGAGCGGGAGCAGCACCGCCGTACTGGTTGGCAGGAGGCGCGCCGTAGTATTGCGACATGGTATGGTATGGTATGTGGGACGGTCGATATGAGAACTAGTCTGCTACTCTACTGGAGTCTGTTGAATTCGGCGTAGGAAGTTAAGGCACAGAGACCTCAGCCGGGAGGTAGAATGGGACCAAGAGACCGAAGCGAGGAGCGGACAAGTCTGCCGCAAGCTGAGAGGAGGAGGAGAAGAGGCGGACGATCGCTAAGCCGGGAGAAATGTCGATGTGATGCGATTCGATGCAAACGCTTGCTAGGGTCGAATGAGCAAATAGTGGGAATTATGACGGAGGCGGGTTGGGCTAGGCAGCTATCACCGGGTCTCTAAAACGTGTCTTCATGAGGCCATGTAATTTGTGATTTTGTGTACAATTCGATGGTTGGAGCTTTCGAAGTACATTCAGCGCAGAGAGAAGGCGGGAGGTTTTGTGGCTTGCCACGTGGCTAAGCCTAGATGGAGGAGGCCAGGTGGCTGGTGCCTATGTGAGAGTCTAACCTCAACGGGACGGGGTGTGTACCCACAACGAGGTACAGAAGGTACCTAGGTACTTAGATACGCAACCCTGGCGGCACTCATTAAGGTCTTGGACCCACAAGCTGGATAGTGTACAAATCGATAAGGTTTGACCAAAAGTACCGGTACGGCGGTACCTGTTGGCTAGGTCCGGAAACAGTACTTTGAGTGATCTACAGGCTATCGGCACTCAGTAGTATACACTGTACAATACACTAAGAATTGGCCGATACAATTTTTAGTCGCAACGCCTCTCTTCCTGTCTCCTACTCACCAGGCGGCTCGATCATCCACAGGACGGCCCGTGTCGTGCCATCACAACCAAGGGGGGACTTGACCACATCACAGCAGCGATGGTGAGCAAAAACCCCCAGCCCGCCCTTCTGCTCCCCCTTCTCTCTCTCGGTCGCCATGGCCATGCCTATGCCTATGCCGAATCCCCCGATCCCTTACACCAACGACGAAGGAAAAGAATCCTGATCCGAGGCGAGGGGCTGGCTGGCTAACCACTCATCATATAATGTTTTGAATGACGCAGGCGCACCGAATCATAACCCAGATCGTCGTGACCGGCAGCCGCGTGCTCGGCCGCGCGCTCACCGAGGCCTACAAGCAGGCGCAGGCGTCGTCCAACTACGCGCGGGCGCAGGCCAAGATCAACCCCAACGGCACCTCCTCTTCCCGCGGCGGCGTGCTGGGCTCGAGCGGCATGACGCTCGACGAGGCCTGCAAGGTGCTCAACGTCAAGCCGCCTTCGGGCGCCCAGACGAACGTCGAGGAGGTCATGGAGCGCTTCAAGAAGCTCTTCGACGCCAACGACCCGCAGAAGGGCGGCAGCTTCTACCTGCAGAGCAAGGTCCTCAGGGCGAGGGAGCGCATAGAGGCCGAGATACGGCCCGCCATGGAGAAGGCCGCGCAGGAGGCCGAGGTCAAGGAGGGCTTCAAGCCGAAGCTGTATAAGGATCGGTAGTGAAAATAAAAAGGAGAGAGAAAGAAGGAAAGAAAGAAAGAATAAGGGGAAATAAGGGGGAAAGTTAAAAAGGAGAAGCGGGAGCGGTACTGGTTCTCTTATTGCTGAGAACGATAATACCCATGTTGTCAGGTTCATTCGCCGCTCGATCAGGGAATGCTTTTCGACAGCCGCTTGGAGAAGACTTTTTTTTTGGTTCACTTGACTGTTGCTGCATGGGCCGGCGTTTTTCGGTGGGTTTATCATCATTCACGGGGAATATCCAGCTCGCAGCCCGGATAGACAAGATGGTTGCTCACTAACTGTACGATTATGATTATTACACTGTACAATTTATTCTACGAAACTTGGTCGAATCAAGATCCTCTACTCAGTTTCACGCAGCTTTGCAACAACTCGGTGGAAAGGCTATGTTCGGCTTAGGCAAATATCGGATGCCCAAGAGAGGAGAAGGAGGTGGAGGAATCATGCTGTTCTATTATGCTCTGTATAATCATCAATCCTGCACGTGGGGTTCAGAAGGTAGAGAAGGGAGCCTAATATATTTAGCTATGAATATATTATAGAGCTCATATTATATCGTCTCATACAGCGCTTATATTACGCTCACCCTGTGTCGTCGTCGACACGGGACCGAATTTGACGGCTAGCATATCAGTAAAAGGCAGGTAAGTTTCTCAAGCTCAGTAATATAATAAGCAGCAAGTTATATACCCAAAACGTGCCTGCACTGCCATTGTTAGTTGATCGGTTCATTATATCTTCCGCCTGACCAGGCCCTTGAAGAAGTCGAAGCTGTTCTCGTCGCTCTGCAGCGCCCACGTGCGGCCGGTGGGCCTGTCGTCGTCGCGCCCGAGCTCCTCGGCCCGCAGCATGCCCCAGTCCCTCGTGATGCCGACGATGCGGGCGCGGGCGCCGCCCTCGGCCTCGAGCGACACCACCTGCCCGCCGTGCAGCCACTCGTCGTAGTACGCGCGCTCGAGCTCGCGCGTGAAGCCGCTGCGCGCGAAGGCCTTGTAGAGCGCCTCGAGCCGCGTCAGCACGCGCGCCGCCAGCTTCTCGATGCGGAACGGCGCCAGGTGCGCCGGCAGCAGCGCGTCCAGCGACGTCGTCGGCCGCGCGTTGCTCACGTTGATCCCGAGGCCCAGAACCACCTGGTACGCGCCATCCGAGTACGCGCAGTTGGACAGCAGGCCGCCGATCTTGACGTACGCGGATGAGGAAGAGGAGGAGGAGTCGCCCTCGACGCGCGGGTCGCGCGCGTAGATGTCGTTGGGCCACTTCAGCCGCACCGGGAGCTCCTCGTAGCCCGCGTCATAGCTCTTGATGGCCTGCACCGTCGCCACGGCCGCGAGGTACTGGATGAAGACGATCGGGCGGCTCGCCGCGAGGTGCGCCGGGTGGTTGATGACGGTGGACATGAGCAGCGAGCCCGCGGGCGAGACCCAGACGTTGCTGCCCCGGCCCCGCCCCGCCACCTGCGTCGTGGCCGTGAGCGTGAAGCCCGAGGGCAGCCGGGAGAGGAGCTTGAAGTTCTTCTCCAGCATCGTGTTCGTGCTCGTCACGACCTCGCCGTACATGAGGAAGTCCCCCCACTCCTCGGCGTCGGCCTCGCCCTTGCGGTACTCGCGCAGGCTGGAGAAGAAGGCGTGGTGGTTGAAGTAGGGCGTCGCCTTGGCCTCGGGCCACGCGTCCCCGTGGGTCGTGATGTGCTTGACGACGGTCGTGTAGTCGATCATAGCCTCGTCGGCCGCACTAGATGGTGTCGTAAGCTCAGTCGTGTTCTCGTTTGGCGGGAGTGTCTCCTTCAGCTGGCCCATGGACCACCTGGTCTCGGGCCTCTCTAGGTGGAACGTGTCGTGCTCTGCCCGGATGTATTCTTCCCCGTCCTCCTTGCTGATGATCTCCTCCCACGCGTACAAGAGGTCGTCGAGGTTGCTGCTGACGAGAGAGGACAGGTGGAGACGGGACAGGGAGGGCACACCTGATGACTCCTGGCTCACTTCGAGGCCAAGTTTCGCTAGGCAAGCCTTCAGAAAGCTTACCCGATTGCCGTCACCCGCTCGGAGCGAGGCGATCAACTCGTCGTATCCGTCGACGTCGTAATGGGGGCTCAGGTTCGCCGGGGCGAATTCGGGGTGAGGCCCGGTGAGGATAGCAGCACCCTGGCCAACTCTGCAATAGACCACGGCCGCGTTCTCCGTGCCCCCGTCGACATCGATCTTGTCGTCGTAGCTGGCCAGGACCTCGACATCATGGTTCGGGTCGTTCGCGTCAACGAACGTGCCGCCACCATTGTAATACGACGTGACGACCTCGGGCACGCCGCTAGCACCCTGAAAGGCGGCCTCCCTGACGCGGATCCGCACCGCCCTGGCGCCCTTCTCGCTGTTGTACTGGAAGCCCTTAAAAGCACCACCCCGGCAGGTCCCGGGGAAGAAGGCGAGCTCCCTCGACCCAATGACCTCCATGGGCCTGTTGCCCACCTCGAACTCGCACCTCTGGCAGCCGTAGTAGGCGCCGGCGCAGAAGCCAAGATACCTGCCGCCGCGGCGCACGTAGCGCGAGATGATGGAGTTCCCCTCGCCGTTCAGCGCACGGCAGTAGCCGAGGTCGGCGCCGCCGGGGAAGACCAGAAGTGCACAGGACGGCGCCCACGGCTCCTTGAGCAAGACGGCATCCGTGACTGGTATGACGGCGTAGTTGGGCGCCAGGAGACGCCGCAGGGAGTAGATGGCGTGCTTGACGGACTCGACCGTGGTTCCGGCGCCGTTGTACACGAGGACGTTCAGCTTGCGGGGTGTCATGGCTGACTGACCCTCGGCGAAGCTGGCGTGGAGTGTAGTAGACTAGTAGTACTAGTAGAGGAATTTCTGACCTAGAGAAAAGATGTCATAGATGAAGTAAGTAAGTGGCTCTGCACTGTAAGTCATTTGGGCCGTGGGTTGCCGGACTTACACGGCCCGAAACAATCCCACGGAGGTCTCAGGTGTCGCCCGCACACCCGCTAATTCCAAGATGAAAGGTTGCTACACCACCGCCGGACACCCGCCTTTTCATCCACTACTTACCTAATCTCAGCCTTAACCTAAACCTGTATGCCTCCTAGGCTCTAGTTGAGCAACCTGGAGATCAACGACGCAGCCCAAAAGCTATAAAACAACAAAAAGACACACACACACACACACACACACACACAAATGTCAAAGAGTCAACAACCTATAGCGCAACAAAACTCCACTGCACAAGATGTGGACGACGAACCCGACGAGTGGTACGAAAAACCCAAGCGAAGTTGCGAATGGGGGGGGGTTTAATCTCAGTAGCTGGCTGACCCGGCGCGCTGCTTTATACTTGTAGGGACAAGAGAATCTTCAGCACAGGTTGCGCTGGTAGGTCAAGTCAGCCCGACTGAGAGAAAAATCATCTGGATGAGGGATTTTCCTCATCTTCTCTTCCCCCTCCCCTTCTCCTCCTCATACTCATCTTTCTCTTCCTGTTCTCTGTCCGCCTCGCGCCAACGAACAGGAGACTGATGAGCGTCACCCGACAGAGGAGAACGCCAACCTGACCGACTGCCACTGGAAGAAGAAGGACTGGCGCGCCTGCACGGCTGAGGTACGTTATCTGTACTTACTCAATTATTACGACCTCACTACCAACCTATACCCACCGTGCTTGATGTCGTTACGACTCTGCACATCGAGCCCTGGATCACGTCGCTAATAGCTATGTCGTGCAGATGGAGATCTTCCGAGCTTGCTGGAAGAAGCATAACAACGATACAAGGACGTCGACGAAAGACAATAAATGAATACCTAATGACGAATTCCTAAGGCAGTGGGAAGGGTCTTACCATACCTCGTTGAAGACTCTACTCGACTACATACTCTGCTCTGCTCATTCCACTGTACAACCTTGTATTGTATGTACTTTAGTCTTTTAATTTTTCTAGCTTGCTTGGGGATGCGGGAATAAAGGTGTTCAGGCTGTGTGTACGGTGGCCGCTGGATGTAATATTCGAAATTGATTCGATATTCGGTTTCCCCATATACTTCTACTTGACTGACGGCAACGTAAACAATTGATCTTTACCTAATGTTTCAATCATACCGTGGACCTGCAAAAAAAGAGTACTTGGATCGGTACCAGGAGGTAGGTAGCTAAAGTGCTGGAGGAAAGTGGTGATGTCTACCCCACATATCCACCAATAGATAAGAGGTGCCTGAAATCACTAACCAACTTAGGTTAAAACGTCGAAATTGAAGTGATGCTAAAACAAGACTTTCGACAGAAATGTCACCGTTACTTTCCAAGCTTCCATCAATTAACCAATCTACCTCTCTCAACCAGGTCTTATTAAAGAAACAAACCAAAAGCCCTTCACCACAACATCAGCAATAGCCGTAATACAAGAAGAAGAAGAAGCGAAGCGTACGATATCGACATACCCCTCTCGCCTCTCAAGGCAGAACCGACAACGGTGATGGCTTCACGCACCATGTCTCCGCTCCGAGCAGCAGCCAGTCGAGGCATGAGCCTCACGCCCATAACACCGACATTACGAAGCCAATGCGTCGCAGCAGCAGCAGCAGCAAGGCGGGGTGTGGTCACAGCGTCGAAAGCAAGAGCATACCCTCAATCCTCAATCCCGTCCTCCGCCGAAACGACCGCGACCAAGACGACGACGACGAGAACGCCCACTCCGCCACGCTCCTACGTGAGAACCGCCGCTACGACAACGACCTCTGCTGCGTCCCGCAAGCGCATACCCGCCGTGTCGGGGGAGCCCCTCCCCGACGCACCGACGACCCCGGCGCCCGCGACAACAAGCCCGGGACAAGCCGACTACGGCGCCAGCATCAGCAACGGCAACGGCAATGGCAGTGGCAACGGGATTGACAGCGGTAGCGGCGACGGCGCGGCGCAGATCGACTGGACGAGATCCTACCACGGCCTGGGCACGTCGGCCTTCCCGCCCGAGACGGCCGCCATCCTGCAGGCCCCCATCGACCCCGACGACATCGAGGTCAAGCCCGACGGCATCATCTACCTGCCCGAGATCAAGTACCGCCGTATCCTCAACACCGCCTTCGGCCCCGGCGGCTGGGGCCTGGCCCCGCGGGGCGAGCTGATGGTCCAGGACCGCCTGGTCACGAGGGAGTACGCCCTCGTCGTGCACGGCCGGTGAGTTTGTCTTGTCTTGTTCTTGCCGTTTCTTTTTTGCCTCGTTTGTTCTCTCTTTACATGTGTATGTATATATGTATATAGCATATCCGATGACTGACTGGGGCGCGTGCAGATTCGTGGGCCAGGCGCGCGGCGAGCAGCAGTACTTCAACGACGACGGCGTGTCGACGGCCGCCGAGGGCTGCAAGTCGAACGCGCTGGTGCGATGCTGCAAGGACCTGGGCATCGCCTCGGAGCTGTGGGACCCCCGCTTCATCCGCAAGTTCATGAAGGAGAACGCCGTCCAGCAGTGGGTCGAGCACGTCGTCACCAAGAAGAAGAAGCAGATCTGGCTGCGCAAGGACGACGAGGTCCGCTACCCCTTCAAGAAGTCGACGTACTAGATTTGGTGGTTGGCCTCGCGGACCCCCCCACCCCTCACCCCATCTCGCCTTACCCCTCAACATCCAAACCAACCCAGACGGACAGACACGAAAACAAGCGATTGAGCGAGAGCTTTCGGGAGGAGGGGTTAAGGCGGCGGGAAGGAATGCGTATCCTATGTGGCATAGCATGGCATAGCATAGCATGGCGTGGCGTAGCATGGGAGGCTGTATCATATATGTACGTGTATCAGACACGAGAGAAGCTACCTCACCTATGTCGTACGAAAACAGGTTGGTGGGATACAACATAACCTACGAAAGGGAAAAGAACAAAAGAAGGAAAGAAAGAAAACAATGTACCATCGCGGTCTGATCAGGGCATAGCAGCAGCGGCGGCGACAGTCACCATCGACAGAATATGGCGTCGCCGTTGTCCGTCTATCTGTCCGTCCTTCAGTTCATGTCACGTCCGCAATAAAGCGATCGGATCAATCAGCGCACGGCAGCAGCAGCAAGGGAGTCATTCAGTCAGTCAACCAGTCAGTCCGTCATAGAAACGAGGCAAGGCCAGGTTTAGAAAAAGTTGCCCAGCGAAGCAACTCGCACACATTACAACATTACAACCAACTCAGCTCCCCGAGGAAAAGAAGAACTGAACGAAATGGAAATTGAATACTGTTCTTCAAAGAAGCTCACTTGCCCTTGCCCCCCCTGTTATTTGTCTCGTCCTGCCCTTCGCAGGGGCCTCGTCTACGATGGATATGTATGTGTATGCCTCGGCGCCGCCCAATGATTGATTGACTGATTGACTGATTGATTGATTGATTTCATTTCCCATGCTGTGTAATTAATTCCCAGAACTCCCCTCGCTCGGTAATCCCCTTCCACTTCCCCCCAGGATCTACGGCGTCGACCGATCACGGCTGCTGATACCCGGTGCTCTGGCCTTGGTTCTGGTTCTGGTTCTGGTTCGCGCCCCACCCGAACAGATTCCATCCGCCGCCGCTGCCGCCGCTCTTCGTGGCGGCGCCAGCGTCTTCCTCGTTGTGGCCTCGTCTGCGCAGGCTCCCGTCATCGTCTTCGCCGCCGCTTGGCGCATCGATCTTTTCGAAGTCGACCTCGCTCCGGCTCTTGCTCAGCGCACTACCCACGCTATACCCGCTCGGCGGGCGCGACGGCTCTTGCCCGTCCAGGCTCATGCTGGCGGGCTTCCTCGACTGCTCGGCGGCCTTGCGGTTCTCCTCGTTATGTTGCAGCTCGGCCGCCTCGCGATCGAGCGCACCCAGCATGAAGGCGAGCCGCTCTCGCTGCGCCGCGATGAAGGTGATCTTCTCCTGCGCCCCGCCGATGTTCTCCGGTATCAACGTGCCGGGCGTCGCGACGTCGCTCTTAGCCGTCGTCGTCGACAAGCCACCCGCGGCCGCATTCACGGCACCCGCGAGCAAGTTGTAGAAGTCGTGGCCCGCCGCCCCGGCATTGTTCCCAACCCACTGGGCAGCCGGCACCCTGAACCTAGCAAGTAACGCCTGCGTGTAGCCCTGGGGTGCCGCGGCCGCGGGGGCGGCGGCAGCGCTGGTGTCCTCGGACGGAGGCAGGTTGAAGACGCGCGTGCGTATCAGCTCGATGGCCTGCCTAAGATATCGGACGCCGGCAGCCCGGAACCTATCGTGAGCGCTCGCGATGAACTCCTCGATGGCGAGCTCGTTCTCCTCGAGGTAGGGGTGGAGGTAGCCCTCATACAGGACGCGGGCGCCCTGGGTCGAGGGGAGGACCAGCCACAGCAGGAAGCCGAGGCGGATCCACGAGTAGAAGGGCACCCAGACGAGGACGAACTCGGTCCAGGACTCGACGAGGAGCGCGCACGAGAGCACGGACCAGTACATGAGCCATGGGGTCAGCTGGGTCGGGTCGGACGTCTTGAGGGCCTTGTAGGAGGCGAAGAGGGGGAAGAGGAAGGAGGCTATGGAACTGCGAGGTGAGAAATTGCATGTGTCAGCACCGTCGCAGATTGGAGGGGGAGGGAGGGTAGTCCGCTTACGCGAAGAAGTGTGCTATGATATTGAACATGGTTGTGTGTGTCGACTAGATCGTCTTGACTAGAGTGGATAGGCGTGGCGGCACAGAAGGAGGAGGGTGGTGACGATTATTGTATCCAGGCCGCCGAGGATAGCTGCCTCAGCCCGTCCAGACACAGACAAAGAGGCGGTCGTTTGTAGGTGTGGTTTTGGGCCTGGGCGATGACAGCAACGGTAGCGAAGGCCAAGGCTACCCTTAGGAAGCCCTGGATGGTCTCGGTCTCGGACACGAGACAACGGAAGAAATATGTAGCAAGCAAGCTTGTCGACAGCTGGCTGCGGAGGTCGTAGGTTGTATGTAGGGAGGTAGGGAGGTTTGGTGGGTGAAAGATCAGTGCGGGCGTGGTGGACTTCTGAGGTTTCGTAGGTAGAAGAATCAGAAGCAAAATAATTGTTCTGCCTGTTAGAAGTAAAGTACTCTTAGGTAGGCAGTAGTTTAGGTACAGGTAGGAAGTACTCAAGTTAGGTTAGGTTAGGTATGACGAATGCCACTATTTAGGAACTGAAGTAAGCGGATGACCCCGCACTCGTACTAACCCCACCATGTTTCGGTACAAGTACCTAAGGCTACCTGTTGGGCTGGATCAGCTGTGCTGGTGGGCTGCCGGAAAAGGGACCTACAGTTATCGACGCGGGGCGCCCGTGTACGCCAAGGGCGGGGTGATGTACTAGATGGGCGCTAATTATCATATCAGCTAGATAAGTACCCTAGCGTGGGTGGGTACTTAGGTACCTTGGAGTACGAAGTAAGTAAGTATCTAAGTACTTCGTATAGCGACTTAGACATTGGGATTTATGACGGTTTGACTTTGATATTTTGTAAACGAGGATCGACCTTTCAATCAATGCAGATTGAAGGGGCAGAAAGCTGGGCACATGCTAGTCGTCATATGGCCATTTCATCGTGTAGATCCGCGTTCGAAGCGAAGGCGAATGCGACTATAATAATTCAGCTCTATGACAAGATCACGTCCCACATATACTAATTAATTAATCTACAGCTGACAGCTCATCCTATCGAATAATAGGTAACGAACCGACCCAAGATGCAGGGAAGCCCAAATCACGGGGCATGCGCGTAAGCAAGCGTGCAAACAAAGGCCCCTCGTCGAAAACCGCCGCTCTTTCTGAGTCATGTGTTTAGCAAAAACTGTGAAACAGACAAGACGGGCACACTGCACGCGTTTGCCGAGGGCCAACCAGATGCGAGGTTAGTGTCTTACATTGACCATCCTCCGAACTAATAGGTATTATAAAGTAGTACGACAGCGTTGTGAACATAGATTTCAATAGAGCAGGCGGTGGCGAGACGAGGGCTTCCAGCGGCAAAGTTTTTTCTTTTCTTTTTATGATGAGTTTTTATAAGTACATATGAGTTTTTATAAGTACATAACATTGAGGTTGTTTTGTAAAGAAATGCACACAAAAGAAAAACAGCAAGGGCACTCAGGCCATACCTGTAAGCCCGGAGGACACAGGCTTTATTGCTAGGCTATGTAGATTTGGTATTCACTCGGACTTGACGAATGCCATAGATCATCAGAAGATGCAGCGGCTTGAGGTGGGAATCGTGTCTGCTCGACGATTATATTTCAGAGATACTGGAGCAGAACCATCATAACAACCGCTATAGTCTTCCATGGGTCATTGTATGACTAGTACTACATGGGGCTTTCATTGACTTATTGTTGATTTGACGTAATTATATGCCTATTATTCCCACCTCCCTTCGAGACTGATCAATGATTGGAGATGCGCATTGAGCGTGACAGTCAGATATTACGGTCATTACAATTTATAATGTTTTACTTCAATTGGATTTATACCCTTTGCGCCTGATTTGATTGCACGAGATAATAGACGTAGTTACATCTCGAGGGGAGTATACTAAAATTGAACTAAGATTGAAGCATGTTACCTTGGGCTCATGCGATTTATACCCCCGCTCGTCTTTAAAATCGGCCGCTTATCTTCATATGATCATCAAAGGATATCGTTTTGAGATTCTAGAAATACTGCTCCAGCCCCAGCGCTATAAAGACGTGAAAGCTTGATAAGTATTTACAAACACGGTTGCTCAATTTGCGTCCGAACATAGTACTGTGCAACTTAAGTGCTCTGAAAGTTTGCAGCCGTAATGAAAAGCTTACCTAATCTTTTCCCGTATGTAGTTCCAGTCCTAGGCTGTGGATTTACACCATTATATACAATATTTAATTTATAAAAGAGCTCATTTGGTTACAAGCTGCGAATCATTATAGATATTAGGCCTTGGAACTTATTGCTTTATAATCGATCACGGTTGATTAATATCTATTACACCTCTGATAATGAGTTTTATCTTTTAAGAGAAGACTTTATATTTTTTATAGAATTTTATTTTCGATGTTCGCAAAATTAAATCGAGCCACTCTAACTGTAGCATTTATCTCAATCTAGAAAAAGCTAGTTTAAATAACTTAGTTAGTGTGCGGTTGCGGTTGTCTAGAATTATTTTTTCATCTATACATAGGTAGCTTTCATGCAATTTTATAAATGTAGAGAACTCCATATTTGCCATTTCATTAGGACGCCACGCAAGCATTTCTACGACGATTCCAGGCAAATAAACATACCATTCAAGTTACAGATATGTCAAAATTAAAAGATTTCAGTGTCATTGCATCGGTGATTCTTGTTAGGAAAATACCGCTGTATATTCATACATGATGCATCATTTTGGAGCATTTAAATATGCGGAGCCTTCAGCCTTCCTCGTACCATCACAGCCAGAGAACCAACTCACTCGATCTCGGATATACTGTTCCGTTCTTGGTCGTAGCTTCGTCTGTTCACAGATCGAGGATTAGCAGGGTCCAGTGACAACCGGTAGTTCAATACGATTAGGGAATGTAGAGACATTGACTATACAATGAGGGGCACTCCTCGGAACCAAAAAGAAATATGAAGGGTACACCCAAGTAACCCCGAGAATTCTTACTTCGGCCAGGTTGAAGTCATCAACAGTCCCTAAACGTAGGATTTTAACATCGGAATGCTTCTCGCTAGTCCGGTACATGAGAGTTCCGCATGTCTGACAGAACCAGTTGGTCATGTTCTTCCCAGAGTCAATAGTGGCCGATTGGGTGAAGGTCTTGAGGTTTTCGCCACCCCTAAGATGCTTGATGTATTCATCCTTGACGATGATGTTGGATGCAAACATCGATGCCGTGATCTTGCGGCAGTCTGAACAGTTGCATACAAAGACATCCAGGAGGCCTGGGCCCTCAATTGGCTATAAGAGCATTAGGATATTGATAAATCTCGTTAGACGGTGGAATAGCGAATAGTTAAAAGAGATGAAATGATCTGTCAAATCGAGTATGTAGTATGATGAAACCATCAACAAGATTCTTCCGTGGTGTATTAGAGGTTGGGGGCAAAACATAACAATTAATAATACCTACCAATGTTATCTGAACAGTGCCACAGAAACATGTCGCAGTTGCCTCCGTATCATTAGACCAACCATCCTGTTGGAGACTATTGTGGGGGATATAAGGCTTCGTTTTGTCTGCTGTGGACGACATGATGATATGTACACACAAAACAATTGCTGAAAGACACAACTGGTAGATCTCAGTGAGGTCGTGGCGTGTTTACAGCCAAGCAGTGAAGATGCTACTCATTTATATTCCTAGAGCAAGAGTCCGGGTTTAAGAATCGACGACGACGCCCACCTATTACATCATGCAAGCATCGGGGGCCGCTGATTAAAGCCGTGAATAGGTGGAGAGCCTAGGGTTTAAATCTGCCCGAACATGCATATACTACGGCGTGCACTACGAGGAATCACTGTCTAGTCCTTATGTTTGGCATACAATTCACTTCTAACTGTTGTTAACAATCACGAGGCTGATTAATACTTATGTTCGGAGTAGGCGCTTACTCCGTTGCTCCGAGATCAATTCAACTTGCCGGCTCCGAAACTCCATAAACACGATGCCTCGGTAAGCCTCTCCAATCAGACGTGATCAGTATAATTCTTTCGCCAGTGACTAAAATACTGGACATGATTGCCTCAATCTAATTCAAAGGTGCCTACCTGTTTTATAGCCCTTCGGAGGCTCGCTTGCTAGGTAATCGAGATCGGGCTAGAAACTAATTACCGATTCATAGACTGCACTTTAAATTGTGTGCATATAGACCGTCAAGAAAGTCGGTGCCCTCATCGATCATTGTTTATACTTTCAACAGCTGATATTTCATTCTCATTATCTTCCGGAAAGTGCTGACCTAACTGTTTCAGTACCAGAGCTTCCTATATCTCTAGAGTCTAGACTCATTCATCTTTTACCCCTTTACCACGTAGCGCTTCGATACAACCTCCCAGGGCCGGCTGATAGGGGCGCATTAAAGGCCGAGTTGAAGTGGGCGGAAGATATACAGCGAGGAAACATTACCATATAACGAAAATTCTTAACCGTGACAAGATGCACAAGGCTTAAATAGCTTGCAGATCAGATAAGGGGCGCGAGGAGCTAGAAGGTGATCAAAGCTGAGGAGGCTGGTGTGTTTGAGTAAGTTATTATTGTTATTATGTATTCGATAATTACTGGATTGGAGAGATATCCATGGGTTTCATAGGTCTTGGGATTCTAAATGATAAATGATGCTAAAAACGAAAACAGTCTATCACTGACTTCTTCGCCCTTGTGGTCATTGCTTCTAGATTATCACATATGAGGGACTACCCGGGGTTATATCCTCATGTCTATAAAAACAAGTTACAACGAACTAATCATAATATATTGCAATTTGCAGCTCCTCCCGAGTATCTACGCAAAAGAAACGTACATCTTGTTCCTCGACGTTCTCATGGCTGATTAAATGCTAATAAAACGGCCAAACCCCGTTCACCACAGCATTCAGCTCACAATTTACATGAATGATTCACCTCGAAGGGGGTTCGAGACTGCATGGGTTTGGATCCAGAGCTCGGCAGCTGGACCACTGAATATGCGAGGCTCAAGATAGCGGGAGTGTGCCTCTGGAAAACAACTCCCCCCCTGAATAATGTAAGCTACGTCTCGCAATCCTAACTGTCGTGGAATAAAACCACGAGATAATAATGGTAAACCACTAAAAGTAGTATATAGCTAGTAGAGCCTTTAGCAATTTACAGTTGCTTATGTTACACTGTGATGCGCATAGGGTTCGCGTTGATGATACGACATGTGAGAGGCACAAATCTTGGATGAGCATCGCGAGTTTCAGATTGCCATCTTAGGGAGTGCCATGCCTGCGCTCGTCAGCCTGACCTAAACCAAAATTGTGACCGTTAGGCTGTGAAAAGGGTTTGCAGAAATATCGCCAAGAACATCACCGGCGCGTGACAGCTCTCCAACTATAAAAACTCACGGAGTCGGTCTACTCACATGACCTGGTGACGGGGCTCGTAGCTGATGCTCAGTGTTGATAGCTTTACAAAAGATAAACTCCCACTCGTGCCACAAGTACCCGATCAACAGATTCGCGCAGACGAAGTTTAACGGGGAGGCGGTGCAAGAGTGTCGGAGGGACTATGCTCTAGAGTGAAGATAGGCCACAATAGGGTTTGAGATCCAAGAAGTCTGCCCTTGAAAGCAGAAGCTCGACGAGTCCAAGATGAGGGAGGAGTGCTATGCCAGCTCGACTTCGGACAAGTACCCCTTTAGTCTTACCGATCTTAGACACCTTACAGACGCCGGCCAAGGTCCATTAGCTGATTTTGACAATATCACACATGCTTTATCTTCCCTGGGGCATGAACAAACTCGCCAGGGGTGTCTTGGGCTTGCCGGACCGCACACACATACCCTAGTGGGCTAGAATCAGCACAGAACAATCGTCAACTACTGTTCAAGAGCCAGTAAGCCACAAGAAGAAAGTTCAAAGGGGTGGATGTACTGTGATCAAACGAGTCACCATCTACGCGAAACTAAGTATTTTTTAATGAGATTTATGTTATAGCAGACGAACTCAGGCAGAGCCAAGGGAAAACTAGAATGATGAGCGAAAGATTCCTGGTGTGTAGTTAAGAGTACCTTGATGAAATAACCGGCTACATAACCTAACGGCCCGTAGAGGATTACACTACACTGAATCACATGTACTCTAGGAGCCTTCAACTTCGGTAAACTCCTTCATTCTACAGTAGAATAACTCTTTGGTTAAACCCGTCGATTAAATCCGTTTGCTGGCACCTGCAATACCACCATGGCAAGCCGAGTAAGCCGGATGAGCTCCACGCTCGTGGCTATGTGCTCTCGGGACCCCTGACAGCGCAGATCTTGTGCTAGGTGCACCGAGGGTGGAATAGTGACTGTATCAAGCCTCTCGATACCAGCTTATGTAGAGACAAGATGAACTAGACGAGAGAACGCAGTTGGTCTAGGATCGTCAGTGAACGGTGATGATATGATTCACTTCACTTATTAATCCTCACACAGCCGGAGAGTACGGGTAGACGATATGTTCGCGGAGCAAGTGCCGAAGCGACTACATGTTGGGTTTAGATCTAGTGAAGGAGAGAACCATATCCAGGCCGAGGTCTCGACGCGCGATTTCCTCGCTGAATTGTTGCGTCACAGATAATTACGAGTGTGGAGAATATACCGACCGGAGTAGGACCAGACATTTTGCTATAGTAACTCAGCTTAGTGGGAGTGGGATACATGATAGAGAAGTCGCGTGAGACCATAAAGCTCGTTGGATTTCGTGGCAGCGTTTCTACGCAAAAGCATCTAGTGACACCCACGAGCGATCCTAATTGCGAAGAAATCGGACTGTACACGCTATCAATGAGACAAGTTATTCGATGCCTTACTCCTCTGCAAGTCCAACGCGGTGGAGTCATCACGATGCTTAACCGCGCGGGCCTCCAGCAACCAAACCAGCATATACACCCCCCGTCTCAAATCCCATTTGGGTTTCGGCGCAGAGAAGATAGGTATACATTGAATCATGACGACGTCACGGGGACAGGTGATCTCAGAGCCTGACGCCTGCCTACACAGCTCGGAACTAACCCCAAAGGACCAATCTAGCTTCCCGGCATTGTACGGAAAGTTCCGTGCCAATTTCAACGAGCTCACATCTGCCGTACCTACCTACCTTAAAGCAGATCCGCACGTACCAATTACGATGTGTTTTCATATCCTGCTGACGGACGGACGGCATCTCCTTGGGGCGCAACGCTATCCTATACAGTAGCGCGTAATCTTCAGTCCGGTGGAAGAGTTCCGGTTGCACATGTTGCTCCCTGTCTCTCTCCCTCGGATATTAGGACAAGAATGATAGCAGGAAAATGAATGCGGTGCAGATGTGGTTGTGACGATCCTTGGCACTGCAGTCCGGCGCGACACGGAGCGTAATTTCTCTCATTTTCGTAGTTAGAAATCTTTTTCGCTAGCGATATCTGGCAAAATCCATGTGTTTTGAACTTACTCATGCGGCATTGACGAAGTACAAACGGTATCTAATACGTTAAGTACTTAGCTGCCCAGCATCTTTGCAAACCTTCACTTCTTCTAATATTCTACACTAATTATGCTACAGGCTAGCCCCTAATCGTGCTGGCCCTCTCGCCCTAAAAAAGGCGATGGTTATTCCACTGTCGTTGAACCGCACTGAATTGATTTGATCATACTTATTTTTATACCCTAACAACATTAAATATGAAAGCACAGCACATTCCCCTCCGGATTCCCCAACAGCAGAAAAAACAGGTTATATAGTAATAGAACCAAAGAGCACAGGGTTGATGTTTTGATAATTAACCCTGTTTGCCACTATGACTTTTCAGTTAAATGCAGTTAAGAGGGGTAGCAATACGCCATTGGAACAGTATTCTTGAGTTACATATTTCAATGCCTAGCTAACACCTGTTGCCTACAGTACTTACTCCTCACTTAATTAAAGCAGTAATATGTTCACAAAACTTTTAAGGGCTAGGTGCTAGGTACTCTACGTTGTCTAACTACATCCTGGCTGGTTGATTTTTGGGGCTAGTGTTGGTGACGGTCGTCGAGTATGTAACTTGAATACTACTGACACATCCGTTGCATGTATTATACGAGAACATGGAACAAATCGTCTTGGTCGGGAGTTGCTGTGATTACTATCACCTGCTTCTATATAAATAGCTTTAATTTATAATCTGGCAGCTGACCTATGACAGGAAAGCAGGGGATGCGCACAAAAACTAGACAGCCTTTTCATCACGGTGGCTGCTGTATGCTTTGGTGTCAAAAACCATGCGAGTTCCAGTCGTCTACTCGAGACTTCGTTACTTTGTTTATGAACTACACCGACGGCTGAGTAATAATAGCTCGATGCTATTAGTCTAAACGCCTGTCGCATAGGCACATGGAGGCATCACGAGATGGCCAAATGTGTGTATGAAATCAACATGCCGGCGCCGCAAATCCAGTTTGGAGGAACGTGAGCTCCGAGATGAAGATACCTAGAGCACTGAAGCTTCTGACTCCAGCGACTTCAAAATGTCAATAAACTCCAATCTACGTCACGTGAAGGTCGACTGCACTATGCTGCAGCCTGAAGGACTCCGTGGCTGACTTATGATTCGCTGCTTGGCCTCACTCACTGCATTTTGCCCAACGACAGGCATATGCAGCTAGTATCAGTTGTATTGATGAAAGCTAGAGCATAGCTGCATAGTAGGTACCGATACCTATGGGGGCTACTTTGACGAATACAGAAAATTGGACTGCATCTAGCAGATCACATTGAACGGTTTGGGAACGGCTCCGCATGGTCACCCGCACATTCTAGGCTGAAAAGGGTAGAACAGCACCTGGGCCTATACTTAATCAGCATGATCGCAATAGAGTGTTGAATGCACTGTGGGTAAATCCTTGTTTTCGGTTCGCGGAAGCCTGCCTTAAACCCCCTGGCTGCCCCCTGACTGGCGTAGGATCGTCTCAATACACTAAACCCTTCCTCTCATGTCCCATGTCATCCGAGCCCCTTGCGGGTGGGTACATAATAGCGGCCATTATACACCAGGTATTCTGGAGCTTGACGTGTCACTAGTCTCTTATTTAAGAGACGACTTTAAGGGAAAAGAAAATAGGGAGAAGTAAACTCGGCTCATGATCTTCCCTGGGGCTTGGACTGACCAGTTAGGGCAAACCTGGCTGTGGTGGTATCGGCCATGGTACGAAATAACGGAGCCAGTAGGAGAACGGCGACGGCGTTGGTTCATTGGTATTTAATCTTCCGATGAGGGGTGTGCATAATGCACTTTTGACAGGTTGCAACCACAACCCTCCGTTCCAACGCGGGTTAAAGGAATAGCGCCAAATTCCTTATTATTATCACGCTGAGGGGAGTGTGCATGAGGCGCCACACAGTTGCACTACGAGATAGCCTATGTGTACAAAGTACACCCTTTCCTTTTTACTTCGAGCGTAAAGTATACTACAAAATACAACCGAGATTCTGCCAGGCTTCGCATTATCACATACATAGTACTGCCTATTCAAGATCGGACAAGGTGAATACTGGCAGATCTTCAGAATTTTACGTGTAGTGTATACGCAGAGAGGTTACAGGGTCTGCCAGGAATTTTATGCTGAAGCCATTCGAGGACCCCGAAGTATATATACTGTACTGTATAGGTGATAAGTAACTTGAACAAGCTAGCAATGAGTTTTCTGAAGAAGCATTCCGCTTGGGGTTGGGATGCAAATACATGCAAGCACCTACTCATCACACTCCGTTGGAGTGGCATACGCTAGATACATGAGGTACCTGTACGAAGTATGGGGTTGGATTATCTGATATAAATCGAGCTAATTAGCTTATACTGGCACATACGAAGTCCTAGGCATTGGACAATTTCACACGCTCACTACTTCGTACTACTAGCACATGAGAGTATAATCGATACTCCCCCTGGCTTCACCTAAACTGCCATTGCTAAATCTGTCACCGGGAGTCTCCAATGTAGCCTGCGCTTCCCGTTCTCTGACAACAGCACTACCTATCTACGTCAACTGTTGTGAGGGGGGATGATTTGCTGGTCTAGATCGTCTCGCGTCTTGTGGCTCTGGGTACCGAAGCGAAATGCGCTGTGATTTACCTTACCAAGTTATCTGTCGTGCCAAGTCCATACGTGCATGCGATCTCAAATGTATTTGCGCCACAGCAAGGTATTCCGTGCGGTCACGAATCAGGTAATCCGATACATCTCATTTCACCCTTGTTACCGCCCCTTTCCCTAAAGGTGGGAACTTATGCCAACATCGGAGAATACACTTGGACGCTCAGGGCTGACGCCATGCCCCCAGCAAGCCATCCGATCAATCAGAAGGGGGAATTTCCCGCCTTAGTTCGCCGAGTACTCACAGTATTAGACACAGTACGCCGTGTAAGACAAGGGGGACAACCATTAGGGCCTTAGCCTGTATACTGTACTATTATGTCTTAGGAAGTGTACGAACTGCTGGAACTGGCGATGTTATCAGATACCTATGCATTCAAGTCACAGGCGAGACTTCTTACCGGTGTTTACTTGGATGCTTAAAATCCCCTTCGTGGAGGAAGAGAGAGTATTGGGGATTCTAAATAAACCTGGTGGACTTGCGATAAACAGAAGCTTCTAAATTTCTGAACACTTTAGAGAGTGTTACGGCTTTTGTATACTCCTTGTCCAGCGGACCGGGCCGGGAGGCTTAGTTTGGATTCGTTCATTTGTCTCCCTTCACGTTAAAATCTGACCCGAAGGTTTCAGAACGGCCGTACAAATGCGATCTATCTAGCCTTGTCTATTTGATGAAGTTGAAATAGAGTTCAGAATCCCCATTGTTGAGACATGAAGCGTGTGAATTTGTCACTAGTGGATGAGGTCGGCAGAACCTTGGAAGCTAAACCGGGCCGTTGCCACTTTGTTCTCATACCGGACATCTACGATACCTGGTTAAGATGGTGGGAATGAGCCTGCCGGATCTACAAGTCTTCCGAGTTTCAGGAGAGCCTCTATTAACCTTAATCCATCTTAATACCTGCATTATATGTAGCGCACTTCGTGATGGGTTGATAGGTACCCGGGATTGGATACGGTGTTATTTGTCGCTCGTCTCAGTTACCTACAAGTAGGAATGGGCGCTTGTTGGGAAGGAGGATGGCATATAGTAGATACCCTTAGATGTTTTCAGAATCTTCCAGTTTCATCGGTGAATACCTCTGATGTTCCATACATACCAAGCTTGTCGTGTGACGGATTCACCACCAGGACTCATGCACTATACTATGTATTGGGGGGTATTCTTTTCCCACGCACGCATTGTGATGGAGGCCCTTTCACCGAATGGGAACGCATCCGCGCAAATGTTGCCACGTCAGGGACCGCTCTACGCCGACTTGGCGGGCTAGGTGTATAACACGGCTTGAGTCGGTTTGCGGCCTGTGTAAACGCACCTCTTGAAAAATGGGGTTTCTTGCAGATCTAGAGAAGAATGTCCCACTGTACCCTCAACAAGCTTTCTTCTTTGCCGTGAAAATTTGCAGGACGTTTACATCATTAGAGGCGTGTTACTAAGCGTGAGGAAAGGGGGGTGGAGGGGAGAGAGGGGGGGTTGGGCTGGTTAGTCCGAGAAGTTTGTCCCAGAGACCAATCTAGGCCCTCAATCATTTGGGTACGTAACCAGGTCAAATACGAACTCGAAACATTTGAAAACATGGCTCTGGGCCGCTTCATGGCCGTAGTATATAGCAAGTGGATATTATTATGTGAAGTGTACACGTAGAGAACGGTATGCCTACGGGGACCTTCAAGACCTGGACAAATTAATCAAGTCAGTGATTCTCGAACCGCGTTGCATAGGCATATAACTTTTCTGTCGGTGATAGTATTAAACACTTCTGTAGGACGTCTAGAGCGAATAGAGCGGTCTCTAATATCACACAAGTCGTCGGCCCCGCGCCCAGGCCTAGGCCGGATTCCTGTTCGCCGATATCGCGACACACCGAGCTTAGAGACACTGCCAGGAGTATCCCTATCTGGTGGAGGGTAAATAATGTAGTCAGGTGGGTGATGCGTTGTTCTGAGCTGTATCTTGCAAGCTCAAAAACTGCAACTGTGAGGAGGGATGGTTTCTCAGTACCAAGTAGCAATTACTTCTCTCCCAGGCATGTTACAGCCCTGAATATCAATAGAAAAATTATACCATAGCTGTAAAATAACTGATATCTCCACAGGGGATGATCACGAATCTAGAAGAACATAGCCGGGTTCAATAGGCTCCAACCACAGTCCGCATAATAATAGCGTCCCCAGCACCATACACACTGATTAAAGACCGATGTAGCGAGAGATATGCACATAATAGGCATGGAGATCCGTGCGTTTTCACTACATACCTACCTGTAAATCTTCTGCAAGTTCTGGTGTGCAGATATTCAAGGTGGCTACTCTCAACATGGAAAACTAGATCCAGGCTCATCCCACCAACACCACACGAATGATAGGAAATTATCTCAGCACATGAACTCGCGGACCGGGGGGGCGACTTCACAGCAGATTTTATTAGTATTATTATTTTGCCTTTGCATTGTTTTTTAGATAAATGATAGTAATTCAGTGCATGGATAGTAATGCGACAGATATAACGACCGCCGTGGGGTATCTTTCTTCCAGTAGTACAATGCATTCCAACCTCCGGTTAAGCGAGAAATAACACCAGAATAGAAAGTCCCTGTACCTTTTTGTCCTTCAGTCTTTTAAGATTAGTCCTAGTTGCATTAAAATATAGAGAAACCATCTCTCGAATCATGCCATGAGTGTTAAAGGGGGGTTGTGGCCGCTTTAACCATTGGCCATCCACTACCGGCTTGGCATCCGCGCGATAGGCCTGCGCTTTGCGATCACCTCAAACTTCTCGCAGTTATTTGGGCGGGGTTCTGGCCTCACTCGGATTTTGTAGGAACACCATTGAAAACGTCGCCGTACCCCCCTTTCAAGCTGTCAGGTGGCATATTTCCCGTTAAGGGTGTATTCATCCCATGCTCATGCAAAGTGCTGTGATCGAACGTATTGGGCAAACCGTGATATGTGGCTGTGTTGTACGACAGATGGCGGGGTTGCGGCGGTGCGGATGACTGCGCTGTTGCATACATATTTAAAGCCATTGGAGATGCGGCAGTAGCTGTATGGGCGTTCGGCCGTGGTGATGTGTTTGCCAAACGAGGGGTACTCATTGTGCTCTGCGTATGAGCCCCAACAGGTGCAAGGTTCAGTGGCTGCGCGCTGTTGTTCTGTGCCATACTTGTCCCGTAAAGATAGGCCATAGACGGGTTCTGTGGTCCAGTACTCGTGAAGGGTGAGTGGTGGACTGACGAGGGAGTGACTGGCGATTGACGCTCCCCTATCGGCGAATGGAACATGCTCGAGCCATTCTGGAGCGAGGAGAAATGCGTTTCGAGTCTGGCGGTTGGCGGCGGCATCTGGGGAGCTACCATGGACGCAGAAGCTGGTGGGAAAGACGAGCTAGTACCGGGCTGATAAGGCCCCCAGGGACGTGTTTCCAGCCCATTTTCTGTGACCTGCATCGCTCCAGACCCTGTTCGATGCCGTTTACCCGTTGGCTCATTTACGAACAGATCCCCTTCGTAATACTGATCCGAGCTGTCAAGTGACGACCTATGTTGGGTTGAAGCCCTCCGCCCCTGTCCGGGAGTTTCTATGGCCAGCCTCTTGCGGTCGAACTTCTCGGCAACCTTGTCTGTTGCCCTTTTGCGATTGAGGCTTAGTCGGGAATCCTTCCGTACACGAAGTCGGACACCCTGGTCGCTGAAAGACCGGGTTAAGAATGTGGATTCATTCTTCTGCTGCTTGGGGAAATTCTTCTGCGAGTAGACTCGAAACGGGTTGCTTGTTACAGATGTAACAGTGACCAGTGAATCAGGGTCCGAGCTCACACCAAACTCCATCTGCAAGAGGTCAAATCGGAGGCAGTAAGTGCCCTCCCGCCTGACTGTCAAGTCACCGAATACGAAAAAGGCACCTTCCTGATCACCAGGATCCTTCAATCGATGTAATGACGAGACCATTGTGCCCGACATTAGATTTGCTGGCGGCATTGTGTCAGTGCCGTGGTCCTGGCCCGGGCCATATTCAAGATATGCAACAACAATAAGGTAAGGACCTAGCACCCAGTTCGAGCTTAGCCAGCTTCCCAAGAAGAATGAAGCTGCCTCGACTCACTTTGTTTATATACCCCGTCAGGATCTTGATCCGTCGCAACTTCTAGCTTCAAAATGGGCGGCGGATCTACCGGTCTTCGATCTTTTGCAATTAAATTAGATAGGAATTGTGAATAGTGTAGTACTAGGAGCTCTCACCTTTGTCTTTTCCATTTGCAGCTTTCGCGTGTGAAGGTTGTTGCATAAATGAAAGTGTATATTTGTCTAACCTATTTTCGTGTCAGAGGCCCTACCGTGGCGTGAGGTTGCGGGAGTTTGCAATGTAACGTACTGTTTATTGCTTGTGTCTTGTGTGTGTGCCTGCACCTGAGAGGCGGGTAAATTCGTCATTCCCGAGTTTATCATTGGCACGTAATGCGAATAAGATGTCCACGAAGGCTGGGAGTGGGGGTAAGCCATCTTGTCAACTCCACCGGAGACGAAATGATTCCAAGTATCAAACTGAGAGTCACTGTGGAGAAGCCCGATAGCAGCGCGCAAGTTGGGGGGAAATCGACGCTCGAAGAAGGTTCACGTATCCGCCGCCTGAGCCTTTGTAGTGATGTGTTGTCCAGAAGATCGGTTGCCTATCACCAAGTATTTCAAATGGAAAATCGTATGTGGCCACGTTGAGAAGCACGGGGGCTCTAAATTTTCGACGTTGAACCGATAAAACTGTGCCAGACCACTCTCCTATTTCTAGTCCGTCGCTCTGTGATGCTACGATGGAATCCCATCGAAAGTTGCGAGGTACAGAGAGCCAAACGACAACCGAAGCTCAGGTAGGAGGATATGTCCTAGAAGACACAGGTCTGGCTACTGGCCGCAGATGATGGTGTATCAGAGCACCCTCTCAAGGAAATAATGTGATTGGGGCGCCCTGATCATAAACCCGACAGTCCTAAGGCTTAGGCTAAGCTCGTAGTCGTGTAATCGATATCTTCCTCTTAATCACCCAAGGATGCGGTTGCCAGGGAGGCCTAGTATTCGTCGCGACCACTGATAGATTTCGAAATCTAGGTTATGCCCATTCCAGTGTCGTATATCGGGTTCCAAGTCAGCAACCGGGTGTCTCGTAGATTGCCCTTCTCTGCAGTCCAAACTAGAGAGTAGGTTAGCATCTGTAGGGATTGGCAGTTTGTTTGAGGAAATGTGTTCCAGACTCTGTGGAAACCAAAAGGAGATGGCGAACCAACCCTAAACTTTCAATACCAGACTCCTTCAGATTTGGCACGACTCGAATAGCAGATATCTATGTCATAGAACGATCGTGAGAATAGATGTCGTCCGGCGCTGTTTATTCTTCCTATGCTGACCCCCTCGTTTATCGTGTAGTCTTCGGCGTGTGGCACAGCTCGAGCCGGCGTTATGGTAATTGGTTCGAGCAGCGTGTCTTAAGATGGCCACAAAGCGATAATTTCGAATTCAGTCCTACTAATGCCGGAGTGACCCAAACCCAAAAATATCGATGGAGACACAGAGCAGCTTGGCCAATCTTCTATCCTGTTCCAGGACTCGAGGCTTCTTATTGTCAGTTTTATCTGCGCAAGCAGCTGAACCGATAGTGAATCTCTTCGCAGCGCTGTCTTGTCGCGTTCATGTAGAGGTGTCGAAGCATGCAACACTGTAGCAGGAAGAGTAGATGCAGAAGCTAGTTTGCCAGCAGGTGGAGAAGTTATGTGAATCTCCTACACTGTCATGGGTATACAGCTCGGTACTTGTATATGATAAATATCCTAGTCTGGGGAGGCATGACAAAAGAGTCCGGAAGCTGCTAATGGCCTGGCCGCAGCTATAGCCTCGACGAATACCTACCTCAGTCCAATACAAATCCTCGACGTGATAAGACAAATTAATCAGGTATAGGCAGCATACCAACGAGATATGTCACTCAATCGTCAAGGGTCGGTTTAGGGAGTCCTGGGTACATTGGTTGACAAGGTAGAGTACCCCCGGTCGCCATCAAACCTGGTACAGATCTTGTACCTTCAATGTTCTACTCGTGGACAGGTCGATAGTCGCTACTTGGCGTCGATCATTCATGTCATGGCATGGTGGGATGCGTAGTATACATACATTCATGAACAGGGATTAGACGGGACGAGTACCTGTGAACGCGGTACCATCAAGCAGACCGCTTACAGGCGTCTAGGCTATCGAACGAAATGAAGTGACAGGGGCGTGACATTATCATTTCAGAGGATATGTACCCAGCTGCAGTATACCACTCCTATCCCGCAGTACTTATTACGAGGTGTATAGCTGCGTGGAGCTTGACCTGTGTCCGTGCGGCAGAAGTTGAGTAGTTCTTGCTCTCTGCGTCATACGCTTGTAGGTTTTGAAATGAGGACTCAATCATCGGCATTGTCACAGGCAAGAGCACTGGATAGTCCAATACCATAACCCTTGCTCCGGAACGGCATGGCGGTAATGCTAACACGGGAAGACCCATCGCAGCCAGATACAGACATGAATTGGAATAGGACTGATGGAGCCGTCTTTAGCGCTGAGGGAACTTTGAATAAAGCTTCACGATTCGAACGTGCAGGGAAACGATGTCACTGTGTACGCGTGAGATATTACAGCAATAACAGCGCAAATGAGGCGGGGGGCTGCGCTGGGTAACAAATATAAAATGCCTATCACACTATTACACGTGAGAAGTATTTGGGCATATAAAGGCTAGACCAGCTTAGGCTCTGATCAAAATAATGGGGCGTGAGAGAGCTAGGTAGACTGCCAATATCAACCAAAACATCCCAAGGGCTCATGGGGTTAATTATGTCGATTCATTGACAGGCTAAGCACTACCACAACTTCGATTGCGACGCTGTCGTACAGGTACTTGGTGTGTATAATACTATAATAAACACTTGTTTACTGATACCATCAAGTGTGATATGTGCTGATTAAGGACGGTAACAAAGATTTACCAGAATAAATAGGTTAGCACAATTTATTATAAGTAATAACTCACAGCACATGATCCACCAGAAAGAGGTCTTGGGCGGCAAATGAGAACTATGCTCTAATGCAGGGGCCTGGTCATCGATGGACGTGAATGCACCGCCGCCGACGTACGTGAGTTCTTGGAGAATATTTCGATAATTCCTCAGGGAGTGGTTTGTGCTTCGGTGTCCGTTAGGGAGGCCGACAACGCGCTTAGGCCAGGGCGAGGAGATAGTACAGCGATTGTTTTGGCCGTATACGCAGATGAGATGTTGTTTTACCTACCAGTTGGTGCCCACATTAACACAACGGCAGAGGGTGATTGGAATTCTGCCTGGTATCCTGCTACGTAATTAGGCATCGAAGGTGTGGTATGTATTCCCTACACAGTATCCAGTCAGACCAAGAGCCTAGGGCATTTATCTCCTTACATATATAACGCATCTCCAGATACCTCGGTTTTGTGATGGTATAACACTGCTATACTCAGTTAGGCCATTAGATATGTAGCAGGGAAGCTAACAACTGGCGGGCCGGGGGGTTTAAGTACACTACGCTAGGACAATGAGAAGCCATACCTAGTGTGGTGTATATAAATATTGCCTTGCCCAGGTCGAAGCCTCTGCGCAGTGCTCGATATCATGGTCTGTGCCACTCTATGATCATAATGTAGGTGCGCTTAGCGTAGAGTGGTAGTCATCTTTCTATGGAATGCCCGACGTACAAACGCCGCTGCAACCAGCTGCTGAAATGGTGCTAGTCACTTGTTTTGTGGTCGAAGACGTGCCGTTACTCGCTATGGCATCGTTGACCTGCCGAATAGGGTCGAGGCAGAGCCGCAGAGTGTCAGAATATAACCAATTCTGCAATCGCATGTAGTGTCGTTCTTCCAAGACAGGCAATGGCAGCCAGGTTTGGTCAGCACGGCCGCGGCCTACCCATAACACCTCCGCTTGCTCTGTATCGGAGGAGAACAACGCACACAGCTTGGAAAATGTAACCAAATCCCCACGCAAACAGACGCTAGAGAGCCTACTTACCCATGCCACACAAGGACACATGACATGACAGCGGCCAGGGGTTCTCGGAACGTTCCTACCAGTGGGGTGTATTCCGGTATTACATATACACTTCTATGCAGTATCTAGACAGTAGTACCTAGGTAGGCTACGCGCCGCACTGGTGTGCACTCCGTTATACACACACACCAGCCGCGGTTGAGGTGCATGTAGCGCAAGCAGGGGTCATCGGTACTGATGATAGATATCAGGCTAGCAAGACTTGCTCAGACTGGACAGCAGCATTCTGAGTTATGAAGGTTGATCAATGCAAACAAACATTGGCCGTCATTAAAACAGTAAAATAAAATGAAAATGAAAACCAAACATACGATGGATCAGATAAGGGGATATCGTAGTACACTACCACAATGGAAGACAGCCCAATATTTTAGGGCAGGCATATGGGATGGAAAAGCCTCCGTAGTGTGAGATCTACGGCACACAACCCACAATAGGTAGAGCATGGTGTATAAACTAGCCCCTATCTGGCGACAGAGTATACAAGGAAAGATGGGTATACTACTGTAATCTCGAGTTTCTCACAGTGCGGTTGCATGAGAGTCGTCAGTTAACCAGGTAGTTTAGTTCAACGTAGCGGAGATCACCCATTTCGGTGGCCATTGTATTTTGTGATGAGACCTGGCGCGGTGCTTCTGCCACAGTCATACGACAAAGAGAGAAACCCCATTTGAATACCTACTACTAGAATTCAGGCTCGCCTGAAGACGAGATCAATTTTCCAAGTGTGACCTAGACCAACTGTTTAAGCACTTTTGGACTAGGCGGCAATCAACGACTAGTCTAATATCGCCGTCGCCTTAAGCATAATCTACACTAGATCGACGCTTGAGACCGCCCCGCCATTTTTACTCAAAAGACTAGGTATCTGATGCCGCTTGATGAACCGTTTTACCCATAGTCTCGGCCAAGGGGTTTTGATACCTACTAAGTACTCAATCATGCATGCACCTGTCAACGTGCGTTCTCTTGCGATAGAAAGAATGGGGTGTTATCCTTCATAAGGTGGGCCAGGTCCAGTTAAACATACCTAACGCTATAAAGAATGGCATTTTCGAGCATTCGTCAACCAGACGAGGCAATATCCCACTGCCCGGTGTAGTGTTAACACCATCAGAACACCGGTACTGGATTAAGTAGCTAATTTCTAAACATGGGAAGTTACAGCTCTTGCGGCAGGCTCTTCTCAGGTCGATTTCCATACGGCAGTCTTCCAGTCCGAGACGCTGGTTTGCAAACTGTTCCCCTTTATTGGCGGCCTAAACATCTAGGACTTGAACTCAGCTAGTGTAGAGCAGTCCAGGTCTAAATTCCTGCCCAACCAGCCTCCTGACTACCATATGATCAGTTCTCATAATATCTCATTTATATCACAGGGCAGGACATTTTATCTATTTGCCCCTTAGAAGCGGATCGGCAGCCGTGACATGGCATAGCAGCCACGTGTAATTGTAGTTGCTCGTAAGTATTACGCCCACACCCGGCCCCTCCCCCCGCGTGCGAGACAGGGAATCCATATTCTCAACGATGGTACAACTGGGTTAGGTTTTAGAGACCACGAAGGTCCATATGCACTGCCCGCCAATCCGTATACTTGCATGCCTACCTAGGTCTGTTCTTGAAACCAGTTTACCTATCAGCTATGCCAGGATTGATTAGTTACGTTGTAGCCTCCCACGTCAGATTCGGCGAAAGCAGACCAAATTCTCCGAGTAGCGTTTTCGGCAAGGGCCAGGCCGGTTTCGACTACCCAAAAGGCTTGCTACGATAGTAGTGTGCGGGACGTAGCAAATCTTGGAAGATGTCTTGGAAGAATGCGAAGCCTGTGAGTTGTGACGGTACGGGGCCTCATCACAGACATGCGGAGGCTTCACATTCAAGCATCCCGGATCTCTGCGATCAGACCTCGTGCCCATCTCGCTTGTCCCGTAAGATTCCAATTCAGGCCAATCGGCATGCTGCAGTTACTACCTAGGACGAGACTAGGGCGGAAATGGTGATTTCGTGACTAGGATGTTTGTTCATTTAGCTAATCCAGCACATAATGTACCCACACCACTATACCGTACAAGATATCAATATCACAGTATAGTAGGAACAATGACAATTTCCGCTGACGACACAAAGTACCGGTACCTACCCCGGATATGGCACCCTGCTTCCGGTAACGGCAGCTCCTCTCTGGCACATTATGATGATGTCGATTCCTCGTAAAAGCGGTGTATCTACCCGCCTATGTACGGGTTAGAGCGGAATTGACTAATGTGGCTCGACAACCTCTCCGTCGTCCAAGAAAACGTTGCCAAGAGTATGTAGGCACTTTCGGAACATCGCCATTTTTCCGGTCAACGCCGGTTGAGAACCCGGTATCAGCTGGCCCCTCATACAATACCACATGAAGCCGAGTACCGCTCGCGATACCTCCGTAGCCCTTAGAGAGCTTCAAGAGACAAGTGACACTATGCGTAGCTCAACGCCGCGGACCATCGTCACAACATCCCCTTCCTTGTGATGTTCTCTGTTTCTACCTACTTGACGCTCGATCCACTCGTGTCTAGACCAACTCAGCTGATACCGTCTTCAGCTTTTCTGCAGGTATTTTAGGACTAGAGCTTGGCTGCTATTGAATATGGAGTGGTGCCCCTTATTATCAGGGCATGTCAGAAAATTGAAGAAACTTACGTCGAAACCATCAGAAGTATGAGCTCAACTCATCAAACAAGCCCCTTATACTAATCACTTATTGACGGACCAATCGTTCCGGAGCTCACGCCATAAGCGAAGTATGGATCGCCGCCGAGTGGTGTTCATTTAAATAAGTAGTTTGTCTAATTTTTGGGAGTGTGTCATCAGAGGCCGTATTTCATACGTGGTAGATTCATAGCCAGGTCCCCCCTTTATTTTACTTTCACATTATTATCAACGTATTTGTGAGTAACTCATAGTGAGATACCTAATGTTACTCACTCAAGAATGATAGGAAAGCCCTCCGAAGCACTCACGCGCGGCCACGCCTTCAGATCACACGCAAATCTTCATTCATCATGATCTATTTTTAATTTCTTCGCTATAGGACGCAAATAACACTAGTAAAATAACATTTCGTGTTGAAGCATACTTCACCCCTCAATGCAGTTCATGTTCTTGACTAAAGGGCGAAAACTTGATGATTTGTGAGGGTTATTCTCAGGTCGGATGGTGTACAAAAGCCCCAGTCACTCATGATTCCTTATCTGTCACGGAAGAACTGCCGTTCTATACCGGTACACTACTGGCAAAATTATAACGTTGTCGAGTCGGATATTTGATGTCTACGGTTGCTTATATGGTGCCCTGACATTGTCTGTCTTTGATATTTCTCAGCTCATAAACTATAGGTTTAAAAATTAATAAGGAACATATATATTTAAATTTCTCTTGACATGTGGTTTCACGTAGACAATTGCATGTCACAGTTCAGATCATGATGGTCTCTTGGATACAATGGACTCTAGTTAACCTATTACCTTAAGATATCAACACCAAAGACGAGCCCCGAGCCCCGAGACACAGCGGACTGTCGAATCTACTAGAATCCTAATATTTATTGCAGTACCATATAAATCCCTGCAGGCGGTCAAGAATTTGACGTGACAATAATCCCTTTTCGTAGTACTGTATTGGTGTAACGTCACAGTCCTGTCCTGTGATATATGCAGCCCATCCATTCGTACCATTAATTGAAATGTCCCATGTGCACTGTTTTAAAGATAAATCAAGCTATATGATAGTATTACAATTGCGACTCAACATAACTGCTCTCCCCTTCGGTTTCCCCTTCAATTTAAAGCCAACTGGTTAAAACTGGATAAATTTTCCATCTAGGGAATGCAGAAATGGTGTGATATGAGGTGATCTAATTGGCTCTCTATACGCTACAATATTGCAGTAGACGAGTCCTTTAACAAACGAGATGTCTTCCGTCTCCGTGGAATGTACGTAGTAAGCCTTTAGTCTAGAATTTGAACGAGAAATGACTTAAAGGGGTAACAGATGCCAGCCCTGCTTAACAGAGACTTTCCGAAGGTTTTTTAATATAACGATTCCAATGGATTTGCCGTATTGACTGCACCTAAGTGGCAGAGAAATAATAGAAGTATTTACATAGTAGGTGCAGAAACTAAGGATCAGGATATCATAAAACCATGGTGCATTGGAACATCACGGTAAACGCGAGCGAATAAGATGCTGTCAGTGTTAAACCCAGGCATATGTCAAGCAGAAATAGCAGCATCACGGCTTTCATCTATATATTAAACTATATAACTATAGCTGATCCTACTGTGACATTAAAGTATGTAACTCGAAGAATATGACATCACCTACATTATCACCTGTCTGAAAAGAGGAGTCCGGTCCTCTGCAAGGTGTCACGGCATAGAACTGCAGCGCTATAACCGGTACACTACCAAAAGGAGAACGTAATCAAGTCGGACACTTGGTTGTCTGCAGTTGCATATATAGTACTGTAACACAAGGTTAATTAATCCGGTACGACCAGAATCCAAATACCAACCCTGATGATAGGGGTCACGAAATATAACCACAGCCTGAAAACCTATAAAGTACTGCAGAATTACAACCGTGTCATCGGTGATTCGACTGTCCGCAATTAATTAATTATATGCTGTAAAGATTCTGGAACAGAAAAGAAAGATATTGTTCATCTCATGACACCGGCTGGGTTCTCATGACGAAACTGTAGGATTCTTAAGATTCAAACTGATAGGAAAGAGTAGAGCATTTTACAGTCATAATTCGGGAATGTGTCAACTCTTACAAAGCCACTTGCCTTAATAAACCTATCAAAGAACTCAAACGTTAAGTTAAAATCATGCATATCCTAAATCAAATCTATGGCGACTCGAACGATAGCCGGGATAGGCTGGCTGCTTTCGTCCCTGATTTTAGACCCGACCAACATTGAGTTGTCGTATACTACGTCCCGTGTTATAGCCATACCAACCTCAAAGAAGCTTACCAGACGGAACCACGCTAGTTGAGATTCCTCCCGGACCTAGAAGCCTCCGGGCTGTCAGATCATTATTGCAAGGGATGCATTATGCCGTCTAGAATCGTCCAGGTACGCACACGCAGCGCTAACGCGATCTTGCATCTACCTAAAATCTAATTGATGGGGTCGACGATATTGCTGTAGTGAGAGCAATAGGTGTATGTTCTATAGCCTCATATGTAATAGCTTCTACGGTGTCCGCACGATTAGCTGGGAACAATCAGTAAGGTTGCGAGTTCAAACAGTAGTCCAATGTAACCCCAGAATCCAGCGTAGGAGGCAAAATAAACCTGCATATACAGAGTTACACCTCGAACAGCAGATGCAATCGAACGTGCTTTACTAAAACACGGCTAGAGAAGCAGGAACTCGAATATCCCAATCAGGTTCAGGGAAGAAAGCATCGACCGTATGAGCGTGACGCATTAGGAGAGATGTCGTCGATTTCAAGACATGATCGCCTGTCCATGCTTTCTTTTCCCTTTTCTTGTCGGATACAGGGCATCAGAGGATCGTACGGCAAGGGAAGGTTACATCTGCCTGCCGTCCGCCCCCTGTGCAAGATCCCCTGCCCGTTCAGTGACCGTCGCTCAGAAATTCTAGATGCGGCACGTCACATGCTCAGATGCTCGATTGACACCTCAGACGAGCGGCATGTTGGCTCTGCGTTTGCATAACGCCGACGCTGCGCACGGTCAGAGGAGCGGGCGTTGTGAGGCCTCTGCTGCGCCATGAATGTGTAGTAATATATGTAAGAGACTTTTCTTAACCTGCGCCATCCCTGCACCCGCATATGTATGCCTGAATCGAGAGGGGGGGGGGCGCTATTTCGGCAGACGCGCAGGCATCGGTACCAAGCTGCATCCCTCCCCGGAATCAGCGGAGTTGGAGGCTGCGACAGCCGAACCACCGATGTCAATATCTTGATTCGGTAACAAAAACCGCATCTCGCATCGCGCCCGGTCTTGGAATGTTTCATTCTTATAAGTCGTGGTACTGGGTTTTATAATGCGTCCCCTTTCCCCGCGCCATCTCTCCCCAGTACCCTCTTTACCCCATACTCTCTGAAGTATGATTTGAATGATATTCTAGATCCAGTAGATGCGCGTGGACGGTTCAACGGTCGCACCCCAGGGCTCGGGGCCGTCGACTCGCCTTACACATGGCGACGGCATGCTCACGTCTGATAGCCTGGGGTCGTACAGCATTTGTGAGAGTATACGTCCCAGCGCGTCCGCATACTCTCGGTGTGGAAGGGTGAATTCAACACCGGTGAGAGGGCATGAAAAGAATTCAATGCTCCTAGTTGTTTTAATCCCGGCCCCTATATGAGGCTTGTCTATTGGATTGGTCTATGCCGGCGAAAGATGCCTCAGCATGCCTTATTCTAAATCCTAGGTCTTAGCACGTATTATTCTATATCAGGCAACGATGCCCAGGTGCATCGTTCCGCGTCTGCCGTGTCTGGAGTGATCTATGCGCAGTGAACAGCAACCCTGGAATGAATATCCTCTCTACTGTCCGAGCTGGATTCGAGCAAAGAAGCGCCACTGTAGCCATCACTACACCACTTGTCAAGGCGGGTAGGGTAGTAATTTCATTTCGGCGGCTCGCGCAGCTTCACGTATTTAGCTGTAAGAAGAAAAGAGTCAGAAACTGCCGCGTGTGATGGAAAACCGGTGACCTGGCCCTGTAAGGTCCGGAAGCATGCGAGAATAGACATCTGCTGCCAAAACGGGTAATCAAACTTGGTCAGATGGTGAGAGAAGGACGTACTGTGTGTCCCGCTCGCGATGACGGGGCCAACTACCCCGTCGACGACCTTGGAGATGACGATGCGCGTGAAGGCGAGAGACCCCCCGACCTTCTCGGCCGTCCCCTCGATCTCGACCTCGTCGCCCTCTCTGGCCGAGGACAAGTAGCGCACGTGGATGTCGACGGACACGCCCGTCTTTGCTCTCAGATCCCAGGTCGCGATGGCCATGCCCCCAGCCCAATCGGTGATGGCGGCCGACACGGCACCGTGGATGCCTCCGCTCGAGTTGACGTGATTCCGCGTGAGTGTGAGCCGAGCCTTTACGGTCCCCCTCGTCGCGAACACAATTCTCACGTCGGACAGGAGAAAATTGTAGATTGCTGAGTTGGGCAGGTTCGTGTTGACGAGATGCTCGATATGCGACCTGATGGTCTCATCGCCGCGGCTGCTTTCTTGGACATCGTCGCTCATTGTGAGTTTACGCCGCCGAAGCCGTACGCACAGATAAGATCCTATTGCGTGTCTGGTCAGGCCTGATTGGTGAGCGCAATTTCTGCCGTGGACGTCTTCTTAGTGAACTGGTTGGGGTAATTATCCGATAGATCTAGGATAGGGATCCTGGACGCCGAGGCCGCGATGATGATAGCGTGGGAGCGATGCCACGCCACAATGGGCCTTTATTGTGGAAGTGAATTCAATCTTGCAAGCCACAGAGCGCCACTATTAGTTGTCAATTAGGCATCCTAAGCTTAAATTCTCCTACAGTGACTCACACCGAAATAGGCACTCATCTAGTCGCTGAGAATCTGTATGGCATCAAGCAAGGATTGATCCCTCAGATTCTATGAATATAAGCATAACCCAGGCTGGATAGCGATTCGGCCGACGTCGAAGAGTCCGAAGAGTCCGAAGCACCAGTTCGCACAAAGTTGAACAAAGTTGACGAACTCTCTTCCCTGCCTGTACAAGTATTAGTTATAGAGTGATTGGAAAGAATATATAAGTATCAATCAAGCCACCCTTTCCTACAAGCCCATGTGAATATCGACAATCCAGAACATGAGATAGACTACCTTGACAGCCCAGCCTACGTAGTTTCATCAAGTCTTCCTCTTCATTGCCACATTAACCAAACTCTCCAGCGTTCATCCAAACACTTCAACTTTCAACACTCAATACTGAACCAACAACCATGTCTACCCCAAGCGGCCCACCAGCGATAACCTTGTTCCGCGGGTTTAAGGAGCCGGGCGCCTTCGTTTGGTCGCCTTTCGTCACCAAGCTCGAGGCGCGTCTCCGCTTCAGCGGTCTGCCCTACGCGGCCGGGGTCGGCTCGCCCCGCCAGGCTCCCAAGGGCAAGGTCCCCTACGTCGAGATCGCCACCGGCGGCGGCCCGGGCGGGACCACGAAGACGACGACGACGCTCGCCGATTCGACCCTCATCGTCGCCGCTCTTTGCGCCGACGGCGTCCTCTCTGATCTCGCCGCGCCCCTGTCCAAGGTCGAGCGCGCCCACGATCTCGCGCTGCGGGCCTTGCTCGAGGATAAGTTGTCTTTTTACCACGTGTGTAGCTAGCCCCCTTTCTTCCTTTTTCATCTCTTTCTTCAACCCCCCCTTTTTTCCCCTGCTATGCGATTCCCCCCCCCCCCTCATACACCTCACACACACTTACCTGAAACCCGCAATGACTACCAAGGTCAATTGGATACAGTAACAAGTAAACTAACATGTGCCCACTCCCCGCAGGCCTGGGAGCGCTGGATGCAGAACTTCTACACGATGCGCGACCACGTCCTCTGGCCGATCTCCTGGCCCCTGCGCGTCCTTGTCGGCGCCATCATCCACCGCAACATGGTGGCGACGCTCCACGGGCAGGGTACGGGGCGTTTCGATGCTGATGAGATCGCCGCCTTTCGGCGTGAGATCTGGTCGAGCTTCGCGGACCTGCTTCTCGAGTCGCGGGCCAAACAAGCCCGCACGGCTGACGACGACGACGACGACGACGAGGGAAGGCCGTTTTGGGTCCTCGGCCACCCCGAGCCGACTGACGCTGACGCGACGCTCTTCGGCTTCATCGTCTCTACCCTACTAGCTACCGCGTATGTTGATGATTTAATTCTCTCTCATCTCCTTTCCTTTCCTACCCCCTTCTCGTAGCTCCATCAATCCACCAAGCCTGTCCACCCACAACTCGACCACCTTCGACCTCTTTCCCGCAGCGCCATAGAAAAAGAGAAAAGACAAGGGGGCGACAGAAAAGAAAGAAAAAAAAAACGAACGCTAACCGCAACACCTCCCAAAGCGGCCCGGGCTCGCAAGCAGACGTCAAGAGCTTCCCGGTGCTCCTCGAATACGCGCGTCGGATCCGAGAGCGGTACTTCCCGGACTACGAGGCCTTGCCTGCTTGAGGCACGGAAAGTGGCGACGAGTCAAGTGCTGACCCCGCGCATATATTTATTAATTAATGTATCTGTCTGTCTGTCTGCCTGCCTGTCTATGTACCTACCTATGTATCTATATGTCTATCTCTGTAGATATCGGTTATCGATCGATGATGCTTAATCACACTTGAAGGATAAGAGAAATTCATTTTCGGTCTCACCACACACCTTAGTCTAAAGGAAAACCAGCGAGAACAAAAAAAAAAGAAAGAAAGAAACCTACTCCTTATTAGAATTTTTTAGGAGGTCGGTAACAAAGTGAAGAAATGTAATACATATATATTGCCCATCTGACACAAGCATCAATGATGATATCAACTTTCCCGTAGAAGCTGTAAGCCCAGCGGAGACGGTTAAAAGGTTTCACTTATAATTAGTATATTGGGGAGGGTGCCCGATGTAGTGGAACTACGCATCACTGTATTCAAATAAGAGTCACCGCCAGATTCTCTAGCGGCGCGACGACCCTGCTCGTGAAGTGTTCGAGTATAGTGGTGACCTCCCCAGACGCATCCTCGTCCTCGATTACTTGACCTCCTACGTTCGTGTCATATTCAAGGCTACTATCCATGCAGCGCAATACCACATCTCTATACACGACGCCCATCTTGATACACAGCCGAGAGCGACAGAACTCAATCAGATCAGACCGCACTTCATCGGCGGTCGAGTCGCGGAATTTCGACCCCCAGCTGCTTATCGGACGCCAAAGGCCGATCTCAAGAAGAACTACGCCGAGGCTATAGTAATCGAACGCAGGGCGGTACCGCAGTCCCCCTTTCGTGTAGTCGGGATGTTGGTAGTCTCCCAGATCCGCGTCGGCCAGCGGGCCATCCGTCAGCCAGAAGCTGCCGTCGGGTCGGCTCTTATGCAAACCCACGATGTAAGGATTTGAAATCGCTTCAGACTCGTCATTCAGCGCTGTAAACGAGTTGAAGAAGAGGATGTTGTGTGAATTGAATCTTTCGTGGAGCCAATCGATTGTGTGGTACTCTTTCAAGAAGTCGGCGAGGGCGAATGCAAGCCTGAATTTACTGCCTAGTGTCGGCTGCTCGTCCGGCTTCTTCCACTGGCCCGTGAGGAGGTGTAGTAATGTCGACGGAGGAGATTTCGTTCCGCTTGGATACTGGTAGACTAGGCCATACATCCCTTTTGGGTCGCCTGGCTTGATAACACCAACGCAGTTCAAGATTTTCAAGCCGGCCGGTTTAGAGCTGTGATTCAGGCTATTTGCCTTGGAGTTCATAACAAGATCGCGTCGAGAATTTTAGGCAAGGAGCACCACAGTACCATTACGAGCATGCATAATCTTGCAGAGACGTATCAAAGGCAAGGTCGAAAGAGAGAAGCTGAAGAGCTATTACTACGAATCCTGCAGCTCAGAGCAAAGGTGCTAGGCAAAGGTCATTCAGCCACAAGAACCAGCTTAGTTAAGCTCATGTTCGCATTCGTTGATGAAGGGCGGACTGCGGAGGCTGATGAATTGGTAAAAGAATACGATTCGGGCAACTGAAATGGTAGTCGAACAGATAGTACTGGCGATTCGGACACAGAAAGTGATGATGGCTCTTCACCAACAAGTACCGAGAGTTATCCGCGTGTGGCGTCTAAAGTGGTATATTCCAACCCATGGGAAAGTCCTACCATTGAAGGGTAGAAAACGACTTGCCTGGCTTGTTTAATGAAACAAGTAAACGCATTACCGCTTAACTTAGGTACTTAGCTATACTTTCTCCAAGAGAACCTTACTTAGCATTTCTGCTTATCGCATAATTATCCGAAATCCGTTCTATTGATCCTACCTAACAAGTAGGTAGGTATTTTACCCAGTATAACCTAACAGTCCCCTGAGACATGTATGCTGTTGCCCTAAAGCTACCTTAGCTATCCCCGTTCTTGGTGAGTAGGCAAAACTTTCAGTCAACTCAGTCCCCTTTGACCGAAAGCCTAGGCTAAGTAAGTATGTAAGTAAGCTGCCTGCAGCAGCTAGCTAGCTACCTATTGCATACCACGGAGTGACGTTCGTTCGTTTATTTCATGATTCGATAGAACGTCGTCCCTAACCTAAGTAGATAAGGTATTTTGTCTTTCTCTTTTAATCAACTGCAACTACGCAAAATAACTCTTCCATAGGACACCTTCAAGGTCCTCAAGTTGCTCGGGGGTGAAATACTGATGACATGTTAGCTAATTGCTAGGCGATTGGGACCGGGACTACGGGGCACTAACCTTCTGATCAACAGCCCAACTGTCCTGCCTTGTCTTTTTAAACTCGGATAAGATGCTTTTGGTGGCTTTCCCTACGACGCCCGGATCACTCGCTGCGCGCCTCGCCAAAAGAGCTAGAACCTCGGGCATCCAGCTCGGTGGCGGGGTCGCGTAGGGAAACGCTTCAATCAATGCACCAAGACCTAGGACGGCGGCGTGCCTCTTGATGACCTTTTGCGTGTCGCCCGAGGGTGTCTCGGTGCCGGGAATCCTCTTCTTTGGCATCGGGTTACGAGCTAGCTGGGTCTCGAAACGTGACTTTAAATTCGTGATAATGGGGTTGCGAATGGCCGCGGGGGAACACCGAATCATACCCGCGAGAGTTGCACCAGCCACAGTTCGCACCTCCAGCTGAGTGTCTCCTAGCATATCACCCACCGCATCGAATAGCATCTGTCTATGTGAGGCATCCATGAGGAACAAACGCCTGAAGTATATAACTTGCATGTTGACGAGAGAACGAAGTCGTTGATGCCAGCTTGTAGATGTGGTGCCAAGACGGATCAGAGCTGCAATAAATGGTCCATCCTCTCCGGTGCGGAAAGGGATGTTGGGCAAATGACGATACACATGGTAGGCCAAACGCATCAGTTCCGGGTCTTCCTTTACATCCATCATGTGTAATAGTTGGTCGACAAATGGATCAGGGAAGTAAGGGATCAACTGTGTGCATTCCTGAGACGACAGGGTGTTGTCAAGCCATGTGAGTACTGTTTTGGAACCTGAGGTGTATGACGATGGTGTTTGTTGGCCAGGTGTACGCTGCTGCCGCCATGTTTCGAGGTTATCAAATACCTCCTTTATAGTCGCCGCGAACTCTTCGGTTGATTTATAAGGCCGGATACCGATGCTAGACTCTGCCTTGTTCTGCTCGAGCAGAACATTCACATTCTCGAATGATTCATGATATCGAGTGCGATAAATTGTAGCAATGACGCGCCCCATGGCCTCGCGAACCGACTTGTACGGATGATCGATGTGCTTGAGGAAATCATCCAGGATCGGTTTCTCATGTCGAAAATGCCAACCGCTATCGTTAATCAAGAATTCTATAAGCTGTACCTTGGAGGCTTCTTTGAAGGCAGCGTTTGAGTTCATATCCAGTCGGAACGAGCTCAGCTTCGTCACAAGATCATGGGCTCGCCGGGGATCTTTGCTGTCCATAAGGAAATGGAGAAAATGAACCCAGTAAGATTGATTTTCGGGTGTTAAGCTATCCGCAAAGATGTTCACGATGAGCGGCAGCGCAAAATCCCATACAAGCTCTTTGACTTCAGCCGAAGAATCAGTCAAGCCGGCAAGCATGGCTCCTAATATCTCTGCAGTTGCGCGGTGCTGATGTTTATCGCTGCCATCACCGTAAACTTCGGTCGTCAACCCCTTTACGTCTTCGAACTTGACTTCGGTCTCTCCATAATGCATAAGATCGAAGACGTGCATGAGAAGGACAACGTTCGAAGTTCTGAAACGGTCTGCTGTTGCATCTCGCGGCTCTTGCTTCAGGTGATCGAAGAATTTAGCGAGCCACTGCTTATTGAGCAAGCCACCGATTTGTTTCCTGGTAGCTCTCTCCAAGTCATCGTAACCATCAAATTTTTGAGACTTGGCTTTGAAAGCGTGGAAGCTCTTCCCCCATACCAGCCAACCTGGATAATCTGCATCAACTAGATATTCCGTGTCCCCCACGTGATTGAACCCATCAAGATGCTTTGCGGTATATTCGGCGTCACCTTTTGGTACAGGAATAATGATCTTGTTAGTCTCGTACTCCTTCTCCAGAAGGTAGTCACGGTAGCTATGTTTATAGACCGCTCGCTGATCGACAGCGGAAAAGACCAACGAAAACGCGGAGAGGTAGTTTGCTCTCAAGCCGGGATGAGGATCGTTGGTGCCATTGGCGACAAGCTCAATGAATTGGGACGGTGCTATGGTGTTGAAGCGGATCGAAAGATTGGTGGCGAATATGGCACAACGACTAGCCGTCTTCCAGTGCGACTCTCTCGCCAATTCTATCAATTCCAACCCAAGGCTTGCTTTTTTCTTCTCCACCTTCGTTCTCCGCTCAATAATAAACGCATGTCTCGTTTCAATGGCCTGTGAACAATCCTCCTCAGGTTTGATCAAGTCTATGATATCATCATCCGTTATGACCATGAGTTCGAAACGTTTGCCGAATTCGATGAGGGGATATACTGCTGTTGACCCGAGGCTCTGGATGGACGTCTTGTCGACCCCGGCAGTCCTGATATAGAGACGCATCAACTCGGGGGCGAAGCGCCAGTCTTTCATCAGAGTTTTCAGGAGACTGGTGAATAATAAGGTATACATGGCCCCTTTAATTCGGTCGTGGTCCATTTCATCGAGAGCTTTGCGGAACCTCTCTAATATGACGGGAATCACGAGGGGTCTCCCTCCGATCAATGCCTTGACCGAAGCATCTTGTGCCCCTTGTGCTATCCTTCGCACATCAGCGTATGAGGAAACAGACGATTCGGCGAGGTCAAGAAGTAGTTGTTGGTCCAGTTCGCTCTTGCGTCGAATCGTCGAATTATGTTTCACGCGTTGCTGCTGGTATCCATCTGCTCGCTTCACAAGTAAGGGGCGCGGGTAGTGCTTCCGTAGGCCACTGATTTTGAAGGGAGCTATATCTGCTTTATACAGTCGGAGGAGACGATCGAGTGGGTGTGCGGATCGCTCAAAGCCGACATCAGTAATCCAAGTACGATAGGCAGAGTAGAGCGCGGTGAAGCACGCAACATCGTCTTCCTGGCGAGCATTGAGAAAGAAGTGTGTTCTCGACAACAACTTGCCGATGTTTTCCCGAAGATCGTGTACATGGTTGTAGAGATCAGTGCCCTGAGTCAACAAGTAGCCGGCTTGGTACTTGAACTGAGGCTTTGTCTCGTCGTCTTCACTAGCCTCTGCAAGCGGATCGTCAGCCTCTAATTCCTCATCGTCGTCGTCATCTTGCATAATTATATCGTCGATGTCTCCATTCACGGTGTCAGCATGTTCCTTGTAACTATCGGCTTCACCTGACGCTCTCTTTGGGTCAAACAGAGTCGCAACGCCTGAGATCACCAGCCGTATTTGATTGAGCTGTCGAGACGTCTCATCAGACCATTCTTTGTTCTTGCCTCCTCGAGTTACGGGAGGCTCGTCACTCATGAGCGCTTCCAAACGGCGCATGGCCGCGTTTGTCTGAGATTCGAAGAGTTCAATAGCAAATTCAATTTCTTCAAGCTTAGGCCGGTGCCATCGGATGGTAAGATCTGCGGGTTTTGTCGTCTTCCCCCAGTCATCGATGTCCAACCCACGCTCAATGACTTCGGGTTCATACAGGGCGGTATCAATAGGGTATGTATGTGTGAGGTTGAGTAGCAAGTGATGTATGAAGTTGCTGATATGAATGGTGGGGAGACCTCTGCACTTTTCTTGCATATACTCCGCAATGTCAAATAGATCTTTCTTGTAGTTGAGCACTTCGTTCCCCACATGGACTACACACATGCTTAGAATGCTGATGTGCCACACCAGGGCTCTGTCACGGGGAAGTATATCCGTGCCGCTACTACGGTCGGAGGCAGCACCGTTGGAGTCGATCTCGTGGCGTATGTTGACAATGAGCATGGGGATGAAGACCTTGAGCGTCTTCTCGGGATTCACTTTGCAGAGTGCATTGCAGATCCAAGCCATGGCATCGCGTGCCTGGTGTACAACATGGGACGATACAAAGGTGGCCAGTTTCTCAAGAGTCATGTCGAAAAGATCAGGAGCCAGCGAGGCGAACACGGGCGTCAGAGCCGCGGGTAATGTGTTGATAATGTTATCTTCTGGTAGTCCGGTCCTCAGGTGTGACGAATCTGGGAGGTTTTCTAGCAAGGTGAAGACTTTTCCAAGGAGCGTCAGAACGAACTCGCCAAAGCCGGCCGTAGATGATCGAGCTATGTCGGCTTCTACCTCGTCGCTCAGCTCGTTCTTGTAGTCGATCTTGACATCTTGGCCCTCGATTTCCATTCGATCCATCTCTCCCTGGACCCACTGCATGGCCAGGCTGGTGTCGTGTATTTTACTATTCTCGCTTGCCAGGTTCACGAAGGGTATGCTGTATGCCACAGTCTGTATTAAATTGAGGGTGTACTGAGTCTTGTTGAGGTCGTTGGCATCGATGCCCGGCAGTGCTAGAGCGAGCAGGGCAGTGATGTGGCATCTAAAGCCCTTCTGTCTCGCCATCACATTCGCAATCATCTGCAAACCAATAAGACTGGACGTGGTTCGGTGCACTTCGACAAGACCCTGCAAACTAGGATAGAAACGCTGAAGAGCACCAGGGAGCATCAAGTCAGGTTCCAGAAAAGTCAAATTTTGAAGAGCACCGAAGTACATGCTGGTGACGGAGCTGCCTTTGCCATAGAGCCCTATAAAAGTGACTTCTCGCAGACACAACACAAACCGCCGTTTTAACTCCGCGTTGATCCGCCTGTCGGCCGGAGTATCCATCTCTCCGTTCTGTTCCTTACTCCAGCGAGAAACGAATAACTCTGACAAGTAATATGTCAACTGAGAGAGCATTCTAGTCCAAGAGCCATGGTTGGAGGGGTGGAAAAAGGTATCCACAGACTCCATGAGACCCTCGAGGCTATTCAGAATAGAGCTCTCCTTTCCAAGGCAATGGGGGGACAGTGATGACACTATCCAGCGGCTTATGATATACGTCACTGGGTGCTTTTTCTTATCCTTCTCTAAAAACATGGCCATTCCAGCCGAATAGTCGACGTTGCTATAGGGAGAGTTCGCCTGACCAACAGGGATATCGGTTAAGCGGAGAATGGCAGTGAAGATGAGGTCGGACTGGTCGCGTGTAAATATGCCATGCTCCCCAAAGGGCACATGCAGGCAGGATAGGTAATCTCGGGATAACCTCGAAAATATGTCGAGAAGGGTACTGTCGGCGACTTTGGACCGTGATATCAACGACCATAGGTGGAAGAAAGTAGGTAAGAAGTCGGATGGTTGGGAGAGCAGTTCGGTAGGTGGGGCGGGCGCCGTAGGCATCAGAACATTTAGGATTCCAAGTACTATGAAGGCATCCGAAAGATCTGATGTGCTAAAGTATGGGAGGACCTCCTCCAGCATGGCATACCGCTCCTTTGGGTCAAAGTAGGATTGCGAATGGAGACATAGTTTCCAGAGATGTTTGAGCCCTCGTCTCAATGACGAGTGATGTGAAGGTGCTTCACTGGGCAAGACTATCGTTTTAATCTCCTTCCAGAGTGGGCGCCAGTCTAGTATCAAGTCGTCCTGTGGTTTGAGGAAATGTTTTTTCCTAAGATAGCATACATGATTAGCATTGCAATTCCAGGTCAAGTGAAGATAGAGTAGGTTGTGTGTCTGTGTGTGCGAGTGAGGGAGAGTGGAGGGGGGGATAAAGAGATGCGAGACCAACCTCGTCAGCGTGACAACCATCCTCGAGAATCTATCCGCTGTGTTGCTATCCAAACCCGGGGCTAACGCAAGATAGAAATAAAACTTGGCGAGCCTAGCCCGCAGCTCATGTGGCATATCAAATTTCAAGGAAAGCCATGCTTGCAATTGGCGCGTCCAGTGCAGGGCACCCGGGGAGAAGTCCTCGGCCTTGACAGCTATGTAGAGCTGCTTCAGGATACCTTCCAAAGCGGCATCACGGCGGGCCTCTTCTTCGACGGGGTAGGGCAAAAGCCGGAAATAGGCAAAGGTCCGCGGCCTATATCGCTTGCTATCGCTTAGTATGGTCTCCGAAGGGAGGCCCGGCGACGTTGCCCGAGATATGGTATCAGCAATGGGCTGGGCGTGTAGGACATGGGAGGCGAGATTAAAGGCCGGCGCCGAAGATGGATCAAAGCTCTCATCCATGGTAAGCAGATGTATCCCAAAGGCGATGGTTATGGGAAGACTGTGGTAAAAGCGGTGGCGTACAGCGCCGTAGGCAATCTCGACTCGAGTGAGCGAGGGGAAGGGAGGGATATAGGCACACGGAGGGGTGGCATGAACCTATCAAAGAGCAGTCGTATGGCGAATACCGGGTCAGAAGCAGCAAGTTATGGCTATGAGGGGCGGGGGGCCGTCTTGTGGCCAGATAATCATGCAAGGGCGCAAGACCGGACGCAACAGAGCAGCTTCCGATGTAAGGGCTAACGTGTATGTTGGGTGTCTCGTCCTAGTTCGTTGCCGGGTCGGCAGTTCGGTGAACGGTATCGATCAGAGGGTGGTGTGGGACGGCCTGGCAAGCCACAAGAACGGTCCGTGACGTCGCACCCCGAACTCGTCGTCGGTGGGGTGCAGGCACCGCTGGTGCGTGTGACGATGGATCTGAAGGTCAGAGACTCCCGTCGTTTCCGTGGGCTCTACAGGCTGTAGCGGCTCTATGGGACTCTGCTAAGGGTTCGGGGCGTCGGTATATCGGCGGCAGGTAGGGGGAAATGTCGGTATTCTATGCTTTGAGGGTCCAGTCCAGGGAGCGATGTCTTGCCATACACCGCACAGGACGGATCGGATTGGATCAGAGCGCAGAGCCGGCTCCGACTTCGCGAGGCAGCTGAACAAGTGACTTGGTTAGAAGCCGATAGAATAGGCTTTAGAGGGGCTGATGGCGTGCAACAATCGAGCGCAGGGCTTTGGGGATAGCACGATAGGTAGCACGTTTAAGGCGATGCTGCGAGCAACAGGGCAAGTGATCACGCACCGAAAGCGGCTGGAGGCTCGGAGGCTCAAGGCTACGGCGCCTCGTCGGTTCGCTGGCTGACAGAGCAGCAACAGCAACAGCAGCGGCAGCGGCAGCTGAGCAGGTAGATAGCGACAGTACCGTTGCAGCTGTAATTGGTGGAGGAGGGCAGGAGACTTCCAAGTTTCAGGCCGGTTCCTCTCGATATTGTCCCTTTCCTGGTGCTCGAGATGTTGTATTAGACAATGACTGAACTTGAAAGAGGTAGGTTGGGTGTTTTATCGTCCAAAGGTGGTAGGTGGGCTGGCAGTGGCATAAGGAGAGAGCTCCAGCTCTTAGCGTACCTCTCTTAGCGTACCTAGGTAGGTAGAGATAGGCGAACGTGAGCTTGAATCGTCAGCTGCAGGTGCCTGTGTGAGCACCGACAGTAGTAGGTACCTGTTTTTACTACGCGGCACCACCACCTGCCACTTACTCCCGTCCCGAGTCTCGAGGTAAGGAAGTACCTATGTACCCTACCGACAGGTTCCAATTACATGGCACCTACCACCCAGGTATGAGGAGAAAGACCCCTAATGCTGTTGCTGGCCAGCCAATAGTCAATCCGATGGCCTATAACTTGGTACCTATAAATTACAGGGACTTACGTACTTCTAGGTGGTTAGGTTGGTACCTAGGTAGATTGTACGCGGCCCGGTTACATGGTGTAAGTCATCTGAGGCGCGTGACTAACCTCCACACCAGAAGATCGCACATAAACATCATCTTACCCAAACTTATACATCACATCGGTAACGGGTACTCGATCACGTATCACCTTAGGTGGCAACACATACTCATCGTATGTGACTATATGTCTATATGTCTATATTACCCGTGGAATCAGACTCTGAAGGAGTACCTTTATATCATATCTGCACTGGAGAGTTCGGCGACTTGGCAACATATATAAAGTATCCTACTGCAACTTGAACGGAGGCGAGTATAAGTTAAGTTGACAACGCAACCATACTTACTTACCTACCACCTCCTTGCCGACGTCTTCAGCTCCTGTTCCCAAAGTGAAGGAGAAAAGAAGACCCCGTGATGGCCCTTGACACCAACTACCATACTTTGCTTATGCTTACGCCATCCAGACGGCAGCCTTCTATATGTTGTGCCGTGCATGCACGCAACGTTCGTTTTTTCCTATCCACAGCCTCGTTGCGTGACGGCCTCAGAACGGCTGGTTCGGTTCGGATTTAACATCACTAACAGCGAAGTAGAAAAAAACGCTCGTACATACCAAAGGCGGAGCGGGGAGATCCTCAACTTATGAGATCACCTGGGTTACATAAATGCAATTGCTACCTACATATCTTACTGTGAAGAACACGGCAGCGTGTGGATCTCGAAGCTGACCAAACGGGTGAAGCTCTACGTCGATCCAGTTTTGTCAGGAAGAGGCGGTTATCCGCATTGCATCCCCCTCATCTCGATCCCTTCCCCCAACGCTCGGGTCTCGTGGGAATGCATACCTAGCAGACCCAGCAGCAGGACAAGAGGACAAAGATTAGATAATCTGCCCGCATACCCCGATTCCCGACTATTCGGGCTCTACTAGTCTAGGGTAGGCTACGGGTCCGGTTTGCAGGCCGCAGCGGGACGCGCAATGGCAAGCAGCCGAACATTCTACTTGCCCCTTTGATCATTCATGTTCTTCGAGTCTTTTTTTTTTTTTTTTTTTTTTTCTTCTTCTTGTTCTTGTTCTGGGCACACATAAGGTACTAATGCTGCGACTAGGGTATGCAGAGCGGCGTTGGACGGATGAGAGAACATCTACACTACATCCCTGAGAGGCCCTACTTACAATACCACCCATAAAGTATCACCACTCCCACCGTCCCCTAAGTCCGTAGGTCCGTAGGTAAGGTACCATCACCTATAACCTCCTTGTCCCCGTGCCCTCTCTAGCAACCCGCGACTACATAAAAAAAGGAGAATCGAGTCCAATCATCTGCATATGTGAAGCCAGCCCTGCCTGCCGAACAGCGGTACCCTGCACATCCGACGACGGATCACCGGAACACCCTTGCCGGCTTCAGGTCGGATAAGAGCACTACACTATGAAGTAGACTACACTGCCCACACACAAAGAAGTACGGTAGGAAAGTAAGTATCCATCCAGGGCCATCCGCCTTCTAGGTTAAATAGGCACCCAAAGGAGATGATACGATCGACATACACTATCACACAAAAAAACCGGTACGCGATGCAGCTAGGCCGCTATCACCTACGAAGCCAAGAAAGAAAAGAAAAGAAGAAAATCCAAAAAGAGCAAGCTGAGCATCAGCCTCTCCGGCAGACAGACAGACGGTCGTACCAAAGAAACGTCGCTCGCCGTCTACCTAAGCTACTGTATAATCACGAGACTCACGCTATCGAATCTCGCAACTGCGATTACGTCAGGTTGCAGAGAAGATTAGGAGGGGAAAAAAACAAAGGAAAGAAAAAAACAGGGTCTGTATCAGTTGCACAGAACTGCCGGGTTGGGCATATATGCATGCTGTCGTTACATGTGTAGGTGTCGTTGCGTTGCGTTGCACGCCCGCCTGCCTTCGTTCGGCGCATTCCATCGCATTCCAGCGCATCCAGCTCAGCTCATGCCATTGCCGCCCCTCCCCTCCCCATCCCCGCCGATCAACGGCTGGGCCGGAGACCGTGAGCGGTTGGGTTGGCTAACTCCCTGGTACGATCGATTCCCTTAGGTACCCTGTTGGACCCCTCATAGGTAAGTTGGTAGGTAAGTAGGTGGGCGATATTAAGTCGTGTTGCACCGTTGCACCGTTGGGTGTCTGGATGGTTGCACGGGATTTGGAGAAGTGGAACTCGTCCTGTGAGCCTATCACCACGCAGTCGTGATTATCGGTCTTAGTCAAGACACTTATGTAGATATCAGACAAGTGAGGACTGCGATGTAAGTAGGCATTTCGATCGGGTCCGTTGATCCGCCATTGGTCATTGACGAAGGTCATAAATAAACTCCGAACATGGCAAGGGGATTGGCGGAATTGGTGGCCCAGTTCAATTCAGTTCGTTACATTTGTGGCTACGCACGAGGCAAAACGCTCTCTCTCACTGTCGTCGCTCGTCTATATACGGATTCTAAGAGCCTCTTCGCCTCGCTCCGACATATTATATGTACTCCTCCCTCTCTTAACCCCCTCTATCGTATCACGCCCAACTTGAGAAGAAAAAAAAAGAGAAAACTTAATCTTTCTTCCTCCCTATCCTAGGCAACGCGCACCAGACGAGCAATAGGGCGGCGAACAGCGCGACGATGACGGGCTGCAGCACCTGGACGCCCTTGGCCTGCGCGATGGCGCCGACGCCGAACGGCAGGATGGCGGCGCCGCTGCCCCCGAACGCCGCCGCGAACCCGATGGCGCTGACGTGCAGGTGCACGGGCAGCAGCTTGGACATGACGATGATGACGGACGGGAACAGGGGCCCGATGAAGAAGCCCACGAGCGCCACGGCGACGGCCGAGGCCACGAAGTGCGGGACGAGCCAGAACACGAGCTCGAAGGCGATCGAAAGCACGAGGTAGATCTGATAAATCACTTGTCAATAGTCGAATCGCAAAGAAGAAAAGGGGCCCAGATACGGGACGGGACGGGACGAGACGGGACGATGATCAGGGAATAAGAAGAAGAAGAAGAAGAATGGCAGGCAGACATACGATGATGGCCAGCTTCTCGCCGATCCTGGGCGTGATGAACCCCAGGACAAACCGCCCGACCGTCAGCCCGAGCCAGAACCCGGTGGCCGTGATGCCGCTCTCGAAAGCCGGCCCGTGGCGGACCTTGATCATGAACTCGACGATCCAGCCCCCGAGGGCCACCTCGGCGCCGACGTATCCCAGGAGGAAAACGGCACAGAGCCAGGCGACGCGGGCCGCGGGCATCTGGAGCAGCACTTCCCTGAGCCCGCCGGAGGCGGAAGCGGAAGAGTCCGAGCTCGCAGCCACCGACTCGCGGTACTCCTCCGCCGTCGCCGTCCAGAAGCAAACAGTTGCGATGGCTAGTTCGAGGCCCGCGAGGCCGATCTGCAAGTCAATGTCGTCAGCTTGGAATCAAGGGGCCTTTCTCCCAAGAGCCATCTCGGAAGGGAACAAGAAAGGTAAAGGGGACGAGAAAAACCGACCATGACGTAATAAAACGTGTACCAGGGCAAGCCGGCCTTCTCGACGATGGCGGAGGCGACGAGGGGGCTGATGACGGCGCCGACGCCGTACAGGCCGTGCAGCAGGCCGAGGAGCTCGTTGGCGCTCTCGAGGTTCCCGACGAAGGCGTTCCACGCGGCGTCGGCGACGCCGTTGCCGAAGCCCGCGATCGCGAACGCCATCACGAGCACTGGGTACGGCGGGCGCGCCGCGACCACGGCGTACGCCGCCAGGTGGGCGCACGACGCCACGACGGCCACCCCGCGCCGCCCGAGCCGCGTGTGCACCGCGTTGTTCAGGAACGCCGCCGCCGTGTAGCCGACGAACGGCGAGAGGAAGGCCAGCGAGATGATGATGTACGACAGGTGGTAGTATTCTTGGAGCTGGATGCCGATTTGGGGGTCAGTCAGTCAATCTGGTTCGTCGCCGCCTCCTTTTCTTTCTTCCCCATTTTTTGGCATGGCGGCATGGCGGCTCGCTGACACGACAACACCCCCATGATGAGATTGTTTCTGGATTTATCACGTACAGATGGAATCAGAGGCTGTAGGCAGTTCCCAGGTTAGCAAAAGCAGATCCTTTCTTCTCGTTTCCTTTCCAGGAATACATATAAAACAAACATAGCATCGCCATCTAATTAGGAGGAACAAACACAATAGTATATATATATACGTGGTGTGTGTAAAAAAAGAAGAAGAAGAAGGGCTCAATAAACTCACGCCGTAAGCCGCATCATTAGCCCCCATGATGATGAACGAGTAGAAACACGCCCCGAGGCGCCGGATGTTGGTGCGGGGGTGGTTCCACCGCTCCTTGTCCTTCTCGCCCGCCGGGGGTCCGTCGTCGCCGCCGGCGGCATCCTGCTTTTCCTCATCGGAGCTGGCCCGTCGCGTCGTCGTCGACGTCGTTGTCGTCGTCGTCGGCGACGATGAGATGCACGGGGGCTCCTTCTCCGTCAAGGCGACGCCGGGGCCGTTATCCGGTTTCGGCTGAGGCTGCGGTGTCATTATTTCCACCTCCCCCTTTTTCTTTTCTCTTGTCTCCCCTACCTCGCTTCCAAGTCGTTTTTACTTCTTTCTCCGCTCTGGTTTCTGATTTTTGGTTCCTGCTATCGAATTGAGGGCTGTGTAATTGATATCGCCTCTCACCGGCTGGGAGCCAAAAGAACAAAGAGTAGATATGTGTGTGTGTCACTAATACGAGATGAAAATGGGAACGGGCCTCTCTAACCCACCTGCAGGTTAGGCTTCTTGGCAATGTTGACAATCTGTGAAATCGGTAGACAGGTAGACAGACGGACGGGTAGATCAATGGATTAATTCTCAAGAATAGGTGCAGACAAGTAAGTCGAGATCTCTTTATATATATACACGTATGCATATAATGATATGCAGGCGTCGGCACGAGCACTGAGAAAGAAGACGGAGAAGCCAAATTCAATCATGCCCGCCCCGACCCGACAACGACACGACAGACGCAAAGACAAGACTGGACAAGACGAAGCAGCAGATGAGTCAGCGAGTGAGTGAGTGAGTGAGTGAATCGACGCATCAATGAATAAAACGAACAAATTGAACAGATTACATCTCACAGAGCCTACACCTGGCGCAACCCAACCACCAAGACCTTTACACACGAAGAACAAGCAGCCGAATAAAAAATCTCCTACGCGGGCGGACAGGAGGACAAGGAGAGAGGAAGGGGGACCCCGGCAGAAGATCGGGTGATCTCTAGTGGTTATTCCTCTTTCGAACAACCCCGCACCCGTCCCATACCCTGTATTCGGAAGCTCCGCCATACGTAGGGCGGAGCAGCAGCTCCCGCTCAGAACTAGCGGCGTACGGTACTAAGTCACAACAGGCCATTGTTTAAACTCGAATCAAGGATCATAAGCCAATACGCTTGTACCTCTTTGCCTCAAATGAGTTAGGTTAGTGCCTCCTTTACGATGTCATTTCCCTTCCCTTCCTGTCCACGCCCTTCACGGTAGAAAGCTGGGGTACAAATATATAGTTCTCCAACTACCGTAAGTTAGGTAAGTAGACTTACAATCAACAAGGACAGGAGTCGCAAAAATGTAATCTCTTCGTTCTATCGATAGCACGAGATCGACCCCTTTAACCGTGCCTAAAACATTGCAAGCCAAGTAGTCATATACCACTTCGAATATTACAGTAATGGGCAATCACCATATCCCTATCCTTGGTTGAAGACCTTCGGTGTCGATATATAATCGGAGCGTGGATTCTCCAGTCGAGGGTCGTCCGAGGTAAATAAGCTACAGGGGCAATAAACCAGCCCAAATAACCCATCCAGTCAGAAAGATGTGGCATGTCACTACCTAACCCGTGTTACTGAACTTCTATATCAAGTCACGCCTTCATATTCGGAAGGGATCGATTGGTAGAGTAGAGAGGGGGAATAAGAAAGTGTGAAAGTTTTCTTTTATTGTGCGGTAATACCCTAGTATAAGGACACATCCATTGTAGCCTATCCAAGCCAGGGCGACTCCGAGAATCGAGGCGAGACGTCCTAGCTATCGCCTGCATCGAATAAAACGCCCAGGAGACGTCCAGTAGTATACGGCTTACGCCAAAACAATCCCGTGTTGATATTTCCGACGCCTTTTGAATTGCCCGATAAGACTCCTTAAGTACGCAATAATCCGACATTCCAGCCCGTGTCGATATTGTTTTTACATTTGTGTGTACAAGCAGTGCCTACCATACTCGTGGCGGCGCTCCTATCGCCATGATAGGCTGCAAGAGAAAATGGACGCATCCGGCCATTTCGAGTGTAATTTGCCGGCCTTGGCTCTTTTGGTCGGTGCCTCAGTATGGCAGCAATTCTATCGCCCCGATACTTTGCGAAACCAATTTGCCATGCTCTTCCACCTGTGGTGTCTAGATTTGGAATGGGTTTCACTGGCACCGACCGGCCCTGGATGATTCTGTGCCACTTCTGCGGCTGCTCCGGCTGACCCTAAAATATCGCATTCGACGACACCAGGCGACGGGGAACCAAGAGGTGAATGGACGGAAACAACACGACGCCCTGCGGGTATTGGAGATGGCGCTAATGTTGGGACCCGACGCGTTCCCTTGTCACTGCTTGGAGAAACACAAACACTGTCCATCACAAATCCAGTCATTGAGTTTTCACGATCGTGTTTCGAAAACCCAACATTCCAATCACCACTCAGGGCCCGCCTTCTGAGTTTACTTAATCGGTCATGCTCGCCGTCAGGCGGATGATCATCGTTTTCTTGCTGCTTTGCTCTTCGTTTATGGACGAAGGTGGTCCCCGTGGACATCGCCCGTCTAGGGAAGTCATTCGTAGACCGCAAAGTCGGCTGTCGCATCCCGATTGAATGTTTCCGCCGTGGCGACGCTTCCAAATTCGACGATATCGACAAGTCAGCGCTGGCGCTCAGGGATCGTCGTCGACCAGATCCACATCCCTCCATTGGCAAACTTGGCAGGGTACGGAACGGTATGAAATCCTCAAGTCGAAATTCAGGCGCCCAACCATGTCGAAGAGCAACCCATATTGCTGATATCGAAATGAAAGATTTCTGCCATTCCTTTACAGGTTGGGTGCGCCTCCCTATTTTGTTCTGGTCGCTGCTAGGTGGAGAATTTAACGACGAGCTCTGAGAGTTTGAAGACAGTCGGTTTGCGGACTGAGGAACGACTGTATAGTTTTCAGGTATTGTAAGGGAACTGCTGGTGAGCGTCGCAAGAATAGGATGGCGCCGGCATTTAGGATCGATCATGCTAAAAGTGAACTTCGTGTCAGAAAACTGCGACTTCGCGGCGTTCTGCTTGGGTGAGGTTGGTGTGCCTGGGAGTGAACCTGGGAGTGAGCTGGATATGGTCTGCTTGCGAACCCACCGAGCCGTAATAGTTGTGCCCATAGGATCAACCGAAGTGAACTCATAGTAATAGGAATTTCCAATGGATCGAGTTGTGGCTACCCAAACTGCTCCTTCGGCCAGAACAATCTCCGCCTTATCCTCCGTCTTTGATGGACTTATGACAGCAAGAAGATCACGTGCCATTATACCGCCATCATCATCTTCACTTCCAGATTCCGAAGCCTGCGATACATAATTCTCGCTTTTGACTAGCAAAATATCCTGACCGCTCAATTCTCTTTTGATGCCGGCGATTCGGGGAACGCCCTTGAGCAGCGGAGCCATCATCGCTCTGGCACCGGCAAATGACGGATAGACATCGATAGTAGGCACAGGGCGCAGTCCAGTCGTCACTTGCTGGACCTGCAGCACTAGGTTTGGTCGCATATGAATGATTCTCTGCTTCGTCCGTAGTTTTGGGGGTGGGTGAGCAAGCACATACGTCGTGCCCCGCTGAGGACCAGACTGACGCTTTCTCCGGAGTGAGGATGACACCTTACTGGCATCAGTGTCGGAGATGATTGACGTCCCATCTTCACTCATATCTTCTGGCTGCGGTGGAAGCGATTCGTTCCTGGGCTCCTCACAATTTCTCGGGTTAGTATTCATTAGTCCAACCACGAGCTCCAGGCAATCACTCGACTTCTCTAGCTTAGGTGCTGCGTCATTGTCATGAGACACCAACGGCTCTGAAGGAAGCTTCGAGGCCCTATCTATAGGCGGGGATAAGGCAGAACGCAAGAGAGGATTGCGCCGGTTGCTGGGATTTGACACAGCTTTCGTCGTTCGTTTTGAGAATTCGTGACCATGTAAGCTAGCCCCAGAATGAAGGAACATGCCGATAAAGCTTTCTCGAGACCGTTACATCGATATTGGGAGACTGTAAATTTGAGGAAAAGCGGCGAATATGGATAGCTTCACCGAGCGGTGAGGGCAGGCCCCATCAAGGAGTAGTGATGAACACAGCTTGGCTAGGCGAAAACCAGCTCTCCAAACCAGTGGATCGCAGTCGAATATAGGAAGAAGTAAAAAGGAAGGCAGGTTGCAGTTGATATATAGAAAAGTCAGTATCGAGGTTGGGCGACAACAGGGCGGCCGGTTAACTGCTGGGCGAGCGATACGGTGTAGAGCGCCAAGCAGATAACAATACGTCGAAGGCGTATGAATGGGACAAAGGCGAACACGAAAGATGATCAAAGCCAACCGCTAGGCTGGACCCCAGAGCGTCAGTGCAGCACTAGTTGCCGAATATCTGGTAGCAAGGTAATTGTCTGAACGAGCGCGACCGAGGACCCAGTCCCAGTGGTTCTTGTCGTAGTATTGCCGGATTCGGTGTCTGCGTAAACTGCCTCCAAGGTCGCCAAGGTCAAGAGACTTCGAGCCGTGAGTCGATAGGATGCTGGTGAAGAGGAGACCAAGGGTTTTCAATTCCACGGGAGACGACCAGTCGTTTCCAACTGCGATCAGGCTTTTCATAGATTTGGTCAACAAACGCGTAAGACAGTCGGCCGGTCGGTCAGCGGGAGGCGTAATCAGAGACCAATTGTGCAGGTTGCGTAGCAATTTATCGAAATTAGGTACTGCAGACTGGGGAGGATGGCACAAGCCCTGTCGGCGGGCAGAAAGGAAAAAGCAAATGGAGAGAGGATTCGGCAACACTAGGTTGATTGAATTGAATGGTGGATAAGGAGATGCAGGTCAAAGTTAACGAAAGGAAGAGTTGATCGAAGGCAAACGTGAGGCTGTGTCATGTTGAAACGGGCGAGCCGGGGACTTGGATGACGGCTACAGGTCATACAGCATACAGGAGGTACATGCGAAGAAGTAGATAGGAGGTTTGCGAGATCCTTGGACTGGGAATGGGTGTGGACCTGCGTATCCGTATTCTTGATGATCTCCCGGAACGCTAAGGTACGAAGTATCTACATGTACCTTAGGTACCGGCTACTAGCGTTACCTAATAAGGACGTATGTACCTGTGTAGTGTGCAACAGTACAGTAGCCTGTAGGTACCTTAGGCACCTACGAATACAGCAAATCAGTACAGGTACTGCGGCATCTTCCGCAGTTCCACTCACAAGCAAGGACATGGACATGTGATATCTAGGACATTCAGTGTACCTATGACCTATTATATACTATATACCCCATATTACTACATAGGCATCTTGAAATATAACAATACCTATGGATGATATGTGCTAGAAGTGTAAGGCTTTTCTAGGTGGGCAGACAAATAACCTTAGTAACAGGCCGCAACTGGCGGCACGGCAACTTGTCCTAAAATAAAAAAATTGGTCGACAGGCACAATCCTAATCATGCCGGAAGGTATGCTGGCTCCACTATACGGGACTTGTATAATGTAAGGTACATACATGTACGAAGGTCATCAATTCTGGCCCGGACCTTCGTACGAAGCAGTTACACTAAGTGGTGTATGTAGGATGTAAGTACCCCAGGTACTGCCAAGTTAGTAACAAATTAGCTGAGGAAAGTGTTTTCCACGCCATTCCTTGTTCTATTCCTGAGCCTCGGTTTATGTAAGTGTGTACCTAAAACATTGACACTTCCTCCTATCCATCGTATGACAACAACCCAAATGTGAGATGATCAAAGGACGTATGCACATGTCCCTCGATGTCTACGCATGCGCTCTTCGCTGACGTGTCCAGGTATGCCTTGCCTACTGAAGCAGGTTAAGTACATTAATAGGTTAGGGCCTCTTTGGATATGCAAGATAGTGCTTATATGTATATAGGACCTACATCCACTACATCTTCAAGTTCCATTCAACTTCGGGGATTGCCACCACAGCTAGCTAACCATCTGACCAGACCGGTAATCGGAAGCATCGGATCGACGAAGAACGTGACGGGTACTTTCTTGCACTGCCTAGTTGATCTACATAGTGCCATGCAAGAGATGATGAGATAGCGTGCATGTCTCGGGCTTTTACTTAGTCTGCTTGGGGAGTCCCATCCGCCCGGGAGTGAGAGAGCTACTGAGAGGGTCTCCAAGCGCCATCGGCCGAAATGCACAGGACAATAACTGAACCGAGGCCGTCTACCGATCGCTATTCAACGCTCCCGCATGGTCGACAGAGCGTTTGGCATTCTCATGTAGGTCGTGCATATGCCAAACCTACCTTTCCCATGGGGAATGTGTTGGCTCATCGAGGACAACCCTGGTGTAAGTCGGCAGCGTGCTGTGAGGCCACTCTGTCGTTTTTGAACCCGGTTATGTTGACGCGACTCACCCGATCGTAAATAGGTAGCACTGAATCAGCGCTTAGGCCTAGGGCAATAAGAAACAAGGCAGATCCATGACCGGAACCCACATCGAGGCCCGACAGTGAAGGTCAGATCTTGGTTCCAGTTCAAATTTGGCATTGGCTTAGTCAAGGCTCTATGCATTTTTGCATCCCGAAGACTGTGCCCTGCTCTGAAGTTAGGTACTGGTGTAAAGTTTGGAACCGACTAGAAGGAAGCGGATGTCCTCGGCTTTTCTAAATTTGATGGAAGCCCAGATCGTGCACCGTGAAACCACGAAGGCCATGTTGCTCGTTCGTCCGCTCAAGCATGTAGGTACCAGGCTCACGGTAATATCACTGACGGTGCCTTGTATCTTCAGGTGAGCTGACCAAATAAGGGCGACTTAGTATCAACTGTTAACCACTTTTCTATATTCTGCCGTCCGCAGCCTACCAGCAGCCACGAAAGTGAGAGAAGCTGTTGGTATTGTTCAAGGTCTCATCAATTACTCACTTCGTAAGGTGGCAGTAAAGGGTAAAATGAAAATGTTTGGACAAATTTGCCCTTTTTTGCTAGGCTGTCTAAGCCACATGCGCCATGTGCTTATCTAAGCCATAATCATTCTAGCCACGAACCCTTGACAAGGGGTTTGCCGCTACATGGAACCATCCCAGGGTTGGGTTAGGTTAGGTACTTTGCTAAGGTACGGTATCTACAGCTCGTGGGCAAGTATTTACATTAACAAATTACACTACTACATCTGCTGGGCATTCCATCATGCCTTTTCTCGTCAATTATGGCCGCCCTCTTGAATCGCTGACCTACATATTTCTCGCCTGGAAAGCATTCTTACTGGCCATTGCACTCGGGAGCGGTGTGAGTCCAGCATACGATACATCCAGTACTCTGCTCTCAACCCATCGAGCCACCTTCTACGAATCGGCGTTTGATCTCGCCACGAGGCTGACGAGATGGGACGCTATATACTTTATCCGGGCGTCCCAGCGCGGATACCTGTTTGAGCAGGAATGGGCCTTCGCAAGCGGGCTGCCGACCGTCATATCTTTCCTAGCGAAGGGCATGTTCCATGCTACTCCTCTGAGAGAAGGATTCACTAACTGACCGTTACGCCCAGTTCTCGTGAGCCTCGGCGTCCCAAAATATGACGCACTTGAGTCTCTGATAGGCATTTTCGTAGCCAACGCATCACATCTGATGTCTGTACTGGTGCTATACAAGCTCAGTTCAACTATCTCAAAGAACTCGCAGCTGTCCTTGGTCGCAGCCGTGCTTCACATATTATCGCCCGCGGGCCTGTTCCTCTCTGCGCCTTATTCTGAGCCCCCTTACTCCCTTCTTTCTTTCGTAGGCTACCTCTTCTTTGCCAAAGCAGTCCTTGGCGAGAAGCGCACTTTGGCCCATGATGTGAGCTTGGTGGCATCAGGCTTGTGGTTCGGCTTTGCCGTTAACTTTCGGAGCAACGGAATACTCAACGGCATCCTCTTTGCCTGGGAACTTTCCCGTGAACTATCGCGGCCCCCCACTGCTCTTAGCATTCGTCGAAGGCTGTCTCTAGTTGCTGGCGGCTCTGCTATCGCAATAGGGTTTCTGGCTCCTCAAATTGTTGCATACAAAACCTACTGCTACGGCGTGGCCGACTCTGAGCTCAGGCCATGGTGTACTAGGCGATTTCCTAGCATCTACACCTTTGTTCAGGAGCATCACTGGTGGGTTATGACGAACCAATGCTCTTACAATGCTGACCTTGATAGGAATGTTGGCTTTCTACGCTATTGGACACCGTCAAACATACCCCTCTTCCTCTTAGCCGGCCCTATGCTATACTTCCTGGCCAAGTCCGGGGTTGCCTTCCTCTCCAACCCGTTTCTTTTGAACGGAAAAATAAAAGGTGCCGTCCTGTCGCCAGATTTGGCAGCGCTACTCCGGTCTATGGCATCGGTCCAGCTCATCCTCACAGCCACGGCTATCACAAACTACCACGTTCAGATCATCACGAGAGTGTCATCCGGGTATCCTCTCTGGTATTGGTGGCTTGCAAACTTACTGTCCGACGGCAGGACGGCAGGCACGGGCAAGAACATTGTACTTTTTATGATCATGTACGCGAGTATCCAGGGCGCCCTTTTCGCATCCTTCCTCCCTCCCGCTTAAAGTTAGATACATGACGAAATGCGACAGCCAACATGCCTACCTCATGGCTACTATTGACAAAACAATATAATTATAGTTTTGTTCGCCTGTTATATCGTCCCTGTTGTTCTGGGCTAATCGCGCTATTGATTTTACTATTGAAATACTCCCGATAACCCTTTATTAACCAAGGCAACTGTTATGAGCTAGATTAAAGTATAACGCCATCGACATGTGCCCGGAGTTCTGTATTTATTGAGTACGCTTGGTGATTTCCACGCCACCATCCAATCCCCATAACCTTGACCTTGTCACAGTATCACTATATATGCAACTGCAGACATCAAGGGGCCCGACTTGATAACGTTCTACTTTTGCCGGTAGTATACCGGTAGAGCACTACAGTTCTATTCCGTGACAGACCTCGTTCATAGTCAACAGAGAGTATACAATATACCTGACACGTCCAAGCGAACCATACTAATGCTCGTCAGGCGGTGGCTCTATTATAGCCAACGATGCCTCACTACGACACAGCCGCAGATTGGCTGCCAGCTTACTGGGTACGTTATAAGCAAAATCAAATCGACCATCCCAATTACATATATATACCTACTATTTATGACGCGGCACAGGCCATCGGCACTCAGCAGTCAGATATTCTTGATGATGACTCAGTCGATACAAATAGATGGTTCTTCCCATTTGATGCCTTCTGATTTTCTCTTCCTTCATAGCACGGGGCGGCCCACGATGTGACATTTACCAGACCACTGCATTGTAGAGTCAATTGATTTAGCTAGACAATTTTTTTTTCTTTCGTGTGCTTCCCTGTAGTGTTTTCCATATCTTTCTACTGTAACCATAAGTACCATTTGATATATTGACAGTCCTCTCCTCCGCCCTAAACAGTGCCTCCATCTACCAAAGTCATTTTCATAACACGCATAGCCCGTCCAATAGTCAGAATACCTAACCTATCATTCTATCACCCAAAGGAGGACGACAACAACTAGACCCGTTAACCCTTGAGTCCTTAGATCGCTTGAAACATTAGTGATCTGGGCTAAGTAGACTAGGGTTGGGATCATCGCTACCAATGCATGGCGGAGATAGATCTACCGCGGTAAGGGCAAGGGGCAGGATCATGCCGATCAACATTATACGGCATGGCGTTAAATACCTGGGAAAGTTCATGGCACGAGCAGTTTATTCTACGACGCGGCGATGCAGGCGTATCATGAGGAAGAGAAGGGTTGCGGTCGCGTGAGGCTCTGGTCTGGGTATTGTTTCTTTTTTTTTTTTCTTTTTTTTTGCCGGTGAAGGCTGTCAAGTGTCGGGATATCGTCCGGACGCCAGAGGGGCACGCCCAGGAGCCATGGAGCTGGGATCATGAGGGCTCCGCGACCGAATTGCCAAAACCTGGTCTATAGTAAGCCTTGTCGGAGCCACGCAGTAAGCAGCTATGATTCTCGGGATGCATGGGTTCATGGCAGATATACTCTCGGTATCTGAAATGGCGATCATATGTAGTTTTTCGGAATATCACCCCCACACAGGTCGAGATGGCTCTTGGCCGTTCACGGAGGTGAGCCCGGCAACTCCGAGGATCACGGTTTCAGGATGGGCGACGAGTCTGTCGCGTTTCAATTGAATGCTACCCATTGACACTTGGATGAACTGCTGGCTGCCTTCTGTCCATTTCTGCCGGGAGTTTGGCCTTGACTAGGGATATTTATATTTATTAGGGATACGCAATTAAGTTAGCTAAACCAGCAATGATATCCCATCACACCTATCAAGATGATTGCATTTGACTTCGAGGGCGGCATTAGCTAAGACGTTTTCCGGAGTCATGTTCTATAAAAGGGAGAAAACAAGGCCTCGTTCGAGTTATTTTTGTTTGCCGTCGGGTAAGTGCATCACGGGATCTGCCTTGCATGACATGAAGAGTTTAGTCCATGCGCCACCGGTATATTTTCAATTGTCGATTGGTTACACCGCGTTTGCGTTTGAGGATGGGATTGTAGGAAGCGCGTTAGATAGGATGACATGGAGCATGTAAACCTGCTTAAGCGAGTGTCGCGTGCCGTTGCAGCTGCACCCGTTCTCAACGGTGATTGCGATGAATAGAGAGTTTGATGCTACCCAAAGATGTCGGCATGACGCTCCTGTTATCTGCTGCAGCTTCGTATCCTTGAATAACCGTAGTCCTACTTGGATAGGGTTTGGTTGAGAATGACAACTATTACTCAATGTGTCGACGGCCAGAGCCCGTGTCGCAATCACCACACAAGCTGCGTTATCCCTATTTCATAGGATCATGAATTTACGCTGTTCATTTGGTTGCGTCTCTATCCGAACTAGGTATAATCACAACCATGAGCTATTAACTCAACATAGAAATAAGATATGCATGATATTTATAGAGTGCAGATATCTTATCTAATCACCTCATGATGTCAACGTTTACCAATTTGAGTTCTCAGCAGAAGATGAAGTTATAAACATACTTCGTAGTGACCGTATTTCATTATAAGTATTATATATTGGAAGCCCAGTACTCTCTTTATCTAACCTCTGTCTCTCATTATTATTCTTTTTTCCTTCGATCAGAAAGCACACTGCTCTTCGAGTTCGTCCTATGTATTCAACGAATCGACATAGATGGCGAATCATACCCACCACCATAGGATGAGTAAACATTATACGTACAAGTGTACCTATCGCACAGCGACCTCGGAACATCCGTGTGGTAACCTAGCCTTCCCGCAAATCTGTAATGGCGGTCAGATTTTGGAAGCTTGAGAAATATGTAGTGTATCTATTACCCACTCGATCTTGCTGATAGATTCGGACACTAAGAATCAGGATGCGCGGATGGGTAACTCGTCGCAATAAAAATAGAACAGCCAATTACATTCGCAGCCTAAAACTACAAGGCAATGGGTATTATACCCACGATTTATTTATAGGTCGCCCTTATTCCGCCTCACCGTAGGAGGGGAGATGTCACTGGACTTGGCGTCTGGGGACTTCTGGGGAGAATATCTAGCGCAAGAACTTGGTAGAAAAATATCATTTGCGGGATTGGTTGACGCAGAGTCGCTTCTTCACCATTGTTGTCGGCCGGAGGAAGTAACTGTGTTTATACTTGTCCGTCTCTCTCTCCGTCGTCTCATATTGTCGCGAATCTCTGGAGAAGCTGGCTACCTTGAAGACCTAACCTTTCTGGGCATCCACTGTCAAGTAAGTTTGCGCTAGTACCTATTACAGTAATTGTTGTGTAGCTTTTATGCACACTACTTCCGGATACAAACAGCTCGAGGCACGATGCACCACTATTGGAAGCGGGTACCAATGAAGGCAATAATTTGGAACTACCATGACATAGAATCAGGTACCTATGATAAGCTGCTGGTGATTTCACGTCGCTGCGATAATACCAACAACGAGGGTAGACTCTGATGATATGTTCTCATATTTATCTCAAACAGTGTTGTACCTAGGCCCTCCCTATGTCTACGTCGTAGGGAGGTGGGCGTGTCGCGTCGGGATGTCACTATGTAGGTCCGAAGTACTTCTGTCGGAGCATTATACCTTAGGTACTTCCAGTCTCCCTTTGACTTACACTGCGCTACCTCTGAGATAAATGCGTGCTCCCGCATGCGCACGCACCAGCCATGCATGACATCAAAGCACGTGGAGCATGGCCTTTCTATATATATAAGACGAACCTGATAGTTGAACCGAGGATGTATGAAATAATTACCAGATTCAACTACCAGAGGGATTTTTGAACGGTACCCAAGGCAGACCAACATAATGTAGGTAAGCAGTATACCTGCGTAGGTGCTACCAGGCATGTCACCTTAGATAGAGAGGTACTTTATGTAAAGTAGGTACCTGAATATCACTCGATATAGTGTATATGGGGGGGTTAATTTTAATTCCCGGACTATCCAGTGGCGCACATGGTATCTTAACCTACATGGTAGTAGCCAGCCCAGTCCGCTTGGTATAGCTCGTTTTGATCTCCTTACACTACTATTGTAGCTATATTATTCTAGGGGTAAGCGGTCCTGTAACAGGGATAACGTACTCCAACCTCAGGGGTTACACTATTTCATGACTTTGTTCCCCTAAGTAGAGACCCTTTGTCTCCGACTTCACCAAGGGGTATGAACCCGGTCGAGAGCCCTTTCTAATGATTGCTGAGTGGAGGGATAACAGTATCCAAGAAAGGCACCCCTCAGGCCTCAGGTACTACCCGTAGTGTTTTGTACCACGGATTATTAGTGGCAATACCTAGCTCGAAGGCGATTCCTTAGTACCAAGATGCGAGGGTTGTTTTGTCGTAGCTTCGTCTAATGATGGCAGGGTTATCCATGATGTACGAGAGTGGATTCGAGTGCTGCCATATCGAAATGAAAAAACAGACCTCCCCATAGCCTATAGGGATACCCGCGACCTTCGCGGATTACAGCTGCTACCCTGGTAACCCCCTTCTTCTATGCATGCATGGTGCGGATTAGATCCCCAGTTTTCATATATCGGAGGAATCCTGGGCTTTTCGCATCCCTTTGACAATCCTGCAAGAGACAAATTTCTACCTATTCTTTCTTCACTACTCCATACCTACTTCGATCCGATTAAAACGATCCAGTTGCGAAATTCGAGAATTGTCCAGCTCTGGCCGAGTTTGCGTGAAGCTGCGTCTGTCGAGCCGAACTAGAGCAACTTCTGGCTATAGGTACCACTGAACCGTAGGGAGCGGATCGCTTAAGAAAAGACGGACGATACCTCTTGGCCTCATACCTGGAAAGAACGGCCACATCTTTTCGAAGACTCGGAGCGTCGCTGGGCTTGCTGGTCGCTGTGAGAGACGCCCTTGAAGTCAATACGAGTAGTTGGACGAGGGAAAGGGCCACATCAGAAACCGCCGCAGCGCTTATAATACTCAAGTGAAGATCCACCGGCTTTACCTTGAGCTGAGCAGCGCCCCAATAAGCTCGATCAACATCTCATCTAAGAAGTACTACCGATACCCTCGATAGCCGATATCAGCGCCTGCCCTCGATGGTCCGGGATTCAACGTGCAATACACCATTACTCGAACCCTTGACGAGCGTCTCAGCTGCCAATTTGTGACACCCTTTGGCTGGTGCTCAGTGATTTGGGCTGTAACAACTAATAGATCACGAGAGGAGGACAGGGCGAAGATACTTCACGACGACAGAAAAATATATGCTGTCGATTCTGTCTTTAGGTCAAGATGGGCGGTGGGATAAAGTCCAAGTTTAGGCTCCCAATGTCGGGTCGGTCTAGTACGAAGCAGCAGGTGCCGGTAGTATCTGTTTCAGGTCCTCTTTCGAAAGCACAAAGAATACTAGGCGCAGATGGGATTAATACCGGCTCTTCGAGACTCACGGTCGAACCAGGCCGGTCGTGGGAAACGGGCTCGACCAGCGGTGTTAGCGTATCGATATCCGAGAGCAGCGCAAGTCAAGCTACACACGACACGGGCTTCGACCGGGAGGATGTCAGGAATACTCTCTGGGAAGAAGAGTCGGCGATAATTCCACGACAGATTCGAAGCGCGCATGGAACTAGTCAGAGAAGCGTCGCGAAAAAGCGATCGACATTTACGCTCAGGAACGAATCTCGCGAGAATGTAGCAAAGGCGCACCCCCGAGGTAGACGACTCTCATCATCAACAATTGATACTCATTATGACCCGGCGAACATGCCTCTTGCGATATCACAACAAACATCCAATTCGGCCATGGCGAAGGGTCTCCCGACGAAAGTGAACGAGCTTCTCGACGTGGATGGGACTTTAGGGGGCACACAAACTGGGAAGAAGAAACCTGCTAAGCTCGATCTCTCACGCCTACGCCCCAAAGTATTCAGAGACCGGAATAAACATGCTTCTCACGTCGACCCTATGGCAATGAATGCTATGCGATCACCATCTGTCATGTCGCAAAGAACAGATTCTCGTACACTACCGAGTCCTGCGTCTGAAGGCCAACAGAAAACCCCACGGAAACTCATGAAGAATCAATTTATCACTCGACAGTCTCCTCGATCTAGGGGGATCACTGACACCACTGGACTACACCAGCTCTATCATCATTATGAACAGATGTCATTTCAAGATGACGAGGTGTCCGACGAACAGATCGACCAAGAGCATACATCAGCCCATTCCGGACGTAATGCGAACAAGCTACGACCAGCTAGTGCGTTTACTCACAGTCTTATTGCGCCTCTACAATTACCGGCACTCAATGGGCAAGAGGAGACTCGGGGCCATTCACGCACCAACTCTCATGACAGCAGGGTAACTGTCTCGGTCGCTGACTCGTCGGGCGGTCTCCATGCTCATTCAACCTCGACAAAAGACTACGCAGGTAGTGTTTCGAGCCGCCATACGCGAACATCCAAAGCGTCACCGTCTAACAGGAGCTTAGTAGAGTCGGATCGGCTTCAAAGCAGTGTCTTGTCTCTATCAGACTCTTCAGATGATGAGGCGGTTGCCCCAGCCCCGCCAGCACCTGTCTCGCGTCGCGAAAGTGTGATGCGTGATGCAGCGCCGGAAAATTCAAGTGCTAGTAGAAGCCAGCAGGGTTCAACCTATATGCACGGGACTATAAGTCCGAGGAAATTCAAGCCATCGCTGAATCAAGTGGACGAACATCTTGCTACCAAGTCTACAGCGCGAACTCGGAATAGCCGCTCACCATCAAACAACCCCTCACACCAAGGCCATTCTTCTGTATCCACCCTAACTTCAGTACATCAACTGCCTTCGGCCCCCGACTCACGGCTTTCCATGAAGTCAACTAAAACCGCAGATACTCCACGTTCCTCACAACAATCTGGCTACGAGGTCCAACAGGCAAGGGCTGTTTCACTGGTACCGTTAGCTTCAACAGCTAAAGCCGCTTCTCATGTCGCCATACCTGAAGGCGTACATTCCCCGGATAAGGTCCTCCTGCGGCAGAACAGTAGTGCCTCGCACTTTTCTCATTCCACGGACCAGCCCACGCCTCCGCTGTCACCCAATAGCGTAGAGTTTTATATCAAGTCTCGCGATTCACTCCAGAGAGACGCCATGACGAGCGGCTCTACCGAAGCCCACAATGCTCGCTTAATGGCGGTTACGAGACAAGAAGAGATGCTGTTAGCGGCGCTGCGACAGAAGAGGGCCAAGATGCGCGAAATAGTCATCTCGGAGGGGGAGGAGGAAGGCAACGGCCGAATGAGCCGCTCAGGCCGCGATAGCTCCGGAAACATGCAAAAGTCGGCAATGCCTAAACGCCGGGTCGAGTCTACATCCACTCCTTGGCCGAAGAGGGCCTCTTCGCTCTTCATGGCGTTCTCTCGGGAGAACCTTCGCGGAGTTGAGCCACATACTAGTTACCGCAAAGAGCCGCATGACGTCGACATACCCTCGGCGACGAGCCGTAGCGACAGGGCAGAGAGCACCTCAACACCCGCTACTGGATCTACGACCTCCTTGGCCTTCGATTCACGAGACGACCGATTTCCTCTATATCTCGACCAGCCCACCGAGAGCCTTCATACGCCAGCCTCTGGTGTAGATTTCGGCGATGACTACCTGGATGACAGCGACGGGGAAGATCTGATAGCGAACGAGCGGCGCACCAGCCGCAGGGAATCCCGGCGTCACAGCCCAGCCAGTGCAACGCAGGGTTATAGAACCAGCAGCACCAGCAGCCATCGGGAGAGCAGCAGCCACAGTGGCCGGCAGTATCGGGCAGAGTCGAATCCGGGCAATCTCCCCATCGCCCCCGTGAACGGGGACCGCCTGCAAGACGTACCCGAAGTCGAAGTCGAAGTCGAAGTCGAAGTCGACGCCCAATCTGACTACAACGAGGATGTCGATGCGGACGACGACGACCTAGAGGACGACACCATCGATGACTTTCCGCAGCCGCCGATGCCACCACCGTCGTGGCCACTGCCCCCTCGGCCGGAGAAGCTCCCGACAACCCCGAACCGCTCCCCCGCTTCCGCCACTTTTCTTCATCCGTCCAGCGCGATGATGCAGAGCCAGTCGCCCGAGAGCAAGGCCCAAGACCTGAAGGCCAAGCGGAGCATAGTCCGATTGAGCGCCGTGGGGCACGGACGCTCTCCCGTGCCCTATTGGGGTGATGACGACTGAAAAGACTTGCTTGACCCTCCGGCTTCATATTCTTGATTTCCCCCGGCTCTCTTTTTGGCGCAGGGAAACACAAGATCTGTGTATGATCCAAAACACAATTACCCCGCAAACCCAAACAAGTCGACCAACTGGCTGTCTCTTTTTTTACCATGTACTAACGACTTACCGCCGTCACTTCACTGAGAGCTATGGATTTTGATTTCTGCTACTTCCATGGCGTTCTGCTTGCCAGCTGTCTGTTTGTCTTTTCTCGATGGTTTCTCTCTCTCTATCTCTCTCTTCCTCCTCTTTTTTTCTTGCTCCCCCTTTGCCTCCTTTTTTCGCATATCATCTATGGGTCGTCCTGTACATTTGTACCAATAGACAGACAAACACTTTTGCATCGAATTTGGTTTGCCGGATGGGCCAGGCCAGAGATACATATCATCATATCAGTCATCATACATACTAGTGTAATAACTGGACAGGGAATGAATGAGCGCGAAAAAGAAAAAAAGCCAGGGTCTTCGAGGGCAGTTTTTCTCTCTTCTTTTTTTTTTTTTGACTTGACGGATGGAACGATAACTTAATGGATGATGTATTCGACGAGGTAGGTGGGAGGTCGTGAGCCTCTCTGGCCTACAAATGTTTATATATATATATACCATATAAACTTCATATATTAGTTGGTATCTATATAAGTACGTGCCTTGTATGGCTCTTCGATATAAACTTAGGCCTTTCCCCTCTGTGTGTTTCGTATGTGTTAGATATTAAGTGACCACCCGCTCAATAATTACCTAGCAGGTAGTTAGGCATATCAAGGCCTTGATTGACGGAAGTTGAAAATATAAGAATTCCATGACTAGACTTTGGCTCGGCGAGTTCATCTCGTCGGTCGAGGTTCGTCAGTTCGTAGACATTGATCCAGAATAAAGATACTTGGGATTGACGATCTACACCATTGACGAAGTATCTTCGGATCGTAAGTAAGCCGTGCAGACCCTGTATTAAATGAGGGCTCCTGAGACCTGATTCTGCAGCGGTGAGTGGAAATAAGGTGTCGTCGGGCGTAATATGAGGTACCTTACCGTAGAGGCTTTCAACTCCTTGATGGATGATGGTGGGAGATGGGATCCTTATCGAGTAAATGTACTTCTTAGGTACCTGCCAACGGGCATTTGACTGCTACTGGAAATACCTGTATTATCTGGGGCATGCAGCAGTCATGTACCTGCCTGCAGCCCAGGCAAGTATACTTCGTACTAGCTCGCTGCAATCTACCCCAATCTGGTTTTCTACACAGGTACCTCCCCAGCTGTTCCTACTCCCTACGTCACCGACCAAGCGCGCAAGTCCACTTTCTCACGATCCTCTGCCCCGTCAAGGGATTGCTGCGTCCTCCACCTTCACAAGCTTACCCGCTATAAATTGTCAGAGCTGCGCTAGCTTGACAAAGATCACGAACGACGCCTCGCGAAATCAACATCGTAGTTTCACCAGGCTCGGGCTGGGGCGAGACCGTCGGGGGGTGTTAGTACGGGACGTCAAGGAAGTTTTGGGAGCGCTTCTCTTATTTTATCACCATGGCTTTTCTCGATGCGACGCCCGGTTTGCCACAGATGGCGCGTGGCCCGACACTCATGGGAATCCCCTTGAAGCAGGTTTCTCTGATCACCGTTCGTAAGCCCTGTCGTATCTGTGAGGCTGCTGGCAAAGTTGACAGAGAGGTTGACGGCGACGTCGACGGGGAGGATTATGAAGCGTACCTCGTTGCCATACTGGCTCACTACCAACCTACCAACCTACGTATTAATGCTGACTCTCATAATTGACTAGTTGACGTTCCAAAATTCGGCCGTGACACTCATCGCCCACTACTCTCGAATAATGCCCCCGAGTGGCGACCACCGGTATTTCACATCCACCGCCGTGTTCCTCACCGAACTCGTCAAGCTTGCCATCTCTATGACCTTCGCCATCTACGAGGTTTCGAGGACTCTTGCTCCTTCTACCCCGGCGACTGTGCTATTCCAGCAGATCTACAATTCCGTCTTCAGGGGGGATGGTTGGAAATTGGCCATACCGGCAACGCTCTATACTTTGCAGAACACATTGCAATACGTTGCTATAGAGAATCTAGACCCCGTTCACTACCAGGTTATACTACAGCTCAAGGTATGACGTCTCGAGAGCCCCAGTCTGACCTCTGGTGTCTGATACATGGTGGGCAGATACTCACGACGGCCATCTTTACTGTGACAATATTAGGCAGGCCTCTTTCATACAAGAAATGGATTTCGCTCGTCATCTTGACCGCCGGCGTTTCGATTGTCTCCATTCCGTCTTCAGGCTCGAACGGCGGCTCTTTTATCATTCATGACATGACAGACCACTTCTTCCCCAGATCGGTCCATGAACTGGGCCAAGCTGTGAACGACATTGGCCAAGTGGCGATGGAGCTAACAAGGCGCTCCTTGGTCGATGCTGGCCGAGTTCCGATGAAACGGTCGGCCACGTACGAAGGAATCGAGGAAGATCAGAATAGCATGCCCATCATGAATTATTCAATAGGCATCGTTGCTGCTGTTGCTGTCGCCGCACTGTCGGGTTTAACGGGCGTCTTCTTCGAAAAAGTGCTGAAGGATCCTCATACCTCTGCATCCGTCTGGATCCGCAACATTCAGCTCTCGTTCTATTCCCTCATTCCTGCCTTCTTCGTCGGCGTGGTATTCAAGGACGGCCAAGACATCGCTGAGCACGGCTTCTTTGACGGCTATAGCTGGGTGGTCTGGGCCCTGATCATTCTCCAAGCTTTTGGGGGTGTCTTGGCTTCGCTATGCATCCATTACGCAGACAATATCGCCAAGAACTTTGCCACCAGCATTAGTATCATCATCAGTTTTCTGTTTACTGTTTGGTTCTTTACATGCGGGGTCACATTAACGGTAATAGTCCACGCGTATTGTGCAATACCACCGAACATGCTGACCTGTTTTCAAGTCCATCTTAGGTACAGCACTGGTCCTTTTCGCGACATATCTGTACACGAGCCCGGATCGCAAGCGAGGTAGACCACCGCCAATCAGCATCGTCAGCCTTGAAAAGGCCACCATTGATCGTGCCAGCACGCCTCGTTCAACCGCTAGGCTTGAGGTGCCAGGCCAGGGCGACAGTACTAAAAGCCTAGGCCTCACATCATCGCGACCCGCTTCGCCGCTTCTTCATCATATCCGCGTGCCTTCAGCTAGAGACAAGTCCCGCGACGAATGATACAGTAATAAGAAGGGACTCGATGAATAAATGTGTGGATCGTATGAGAACACAGAGTAAACGTGGGCCGGTCACCCAGGCGATATGACGAGGTAGCGTCAAGATGCTGCCTAAGTGCCGCGTCGTCCGCTCGGTCGGGATCTCATAGGATACGCATTGTACCCCATTGTTCATCCTATATGCCTGTTATGGCCGGCTATGGAATCGGCCCAGTCTTGGAAGCTTTTTCTGGGCGCAATATGTTAGACACTGCGAGTGGAACGCGACCATAGCGACGGCTTGTCTTAGGTCTCAGCATGCTAGGTATACGGGCTATATGCGGACCGGGCTTTGCGACCTTTCATTTCGAGCATCGGGGGCAATAGATCGGAGGGGCGAGATTGAAGTGGGCTCTACTGGTTTTAGTAGAATCTGATCCTCCTCCACATACTTCCCCATCCGCCTACGCTACCCATATATGATCAGGTAGCTATGGTTCCATGCCCCTGTGTTGGCGGACTTGGTCTCTGTGTGTGGTATCTTTGGGGCTTTGATATAGCCACGAATGACCCAGTGTTCTAAGAAAAGGTGCTGGTGGAGCATGGATGGCATCTCAAGCCCGAAATTCAGGTCAGATCTTCAACTTGTGGTAATTCTACCCCTGAACCAAGATATCACGTGATTGTTGACCAAGGTCCGGTGAAGAGGGAAGGGGCACTCTTGCCTCATGACGACATGCCTCAGGTGAGAAAGAGCGAACATGGAGGCAAGAGCGGTGTCAAAAACATGGGTCATATACCTTAAGTGGTACTTACTTAATGGGTCATAGGCAATCGTCGTTCTTCGACCCTCCGTCTTGTCCTCGAACTTCTCCCATCATCCCGCCCCATCTTCCCTGCTGATTGCGGCCACCGTCGGAGAACGAGAACTCACCACAACATGGCAGTACCCAATCAGCTGACACACGCCATCTCTTCATGACCACCGCACCTCCTATATATGTTATGTTTGTGTAGATTTCCATGTGCATCGCCGCAATTCCTCGTTGAGTCAGCCACTGTAGAGCCATGTCCCAAGGTTTCCAGCCCCGTGGCCGTAGCCACATTTACAGTCCTCCCAGCGGCGATGGCCGTGACAGACACCTCGACCGAATCACCGAATACGCGAGCAGTCTCTTTGCCGAACCTCAATACAGTCTCCCTCAGATTTTTACACCCTCTTCCATCAACTGGAACCAAGACGGCCTGCCTGGCGAGCTGGGTCAGGTCACGCATGACCCGTGCCCATACGTAGGTCTCGATGAGTTTGGTAAGCCTCAATTTGTTCTCTTCATCCATTGACCAGCCTTGTCTGAGGCCCCAACTGAGGCCCTGACTGGTTGTCTGACTCTGTTCTCTTCGTAGATCGAACTATATTGGGCCATCCACAGCCTGTATATCACCCCCAGGGCATCCGAGGCTTCTCCAGTGGTAGCAGTGGCAGTACTGCTCATCGCCTCTCGTTGCCCCTGAATGCCAACGCCACCAGGCCAAGCCGTGTACTGGGAGATGCAAGCCATCACTTCAGGCCATTCATCTCAAGAGAGCCAGAATACAAATCACCATTCCAAAGCACCCCACATCACCACGACGATGAATCTTTAGAGATTGACTGCACATCGGCTATCCAGCGGGCTCAACTTCCTTCAGAATCCTCTCCTCAAGCATTTCACCTTCAGTTGCCAGTACAACCAAATCCCGCTCGATTCGAACCGTCTCAACCGCCTCCCTTCGCCCAGCCGGTTTTCAGTCGCAACGGTGCACAGAGAGTCGGGAAACTCCAGCTTGGAACCCAACTCTTCACGCCTCCTTGTCATAAAGGTAAGGCCGATAGCTATACCTCTCCACTCAATGGAAAGCTGATATGCCCTCAGAAAAGACAACGCCACCGGTCAACTCCTCTCTGACAGGTAGTTCACCCTCGAATGCTGGACACTCTAGTCCCTCAAATCGCATCATCCTAGAGAGACAAAAGCAAGCTGCCAAACGTAGTCAACTGGTACCAAGATGGAACCAGAAAGCCCCATCCGAGTTTGACCATGCGTCTGGTCTACCGCCCGTCGTAAACAACACACGCCTTGTTGACCCACGCCAGTCATTACCTAGCACATTTCATGACATCTTCCCGTTTCAGCTGTTTAATGCTGTTCAGTCAAGGTGTTTACCTCTAGTGTATGGCACGGATGACAACGTGGTTGTTTCCGCACCCACAGGCTCTGGAAAAACTGCCATTTTGGAAATGGCCATCTGCAAGCTCGTATTGAGCCAAGGAGAACGCAACTTCAAAATCGTCTACCAGGCCCCAACAAAGTCATTGTGCTCTGAAAAAGCGAGGGAGTGGCGGACTAAATTCAGTCACATGAATTTACAATGCGTTGAACTTACTGGCGACACTTCTCAAGCAGAGGCTCACCGTGTTGGGAACGCATCCATCATTGTTACTACTCCCGAAAAGTGGGATTCGGTTACAAGGAAGTGGAAAGATCATCGGAGATTGTTAGAATTGGTGCGACTTGTCCTTATCGACGAAGTCCACATTCTAAAGGATACGCGAGGTGCAACACTCGAGGCTGTCGTGTCTCGTATGAAGACTATTGGAGCTAATATTCGCTTTGTTGCTATCAGTGCCACGGTCCCCAATATCGACGACGTCGCCAAATGGCTTGGCCGGGACCACCAGAATCAACTTGAACCAGCAAAGTATGAAGTTTTTGGAGAAGAGCTGCGACCAGTGAAATTGCAGAGATACGTATACGGGTACGAGGGCGTACTCAACGACTTTATCTTTGAGCAAGCGCTTGACGAGAAGCTGATTCTTCTACTTGGAAAGCATACCGAGAGGAGGCCGATTATGGTATTCTGCTTCACACGCAGATCTTGCGAACGTACAGCTCGATCTCTGGCAGAGTGGTGGTCGACTTGTGGCGCTGACGACCGCCCGTGGCCACCACCACACAATCGCATTCCGGTATTGTCTCGAGATCTGCAAGAGATCGTTCGTTACGGTGTTGCTTTTCACCATGCAGGCCTCGACGCAAGAGATAGAACCGAAATCCAGACCAGCTTCCTCAGCGGACAACTCCATGTTATCTGCTGTACATCGACTCTGGCTGTTGGGGTTAACCTGCCTTGTCACACTGTCGTACTCAAAGGGACTAGCCATTACACAGATGATGGGCCTCAAGAATATTCGGACCTAGAGGTTATGCAGATGTTAGGACGTGCTGGCCGCCCGCAATTTGACAAAACCGCTACTGCGATTATCATGACGAGGCTAGCAAACACCCAGCGATATAAGAAACTCGTTTCGGGCGAAGAGCGGCTGGAGAGTACGCTACATCGGAATTTACTGGAGCACCTGAATTCTGAGATTGGACTTGGGACGATCCAAGATATCCAAACAGCAAAAAAGTGGATTAACGGCACATTCCTGAGCGTCCGACTACGACAGTGCCCATCTTTATACAACATTGACGACCTGCAAAGCGATACTGGCGCGGAGGAGCAAATGGAAGAGTGGTGTGAACGTGACGTCAAGCTCCTGCAAGACAATGGATTAGTCACTAAACACATACCGCTCGTGTGCACCGAGTATGGTCAAGCTATGTCTCGATACATGATTCAGTTCGAAACTATGAGACTGCTCCTTTCCATTCCCAGAGCCGCCAGCATTGAAGAGATGGTGCGTAAAACTGTTGCACTCCTTACTGCATTACTTGCTAACGTTATGATAGCTCACTGTCATCTGCAAGGCTGTAGAATTCAAAGATTTTAGGTTTAAGCCAACAGAACGAGCCGTATTCCGGGAACTCAATAAATCGCCTCTTATTCTTCATCCAATCCGAGAGACGCTTACACTTACTTGGCACAAAGTTTTCATGATAGTACAAATATATCTTGGAGGTGTCGATCTGCCAGCAGACAAGGACACGAACCTTATTCGCCACGACTTAGCGAGGGAGAAACGAATGGTCTTTGATCGTTTAAAGCGCCTTATCCGTTGCGTGATCGACTGCAAGGCATTTGAAGGTGATGGATCAGGCACCAAAGCCGCGCTCGAGCTGAGTCGCTCCATAGCTGCTCAGGCCTGGGAAAATAAACCGGCACAGCTATCTCAGATTCCAGGCTTTGGACCAGTTGCAGTACGAAAGTGGATAAGTCATGGTGTTTGCACAGTCTTGGGTGTAGCAGACAAAAGTTTCCTCGATATTGAGCGAATCGCTAGTAGAAATCCTCCATACGGCCGCGACGTTCAGAAAATACTGGAAAACTTCCCACGGCTTACCTTGAAAGCCGACCTCATTGAGTCTAGAGCACCTGATTTGGAGTCGCATGACCCAGTTTCAGTGACAATCAAAGTACGCTTAGGACATCGCAATACCAAAGCAGTGCCGAGCTGGAAGGACAGGATTCCCGCGTTGACCTTCATTGCACTGACCTCAGATGGCAACCTTGCATATTTTTGGCGTGGAAATATCAAAAAGCTCGACAAACCAAATGGGCTAGACGTCAAATTCCCGGTCGCTCTCACAGCTCCAAACCAAACCATACTCTGCCATTTCAGCTGCGAGGAAATTGTAGGGACGCAGGTCACCAAGACACTCGAGCCAAATATACCGGCGTCAGTGTTTAGAAGTATCAGGTGCCAAGCCACTCAACCAACCGTTTCTAAGTCTGACATCATCTCTACGGAACGGGATTATGAGGAGATCTCTGACGAAGCTATGCTTGAAGCGCTGGAGACGTCGAGACCTACTAACTTGGAGCCTTACCGACAGTCTCCAGTACCATTGGGCACTGATGAAGAAGACTTTCCGCTCATTGATGAGCTATTATCACAAGGAGACGCTTCAGCCGAAGCTGAACGACCCAAAATGGAGAACGGCAGATATGCTTGTAATCATCACTGCAATAATGGAGGCCTAACTAGACTCGGCAAGCGCTGCAGTCATAAATGTTGTCGAGACGGTGTTGACAGGTATAGGCCACCTAAACCATTAAAGTCGGGTAATTTGGTCAGTGTGTCGAAGAACGAAAATTCAGCCGGGCCAGATTCTAAGCTCCCGCAAGCTCCTGGCAATTCTAAGCGACAGAACATCAAGAACGGAAACTCGAGTCGTGCAACCCCAAACATGGAGCTGAGAGGTGATGCTCGTATTGACACAAAGGACAGAGATCGCTCACCACACCACGAGATCCCGAAGGCGAAGAGGACGTACTCATCCGAGCATATCCGCACCCCTAAACGAGCTAAGGGGGTACATCTTAGCTCACCATCTGGATTCCTCTCAGACATCGAGTATGTCGATCTGTGCAACGTCGGTGATAGCAGTGCTATATCGCCAGCGAGAAAGACACGGGTACGAGCTACAGCCCAAAATCACCGGCAAAAACTATTGCTTCTTCATGAAGAAGTGAGCAGTAATGGAATCATCTCACCACGTCTGACTAAAAGCTACAAGGCGAAGTCTATTCCGCTTGACGGCAACCAAAGAAATGGCACTTCGAATGACATGGGTGGTAATACTGCCGCCCCTAATACAAACGATATTCATATGACTGCTGAAGACGATCCGTTCAGTGACAAATATGATGAGATGTCCGACCTACCTGATTTGAATGAGATTTTTGGCTCTAAGAAAGATCATGAACAACTAGGCTCAAGAGACGTTGCATTACCTCGGATAGCTATGGAAGTCGATGAAACTCTGTACCCTGGTGTAGTACACACATTGAAAGAAAGTTTAGATTATGGTTAGGAACCGAATCTCAGCTTCACGACAGTGGACGAGCTGCAAAAGGCTTCGGATCGATTTGACCTACCTTCGACGGACGATACGGTCAAAACATCACAGCGTATCCCCATCGCGCAAGCTCCCGAAGAGCCTAATTTTCTCGCCTCAAGCCCTCCTCTTCTAGGGTTTGAAATGAGCGCTCTGGCTTCCCCTCATTTGCCAGAGTTGGCTCCTGTTTCTCGAACCTCCACAAGCGACGATCACTCTGCTGTTGCTGGCTCCCCCTCACCAGCGTGTCAAGCACAAGGCGACAGTGAATGTTGCCCACTGAATGAACGCAATGAAACTGGCGAGCCGGCTTGGGTAGCTGAATTTGATCCCGATCTAATTGACAGCCTTCGGGGCGTGGTTAACTTCGTTGACTAGGGGACCTAATGTGGTGACATTTGAAGCTATGTACTTGCTTTTATTGTCTATACCTCATATTATCGACATTCAACATGGTCAATAATGTCATCGCACAATATTGCTACATATACGTATCTAACGCAAGGACCGATGTACTCAGATTAGCCAAGATCAAGCTTCTAAATTCAAGGATTTGCAGCTTACGCACTTAACTTTAATCAGACTTAGCCATCTACAGGTAACTGTAGGGCCCAGACCTTAGTCAAGCTCACCGTAGCAGAGACGAGGGAGGAGTGTATAAGACAAGAGAAACCCTCATGACAGCTTTCATGCACCAAACTCCATCACTTCTACAACATCAAAATCTACCTTGCAAACTAACATCACAGATAATACAAAGCCTTACTATTGTAGCTTTATATAATATTAGGCATACTATAAATTTATCTCCTGCCTTTATATACATCCTTTTGCCTTCTAGTCTGTTTAGGAGTCCACCTTCTACTCTTATATATATCCGCCGGCTCCCTACTCTGTTGTTGTTCATCATGGTATTACATATTACTCAATCCGCTATTAAAGCCTCACCTCATGGGGGGGGGGGGGGGGGGAGGAAATCATCGGAACCAGGAAGACAAGCCGAAGCGCTCACCCCAGGCATTACGACGCGTCTTGCGCACGACGCCGACTTGGTCCCAGGCCTTGCGCACGACAGCGGCGGCGTCGTCGCCGAACAGCTCCTCGGCCTTGTCGACGGTCACGTCGGCGAACTGGACGAAGGTGCACCTGGGCGGGACCTGCCCGCTCCGCATCGTCTCCCACCAGATCTTGCCGGCCTTCTCCCACCTGGGTTGCATGGCGCGCAACGCGGGTGATTAGCGTAATTACTGGGGTCTGAGAGGGGGGACGAAGCGAAATGATGAACGCAGACGAAAGAGATAACAAAAGTGAAATAGGGGGAGGAGGGGGGGGGGGGGGGGGGGGAAGGGAGAAACCAACCATAAACCCCCAAATGCCACCCCGGCGAGGTAGAAGGCCTTTTTCGGGAAACCCCAATACAGGTTGACCCCCCCGTTTTCGACCG